>CM021744.1:7253904-7853904 GCA_011075105.1 Heteronetta atricapilla
GAGTCAACTGTCAGTGCCCACACAAGCCGGAAAAATAGGATTAAAGGCCAAAGAGATATTAACAGTAGACATGTTGTACATCTGCTTTGACAGATGATTTTCACACTTCACAGGTTTAACTAAAGATTACTTTCATAGCAGCTCTTACAAAGCTAAACCCTTTCTAAATGAAATGATTAAAAACAACTGAAGATTAAAGCATCAAAGTCTAAGCTCTCATAAAACTTATCTGGAACATTAATTAATAGTAATGATGAACAAAGATGAATTAGAGCACTTACCTATCGAAGTTTTAATTAATGAGACGCCTATACATCAAAACCCAATCAATCTGTTTGTACAATGTTAAGAGCCTTAGTAACTGATTTATTTCACTAACACTGTGAATTATCAAGTACATATAAAACTCATTTTTATCTGTGATTTTGGAAGTATAACATGGTTTCATACATTGTTAAAATTTTAAAGAGAATGAAAGAATCACCTTCGCTTCTTTCTGCTTGTGAAATGACCACACTCAGACATCTTCCAAAAATTATGCTTGAAGATACCCAACACAAGTGAGCTTTATATGATACTGTTTTAGTCTGGATCAATGGCAATTAATTCAATACATAGCCACCGAGCTACTGCAGTCAAATGAGCTGAAGAGTTTCTTTTCTGCTGTTTGATCTGATAAAGGGCTTAGAGTCAGAGTTGTTCAAGGAAATGTTACAAATCCAAAAGCATGAGTTCAAATCCTGATCCCAGGTTGTGTGCCAAAGACCACACTCAGTCAGAGCAGTGGTAAAGGAGGACGCAGCTGCGTGAGCTGGGAAGTCAAAGGCTGCCAGGCACAGTAGCATGCCATGAGCTACAGATGTGCCTAGTTTGATCTGTCATCAGCGTGCTGTGAAGAGATGAGTGAAATTCTTAAAACCAGGAGGGGATTTTGGAATCTTTTCCCTGATAGATGCAGAAATAGTAAAGATTTATTTTTCTTAAAAAAAAAAAAAACAAAAAAAAAAAACATTTTAACATTTTCAGAAGTGCCACAAACAGGCTGCAATAGTGATTACTACTTTGCACCCCCATTTACTTTTTAGTGTTGTTCAGTTGTACTTACATAAAATATTCTTTGTGAATGAAAGACACTAAAGGGAAGATTCATAAAATAAAGGGAAAAGTAAAGAGAATATACTTAAAATCTTTTCTAACTTACTTGTCACAGTGCTACAATTCAGAGCTGTGGTCTATAGCACACTGTTTTGGGCTCAATCACCAAGCCACCAGCCTGATCCTCCATTTTTCAAGCCAAGAGATAGTGTTAATGCAACAGCAATGAAATTAATTTCTGGGAAAACTAAACATCTTAGCTCCTGATGATTAAAACACTCTTTTTAGAGACTGTATTATTTCTTCATAGTCAGAAAGACGCTTCAAGTGAGGGGTAACTGTTTTTTCTTTTTGTCCTATACATATTTGATACAAGCTCTTGACCCTTAGGATCTACAAGGATAAAGTAATACAGAAGGAGAACAAATGCAAATACTGCTCCAGAGCAAGTCAGTGAGAGGAAGGTTCATTAATAAATCAGATTTTCTCCAAAGTTTCCCTACAACTGCAGTAAGGCCAAGATTTGTGTATCACTGCTGACTGCAGCACTGGGATTCTGGAATGAATAGCTTGATCTTTATAGTAAGCATATATAAATGGGATTTTGAAATAAAAAGGATGCCTGAGCAGCAACCAGAGGGCTTTGGATTATGACAAGGAGAACCACTTGAAAAATGTCTGTCATCTTTAAGAATTCTTATGCAGAGCATAGCTCTTTGTGGCTGCTAAGGAGGGTGGGTAAAATTTATACAATATTCAGTGACATAGAAGAAGAAATATCATGGTTTAAAATTCGGTCTTAACAGGTTTCATTGGTCTGCAGGTATTTCTTTTCAATTTGATCCAAAGCCATGAGTACTGACAAATGTGACATTAATGTCCTGAGGAACCATGTAAAACTCTGAGGCTTATTTACCTCTCAACAACACCCCCTCAGCGAATGCTCACCTGAGTCTGAGCCCCTGGGTCAGCATGCTGCAAGATGGAGCTGCTGAGGCTAAGGCCAACTCAACAATCCTTCTCCTAAACTGAAACCATAGCTTGTATCATTCAGTGAGACACATCGTTCTATCATGTGGTTGATTTACTCATTGTTATTTATCCAGAAGTACTCCAGTCTTCTAAAAATAACTCAGTATATTGTATACATTTCTCAACAGACATTGAATGAGCTTAAACACACATCTAAGAAAAGCAGAGTAGCTCCAAACTCAATTAGGCAAGAGAAACAGTCCCTAATTTATCTGAAGGTAGTCTGGAGTACCTGGAAGCATTTGTTGAGAGAGGTTTAAAAATTCAAGTGCTATTTAAAAATCACACGAGAAAATTATTTTGGAATTATGTTCCACAGGATACAAGCTGCTATATCCTAGGTGCATTACTGAGCTGTCAGAAAGCACTGGCTGTACTGCAGTGACGGTCCCTAATTAATCCATTGAGTACCATTAATCCAAATGCCAATAGTTAGCTACTACTTGAATAACAAACACTTGTTCTTATTGATGGGATGTAACATATATCATCTTCTATATGGATGCGTTATCTTATGGGAACTATTGCTGTGCTTACAAAGGTTATGCTGTGATGGTGGTTTTTGTTTGTTTGGTGAACATTCCCACTTGGCAGTCCTGTTGTTTGGAATATTTATGGAAAGCAAATGCAAGGGGCACCAACGTGGCTAAAATAAATTCAACTCAACATTCAAAGTCACAAAACACATTTAAGTCTACTCAGCTACATGAGTTTTCTGAAACATCAAATTTCTTCGTAGTGAAGTCGCTGCATTTCATTGTTTAAATCTCAAGTTCTAATTATTTCCCTCATTAAAGGGTATTTCAATAATCTAACCAGTTGGAGCAGATTCCTTGTTAAAGCTATATCAATAACCTTATCTCCATGTGCTACGTTTGAATAATCAGTAAGCATATTAAGACATCATTCGATGTGGTATCTGTAATACACTATGCAGATAAATGCAAGAGGCAAAGGTTTTAGCCTCATCAATGGAGCCTCAAAGAAGCAGCTATAGCCTAACTACATTGTCTCAGCCAGATGGGGCTAAAGACAAAAAAGCCCACAATGTATTCCAAGCATTAATTCTCAAAGCTACTGCTGTAAGGTTTGAGTGCCTGCAGAAAATCGTTTCCTAAACCAGGAGTAAAGGGCCACAAACAACATATATCAATGAGTCCTTGTTTCAGTGTAGAAACACATTTTATCCTACAATTTCAATAAAAATTATTCCCTTAAGAACCTCACCTTAAGAGGGAGATTCAAGATGTCAGATACTTGCTGCTTCCAAAAACCAGTTTTAAATGTGAAGAAAATTAAATGTATGAAAAGTAAGCTAGCAGAACAAGGAATATATGACTTTTATGGGAGACCAGATCCTTTTATCATTTACATTTGTGTCAGGGTAAGAAATTCTACTGTCAGGATCATTACATCACTTCTAAAGATGCCCAAAGTGAGACTAAATATAACAGTAAATTTCAGTATAAAAATACACCTCCTCTTTGCCTAGAAAATTATTGTGGTTACACATCATTTGTAGGATTTTGTAGTTGGATGAATATAACTGTAGGTAGTAACTATTGATTTAAGAAAGGATCTTGCTTTAATCTTCCATGAGTATAGCTCCATTGACTTCATTTTCAGTAATCAGTTCACTAACTTTCTTCTGTAAAATCAATGGACGTTTTTATTCAGGTTGGTTGGACTGTAGAGCTAATAATCAGTTTTGTACACCCCTCTAGGTAAAATCAGTCCTCTAGTCAACAAGAGGGTGATTGAGGCTTTGAGCATACAGGCGAGCTTACTACAGGAGCCATGGAATCTGTTCCCAGTAATAGTTGTAGAATCTGCTCATGCACTTACAATATTTGATGGGTGTTCAAGTAATCTGCTGCCAGTGGCTGAAGCCAAATGTAAATCAAACAATTTTCCCACTAAACTTTAAGTACATGTTAGTAATCTAATTACTAATTAGGTCAGTAATCCATCCACTTAATGGGACTGGGACAGACTATTAGTCCATGCAAAAGATGTGTGTATAGGTACAAAGATTTTTAAAAAAAAAAAAAAAATGTTTACAGAAATTGAATACTTCATTCACCAACCACAGCAACTGATCACTGCTGATCCTCAATGGTCAGTAAGGATCCTGGTTCTGACTCGGGCTCTCTACCAAACTGAAAATGTGTTCCTGCAGCTCCGACTCAGGTCCTAGGAAGGCTGTTCAATAGTAGTGGTTCCACAGTTTGCTTTGACAGCTTTCAAAAATGTTTTTGTTTTTATGTGTTTGATGAAAGTATTTTTGAAAATACCTGAATAGCGGCAGACAAAAGAGAATGTGTACAAAAACTCCCCTTGATGGCGCCTTTCTCTCTAAGAGTGAAAAATGTGTGCAATTGTAATTCCACATGGAGCTATAGAAAGCTAATGTGTGAGTCACATAACACTTTATTTTACAAGTACCCACAGTGTGACAAGAACCCCAACGAGTGAACAGACAGAATAACTGGGGCTGAACTATCTCACATACAACCATATCAGAAAGCAGTAAAGTAAACCTACTTTTGAATGGCCAACTGATAGGAATTCATAGAAGGCCAGCAAATTATTCGGCTACCTAGAGAACTGCTCTTAATGCAGAGAGGCATGTTCTGTCCCAAAGGAGAACTGGGAGATGACTCATCTACGTTTCTCTGCCGTGACTTCTCATTCTCTAACTGCAGGAAATACAATAAAAACTATGACGTTCGGATTACTGACCTCACAAAAAGGAACATCCGTGTATAAAAAAAAAAAAAAAAAAAAGTTGCCAAGTTCTATTAAGGTTAAGTGTGTTGAACAGAGGGACAGCACATCCCTCATCCAAACCAATTTTCTTGCTCTTTGGGCTGTACTGGATGGCCTGTTATATATGCCTTGTCCAGTCATTGCATGACAAAACAATATCTGATCCTGATAAAACAGTGTATTCCTTCCATAAAAAAGCAAAGCAACAAAATTACATGGAATCAATCAAGGAAATTCTTGTCTAGCTTTTGTTTGGCACAACACTCCCATTTTTAAGCTAAGTTCCCACCACAAGAAGCATTCAGTCATTGTATATTGTGATGATATACACCAGGATTTACAGATCTTACTTTGCATTTCTAAATATGCCTCTGAGATACCCACCTAGCATTTAAAAGGTGCTTTTTCACTGTACACATATTAGCATATTATGAAAGAAATAATTAGCATATCAAATGCTGGAGATCAATTAGCTGCCAAAACACCAGTCTAGACACAAGCTCCTGACACTTGTAATAAAATCAAAGCCAAGCTGGCCAAATGCTGCTGCTAACTCTGCATGGCTTCTCAGAGCAGAAGCAGTAAATGTTCATTCATTACCCTCTGCACCAGCAGTGCAGGAGCTGATTATCATCTGCTTCCATTTGCTGCTATTGTTGAGCCAAACTCTAAGTGAGTTCACAGATTCAGCAACTATTATTTTACTGTCTCTGTTGACTGTGTGTTTTTATCCCACAACCGCCCCTCGGTTCCAGTAACTCCCGCACTTACTCTTGAGCTCCCTTCAGGCTCAGCACAGGCACTGTCTGCTCCTCCAGACCTCCCCGTGCTGCAAAAGAAAGCTCCTGCAGAGAGCAAGGAATGCACTCCTGGTGCGCCATGCAGTTCAGCTGCAAAAGTTCTGCTGTGTCAAGACTCTTTGAGGTTTTGAAGGAGTCTGAAGAGGATTTAACTCATGATGATGAAACAGGGCCAGAACACTGCACTGCACAAAGCAGAGAGCAAATACATTTGCCCTCAAAAGAAATATAAGAAATTGTGAGAGAGCTGCAATGCTTTGGTGAGCTGAGAATGAACAGCCAGAGGCAATACAAGTCCAGAGCACAGCAGATGCAGCAAAACAGCAGCTAAGCACCTCATTCTGCAGTCTATGACCCATTTCTCATGAGATTTCCCTATACCTAAAGAGAGAAGAAAGCCTTTTTTTTTTTTTTTTTTTAATTGAAGAAAATGTAATCGAATGTCTGCTCTAATTTCACCATATAGTTGTATATCAAATGCATTCTGACAGCCAGGATTCTCCATTCATCACCGAAGCTTTGCCTTCTCTGAGAAACTTTGGCTTTAATCACACTTCCAGTGAAAGAGATGGCTCAGATACCCATTGACTTCTGTGGGACAATAATCAGGCCATTATCGCATTTCTATCTGCAGATACTATTTAATACTGAGTCCTATTATACACCCATTTATTCAGGAAATGAAGGCGACTGTCTGTGACTGGAATTTCATCCATGGGTTAAAGCAGAGACAATTCAGGAAAGAAACTGCAGTCAATAAATTCATTCACATTTAAAAGGGAAAAGCATTCAAGAGCTAAAACTTGCTATGACTTAGTTACTTAATGACGCCCACAAACTATTCTCCAACACCCAACATATTTCTCTTATCTCTTCTCACTTCAGGCAAAGAACGAAGAGGAGTTCACCCCAGAAACTTATCATTGGCTTAAAATGCATAGTTTTGAACCACATTTCAGCAGGATGCTGACAGACAATAAATACTAGTTAGCAGTCCTCAGCTGGATCTCCTTTCCGGAAAGATCGGTCATATGCATGTACTACTTTGAGAAAATAATTCAGTTTTAACTCTTTCTTAAAATGTTCAATGCCCACGTTTCTGTTTCGAAATGCTGCAAACCAGGCATACAACCCTAGTGATTGTCACATATGAATACTCAGTATTAGGTACTAATAGCACGACTCTGAAATCTAAAGACGAGCTACTTCCACTGCTGACCAACTCTCCGATCACAGAATCACAGAATTTCTAGGTTGGAAGAGACCTCAAGATCATCGAGTCCACCAAGATCTATGCAAAGAAAGCGTACTGCAGGGGTTGTCCTAGAAAACCCAAGGTTAATACAATCTTTGCTCCCGAGACTTCACTTTGTGGTTTTCTGACCACTTACCACTGTTACTAGTGGGATTAAATGAAGTAATTGTAATTTAGATGTGCTAAGTGCACAAACACTACCCTAGTAAGCAAACACATGAATATATTTATAATCTAGGTATTTTGAACAAACTCAGGCATTACTTGTTAAGAACTGAAAATCTCCTAAGCGTTTGCACTAAAACCTCATACAGAATACTACAAATTGCTAAGAATTCCCTGAATATTCATTTCATTTGTTTGTGTTTAATTTGCAGCATATGATGCTTTATGCTAGTAATTATAAAAAATCAACAGTTATGAACACAAAGCCCTTCACAGCCTAGCACAGAGCACAGTACAATGTAACAAAGTAATCCATTTAAAAGCAAAAAAAATGCTGGCATCACTTCAAAAACGTAAAGTTCTCAGTGCAGCTGGAAGACGCATTTATTATTTACACTCTAGAGGGCTTTTCATTCACATCTACCAACATGTTTACCATTTGGAATGAAGATGAACTGGCAAGGCAACAGCCATAGCTGATTTTTTTTCCTCCAATGAATTTCAAATTCAGTAATATTCAAGCTAGCCATTCGCATCATCCTCTCAAGTGCCTGACTGGCAGAGATGCGAGAGGCTTGTGAAGGTCTGCGTGGATCCAGCAGGTAGGTGCTATGTCACACTCTCATTTCTGGTTTGGGATTTGGATGGGTACCTGAGGTTAAATGCCGCCAATACATTTAAGCTTGCCGAGGCGGGTTGGTGTCATGAATGCGTTCTACACCAACAAAGCCACCATAAAGCATTTTACATTGTTCCGTTTAACTGCTGGTCCAACAGAACAGAGCACGGTATTTTCACATAAAAGCCTAGTGTGTTTGTGAACGCTTTGCAAATGACTGTTCAGAGCATGTGCAGGTTCCCCTGTGACCCTTCCGACAGCCCTGGAATACACTAAACTCTATAAAAGAAGTCTGTACTATTTGGGCCAGCATTCTGCATTCAGTCTCAAACTCCAACCAAAGCAGCCTTGCCGCAGTTGCCTTCCCACCAGTCATGAACCTCTGTTTCCCATGCAATTCACTGTTGACTTTAAGGCTTTCTAGACACAGAATTCCTCCTCTGTGGACAGCTCAGCTTACCCAGGCTGAGCAGCTCTACCATCCAGTTTGCTGCGGGGGCTGGTCTCAGGCTACATTCAAGGCATCTGCCAGGGATAATGAAGAGTTGGTGAGGTTTTCGTTTAAGAAATGGGTGCTTATTTTGATATGTGCATTTCAGAAATAGTCTGGAGATCAGAAAACTCCTCCAAGTACTAGGAGGCCCAGATTCAATTTTGTCATTAACCTGACGGGCTGCAAAATGCATCTCCCATGGCCCGGGAGAAGTTTGGCTGTCGTGAGGAGCAGGCACCTCCACCTTGTCTGCACAGCAGGCAAGGTAAGTTACAAGCCAGTTTTCTCTAATATAGACAATGGAAGCAAGTAGGCAGGTTAGAAGACAAAGACAATACTATTGTCTACAGCTGAAATGAATATTGCATTGCAGTACTTCAAAGCAATACAGTGCGGGTGTGAACAAGGATATGCATTCACTGAAGTCGGATCAAAATATCAGTGTTAGACTGGATGTTGACAACAGGTTTCTAACAATCCAATTTGATTACACCTTAGTGAAAAACACTGGCCCTCAAAACTTAGTGACTTCTGTGCTTCAAAAACTTAAGCTAGCCCAAGGGAGACTTTCCCAAGGAAGACTTCTTCAATATTAAACATCTGCATTTCACCGTGACTAGTTTCCTGTGCAGAAATGACCATAGAAAAGAGAGTGGGGAAAAGCGTTTCTAAAACCAGCAACCCTTAAATGGGACTGCTGACACTAGTACAAATTACAAGGCTTCAAATAGAGGACAAAAGGTCCAACACTCTAGAATACCGTAAGGATCACATGCTGTGACTATAATTTAAAGCTTCCTTCTGTACTCTCTCAGGAGTGCTGAGCAGAGGTCACAGATCAATCCATTCAGGGTCCAGCTACAGCCATGCTCAAGTCTGGCACAATTACAGGTGCCAAGGTTTTAGCAGCTCTATACATAACACTTCTCACCAGTGAAGAAAAGCAGCTGATTTTCCAGCTCAGGGATTTTTTTAACTCATTGGTTAAAAAAAAAAAAAAAACAGGAATCTATTTTCTTACACTAAAACAAGGAGAGAGGTAGGGAAGCTGAATGTTCTACGGCAGCCGGAGAGGACTGACATACCATACATTGGGCCATCCATAGCTCTGTATGTTTCAAACATTGGCTCCAAACGCTGTTGACACTCCACAAGCACAAGTATATAATGCCAGTTTTCTTCCCAATATTCTCCAGATATTGTCTTAATTGTCTATGAAAAGGCACCCATAACTAAGATTATGGCAATATAAACTTCCAATATTAATATTCAAAATCCAACTGATCTCAGCTGCTGCAGAATGCCATCAGGGGGTAGCATCTTAGACATATCTCAAGATACATTTTTTCCTGTTTATTTGGTGTCAGAAAACAGATATATTTCCCATAGAATAAACCTATCTTGGAAAAAGCCATAGAACTAGAAGAATTTCATTGTTCTGTCACTATTTCAAAAGTGTAAACAGTGTGACTTCTACTGCTGAGTCATCTCAATATTGATTTCAAGTAAAATCATTTCATCATAAAATCATCATCATATCTGATTAAGCATTATTACTTACTTTTAAAGGATTCATTATATTTTATAGTACCCAACAGGTTTTAGAGGAAGACAAGTCTTGTCAAATCAAATACTCCTACCAACAATTGACAGCAACTGTTAACAACTTATTTTTGAACATGTTTTAAGCTTTGAACTCAATATCACACAAGTTTCTGATTCTGAGAGACAGGAACACTCAAAACCTATGTGGCAATATCAAATTGGAAAAGACTTTGTTGATACTACATTTGATAATGAGTGGTTATCAATTATTTAGGGTGAAGGGTTACCTAGAGAACTGATTCTCAACCTGGGACATAATGTATCCTTTTACTACAAATATAAAATTGAAGCTGATAATGTTTGCAAAAAGAGCAGGGATGGATAGAATAGAAAACAGTGAAGACAGCTCACTCATAACAAAACAGTTTGCTTGGTAAACTGGACTAGAAGGGTTCTTCTACAAAGACAAATACATGGTTTGCAATATTAAAATTAAACACTGTAATCCTCAACTCTTAAAAGGACCAAAGGAATTGTCAACACAAAGTATCTGAATATGAGCTACCAATTCGCAAGTTGAACCAATAGCTGAAATTTATGATCTGTATTTTCACAGGGAAATGCATTAGATGGTTATTATTCTAAATGTTACTACTTGTAAAATCCAGGTGTGACAAGTGGTACAGAAATCATTTGTGCTGAGTTCCCCCCATGTAATCTTATAATACATTACATCAATCCTAACGATGTGGCTGCCTTTATTGACAGATTTGTAAATTGGAGTTCTTTCTTCAATGTTTTTGCAATTCTAACTTGGATATCTGGGGTATATCAGAAAAAAAATCTATGGTAGACAGTTATGAGCTTGTCAAATACCTCACATTTGATTTAAAACAAAGCTGCAGCGGGTTTGATCGATGTTGTACTATGTTGATCCTGGACACAATTATTAATAACATCTCTGGCATTTATATAAATAAACTTTCACAGTTTCCCAAGCAAAATTACAAACCTGTAATAACAGAAACTTGTAAGAACCAAGTCAATGTCAGCCTGCTTCACTGTATTTTATGAGTACACAGAGCTCATGTATCACTTCTTTGTAAACACTCTGTTAGCCTTGATGCAGTGTCTTCTCACAGTACAAAAATAAAACCCATTTTAATTATCACAATGAGATGCAGAAGGAAAAACAATGCTATTCATTAAACCTTCCCTCATTAATTTGTACCACATTTTTTTTTTTACCAAGTACAACAAAACAGCTCAGTATAACCATTCTTATTATTCAATTTTGAGATTATCAAAGAAGAAAAGGTTGCAAAATTTGTATCAAAAAGAATGTGCAGCTTTTTTTCTGACACATTTATGGAATAAACAGAAAGAAAGATTAAAAGACTACGCTACTGCAATTTGCAATTGTGAAACAGAGATGGATTGAAGAATTGGAGGAATTTTCAGACCCTGAGGAGCGTGGTTGAAAGCATTTTTCTTCTGGTCACGGTCTATATTGTAGATGATACTTGGAAGAAGAACACAAAGCAAGTCTGGTTTAGTTCCCGGACACAGGATCCAATGTACAGTGGTAACATTTAAAAGGCAGACCTGACTATTCTCAATTTCCATTTTAGGAAAAGGGATTTGTTTACCTGCAATGGCATCTCCACTTTTTCTAATTCTGTTAGCTGGGCTCTGCCAGAAATGATACTCAACATAAGCTCCCTTATGAAGGATAAACCTTTGTCTTTGTACTAACGCAGCACACACAATATGCCAGGTACTTTCAAAGCATTTTCCCAGACATATTACTCCTACCTAACTCCACCTCACCTTTCTTTCAGATTCTGTATGTTTCCCAGGATCAAAGGCAAACCATGACTATTTTCTGCACAGTACCCAAAAATGTTTCCTTTGCAGCATTGCCTAGGGCTATGAAAAAGTATCTCCTTGAAGTGGAGAAACAACCCCTTTGTTTTCTCTATAATCGGATTATAATGGTGTGGTGGTTTCACTCTGATGGACAGCAGAACTCCACCACAACTGCTCTGTCACTTAAAGGAGGGGAAGAAAGTATGATGGGAAAGAAAAAAAGCTCACAGGTTGAGATAAGGATAATTTAATTAAAGGGAAAAGAAAGAGGAAAATAAAGGCCACACAGAAGAGAAGAGAGTGAGAGAAAATAATTCTCTGCTTCCCACCAACGAGCGATGTCTGGCCACGTCTCGGGCAGCAAGGCATAGCATACATGTAGCAGTTGCTTGGAGGGACAGGCATTCTCATAACAAGAGCCCCCCTTCTCTGTCTCCTTCCCTGCCTTCCCTTGCTGAGCGTGACACCGTACAGTACGGCATGTCCCTGCGGTCAGTGCAGGCCAGCTGCCCGGCCATGCCCCCTGCATTCCCACCGGGTCCCACCCACAGCCTCTGGGGGCTGGAGGCAGCCCTGGTGGGGAAAGCAGCCTCTGTCCCAGCCAAGACTGCAGTTAATTTCCTTCAGAACTGATTTCTGCAGCATTGGCACCTGATGAACCAAGATGGTGCGAGGTGGAGAGGACAGGGCAGCACAATACCTGTAAGGCTACGTTACAACCACTCGGTTGTGCTCCAAAACATGAGTAATAACTCAGATGCTTTCCTGGACATCGCAAAACATACTTCCCACTAGCTGGAACCGCTGAAGTTTTGCAGCATGTTTCACACACCCACTTCTGCTGAAGGGTATTTAAGAAATACTTCTACTGAAGTCTGAAAATAAAGTTTCTAAACTCTAAGATTACAGCAAAAGAAGGAATGGAAAAAAAAAATAAGAAGAGAGAATTTAAGAAGAGAGTACCGCAGCACACTTCCCACTCGATATCAAACAAATTTTTAAAATTCTGTCAAGTTCCAGAAAATACTAAAGCATGTCTTTCTTTTCAGTAGTTTAAATGAACATGTGACAGGCAAGCAACAAGCATATAAGAGGAGATTCTGAAATGGTTTCCTTCTAATGATCTTTCCCTCTGAAATAAAAACTGAACTCCAGGATGGGCCTAACTAAAAATTTAATGTGACAGTCAAACCTCGAAGGGAAACCACTGTCAAACTATAAAAAAGAAAATGGATCCATTTCAGTTGCAAAGCATTTATAAAATTAGACAATAAGCAATGCACAGTTTAAGATGAAATGACCACAAGAACTGCAGCTATTCTCATGCAAGGAGAAGCAGTATTGCAACACAGATAAATAAAACCAGGACAAGGCTTTATTAAAAGAAGCGCATTGAACACTAACTCCTAGCAACACAACTGTAGAACAGCATCCTCTAATTTTTGCTAGGATCAGCTGGGATCAAGCAGCTTGGTACTGCGTCCCTTACTTTCACCTGAGTAAACTAAAATACAGAAAATGGGGTGAAATGCCAAGCCAGCGAGGAGGGCCAGGACTGGCAACCTGTGTTCCAGTTTAGCACCCAAGCGCTGAGTTCGGCTGCCTTCCTGCGCTTAGCACGGAGCAGTAACAAAGGCCTTCAAGACGTTTCTGATGTTCCATCTCTCTGAGCAGAGTTCACTGACACAATAGTTTTTATTTTTAGAAGCACAAACATCTGGTAATAGGTTTAATAATACAAAGTGTCTCACACAACTCCTGTATTTACAGCATGTTGGTAACCAGTGCTTACACTGATGCCCTAAAATGTTCCTCCTTGACCTATCACTCCCTGTATTTCCACTTCATTATCACAGTGTAAGATATTTCTAGAAAACATCAATGCCTGGCAAGCAAAAAAATAAAAATAAAAAGAGTTTTAAGAGTCTACACTAAAATTATTATGGAACAATTTTATTCCTCCAAAACTATAAACCTAGTTTGTTTGCTTGTTAAATTCCAAAATTTTAGAATACGTTCCATTGATTATTTTGATTGATAAAGACACTGTAACCAATGAAACCATTAATCTCATGAAGTTAAAAAAAAACACCACCAACAAAACAAAACCCACCCTGTACAGCATTAATCTCATGAAGAGATTCTAAATTACACACTTTATTTGCCTCCTGAGATTTATACTCCCATTATCTCTTACACCCTCATAAGATAAAGCTAGCATAAATCTGCCTTCCTCGATGCAGGGTATTTTGTAACGCTGTATTAGAGATGTGATTATTCTGTCCTCACATTTCATGACACTGTTTTCTTAACAAGCAGGAGCACTTTCATTTAATATGAAGACAGATGTTTTGACTGAGAGTGACAGTGGAATCATGTAGCTTTTTTAATCCACTGTAGATGTACATGAGTTTTAATGAGTGCTTTACAGTACTGCCATTACACCAGGACTTCGGGAAAGCTAAATAATCTTGCTTTTAGGGCATTGCTACTGTTGGTAATCAAGGGATTTAAAGCACTTAGAAGGAAGCTGCTGTTCCTGTACAGTTGCTAAGTCAAACTGATGTTCCTTGCCTTTTGTTTGTAAGTGAATGCCCATCAGAGAGGGAAATAATCACTTTGCAGACAAAAAAACTAAAACATGGGGGGGGGAGGGGGTGGGGGGGCGTAAGAATCAACCCTTTGGGTTGAAACAGCTAGAACTAATGACAGAAAGTGCTGCTTCCCACAGGGTCATCCTTGTCATTAAACATGTTAGAGGTGAGTTAAAATGTATTACTGTCTTTATAAATACACATTGACAAATAAGTTAACTATATAACATATAGATTTATATATTTATAAATAAACTGAGGCTGTAAATTTAAGGCAAGACTTTTTTTTCCCCTTTTCCTCTGGATTCCCTTGCTGCTACTACCCATGACACATAAGAGTCACGATGCCGTAATTTCAGAGTGTTCCCAGTGTTTGTCCATTAAGCCACTTGCTAATTTTGAACCACAAGCACACCAAGAAGTCAGCTACAGTAATGTGTCTCCCTTGTGAGCTGGGCTTTGATGCAAGGGGAAGTGCTTTGTGTTCAAACAATTCCCAGAATTGTACAAAACAAAGTATTTTCTTCACAGCCCACGGGATTTGGACAACTAAATGGGAAGGAACCAGATAAAAAATATTCTATTAGACCTTGATACCTATGGCAATAAGTCTATCAATGAAGAACAAACTAAATTTATACAGACTAAAAAAAAGAATCACCCTGGTGAACAGCATTCCAAGTGCTAACAGCAGAATCTTGTTCATGGCTTAGTGACAACTGACAGAATTCAAATTCAGACTCACAGAAGCCAAGCCAATAGAAGTTTTCAAATAAGTAAACAATTTTAACAGTTTTACAATGTGAAATAACTTAAATAACTTATGAACTCAAAAAAAAAAATGAAAAAAAGAACACGATTCTCACCTCAGTGTAAGACAGTACATTACTACTCAGTGTAGTATTCTATAAATATAGGATTCATTACAGTATTATTTTGTTTTCATCAAAAAGAACAAAGCAAAAGAAGGAAAAATCACAATAATGAAAAAGGAAGGGCCAAATATTTGCAATACAGACCAGCTCTATGCAAAAGCAATGGCAAACAATGCGTGAGTCATGTGGAAGCAATTAGCAGGCGGTTACAGAGCATCGAACTGGAAGGAAAGTCTAGGCTGCTGCTACTGGGGACAACCATCTCAAGCCTGAAAATAAATACAGGTCAACACAGCACCTTCTTCAGTAACACTGCCCTGGGTTTCTCTGAAGATACACGCTTTGAGAAAAGGAACGGTGGCAAGCTGAATACATTCAAAACATGTTGTCTTCCTTTTTAAAAAAGCAGAGTAAGATCATCTCACCTAAAGGCAATTGAGTGTTTTGTTTTCAAAAATATTTTAGATGCTGGGGTGTTTATGGTCAGCAGGTATACAGGCATAATTTAAACGACATTTGATATGAGGTGGAAATTATAAAATTTGCTTGCCATCAGTGCACAGGTTTGTTTTTGTAAGAAACAGGATAAAAACTTACTAAGGGTTAGTCATTTAACACCCTTGATACAAAGAAGCAAAAAGTCTTTTGATATTTCTGGTAGTTTCTTTTAGAAAAGCACCAGACAAACACCAGACAGGTCCGGGAGCAACAGCTTGCAAACTTACCAGAACTATTCCTTATGTACTGCTCCCGGTCAACAACAAGGGAATTCTCAACCTACTTTCAACATTGTTACCATGATCTCTAGTTCAGAGGTCCCCAAAGCTATGCCAACATCAGTATTCTCCAAGGAAAGCTAAAAATATTGCCTGAACAGGTACCCAGCCTGCAGATGTGCATCGTTTTATGCTTTGAAAATAAAGAATTTATATGGGACAGATATGTGCTAAAACTAAAAGCACATATGAATAAATACTGAAGTGTACATTATTCCTTATTCTAAGGTGACCCTCTACCACCAAGTGAGGTGCTTGGCCAAGATTTTCAGTAAATATTTACAGCAGCCTATTGGATTACATTGTAATGCAACTTTTAAGATTAAATTTACTCAACTTATAAAACATAAAATTCTTTCTCCTGTTAATTGTACGCAGGGTAGGACCATCACATCTGCGCCAATTTACACTTAGATAAACAACAGAAGTACAGGCTGATTGCATCTAAATTTAGGCACAATTTTTAACAATGCAAATGTTAGGAGAAGAAAATTTTGTAAATATATCAAATTTGTGTTTGATATATTTTCCTTCATCATCCCACAATATGACATGCATCATCAATTCAACTGTGATGGGCTTCTCACTGAAAAGTTAGCTGCCATCCATTTGCATGTTATGACTACTTGCTCAAACTAGTGGAACATTTCAGCTCTCACAAGGTGCCCTGGTGAGTACGGTGGTCTCTTTGATAGGTACAGGCAAAACTGCGGGGTCATCACAGATTGAAATCATACACTGACTTAGATGCAGAGATTTAATAGTATCCCAGCTGAACCATTAGAAAATAATTTAAATGATACCTAAAAACCTTCTTTATTGATATTGTCAATAGTCGTAGGGCTCTTCTAATAAAACAGCAATAGTCATAATTTAAAACAACCTAGGTTTCTTTCAGTGGCACTAAAAGGACATTCTTTTTCCTGTAATATTCATTAAGTTCACAAATTGCATAGTAACTGGCATGTAATTCGTAGAGATGAGGTGCAACATCGTTATACATGCCAGTTTATAGATACACATAGCAGAATTTTATACAAACATTTTCATGGAAGAGAGCAGAGTTTAATGAATTGCAAAGCCATGTACTTGAAGCAGCAGTAACACACCTTAGAGAATAGTCTCATCTTGATCCTTGAGTTGGTTTGCATACAAAATAGTACTCCTCAAAATGAAAATACAAAGCTCTAGCTCTTCAAGTAAAAATTATAATTCACAGAATGATTTTTTCATTTTAGCCGAGATGCATCCCGCATAGCTAGGAGAAGAGGGGGCACATTCAGTCCTCTTTCCATTACTCCCACATCAATCTCAGTCCCAGTGCAATAAAAGACTTTAGGGATGCTCTGTATTATGCCAGCCCCCCAGATCATCCTAGCAGTTTATAATCACCTGTGCATAAGCAGTACTCTAGCCAAATGCTTCTCAGCACCTCCCCTATCAAGTTACCCCTCGTTCTAGTTCTATGTCTCCCTAGGATAGTCTTCCACAGGGAAATCCACAACCATCTGGTTAGCTCAGCTTTCAACTAGCTTTGATCTGACAAAGTGGCAAAGTGGCTCAAAGCATTAAAGAGGAAAAAAAAAAAAAAAAAAAAAAGATAGTATATTGTATATAATGAACCAGATTCTGCCCCCAGTTTGATGAATGTAAATTCAGGCGAACCTCACTGAAGCCAGGAAGCCAGGTCACGGAACATTATTTTGCTGTTCTATCCAATATTAAGCAGAGTTGGATTTCAAATAAAGAAAATACCGCCACCATGCAAAAAAATATTCAGCTCCTGTAAATCAATTTAGCTTCACTGATGTCAATCCAGCTACGAAAATTTACATCAGCTACAGATTTTCTCCACTATGTAACGAACAGTGTTCTCTTTGCTCCCCTGGGTCTCAGCTCAGGTTTTAATTGAATAAAATACTTTTTATTTTTTTTCAAAATGAGTAACAACACATTTTCTCCTGAGTCACACATTCTAGTTATACACTGCACATTGCCAAGATAACTGAAAATGCTTTAAAAAGTAATTAAATGGTTTTCAATGAAAATACACCAACAACATTGATTTCCTATGTAACCTAGAAAACTCACCTAATTTTTTTGCTATTTATTTTACAAAATACTAAAGAAAAAGTAATTTTCTACAGAAAACAGATCTGAGAACAACACAGTACAGAAAAATAAAGAAAAGGTAACTTTGAGACTAGATTTTCAAAACATACAAAATGCATCATTTGCAAATGTCTGGCAAACGTGTTCATTTCAACCAGCCCAGATGCTTCTGTGTATGTTATTGTAGACAAGGAAAGGCAGCTATTCAATTTCAGGTCATACTGTACACACAGTTTATCTTGAGAAGTATTATTGGCATGCAAAGTCAAGTATCCACAAGTTAGACAGCATCAAAATTAGACCTGTCTGTGTGTACTCAGCAAAACCTTGTGGATATGCCAAAACACTGCATTATTACCTTGTTTTCACGATCTCTTTTTTCAGTGCACTGAGCAGCCATTCCTCATTAGGTTTGCTGCAGTAGTAGGAAGGGTATCCTTATAACACAGAAAATATTTCATTTTTAAAGGCTTACTCCTGCGGCACTGAAGCCATTACCAAAATGTCAGTCAATTCCAGTGAGAGCATGATTAGTCATACAAAATCCCACCTGAAAGTCTACAAATCTTTGTGGTTACTAACACTGCTTACAACAGCTGAGTGGCCAGTGCACAGGGACAACCTTACCTTATTCCTACAAAAGTCATCTGCAAGTCCATTAACACACGCTGCTCAGAGTCACAGAGTGACTGAGCAGAATAGTCTCAGTGGACCAAGAGGCTGCTACACTAGCTAAAACAAAAGGAGTTACCAGCTCCGTTAAATCTGTGAAAATTATTTGCTAAAAAAAATTCAATCAACTCTAACCAACGTTTCCATCAGAAGTTTAAAATATAAATGCAGCTTTTGTTATTGACATAGTAAGAACAGCATTGTCTTGCGTAAACAGACCTTGTGACATTCAGATTTATATGGCAGTTCTAGGAATTCTCCAAAGTGCAGGACACCATTCACAGAAACAAATTGATCAGTTTCATGTATAGTCAAGAACTACGGGAAAAGTAATTGTTTTTTTTTTAAAAAATAAATTGAATCTGAATAAGAACTTTAATATAAAATAAAGGCCTTTCCTCTACATTTGCTTTTGACGGAACTTCTATTTCCATAAAGAGATGATGAGACATAGTGCAGCAGGAGGCATCTCGTTAAAAGACAAAACATTAGGAATTCTAATATAGAAAGTCTGTGATAAACTGCTTTCGTTTGCATTGGCAAAAAATAACTGAATAAAAAAATAACTGAATTAATTTCAAAAAACAACACTGGAATTATAATGGTATCAATTAGAAAAAAAAATAGACTTAATGTGATTAACATTATAGTGTTGCTTGACTCAAACTATAAAACTAGGAATTCATAGCAGAAGTAACAGTTTTCTCTGAATGCTTACCAGACGCTGATTGGAAAGTTCAGTGGAGATGTTTGTTTCCTTGGGAAACTTGGAACCGTTGGAAGGAAAACAGCGTGCACCTCTAGATTCATTGGTTTTCCTTCCTGCAGTATTATTAGCTTTCTAGTTGACCTTGGATAAATTGCTTCTTTTCTCTCTGTATCGACCTTCTCACCTGCAAAGAGGTACAACAATCCCATGTAAAGACCTTTTCTAAGTCGACCGGCAGAAAGCACTGTAAGAATCATCCCTTCCCACTGCTAATAGCAGGTGCAGTTTGTTCACAGTGGAATGGAGTTTGCACGACCTTCTAAGCAATGTTTTCACGTGCTTAATTCATAGGTTTAAGTTTCTTAATGCATTTCTGAGCTATAATCAAGTGTGTTAATTTAAAAGATACATGGCCGCAATTTACAATTCTCAGTCGCTGCCATCTGATACACCTGGATCTCTTAAGTTTTGATTGCAAGTTAGCAAAAAAACCAACCAACCAACCAAAAACAACAACAAAAAGAAACCCACCAACCCCTACATAGCTAAAGCAAACCAGCAGTTACCAGATAAAACATCTACGTAACTACTTTGAACACGTCACAACCTTGCAGGCATTTTACCTTATCTGCCAGGCAATGACCAAATACACATCCTTTTAACCAGTAAGCAACAAATTTGGCTAAAATTACCAGAATATGATGACAGGTCATGATGATAAAGAACAGATTTTGGTTATGTCTGCCTCAATATTAATTTGTTTAGCCACATCCTTTGAAAACTGAGTCTATAATATCATTTAAAAGGCGTTTATTTGTGGTCTTGGTATGTCTCCCTTCTACTAATTATTCACAAAGAAATACAGGTGCAGAAAGGAATACTATCTTAAATACCCCAAACTGTAAAATGATGCTGTGATGCATCTGCATTGAAAACGAACTGAAACAGAAGACACTACCCCCTCAAAAATATTACTACTACAACAACAACAAAAATACAGTATATGACGATTGGAAGGTAATTCTAAGCTGCTGAAGTTTCATAAGTACCCAACAGGCTGTAGCAACATTATTGTTTTAAGGAGTTATACAGCTTCTGAGATATTGAAGATCAGAAAACATAACCATTTCCCTTTTCATCAGCACGGGCAGGTAAAAATGTTCCACTCCCACTCCTTAATAATTTGACAGTTCCTGCGAAGTAATTATCAACCTGTGAGTTTAGGAGTTAGAAGGAAAAAGCAAATTACTGTCCTGATACTCAGTTTTCAATGGTATGTTTCAAAGAATAAAATGTAACAGTATTTTCTATTTCAATATGAAAGAGGTACTCTCATCACACCTGAGGTAAACCA
The DNA here is from genome assembly GCA_011075105.1 of Heteronetta atricapilla. Classification (NCBI taxonomy): domain Eukaryota; kingdom Metazoa; phylum Chordata; class Aves; order Anseriformes; family Anatidae; genus Heteronetta; species Heteronetta atricapilla. The sequence goes on from CM021744.1 coordinate 7,274,639, forward strand.
GACCCTGCCAATATACACATTTCTGAACTCTGGGGAAGTTGTGATTAGTGTATTCTACTTTGAGCCCTGCTGCAGTCACTTTATTTGTCCTTTGTTTCTTCAGAACTAGAGTTTACATTGTTTCAGTTGCATGATTATGATATCTTTAATATTGCACAGAGTCTCTTCATGGAAAGACACACCATCTAAAAAACATTATGTATGCTGTAGCTGCTTACAACCCAGATTTTCTGGGGTTTAACAGAACCAAAGAACAAGAACCAAAACAATACAACCAATACAACCTTTTTTTTTTTTTTTTTTTTTTTTTTTGTAGAAGTAGGAAATAAGGTTAAAAAAATAGAATATAGAAAAGATTATGGGATCATTTGCTTATGTGAACTGTCATTACTGAGCATCTTGTATCAGGACTATTTATGCTGTGCTCTTTTTTGTTTGCTAGTCCAATTAAAGCAGCTGGCATTGATTTGTAAAGTCTAGGCAGAAAGTTACAAACTGTTTTTGGCACAGAACCCTCAAACTTGGAGTACTCTATGACCCAAATTTGTTAATTTTCTCTTCCCAGCACAAAGCCCATCTCCTCCTCAAAATTTTGCATGAAATGGATTTGGACTGGAGGCCAAAGTCGTGATAGCTGATGGCAGTTAAGTCATCTTACTGCATTTGTTAAAAATAGGGCTTGAAGGATATCTGTTCTCAAAACTAACAGCTGTCATTTTGACACAACATTTCTTATTATGTGAAAATACCCACAGAACTGGGCAACTTTTTTTTATCTTTTATTATATACAGAATCAAGAGATACTTTCTTTAATTTCTTCTTTAAAAGGATGAAAAGTTGAAAGTATTTCTCAAAAGCACTAAGAAGTAATTTTATTTTCTTTTAAAAGTGCTTTCCAAGAGGGTGTTAACAGCTGATTTATTTTATTCCTCCTACATTCGTCTGTTTGTCTTCATCACCACACTTTAAGGAAAAGCTGTTCCACTGTTTTAACTTGTGGGCTGTTATTTTTTTAGACTGACTAGTGTTGTCACATCCAGTTTCTCAGCAAATCACTCCATAAGGCTCTGCACCTTTTGTGAGTGTTCCTTCTTCTGCTACCATCATCTGCAAAGTCTCTACCAGAACAATGATTCTGCTCCTCACATTGAAACCCCTGTACAGTATTCCAGTGACGTGGTTCCGAAGTACTTTCTAACTTTTACATTTTAGATAAGGACCGTCACATATGTATTCACAGCAGCAACCGCTTCAAGAACTACTGCCGTGTTGGGCACCTAAAAGTATTTAGCCTTAGCCAGAAGTGCCGGTGATACACAGGTATCTCCTAAGTACTTGGCGAGACATCTGCTGTCACTTCGACCACCCATCAGCAGGTAAGGTGAGCCATTTTAAACCATCCATCCCCACATGCCCTCCTAGCTTCCGTTATACAGGATCAATTCCATGAGTAATTAATATTAGCTATTCGTTAGGCACAGGGAAACAATGCAGAATTCAGGAAAGCCACTTGGCCTGGAAATGAAAGCAATTAAGCTGAATGGCAAAGCCCACGGCAGCACTTCATTTATGAGTATCTTTTCAGCAATACGCTCTCTGAACTGAGTTAAAGAAAAATCTGATTTTAGTAGGTTTTACAAGTACTCTGGTAATGCTGTGAAGAGCATCCTATTTAGAAGTGCAGTTTTTATTGTATTACTGCATTTGATTCAGTTCTGCTTTTGAAATAAGACAATGCTGTCAGCATGCAATTTTATCACAAATATGTCAATGATTTTACTGCCTCGAAGCGTTATAAAAAGTTGTTTTCTAAGTGGGATGGAAGACACTGTCAAGAATTAATAATCTGGATTCACTTCCTGGCTCTACCACAAAACCCATGCTATTGTCAAGTTGTAGAATTTCTCTTTGCCTTGGTCTCCAAGCTGTGTAAGAAACAACACTTAATGCCCAGTATTACTGCAAGGCTTTATTAGTTCAGACCTCGTTTTTTCATTTCTTGTATTAAGTATCATTTCTACAACCAGTCCCATTAATTCTAGGGAAAATTCTCAATTGGACTTCCATCACTCTTTGTGCAGGATATATAAAATTGGTTCTTAAGAAGCAGCAGTCGCTTTCCCCCCTTCACTGCTTTTTCTAATTAAAAGTACACTAGCTACTTGAGAGAGCCTGAAGTACAATGATGTTCTCCTCCAGCTGTATTTCTTAGCTGCCCTTCCTAGAGGGGGGAACACCTTACAACTGATTTAGCTGAAGCCCTGGCAGCAGAAAGAGATTTTCCCTTCTGCATTATACTTACCAACATATACAAGTTCCCTTTTCTTTTTGTTTAGCCTGAGGCCTCTAGTATGTAGAAACCTGCTGCCTAAAAGGAAACTTATACATTTAATAAGAATTCAAGGCTGTCTGAAGAGAATTGGCTTTTTTATTAACTACATAACTCTGAAACTCAGTTAGACACCGTTCAGAGTTCTGTAAATATAAGTGTATATATCACCGTGGACATGTTCAGAGACTTAACAGCAATAGAAACAGGGTAATTCCCAAATGAACATGGCATCTTTTTCTCTGTGCAGTCATAGCCATGCTAGTTCTGGATACTTTACTTCACTATGTTTTATTTCTTACAGTGTTCTAACAGTGTTTTTTATGGGAAAACAAACTTGCAAAGAATAAGCATGTGAGTAACAAAGGTATTGCTCATGTGTTTAAACATCATCCAAAATTACAATTAAAGTATAGACAATACTGCTATGACACAGTGTTTTGGGTATGAATGGAGCTACACTTCTGTGCTTCCTAAAAACAAATTGAAAGAGAGTGCAAAGGGAAAAAAATACCTTTCCTGCCTACATTGTAGTGCTGTAATGGCTCAACTGCAGATCTGATCTCAGCAGCCCTGTCTTCATTAAAAAAAAAAAAAAAGAGAGAGAGAGAGAGAGAACCTTCTAACCTTAAGCACGATGTTTTCAGACATTTGTTGCCAATGGCAAAAACTGTTGAGGTGCCAATGGTACCAATGTAGAGCAATTCTCAAATCTAGGAAGGTTCTCTTCAGAAAATCAGGGGAAAAAAAAAAAACACATTTTATCTAGACACTTTGAACTGGCAATACTGCCCTAGGGAGAAACTGAACCCCTCTGAACCCTCAGCACCTTGACTCACAGCCAAAGGATCCCTACACGGAGGACCGTGCATGGAAAAACTGTGCTGGAAAGGTGAACGTGCAACTGCTGACACGGGCACTCTGCCCAGCTCCGGCCACCTCTGCAGCCTCCTTGGAAACATCTCCTGCTTGCTGGTTGGCCTAACAAATCCATTCGTAACAGCAAAGCTGATGGGAAGAGGCAGTGCCTCTCAGTCCTAAGCGCTCATTCCCAGCCCTGCGCCTCCCATCTCCCCTGGAGCTGACACAACTCTTTCTGTAGCAGCAGAGCATGGCCATACGACAGATCCCAATTAGCAAGGCGAGTTTGCTCTCCAAACCGACTTACTGCCTGAACGCTGCGCCTGCCACCAGGGCTAGAGAGGCGAGAAGGAGAGATTGCAAAGCCAGAACAGGAGCTAATGCAGGGCTGTAGCCTCACGTGGTACTGCTGGGTTCACCGGCACAGAGCGAGACCTGGACGCTGGAGGTAGCAGGGAGAGGAACTCAGTGTGAGGAGGATTTGACGCTCACGATTTGAACAGACCCCAGAATTATTTCCATAGAGTCTAAAGATGGAAAGGATGCAATGTGAGCTACATGAAGCAAACAAAATGGGCACAAACAGGAACCACACAACTTGGAAAACATCTGTGGGCCACAAAATTCACAGTGTGGCAGGTCAAGGACCACAGAAACCCTAAGAACATACATTCCCACTAAGTATTCCTATCTGTACCAGTAAGCAGACTATACTGATCCTCTGTGTCGCAAAGCAAGCTGGTCATACATTACTGGGATGTAAATGACACATGTAGCTGTACTGGTGGAAGAAAGTACAAAAGCACAGAATTCCTTACAATTCTGTGAACATTTGGAACAGGCGAGCAATGTCCTTCTAGATGGCACCAAAACCTTAGATTAAACACTGTTCAAAAACATTTTTAAACATCCAGAGATGAGTAAAAAATAAGACTGAACTTCATCAATATAAGATGCTACAACCATAGCAGAAATTAACTGCAATGACAAGGCATACTTCTCTTGCCAGCAATGAAAAAATGTGGGACATCCTTTATCCATGGCGATTTGAAAAGAGTTATTATTAACACAGAACTGAAGTGATCAATGTCCTCTCTCTGAAATACAGAACTTTTCACATTACCTGGTGATAAGCACTTGACAAGGTGAGCAGTCTCACTACAGCCCAAGCGTAAATGGCTACTGACAGGGAGTATTTCACACGGCGTATGAACGGGACTCCAAGAACTACACAAAGATTGCTGCAGAACGGCACAGAGCAGAAGTCCTCTCCAAGAGTGTTATGCAGTAGGTAGGCATTGATAAACCAACAGAGAAAATAACAATAATGCCAGAACTGTCGTCAGACAACGAGCAGGCTATTACTTCCTCAGCAGATGTGTATATGTAAGGCGGCACAATTTAAGGGTCACCGTTTCATTACAGTTACGCAGATGATGTTATTGGAAGCGCTAAGATTCTTGGTTAAGGGATGTGGAGTTTTGGAACACAATGCAGTGACAATTTTATGAATACATAGGAAGTTTCCCAATACTTGTGCACAACTGTATGTTTTGGCCTTCCTTTTTAATCCCTTCGTGATCTAACTGGGATTGTTGTCCTCTTCAGTTTAATTAAGCTCTTATGCATAGATCAAATATATTCAGTTGCTTAAAATGCATAAAGGCACATGTACTAAGTAAAGTATCAACAAATAAAACCAATGAAAAGTTTCTGCAAAAGCTGTCACACTCTATGTTACATTTATAATCTCAGCTATATATATCTCTGCAGTCTGCATACTCTTTAAGACTTGGAAAAATGTTTGTCATGTCTAGAGATGAGCCTGCACACAATACTGACTTTGAAACCCATTTTCTCTCTGGATTAAAATCCAAACTCTACAAGTTTTAAAATAAATCAGGCCAAAATGTTTACCCTTTATATAAGGTTCCATAAATTAAATTCAACATGCAGTCCCATCTTAGCATTGTTACTAATCTCTCTTATGAAATTCCATTTTAAAACCTAAAATAAAAATAATCCCAAACAAGTTTAAAGCTTCGTGTTTCATTTTAAGCCACCCTTTGATTTGGGGAAATCTATCTTGCTTCAGAGTGCCTGAGACTGGCAGTACTAAACTTGGACCTTGTGTTAGTGTTTTGATGACGAACTACCAGCATAGGTGCTGTGCATTACCAAACAATAGGGCATCAGATGGAAAAACTGAGCAGGTGGTTAAATTCAGTGCTTAATGCCAGAAAAGAGTTACAACTCCTCTCTTAGATTTCATAGTCCTAAGACTATAGTTCCTCCTTCTCAGTCAAAATTCTGTATTTAGAAATTTCTTCCTGAACTTATGATTTTTTATGACTGTCATTATTTCTTTCCTTGTGGAAACATCAAAATCTGTTCCTCCCTTTTGGGGGCTGTTGCTTTATTATTATGTTATATAGCATATATATTATATATTAAATAGAATATTACATCTCCCTGATATTATCTATTGATGAATCAGGTCAGCAGCACTGCTTCTTCCTTCTTCCCTCTCTACAAATTGGGAAGCTCCTTCCCTGGAGTTCTGAATTGAAAGTTTCTACCAAAAGAAAATATTTTTCCAAATCACATAGCTTTTCATTATTAGTATAGTCTGCAGAGTTTTCTTGGATAGAAATATCTTCAAAGACCTGAAGATAATCAAAAATAATCATTTCTGCACTATGTAAATCACTGCAGATTTAATACCATTAATTCCCAAACAAACGACCTTTTAACTTCTTTTTATCAGTGTTGTGTCTCCTCCCCATTGTCACTGTGCTATCAGCACTTCATATTTCTATAGACTGTCTTTGATATCAATAGATTCAATGTATTAATATGAAAGATGGTAACAAAACACAGGCACTAATATCTAGTGTCCATACTTTGCACTTTTTAGGCTTACCATGAATTATTTTCATATAAATAAATGACAGGTAGGGAACAACCTAGAAGAGATCTTTATCTTACAACTGCAAATGAGAAATCAAAGGGAATACATATGCAAACATCTGATTAAAAAAAAAAAAAAAAAGAAGATTAAATTAAAGATTATATCATTTCATTAGTTATGTTTGCCTGTGGTAATTTTCCTATCCTACAACATTTGCTGCTTTTCCAGGATATTTTAATATTTTAAAAAGTTGTAAGGAGGCAAATGGCAAATAAACATGTATATAATGCCTACATATATGTGTACATGACATCAGAAGTTCCTGGTGAAATTTGAAGGGGTATTATAATCCAAAAAAAAAAGTGTTTTGCTTCGCTTAAAAATACTTCCTTCCTCATATAAATATCCAATATAGCAAGGAGCAAAAGGCATCATAAAAAGCAGATTGCTGAGTACTATCTAACTCTGTTTATATTGTTGTTTGTTTGTTTTAAAGATAACATCATTCCTCAGACAAGATTTTAAATTGGATTTGCCTTTGCTCTCCAGAGGAGCTACACTATATGCTAGTAGAGAAGTTACAGAAGACCTAGGGTCAGATCCGCAACAACTGAGTTCTAAGTGATTGCTCTTCCTGCAGATACTTGATAGCAGCCACAATATACAGATTATAGCAGAATTTTCATTATAACATGCAGATCTGTGAATCTTGCAGGTGATCCCATGCTTTGCATCTGCAGCACAGTCTCCTGTGGTTTCAGGAAAGGAGCAGAGTTAAGCAAGGCTGAAAAACACCAGTTTTCATGACGAGGCTGAAATTTCCTTCTCTTGGTTGCAGTTCAGGGCTGTTACTTCTCAGCTTTCAGAGACAAGAATTCAGCCATCTTTTTTTCATATGGAAAGTGAAAATTGACGCTTACAGTACTACCACGTACTCATAGGGCTACATCAAGCTCATGCAGCTTGACACTTGGGAACTTACATGTCTTTATGGGAATAGCCTTCCCAATCATGGTTAAATCCAGTACAAGCCAGAAATCTGTTCTCCACCAATAGTAAAAATATAAGCACCTAAATTCAATCGACACCCATGTTTTGAACACCAAACTCTGATAGGTTCAGAGGCATTTCATTATCTATTCCTAGCTAATTACAATTCAGAATTTATAAGTAAAGATGCTGCCATTCTGCCTAAATCTCTGCAGAAGCCCCTCATGGTGACAGCTCACTCATAGGGACAGCAGGAGTACCCCTCAGAGTGGAACTCAGCAAGGAAGGAAAAATTGCTGGTTGCACTCCCAGATCCCTGGGTTACTTCCAGTTTCTGACTGCTGACTGCCTGCCCAGATAACTCCCTGATAAACAAATTGCAGAATTAGGCACTGCTGTCCATGCTTTTGCTCTGGGCCCATTTTCCTAGCTCCATCATGGCCCAGCTTCTGCAGACCAAAGAAGGTAACGCGCTGGCTGCTCACCACACTGTCCTGTGACCACAGCATCCCTTATCTGGACCTTCAGCAGTACAAAAGGAGAGGAATCCCAGCCTGCCTCCTCCTAAACAAGTAGCCTAGAGCCAATTCCAGACCCAAACAGATATGGCACCGTTAACTTTTATAAAAACTAGAGTTAAGTAACCCCTCACACCCCAGAAGATGGATCCTGGGAAGACAGAAGAACCTGGTCCATCGCTTTAAGTCACATCCACAGGTTTCAAAGTGAGCAATACTCAGCCAGCTCATGTTAGCTGGCCAGCAACACCTCCCTGCCCAACACGCAGGCCATGTGGGTCATCCCTCAAAGGTTCCTCATTCTCCTTCCCTCTCTGAGAAGAACATGTACTTGCTCTTCCCCCTCTCCCCAAAATCTGAAATATTTATAGTTTTTCTGACTCCATGGAACCAAATTTTGCTGATTTGGGGAGCTGTGAAACAGCCTATTATTGTAACTAGTTGGCGTAACAGAAAACAACCACAAAGATCATTTTCAGCACAGATCTATTTTGCTACTTCAAATGTTATAGCAATCTGTGCGCTTAAAGCTTTTACCAATGCGGTGATAAATTCTCTGCTTAGCTTTGAACGGCTGGGACTGTAACGTCCCCCTGGCCGCTCAGGAGCCAAGAACTGAGCCCATGCCTAAAGCAGGCACCTCCCTGAATTTCCTTGGTCTGCCCTCAGAAGAGGGAGCTTTGGAAAACCCACGTCCTCAACATGGCTGGGATGTATTTAGTTTTTCTCATTTTCAGGGAAAAAAAAAAAAGACCAGAAATGTATATTAATATCTGAAATTTACTACAAGCCAGACACGAGCTTGCCAAGCTGTCCACTGTGATGCCACTTCTGTGCTGGTATGAAGTCACACGAATCTGGCAGGGCCCCATGCACCTGGACCACTTCAAGGAATCTGTACAGTCAGCGATCAGTAATCAAGCCCAGACAATTTCAAAATATCTGTGCCTGTACTGAGCTTTTTACTGTAAGTTAATCAAAACATTGTTTCTCAAATAATCCAATATAATATCATACACTTTTCTTAAGGATTAATTTGGAACTGAGCATGCTGAAGTCATTCATATTTTAATTCCCATGCACTACTCTAAATTGAATTTAATCTGACATCTTATTACCAAGTCCTATTACATTCTCATGGAGCCCTCAGTAATCTTCTCTAATATTGCCTAATTTAAACAAATGTGTGGCATTACGAAGTATCGGCACACCACGTCTCAGCCTACTCCAGAAAGATAACACAGCAATATATCAGCTGGTGGGTGAAGCCTCAGGGAGCCCCAGTGCTTGACCTTTTCTAGACCTTTCCAGCCAGACCTCTGTTTCCTACCTCTTTATGCATTTTGAACACCTGGCAGAAATTTCCCCCTGCCTTAGTTGCTCCAATTCTCCTTAATAACTTTGTATACAGAGTTACCCTAGCAGAAGCCCTCCAAATATCTAAATATCCCCACTCTCTTTTTGTTTGCGTTTCATTAAATCCTTCAAGAAATTGGAGCTGTTGGAAAGCTGTGATTTACTTTTATAGAAGCTATGCTGATTTGTCCCTTGAATTACTTTATACAAATATCACTCATAAATACATATATAACACGTTTGTGTTATCTTTTATAGTATTCTCAACTGCTTTCCTGGCTCTCAACAACAATTCTTCATACCTTCCTAATACAAATTGTTGTCTTTTAAAAGGGTAACTGCAAACCTGAGTACTCTTGAATCCCTGGCACAGATACAACTGGTAATAGGGAATTACGGTCTTGCTGTAATTGTTACTCTGAAAACTTTTGAAAGAATTCCACTAAAACTTCCACTAGGAATTTATCACAATCTCAGTTTTGAGGCCTAATTTCTTCATTTTTCCCTTATTTCTCTTTTCCCAGTTTCCCAGTTTTACTCCCAGCAGAGTAAGTATTCCTCTCTTGGGTCAAACCAAATGAATGAAGTGTCAGCTAACATTTCTATAATACCTTGAAGAACATCTCTCTTTTTCTCTTCAGCACACTTCTTCTACACTTTCCATTAGCTGACGAGCAAACAGCCTCCACGCCATGACTGAGCTCGGTCCCTGCTGACTACCCTTTGAACAGACACAAAATTAAATTTGCTTGCTGGGCCCATTTTTGAAACAACTAGAACCTATGGAGTTACTCTAAAATTACACCGCTAAAGTGAAAACAATCTTAAAGTGATAATTTTCCTTAGCTACAACACCACTTACAGCAAGACTATTTTAAAAAGCCTATAAAAGTGTATCACTGGTGCAGTTGCTACCCAGGCTTGAGACCTGTCTCAAGGTGAAGTAACTTAAATCCATAATTAACATCTCTCATGTAAAAATGATTGTGGCTGGAGTATCGGCTGTTCCTGCATTTCATGTTAAAAAACTCACTGCATAAGCAAAAAGTAACAAGATAAAATATAGAAACAGCACCAAGAATAAGGTCTAGATTCTAATGCTTTCCTCTCACAGCTGGCTTCATGAATCACTAGAAAGTTATTATCTAGTTCATCCCCCCCTTATGCCCGGTAATAATGAATCTCAAATATTTTTCACAGTCACTTATGACTGAAAAAACTGCAGCTTCAGGTGTCCTGAAGTTGAGGTCTCATGATGTTTTAGGATCACGATTTTAGACAGGAGAGCCTACACTATGGCTAAATTTAAGCAGCGTAGAATCCTTTTTGGATCTGACATTATATTCCTGAATAATTGAAATGCATTAGCTGTCATTTTATAACACATTCAAAATAAATGTCATTTCTAGAGTTCGTATCATTCGAAGACCAGAGTTCTTCAGAGTTAGTGGAGGTTGTGACAGTTGGCACATTAAAGATGGCTGGTACACGGGGGCTGAAATCGCACTTATTGCCTCCCCTGTTCTCCAGTTGAAAATTCTCAGGGTCAACGGCTATGCTTGGGCTTATTGGAAAGAAGACACTGATAGAGAAATGTTAGCATTGGGGATTTTAAAAATCCATAATAGGGAAAATGAAGCATTATTTGAATATAAATTGAAAAATGTATTTCAGTTCTGTAAGTTTATCAGATTTAAACCTCCAAGGGAAACTTGCAGAAGTGTTCTCAGTTTAAACAGTTCCCAAACATTTACAACTTCCTTTTGCAAACCTTTCCCCAAACCAAACTCCCCCTGGATGTACATTGCCTAGCAGGTTATTCATACAACAGGCAGACAAAGCATGCAAGGATGGGCTCCAACACAATGATGAGAAGCAGTGCAGGAAAAGCTTCAGCAGTTCCTGAAGAAATAAAAGTCAATACATTATCACAGAAAGTCTGTTGAAGTAGATTATGTGACACCCAAGTTTCAGTGCCAGGTCACTTACAAAAAGCAATGCAGAGCCCTGCAAGCTCTGTGCAGGAAGGTACCCGGGGTGAGCCAGTGGGAAAGAAGAGCACAACATTGAGACTCAGGTGGGATCACACCATCTCCACGCAGCATCTTCCAGAAACCAACTGCACAGGAGCTATTTACTAGGTTAGCAGCTTTTACAGTGCAAGGAGTTATCTCACCCTTCAAATGCCACCTGTATGTTTTAGTCTGCATCATGCCAATACTTAAGCATATATTTATACTTACACTAGTATTTATGCTTTATAATAGAGACCTAAAAATAAGATCAAATAGATGGAGGCAGGTTACAGTGAGCACGATCTTCTACCCAGATGTAGACCTGGGGCCTTTCTCCTACTCTCCTGTCTCAAAAGTGGCAATGCGCAAATTTCCAAGCCCACCGATGGAGAGAATACAACAGACAAATTTCATATCCTGGACAAAACATCACCCCAAAGAAAATTTGGAGAAAACAAAGACTAGGAGCTGTATCTTACACCTATCTTTGTCAAAGCAGAACAACCTGAGGAGCCGACAATAAAGATAAGCTCACTGGCAGTACTGCTGAGAGCTGGATACAACAGGCCGCTGTCCTTCCACTCTTTATGCCTGTTACCAATTGGCTTCTGCTCTGAAAATATACAAGGTTCTTCTCTTGGCCTGGACCATAACAAGAAGGGAAAAAAATCAAATTCAAATGTGGCTCTAACTTTAGACTTGATTCCATGCAAGTGGACTTCACTACAGATCCAGACAACCACAACGGCATTGACAAAAAGCAAGTGAGATCAGGGATTAAGGACTTCCTCCTTAAATAGACAATGAATTACCAGTTTGGAGAAACAACAAGAAATAAAATCTTTTTTTTTTTTCCAAGTTATCACAGTGTATTTTTGTTATACTGCAGTATTCTTACAAGCACTAAAATGTTTTCAATTTATGTTCCAAAAATACTAGCACTTCTTTTATCTTTTAAAACACAAATAATATCAAAATTGTACATAGCTATTGAAGTTGCATACCACTCGTATAACTGCCAACTGCCAGGTGCCAAAAGGTCTATCCATTTCAGTTCTAGATAACAATCAAAGGTCCTCCTTTTTATTCAGATGTAAGATACCTCAGCGATGCATTCCTGCCTTCTACATTTTAGAGCAACATTGGCATATCTATTTTCTTCTTACATTTGCACATCTTTCTATGACCGCAATGTTAATTAGCATCAGATTCCTCTGACCCAAAGCTCATCATTTGCGTCAAGGTGAGAAAAGCATTTGGGGGGGGACAGACAGAATGACGCAAAAGCTACTTCAAAGATGAACAAAACTTATTAGCTTCTCACACTTCGCATAGATCTGCTAAATTGATTTGAGCTGTGAAACCGTCGGAGCACAGAACCTGCTCAAAACCTCTGTTATATGGAGACTGGGTACAATACTGAGCATGAATCAACAATATACTATGGCTTAATCTCTTTTTCATTTTCCTCTCTGAGCCAAAGCATAAAAATGTACAATGTTGAAGTAAATGCCACCACTGTTAGCTTCAATATATTTTATCTATAAAATACATAGGGCTTTAGGACCGCACCAGGAAGGTGATGCTGCCAGTAGATCACAAGCTTTCAGCTTTGCATTCTGCCTGTATGCAAAACAAAGAAACAGTGATGGTATAGGTTGTATTTTCTTACCATGCCCCACAGGAAAGAAATGCAAAAGGTAAATTTTGCATTTAAATACTGTTCCAGCTCATGAAATTAGCAAGAATTAAACCAAACTCTTAGCACAGAATGACTGCCATGAAGGAAGCAGGCATCAGCACCATGCAACCTACACCTACACCGCTCTGTTGGGCAAATTCTTTCTCCCTCTCTTCGTGTCACTCACATGTGGTCGGTGCTCGACTTCCTGCACAGCACAGCTGTTACACAGATGTGTAAGTACAGAGGGAAAGTGATACAGCAGGAATTGTTGGGACAGTGCCCTGAAGATGAGTGTTAGGATGCAGTCCTTGCAGTGCACCCTGTGTTCAGTGCTGCCTATTTGAATACAAGCAGACACACAGAGACACGTGTGTATTGCAATAGAGAGGAGGGTTTCAAGCTATGTTTTCACTACAAAGTTTGGGGGCTAAAATGCCTGTTTCCATAGTGAATCAAGAGAAAAAGGAAAAAATTGAGGAGGGGAAAAAAAAAAGAGGAACTGAGGAACTGATAGTTCTGTTCCCAGTTGAACAGAATTGTATTCAGAAAAAAAAAAAAAAAAGATGTAACACAAAATGTTTCATAATATTTATCGCAGATTTTTATCTTCTTTTAAAAACTGTGGAGAAATCCAAACATTAAAAGAGTTTGTTTCACTGGAATAAATGGTATTTAAGCAATTTCTGGACTAAGAAAATAACTGTACTTAAGCTGAACTAACATGCCTTGCCTTCCCAAGGAGCAATTTGTGCTGTAAATCAGTCACTAGATCAAGCTCCCATCTCATTTTAGAAGCCCTGTCTAACAGCACAGTATTTATAACTGCACTTCAAAAGTCTGCATTTGTTTTTGGTAACAACATTATTGCACTGACCTCCAATTACTCGTTTTAATTTATATGCAGGGCAGACCTTTTTCACATTCTGGGCTTGTTTAAGAATATAACAACACAGCAACCTTGACAAAATTGGAATCAACTGTTAATTAGTATCCCATTTAATGGAGATGAAAGCCAAAGCGTTCTGACTAAGAGGATCCTGCACAAAGCATTCTGACTAAGAGGATATTGCACTTATTTTGGTCTGATAAAAATTACATTAAGCTATATATAACTGCATCAAATGGAATATTTAAGCATTTTAACTTGAGTATTTTATGCGTTAGTAATTCGTTTAATTATTTTCTCTAGAGAACAAGTGGAATAATATCATGCTGATGCATGGGGAGTCACAGGAATAAATCTTCAGGCATCACGATAGGATCAGATACCCAAGAGCCTCGCTTAAATCAATAAAAGCAAGAGGAAGGAGTGGGAAGGATGCTGCTTCCGGCTCATTTCGCATCACCGTATGTTCAGCAGGCATACCAAGCAAGCTGCAGCCCGAGTTGCCTTAACTTAATAAATATGTTACTCGAATTTTCACGCTTTCATAAAAAATAAAGAGCCACCCATCTACTGCTACGTTCTCATTTAAAATGTATCTGCTAGCCCTCTTGCTTCATGATAATCATACTCTACTGAATCCGAGCTATTTAGGTCACGTTCTATTTCTACAATCCCAGAGAACAGGTGAGAGTGAATCAGGAGGAAGAGTGAAAGGGCATAAACAAGAAACTTCACTAACAATTCCCTGCAGATAGATAAATTAATGTGTCACTACTCGCCAACACATAACCTTACTAATTCAGCTGTAACAGCCCTTCTCTAAAATATTTTCTGCACTGTGGCCTATTTTTATAGCTCTAAATTTGATATGGGAAATATTACACCTGAAATCAACGAGTGCAGAGAGAAACTGAGATGGGGAAGAGCCATAAAATGAGCAGAAAAGGCAAGAAGAAAGGGAACATAATGCTAGACAGCTGAAAACGGGGAACGGGCCTTCTGTTAATTTGTGGGCATGTGTGCGCCTGGTTTATTTTATACGGTACTTATTAGATTGGTAAATAGTAGCTATGCATGGGGCAGGAGAAATTTAAAAAAGTAATAGAACAGGAGACTAGCTCCAAGCTGGCACAGAGGAAGGAGCCCAGGACTTGCAGTGTACCTGATACTACAGGCTGGGTGGCACCAGGGACCTCCAGCTTCAGACCTCGAACTCTTCAACAGCTGGGGTAGAATCTAGATCACGGTGAGTCAGACCGGCAGTAACATCACACAGAGCTCGAGCTATCACATTGCCCTACTTCATACGCTGCTACTTCCTTGGTGAACTGTGCTGACAGCCACGACTAATTCAGAAGCAGAAACAACTTTCCAGCTCTCATTTTGCTCAGGGATTTTGACAAAGTGGACAATGGACACTGCAAGTGGAATTCCTACCTAGCCACTTGGTCTGCCCCTCCAACTGCCTTCTGCTGCTGCTGGAGAAGAAATGTGATTTTGGCCCACAAACTAAGAAAGAGCTACCAAAATATTACACATTTTTACATTAACCCATTAGCATTACCCAAACAGCACAAATTGTTGGCGGCACTTAGCGAGATGAGTATTTCTGAATATTTTGGGAGAAATATCCAGCTGCTAGCTGGTGAATCACCAAAGCAAAATGTTAATTTCTCTGAAAAGTTATCCATCAAAGTAAGCAGTGCGTGCTTTTAAGCTCCCAGTTACATAGCCTATTTGACTTGGTCACTTGGACATCATTCCTGACGTGACACCAGGCAGTTGCCTTGGTTGCCTCAAGCCTTGGAAAATTCCCCACAGTGAAGGAAAGTCAAACAATGTTAGCTGTCCTATTCTCCCTCCTCGCCTTCAGTTACTCCAGTAACTATTTTCACTGGGGCTACCAATGAAGGTGTTCAGAATCTCCTTGTCCATTTGCTGTTATGTTACCTGTCTTTCACCTTTTGTTTTCTGCGAGTATAGATTTTGGTCCTTGACTGCCAAGGATGTTTTTAGTCTTTTTATAGCATTATCCCATTGTGAATACAGAGCCAACCACAATAAACAGATTTCAACCCTTCCCTTAGCCAGACCTTGTTGTGTTGTCATCGTTGCACTGACTGTTACAGCTCTACCCTCACCTTCATTATTTGCAATACTATTTTTTGCCTGAACAGTCACCCATAAGATATGGGTAGATCTAAAGTGGTCACACACCCTAGAACACAGATCTCACAACAAAGTAGCTCTGCTGCTGAAAGGCTGCAGGGTTATACAGCAAAGCCTGGGGAAGAGAGAGTGGAGACGCTCTGCCTGTACATTCCTCCTGCAGTGCTGAAGAAATACTACCTGCATTGCTATTTCCCATCAGCAGCCTTATTTCTGCACACCACAGAATCACAGAATTTCTGGGTTGGAAGAGACCTCAAGATCATTGAGTCCAACCTCTGACCTAACACTAACAGTCCCCACTAAACCATATCCCTAAGCTCGCCGTCTCATCCCTCAGAAGTTTCCAGAGAACTCAACAAGCCGGGTTAATACTAGAAGTGGTTTTCCCATATAGCCATGAAGTAGAGAATTAAAAAGTCTGGAGGTATGAGACTTCTTGAAGGAAAGACCTATCCTTAGTTCCCCACAGTGTGGATTTCGAAGGATTCAGAAATTTTAGGAATAGATGAACCATCTGTTCTGTCAGCTGGGGGAGGTAGGGGACTTAGTACACAGATCTAGAATAAACTCCCAGTAAAATACTGCATCTTTTTTGGGTATTCCAAAAACAGGGACGATCAGAATTGCCTTTTTTATTTTCTTGCTATGTATGGTAATACTGTACGTTTCATCCCTGTGTCCCAGTTTGTACCTGGAACTACAAAGCACCCAGAAGCAGAAGCAGGCTGCAGCTTTATATACTTCATGTATGTAGAACTACTGGAAGATCCCCTAACTTCGGGGAATTTCAGATGCAAACTGAAATTCAAATTTCACAGCTTAGGCCCTTCTGTTGTAAAGATGGGGGTTCAGGTTTTTTTATTGTTCTTTTGATTTACTTTTAGTTGCTAAGCAGCATTACGATAGTAACAATGTGGGCAGTGATAAAACCTCACACTTTAGCTGGAAAATAAGAGTATTCCTTGATAATACTAATGGAAAATGACTTTACAAAGATATTCCATCTCCGTATGCAGTACAACCAACTGTTGAACAGCAGGTAATAAAAATATGGTACGATCAAATTTCAGACTGCAAGGAGGAGGAAACGGTATCAAATTTGGTTTCACAACCACTTTCCTATAAGAGTTTCTGCTGTTTTCTCTTTTAGAAGTTTGCATTTAACACAAATCAAGGCAATAAAAGATGAAAGCTGAGCTTCACTGAAATACAGGGAAAACTCCCATTAATTCTAGTTTAACCAAATTTTTGGTTAATAGCCACGAGTCTCGTAGACAAGATCAGGCAAAAGAAGATCATCTATGCACCTTCATTCCTAGTTTGGCCAAGCAGTACTGTACAGTCCTTTTACATGAAAAAGAGCTTCCAAAGTTAATGCATCACCCATTTAGAAACCCCTGAGGCTAGTAAGAAGCTTTACATTCGGTACAGTGAATGCTAGGATGGAGCAGCAGTCTAAGCAGCACAGAAGCAACTCCATTGCACCCTGCACCCAGACACAAGGCCCTCTGGTTCCAGGACACCCTGCTAGTTCTAAAAGATCCCCAGGAAGCCCAGAGGCTGAAACTACAGTCCTCATTGAGAAAGAAGTGGGAAATTCCTCCTCGGAAGCCATACAACTGAGCAGCTGTAATATCCATAGCACAACACAACATAGAATAATTCTACTCCGTTCTGTCCGATTCTAATTCTT
This sequence comes from Heteronetta atricapilla, assembly GCA_011075105.1. Lineage (NCBI taxonomy): Eukaryota > Metazoa > Chordata > Aves > Anseriformes > Anatidae > Heteronetta > Heteronetta atricapilla. The sequence continues at coordinate 7,292,055 of CM021744.1, forward strand.
ACTCCGATGTACCTCCGATCATTTGCTGGCTTAGTATTACGGAAGAATTATGCCTTAGGACTCCACTGAAAGTCAGTGGCTCATTGCACAGTTCTCAGAAGCCAAACGCTTTCTTCTCGTTTCTGAGATGAGGATGACAAAAAAGCTCCTTGGCTTGCTCCTAGATTCCATTCCTCCATCTGTGTAACGCACCTTACAGGATCTCGTGTGCCACAAGCTGACCTTTCAGATGAAATCTGAGGTATCTGAGATGCACCCCGAGAAAAGCTCTTTGCAAGGAAGGACCCACATTGAAGACCACAGAAGCACAGCCACGTTGGGCTTGGCTCTCTCCGCCCAGCAGACACTGCAGTGCTGGGGAGCTCCATCCTCCTGCAGACTCTCCCACTCCTCGTGCCAAGCCCCAGGGCATGTGCTGCACGCCTGTAGCATCGCTCCTTGCAAATTCTGCTAGGGCAAGCTGCAGCACAGCTCTCATTAGTTCATGTGCTTGAACTGAAAAACACACAACAGAGTAATGGTTATGGCCCTACAGCTGGAGCCCAGAGGTGTCCCAGACTGGGTTATGTCTGGTGTGGATGCAGTCGGTGTGGCCTAGAGCAAACCCACCCAGAACAAGCTAGGAATCCTTCCCTTGTGATATAGCCCTCAGGTTTTCATTTTCAAACAAGAAAGCAGAGCAGAAATGATGAAGAATGTCAAGTCAAACTCTTCCAGCAAATCCACAGAAACTGTACTGGCTTCAAAGAAGACAGTTAATCAGGAGCCCAAAAGCCATCCAGAGCCACTCTAAGTTCCCTAACCATGCTGTTTTTCCAATGCCAGTGCGATTGGAACTGCAGTAGTTTGACCCTGGAGCTGCCACCCTCCAGCTAAGCAGATTGAACACCCTCTCCATCAAAACCTCCTGACGGTCTTTGCCAGTCCAACCCAGTAACTGTTTTCCTGCGTTTGGACAAGAGCACTCTGCCTTCAGCCACCTCCCTTCTCAGGCTATTTGCAAGCCAGAAGCGAGGCCCCTGGTGCAGCCAGACCCTGCCATTGTCTGCAGAGACACGCTCAGCTGCCTCCAGCCTGCCCTCACACTTGTGGTAGGCCTGGTTAGGAAAGTCCATCAGCGGCTGCACAGATTGCTCCCCAGATCCGTGCTGTTTAGCATCAACTGTTTCTGCCCTCACATTGTCTAGAAGCATCACCACATTGGCACCAGCCAGGGGCGTCCAGAAGGCAGGAGTGGGCCCAGCAGTTCATATTCTGCTTCTGCAGCTGCCTGGAGCAGCAGCGCAGCATTAGAGCAGCAGGCAGGCTCATAAGGCATCCATCCAAAGAAACGTCAGTGTGGTTCAACCCAAAAACCTCCACGTATGGCTTTAGAATAATCACCCTTTTGTTACCAAAAAAATAAAAACTGATTATTTTTTTTGGTAACATTTTTAGAAGCTGTACTGATAACAGCTAAGTGACAAGTTACAGGAAGAATGTAATGGTATTTCCTTTGAGCTGTTTATTATTAATACAACCTTCTCTGAATGTCTTTCTGGTAATTCCCCATTACAGTAAGACTGCATAAAAGAGCTTAGGCTAACAAGGTTAGGTTGAAAGGTTAATGAGCTACAAGTTTCTTTGTAATGTGGAAATGCAGTTCTAGGAGTTTTGCCAAACTATAAACAAATTCTAGCTGTGAAAAGGAAGAGGTAAGGACAGTACCAAAATTTATGTTCCAGATCTCTGCAAACACTCACAGAAATGCCATTGTATACCTGGCACAAGTTCAGTTCCTAGCCCAGCACCAGCATCACAGCCTTGCAGGGGCCTTTCTGTTCCACCCTGTAACAAACGCTGCGTATTAACACCGGGGTGACAGCGACCAGTGCACCGCTCTCGGTCACATCAGCAACATGCACATGCTCTGTTCAGCTGCACTATCCACATTCGCCCTCGGGCAAAACCAGTTCATCCATTTGGAACAGTGCACACACACCTGTTGTCAGCTAATCCCCGCTTGACAAATTACAAAAGGAAGAATAATAAGTATGTTGTTATTTAAAATATTGCGTTTTTGGCATGACTCACCTCATAAACCCCTGGAACCTAAACGGATTAGGAGTTTGCAACAAGAGTTTCACCAGGATGTTGGCTCGTTATTAATGCTGACATCCAAAACTAAGTTACAGATCCCAAGGCATTTTCAGAGTCTAATGACACGAACATCCTAACAGCACTTACACAGCCTTGGATATTTTTTTTCCCTTGGAGCGTACGAGCAATATAAAGGCTGCCCCATTTGCTTACTACTACTGCCTGTCCCATTACAGTACAAACCACTCTGAGAAAGCCTCGAGCACAAAGATTTTGTTCCCTCGTGCACAGCTTGCTCGCCATCTAGTGGGCACAGCACGTGGATTAAAGCAAGCACACCTACCTTCAGCAAGGACGGAGCAAGCACAGGACGTGTGGGTATACAGTTTGGAATTAAATATTTCAGTTAGCAGCAGATACAGATTAGCACTGCTAATAGCACTGGCTATTAAATTCCCTCAAACGGCATTTCCCTAGGCATTTCCCAAACACCTTGTCTTTAAAAAAATGCATTCTTCTATACCATACATTATTTTCAGTCTCCAAAAACAAAGCACAAAGAAGAAAACTGGTTACAATTCACCTAATAATATAGCCAAAATAATTCACAAAGGAAGAAAACTGAGATAAAATATAAATGTCCAAAGCATTCATCTCAAACACAAATCTGTCACCCCACAGCAGCTGTCTGGAGAAAGAAGAGATTATCAGAAGCATTTTGCAGCTCCTTGAATTCCCCTCCTCCCCACCCCTTTCCACTCAAGAAGTACAGTGAATTAATTACATGCTTAAATTAAGCACTTGATTAAGTGTCTTCCTTGATCTGAGAGCTCAGTATCTTATTGAATTGACCTGGAGGTCCAAGTTACAGTTCATCTGCTCTGAAATCAGCTCAGGACAATGAACAGCGCGGAATTAAATGATTTTTGTGCTTGTCTGCATCAGTTTAAAAATGGAGCGGCTCCATTAAACCAACCAGAACCAAGTCAGACCACAAGGTTCAGTAAACCTTCAAAAGTTTTAAATGCTTCCTTTGAATGACACTTTGTGTCAGTTTTACTTGGCTTTTTGTATTAGCATCTTGAAGGGGATTAAAATACTTGAAAAGTTCCTTGCAAGTGCCGGCAGAGCAACAAAAAATCCTGTATTTAAAAACTTTATTTTAGAGACACATTGTTCAAGACTGAGAAATATATAGATATATATAAATCAGAAAAACAAGTTGATGAAGTCACTTTAATTTCCTGCTCACAAAATGTTATGATGATGATTCTGAATGTTGTTTGATGCCACTAAACAGCGCACTGTGCAGACATATATATACTTTTTATTTTGTTAAACGTCTGCTGATGACCGCGGGGACTGAAACAGGCCGCAGCTGGCTATATCATGCATATGTGATTGCTGCTTAGCCACAATTTATGTAGCTGGTTGCAGTCATAATATGCTGTTTAAAACACACGTTAAGATCTAATGATGAGCTGACGTTAATGAGTCATTACAGTACACTTACATAGTTTCCAAAGACTATTTGTATAAGCTGCTGACATGCAAACAGAAAACTTATAGAAAGCAATTATTCATTAAAATCAGTCATACTTTTATGCAATGCATATAGTTACTCAAAGGAATATTTCTGAGTAAGTACTTTTTCAAAAGATATGTCAATAATACCGTTTTCTCATTAAATCTTCACGACTCTAGAAAGCTGACAAGTGTGTGAGGAAGTGTTTCATTGCTGCTACTCCTGTTCCAAAGCTTAAGTGCTACAAAGGGGAACTGGCCTTCTGCACAGAATAAATATAAGCGCTTACTTTGAGCTGGTCCCACAACAGCACTTTTGCTCTCGCATCTAAGTGATTCTGCCTCTGGCCAACATGCAATCAAGGGCAGGACTCAAACCAAAAGCACACACTTTACAGAGCTATGTGCAGGCATGTAGGCTCCAATCCTGCCAGCCTCAGCACCCACCCGGCCGTTCCTCTTAGCCACGTACCGGCGAGAGGCCCCAACCGTCTTCACCATGGTGAGGACCACACGAGAGGCTGTAAGTCCAAGTCATTTCTTAAACCGCCAGGATCAAGGAGATCATGCACAACTGCAGGCCTACAAATACTTTTATTTGGGCTCTGGGAGGCGTGAGGCAGAAGGGAGGAAGGAGAGGAGTTCTGTTTTCTTAACAGGCACTCACTGTGTTAGAGCCCAACGCCGAAGCTCTCCTTACTACATGGAGGATGCCTGCAAGGGACAGGCAACTCAGCTGGGTGGCTGACGTATCTCAGGAGACAGCCCCATGTAAAACACAACCAGCATACCTCCTCTGGCACTGCAGAGGGTTTTCTTTACGTGCAGAGTTGCGGGTTATTTCAAATAGAACTGTTCCAGCCAGGTCCTCAACCTCTGCCTCCTGGGGGCTCTCAAAACTCAGCCAGACGAAGCCCTGAGTGACCTAACACTGAAGTGAGCCCTGCCCTGACAGGAGGCTGGACCAGGTGCACTACTAACCTACCTGGTCTCCTCTAACCCATTCTCGAGAGGCACTTATTGCTTGAGATGCAGTACAAGGACTCAAATGATCACAGGACAGGCTCACCGCCGAGTTAAGAATAATCCTTTCTTTGCCTTTTCTGACCATTGAAACCACCCACGTTAAATGTAAGCTTACAAAAAAAGTAATCAAATTATTTTAATTCTAATCAGTTCAGAGAGCATATATGATGGGTGTTCACAATTACACTCCTGCTCTGAACGCATCCCTACAACAGTTAGCAAGTACTCTTCAGAGCCTCTAAGAAGCAATTAATCAAATGCACAAACGTGAGTATTCAAACACTGCAGCACCAAAATTCAGTGCTATTGACAAATACGATAAAGTGAACTTCTAAATGAAAACAGTATCTCAGTACATTTATTATAAATGCTTGCATTGGCATGCAGGCAGAGCATACCGATGTATTCACTGAGGTTTCCATTTTGCACATTAGTAAGTGTTCAGTCCTGATCAGACAAAACACTTTGGTATGTTCCTTGAGGACTACTGCACACAAGTTTAAGGGTAAGAGCATCCTGAAGTAATTTGCAAAATGGCATCTCTTAACCATTCTAAATTCAGGTTGTTTGCACACATCAGGACTAATTCCAGCTAAATCAGTAAAGTAACACAAATCTTAAAACAGTGTAAGATCAACAAGCCACTACTAAGAGAATAAAATATCTGCTCGAGTTTCTAATGCAAATGCGTGTATTTGGGGGGGGGGGGGCCCCAAATTTGAAAATTTATGATTTATAGCACAGGTTTGTGTATTTGTAAATTAAGAATTGGATTCTTCTGTCAAGTTTCACATTGTGCAGTCACACAAGTAAAACACAACACTAAGAACAATACTGCTGATTATTACAACTGATACATAAAATAATTCTAATACTACAACAGAAAGAAAATGCAAAAAAATGCTTCCAAATGCTCTACACACATATAATATTCTCAGGATCTGTGAATTAAAAAAAAAAATAAAAAAATAAAAAAAAAAATTATAATGATATAGGAAAACATAAAGACATGAGAAATATTTTCAACACATTGTTTTGTACTAGCATCAGTAACTAGCATTTGTTGTAGCATCTAATTTCAGGAATACAGGTTGATGGGTTTCCTTCAATAAAAATACAACTTATTATATCTAAATTTAATTTCAAAAGTTTTAAGTAAGCATTGTTAGTTCTTTTGTTTTAAAAGAAAAGACAGTCCTGCTATTTTCTCTGTTAACACTTTTTTCTATTTTTCAGCTGATGCTGGTCATTTTTAATTTAATCACTAACCAAAATTAAGGAGTCTTCCTTTCTACCTACATTTTCCACTTTTGAGGTATTCTTTAAAAACTACTTTTTCATGTTTTTTCCTTTCCCACTATTTCACAATTTCAGGCTTTATTTTCCTTGTTTTAATAATCTACAGCACTAAAAACTTAGAAAAAATAACATAAAAACACCAAAAATTGTGTATACATGAAGACAGCAGAAACTACTAGGAGAGGTCAAGAAGGGCATAGAGAATGTGAAGTTCAGTAGACCTTTAAAATATTTACATTGGCTTACAAAGTAAAAGGAGCTTAGGAACACATATTTTGAAATGTCACGCATCAGCACGATACTGGAGAATGTTAAGATCATAACATTTCTAAACAATTCTACCTACATAAATTATCCTTATCATTTCTTTCAGACACGCATATTTCATTAATGCTTACATTGCCATTTACCGTGACTGAACTTAGCGTGCTAATTAGCAACAAACACACTGAATCCCAGTTGGTTTCCTGGAGCTCCATAACGTTCAGAGGAAATAGGACAAATGCTTTGCCCCTAACAAAGTAACACGCTCCCTGCTACATAACGACCAGCTCCTTTGGCCAGCACCAGCAAAGGAAAAGTCCTTTTCGACATCTTCCTCTGGGCACTTGCTCCCTGAAATTTTTACATCAGCCTTTTAGGGAGGAACATCCTTTCACTCATTAGCATAAATGCACACAAAAGTAATAGTAACTGCTCATAAGCTGTTACCAGAGCTGTAAAAAACCTTCCAGACAAAGAGTTGGGAAATAAACAGCGCAATTCTACATCCCATGCTCAGGCAAACAGCCACAGCACATTCAGAAGGATGGTCTGTATGAATAAACACTACGTAGTACAAACACAGATTGTAGACCTGGGCCCCAAATAACGCACTGTAATTACAGGACAACACCACAACACCCTAAATTGGACTATTACAGAATGGTGATGAACCCAGCAAACAGTGGAAGTCTGCAAGGACTTTACCTGGGAGTGCGAAGTCTGACACAACTCCATCTTGCCCCGGCACTTTAGTTGTGTTCAAGATAATGTTCTAAGCACTCACTTTTTTTCCCCGGAAGGTAAACTGTAGTTGTGAAGGAATAAACACCTCCATGTGCTTGGATTGAAACATTTTAACAGCTCTTGAAAGCTGATAACAACCCCCTCCCAGACCTGAGTCCAACTTCGAGGGTTCTGATCTAAGTCCAGTTTTGTTGCATGCCCTGTGTCATTTTATTGCGGCAATAAAGTGGGGAGCAGGGAAGGAGAGGCAGCAACCTGGAGAAGGAGGTCCAATAAGCATGGGTGTTCGTGCCACACACATACACTGTCCCGAGCTGGGCCTGAGCTTTAAATACCCAAGATTATCAAATTCCCATAAAGTCCTTCAAGATAGTGCTGGTATTACTTTATCGGAAAGGCATTCCAGCCAGCATACTTCAAATTAATCTCACAATCTCCAGGCAATTTATGGTCCACAAAAAATAAGTTACCCCAGACTTTCCCCCATGCTGTCCCCAGGAAGGCCTCGTGAGTCATTTCATAGAGCAAGTGTGACTGGGGCACTTTTTGTTTTATTGAAGTGTATTTAAAAAGAACAGAAAACTTTAGGGTGCAGCTCGAAGCATGGCTGGTGCTCTGCACGTATGTACAAGTGTTTTCAGGGGGAAACTCCAGGCCTGAGGGGTCCCAAGGGAGGTCCCTCAGCTCTGCCTTGCACAGGGCTGTTGTGTAAGGGGGTGAGGAGCGCACCCCCTGCCTCACAGACAGCCTCGGCCTCCCCTGTTTAACTCTGACAGGAGAAAACCAACTAATTCTTACAGAACCTTCAGTAACTCTCACAGAACTCTCACTCGGCTGCTGAGAGGAAGACTTTACCTCTGACTTGCCTGGACGCCCAAAGCAGAGCCGCCTCCCGCAAAAAGCCTCTCACGCCGCGCTCCCACACCAGGGGCCCGGTGGTCGTGGAGGCCGAGGAGGGGAGGGAGGCCCCGCAGGGGCTACGGGGCGGGGAGGAGGAGGAGGAAGAGGCTGAGGAAGGAGGCCTGAGCGGGCGGCACCCAGGTAGAGGCGGCGGGGCCCGCTGAGGCGAACGCCGCCGCCCCGCCCGCCGAGCCAGTCCTGCCGCGTCAGGCGGCCTCGGCCCCGCAGTCCCCGCCCGGCGGCGGCGCTGCCCGGCTGGTTCCACAACTTTTTGACAGTTTCTCAGCAGCCGAGGAGGGGGAAAACAGCCCGGGCTCCGGCTGTGCTGGGGCCGTGAGCGCTCTCCGGAGAGAACGAAGCCCCCTCTCCCCGCCGGCACCATGTCCCGGGACCCCGAGGAGGTGAACAGGCTGACGGAGAGCACCTACAAGGTGAGCGCGGCGCCGGGGGGCTGCCCGCCTGTCGCCGCCCAGCCTGAGGAGACGGCGGCCGACGGAGGCAGCCAGGGCCCCTCTCGCGGAAAGGGAGTCGGCTCCTTAGTTTTTATTATTATTTTCTTTACGAATAAGCTCGCCCGTCCCACTGTGCCAGAGCCCTGCCGCTCGGTGCTGGCTTCCATGTTGTGAATAAAGCCAAGGGGCTTGGGCAACAGGTTTAGGGCAAGGCAAGCTTTAAGACTCTAAGACTCTTTTTTTTTTTTTTTTTTTTTTTTTTTTTTTTCCCCTCCTCAGCAGGCTCGGCTCTCTGAAAGCCATAATTCCCCCGGTGTGTTTAACGAGAACGCGGTTCGGAGCGCTTGGGGTTTGCGGTTCTCTGCTTAAGCCATTCCTTGATAGGGACCAGAGCCTGGAAGTGGCTTAACGGTGAATTAAGTTGCTTGCTGGAGTCCTGAGCTGATAATCTGATTTATGGAGGGACACCCTAGCGTGATTCAAGGCGTCTGCTGGAAAAGATAGCCTGATTTATGTTGGTAGACTTCTAAACGTTCTAGAAATGCCTACTTACTACCAGAATGAAAAGTATTTTGTGTGCTGGCAGGAGGCACTCAAACTTTTTCTTTCAACAAACAGCCCCTCGGAAACACACGAATGGGAAAAAAAAAAAAGGGCAAAATGCCCTTGAAAATCCTGCATTTGAGTAGCAATAGCAGTCGTAGATCCATGATCTTTATTCTGTGCAGTGTGTTGTAGGACAGAAATCATTCACATTTGCAAATGTATTTAATCATGCAAATAAACCTACAGCTGCAATGCATTTACAGCTTCAAGCCCAAAGGAAGGCTTTCTGGAGACTGTTCTGTTTTGCTGTTTACTCAATCGTACTGGCATACTATCAGATGTTTTCATATTTCTGAAGATGTTGTTACAGTATAAAGGTCTCCAAAAACTTTTACAGGAGTATGTTACTGTTTTGTTGTTCTCTGACACACAAGTTTTGTTTTTCTCACTCCTTCAAGTAGTCCAGCTGTGTTGGTGTCATGTCATATTTCTGTTTAATTTCTCTATATACTAAATTCATGTGAAATTACTGGAAAAAATGAGATTACTTGGCAATAAAGGTTGTCCTCTAGGATCAGTGTAGGTCTTAAATAGTCTGTTGCTTTTTGATATCAGTTACTTTCATGGCAAGGCCATAAGCAAACAAATTCTTTTTTCTCAGAAAAACAGTCTGTAAATACAGGCTCACAGATGAGAAGCCTGGGAAGTTCAGGGCTGTGCTGAAGAGGGAATGCCCTACCCTGTCTATTGGCTTCCAGAATGCAGCTAAAACAGAACAGAAGATCTCTTATTTGTGAGTTTTAACGGATATGCTATGAAATAGGTTTTAAAGGAATGACAGACCTCTAAATAAACACAAACCTTCCCTCGTACTTAGTACTTGCTTCCTGGGAAAGCTCCCCCACACCCCCCTTTTTTTCCTTTGTTTTCTAAACTAATTCAAAGGGACACTTAAGATTGAAACAACCAGCAAAACCACAGTAATACGAAGTTAATGTTGACAGTGTGATGAAATGTCTTCTATGCGGATATTTTGAGAGGTCTGGTATGTTGCATCACATAGCTAGTACTCACAGGCCTGGAAACCCTCCTGCCCTGTCCTCATTAAAAATGGAAACTTTATCCAGATCAGGTATAAAGGCTGCTTCAGATAGACCCAGAATCCTTTATCTGTTTTAAAGTACTTATTTCTGTATCAAAGTTAAAATCTGGAAAATAATTCTTTACTTCTTAAGGGCAGAGAGAACTGGCCTCTGTATTCAGCGTTTGCTGTGACTACAATCACACCTCCCTCATTTGAAGCACATGAACGCTTCTTTGTGTCGTGCTTCCGTCTGCCCGGTGAGCGTGCTCTCTGCTCAGCAGCGTCCCTGTACCTTCTCGCTGGGTGCTGTCCCAGCAGCACAGCGCTCAGAGCACCAGGCCGGTATCGACCAAGTCAGCAGCAGTGTTTGTGTTTCTCTTACCAGTAAGAAGGCTTGCTCTGGAGAAACCAGCTCAATGTGGTGTAGGGATGCCATCCGTGTGCTGCGGGATCAAACACAGGCTTTCAGAGTCTAAAAAAAAAAAAAAAAGAATAACCTTTCTGTGACCTGGAAAAATAATAGAAAAAAAAGTTTAATGCCTCACTAGTCTTTTTCTTTTTTTTTTTTTCTTTCTTGTAGTGCTAATCCACTGGATTTATTAAACACGTAGTAACCTGTGCTATAGAAAGCTTTGAAATATGCTTACAGAAATCACCAAGTGGCTAAAAGTAATGCCCTTGTATTTTTATCTTATTCATCCTTTTTGTTGGCAACAACATAGGGAAGCGAATACTTCGACGTATTTTAGCTAACCTGACTGAATAAACAACATAATCCACAAATAGGTGCATGTGTACACACATGAAAATCAAGGTTGACATTTGCTCTTTATGTAATACCTGAAGAATTATTTTAGTGCATGATAGGAATGGCACGTGCGAAAGGAAGCCCGAGGGTGTGGGAACTTGTGAGCAAGGATGGCCACGGCCTCCCCTGTGCCAAGGGTGCTCCTGTGACGTCTCCCAGCTCTTGCCACTGCTGCAGTGACACATCATGCTCGCTGTGCGGGACATTTCGTGACCTCCACGCACAGACCGTGTCCGTCGGTAACCTGGGAAAGCCGGTGCTTCTTGGTGTGCCACTGCAGCCGATGCAGTTTCCTTTTATCGGCTGTGTAAGGAGGTCTGTTTGTCATCCGGCTGTGTACCCTGTCTGTTTGTCATCCGGCTGTGACACGCGAAGCAGGGGAAAGGGGAAGAAGGTGGAAGTGCTGAATTACACACCCATGATTCTGTCCATGTGGTCTGAGGGCTGCACCCACATGTATTGCTCCTCTGGTTTGAGGCTTCTGGAACTCTTGATATTTCACTGGTGTTGATCATCTTGAATTTTAAAGATGAATTTCTCAGTATAAAAGTAAATTTTACCTAGAAATTTTCATTATCACCCAAAGTATATGATTAGACTTGAAAAAAATAAGTTTATTCCATGGATTGCTGTGTTTCTCTGATTGAACAGGGACATGTAGAATTATTTTGATAGGCTATATTGCTTTTTCCTTGAAATATTTCTGATAAACTCAGTTTAAAACCCTAACTTCCACATTTCCGTATTTTAAAAAGGCTTACGATTAGATTAGACTACCAGACTTATTGACAGTTGTTAAAATTCACTTGTGGCATGCTGCAGGAAGGGTGTTATTTTGAATCACCAAAATATAAATCCTAATTTGGGGGAAGAGGGGCCTCTGGGAGTTTATGAGCATATAAATTCTAGCTTAGTACAAGTTATGTATTAGACCTTACTTAGTTATGTCTGCTTCTATTCTGTCTAGGGTCACACATTCATAACCTGGAAAACTTTTTATTTAGAACACGTTGATGGATGATGTATTAATGTTTCTCTTAAACATGAAACATCAAGCTGACTAATAGTTAGTCATAAGAATTAGACTTTTTGATTTAACACTGTCATCCCGATTTTTTTTTCTCCATTCTGTTAGACCTGTTTTAAAACAATATTACGCTCATTTACAGCTGAGATGGCTTAACATGACGACTTAATCCTGTCCTTATGAAAGCTTTATTCTGGATTTCAAAGGCTAAAGAAAGAGATGAGATGTAATAATGTACAAAATGGAACGCTATGATTGGCTTTCTATAGGGCTTTTTGAATCTCCTCAATGGGTTCTCAGACATACTGTAGCAACATGAAAGACTCAAAAAAAATATAATGTTGCTGTTTTTTTCTAATTGACCTGTGACATTATAAACAAAATTATTAGTGGCTATACAAAGGTTAGCTATGAATAGCTATAGTGATGGTAATATGAGTAACATTAGACCTACTTTTCTGTGTTAGTTCTGTAATTTCGGATTTCGACCTAAATACATTGTTATCCACTCTTGCAAAAGTGCCTGCAGGATGTAAACTTGAAACTACAGGGAGTCTGTGCATTGTTTGGCTGTACCCATACCTGCTGAGCTATTGTTCTGTGAGGTGTGTCTTTAAGTAAGAAGCAAAGCTGCGCATTTACAGGAAGGCACTTTTACAATGGCTTTCATTTGTTTTGAAGATTAACCTTGTTTATATGGCTATCAGGAACTGTGGAAGATATGATACCTGTACCCGAGTGGAAATACACCGCTTGTTCCGCCTCAGTCTTTTCTGCCAGGCTGGTTAACGAGTTAGTTCCATGTGGTGAAGGGCACATAGCAACCTTCATACCAGAGAATACATCTCCCTTCAGCTCTTTTTTGGGAAGGTCTCTTGTGCCAACTCTAACATTCTGCACAAGAAGGTGTTTCCAGTTGCCTCTCTTGAAAGTGTCTCCCTTTGTTTCCGTTCATCCTAAATAATAGAAAGCTGTAGGATCTAATCATGTGCCTCCTGTTCTCTTCCAGTTAATTATCCTGTTCACGAGAGGTAGTGTGTCACTAGAATATAGGACACAAGATTGACAATTAGGAGGCCTGGGCTGGGTTCCTCACTGAACAACCAACCCATGTCTTATGAACTACTTTCTCTCAGCTGTTGCATTACTTCGTCATGTCCTGCAGGACAGGCAATTTTATTACAATGTCTGCGTACAGCACAGCGGACGTCAAATAACATCAGGATCATGTTAGTTCTGACAGCTTTAAGTTAGTGGGCCTCGTGGTCAGAAATTCCTCTGTTCTGCCGTCTCCGCTTTTTTAGAAGTTCTCAGATCTGGCTTTAATGTATGACTAGTGCTGCTGGTGGTTTGTCCCAGTCGTTGTTGTGACCTTTTCCTTAGACTACAAATACGGGAAGCTGTAAACTAGTAAGGCATCACCTGAAAATAAACAGCAATAAAATTGATTTCTGAGTGGCTTGTTTTTAACTCTGTAACTTCTGAAGATAAACGAAATATTACAGTCATTTTAGGTGATCTGAAATGTCTTGGCAATATCAAGTTTATATGTGATCCTGAAAAGGGAGTTGCCAGTGACAGTTCCCCTTTTTTGCAGAAGTGCTGTAGGTATTTCTTCCCAGAATGAAGCTGCTTTGAAGATGGCAACAGTCATTAGCTGTATAAAAAGAGCTCTCAAAGGAAGGGCAGGTTTTTGTTTGCTCTGAGAATCTAGCCTCCAGTAGAAAAAACAATACATATGCTTCTCTCTAATGCTGGAGAGAGGAAAAAATCATCTAAAAAATATTTCATTAGGTTGTCTTGTAAATCCAGCAGGGAGGAGGAAAAAAAGAGTTGTGTCTCTATCAAACACAAACCTGCAGTAGTAAGACGACCCTTGCGGCATGCTGTGAAGATCAGCTAAGCATACCCTGTGTTAAACCGAGCAAATTCCAAAGAGAAATTTCCATTGCAAAGGTTTTCACTGTTTCTCATGCGAATTGGCGCAGACACCTCTGCTAACAATCAACCACTGTGGCAGCACAAAGACTGAAAAACTTCCAGAGACTGCTTGGTCTAATGGAGAAAAGATCCCTAGGTTGTATGCCTTTCAGCTCCTGAAGGCATTGAGCTAGAAATTGTTTCTTCATCCTTTCCAGCAGCTTTACGTATACACAGAGCAGATGTGATGTACCGGAGCTCTCCCTGGGAGTTCTCTTTCAGTGGACTTGTTTCCACCGCGTGGTCTCTGTCTGCTGTACCTGGATGCCCGGTATGTCTCAACTCAGCTAGTGAAAACAGGGCTGAAAAACTGGGGAAAAAGCAGAAAACAGCTTCAGAGAGGGGAACTGCTGCGCATATTCTTGCTGGAGTTTGGTGACCTCCTCCTAAATGAAGACTGATGATAAAGGTGCAGTCACTGTTTTCTCAGTCTGAACTCTGATTAGAAGATGTCAAGAAAACTGTCACCTTAACCTTGGAAACATTAGGACATGCATTCAACAAAATGAATATTTCAAGACTAATAATGATCACACTACTGTTATGATTTTTGGATAGGGGGCAGTAAGGTTTTTAACTCCTTATTGTGCAGGGCAGGGTAAACAGAGAGTGGATCCATCATGTGGAAAAAACGTTTTCAGTATGGGGTGGAGATTCAAGGTGGCATTGGGATTCTTACCTGCTATGCATGCACGCACACATTTTCCACATCATGTAGAGCTTTCTCTTCCCCCATGTCCTTGGAACACAGGTATCTATCCTAAGGCAATTCCATAATTCATATAGTCGCATGATTCGTTGACTCCATATATGCCAACAGCCACCTTCCTTAGCGCAATGCTGGGAAGGAAAGTCAGAAAGTTGGTAACAGGAAGGAACACAAGCACCTAGTCGCACAGTGCCAGCTTGAGGAAGGGCAGCAGAGGCCCAGCAGGAAGGTTTCCAGCAGTCAAACAGCCGGGACAGGAGGAAGAGCGTTTCCAGACACTGCAGCTTGGAAGTCCGTCCCATTAAGTTGTTGGAATAGCCTTGGGCATTGTTGGCCCGACCTGAAACACATTCCCACATGATTTCTGGATGTGGTTTGTGAGTTAACACAGACCGAGGGCCTGGGGACAACAGGAAAGTTCGCTCGCAGTGATTGTGTTTGGACGGGTAAGAGTTTATTGGTACAGACAAGAAAACAATCCCTGTTGCATTAAATTTGTACAAATAAAAGCAACGGGGCTGGGCACTGTTGTTGCGTGTCCACTTTTGATGTCATAGGTGCTGCGCAGTATCAGAACCTAATAGCTTTATGTCTCTTGGTATCATGTTCGCTCAGAACTGTGATACCACTGTGTAATGACATCCCCTGTGTCATTGTTAAAGAGTAACGATAAAATGATTGCTTGGACTACAGATTTTTCAATTCCATTACCTAGAAAATGGAAAGTCAGAGACTTGGCAAGAGTTGAAAATCTGTAGGTTTAGAAGGAAATTCTTGCTACTTCATTTAACTGTGGCATGCTTGAAGGACGCAGTTGTACTGGCCCCCTAACAGAGATGCTGACAGTTACCATTGTATCCCAGTACAGGAGACAGAGAGATGGGCCAGTAGGGAAGACCTTTTTAAGGAAAACATTTTGAAGATTAACAGAATAACAACACACGTCCTCAAAATCAGTTCTCCAACAGAGCTTGGGGAAGCAACAGGATAGACGCTAACTCAGTATTGAAGCCCTTTCTTACGGGATGTTGTCAGAGCGTGCCATTGGACTATAGTGTGTGAACCTATAATTTTATCCAGGTCCAGCAATATTATGTATGTGGGTCAAATGTCTTTAATAGTGCCAGTAAAATATGTAATGTGATACATAAATAATGAAACCGTGGTGTGAGCTTTATGTGGAAACAGAATTGCGAGTCCTGCTGTGCGAACAGTATCCAGAGAGATGTGAGTTGTGCCATTAAAAAGAGTGCCATTTAAAACAGAATAACAGAGTGGTGTCTTCAGCTATCGCATGGTCTTAGAAGATTTTACAGAGTGATGTCACAGTTATAGTTTTATAAGGATGGTTCTGGGAAAAGAAGGTCTAGAATCTTCAAAAATGGAAGATCCATACCTATGGAAATACAGGGCATTGTTTAAATTTATATTTAAAAGAAAATATTCATTACCAAGTTGTTCCTGAGACTCAGCAGCTGTTTTTATATGAAATTGTATTTTGTATGGAAGACAGTAGAGAAGAAGGACTGGAACTTAGTGGTTATGTGCTTTTTAAATGACTGGGCACGTACGGAAAATGCCATAATATTTGTTCAGATGTAGTTATTGACAGACACAGAAGGATTTGTTGTTAATTTAGACAGAACTATTTTCCCTAAGTACAAAATACTAGCTGTAATGTAGAAAGGAGGATTTTTCAGTTTATTTTGCTGCTTGTTAAAAAAAAAAAAGTCTTCCTCTAATCGGGTATCTCGTCCATTTCTTGCTCAAATCTTACACCATTGTCAGAAAGTTATTGTTATTGTCTGACTTCAGAAAACAATTAGTAGAGAAATGGTTTCCCTCATGCTTTTTTCTCCATCGCTTATATATCATAAAAGCAAGGTCTTTGCAAACTTTGATCATATACTCAACATCCTTTTGTATTATAAACAGACAGATTCCTCTTTAACCCTAGTTTAGCCTATTTTTTTTTTTTCCTGTTTGTTGATCTTAAATGCTCAGTTTCCTCACCCTTCCGTCTCTGGCTCTCCTCTTCCTCCTGAGTCTTCTAATGTTCACCCATCCACAGACTTTCCAGGTACTGTACATAAGAAACATAAAAATATTCATAAGTGACACTGAGCTAAATATTTTCATCCATTGCTGAATTGCCTTGGCTGTAACACAAATTTTATTTTGTTTGCTAGAATGTTATGGAGCAGTTCAATCCAGGACTGCGGAATTTAATAAATCTGGGGAAGAATTATGAAAAAGCTGTTAATGGTAAGTCTTTTGGGTCATAACTTTAGAAACAATGCTTAACTTTCATTTAATTCATTTTCATATTGGATGTGAGGGTTGTGTAAAAGCTTAAATTCTAAGTTGAACTTCATGCATTTATAAAACAAACAAAAAAGCACAAACACCTCAGCATATGTACCCATATGTACTTCCTCTTTTTTTTTTTTCCTTTGATTTGGTAGGGGAAACATGATTTTGGTCAAGTTCAAACACTGTCCTGCAGAAGCTGCATCCCAAACACGTAGGCACTGAGCTACTGAAAAAAAATTTAAAAAAAAGTATGAATAACACATATTAGAGTCATAATATAAATTGAAGAAACAAACCATTCTGCAAGTTAGATATTAGGATTTTTCCTCCTGGAAATACCTTCCAAAGATACTTCACGATCTTAGATTTGTTCCTGCTCACCTGTACACGTGTCACTGCCCAAGTCCACCTATGAACAGAACGTGAATGCGTAAGAGTTGCAGGAGTGGATTCAATTTTTTCTTATTCATACTAAATCTGATGGTATCTTTCTAACGGAGTCAAAATCACAAGCAGAAAATTTGAATCCAAGGGCACAGTCTCTCAGACTTTATAATGTGTTTGTTCACTTCCATTATTGCCTTCAGAGAAACTAAATAAGAATTGGTTTCCAAGACTGGGCTCTGATTCCCAAAGCTTACATCGTAGGACCTGTTAGAGCTTGTTCTATTTCACTTACACAGACCTGTTGAGCTGCTTGATACCATATTAAAGCAATGTAAAATGTCTCCAAATTTGCCTCATTAAAGTCTGTGACACATATTTCCCCACATGTAATCTAGCACTCTGAGAAATGTGATACTGCAGAAGTTGTGCATAGCCAAATAGTCACTGAAATATCTCTTCATGCAAATTTTAGACCAGGCTTGAGACAAAGATAAAAAACAAAGCCTGCTGGAGATGAAAATAAGGAAATGTTGACTTAGTTGCAGTACCTTACCTTACCTGATTCATTAGCAAATGCAGTTTATGGATTATAGCTAGTACCAGAAATAATATGTTTGGCTGAAAAAAAAAAAAAAAATTATAGCAGTGTTTGAGAGGTTCCTTTTTTTTTTTTTTTTTTTTGTACTGTACTAGTACTATTGATACATGATATTGTGTCTTTTGTCTTTTTAAAATTCAATTTGTTATCAGTACTTCACAGTATAGCTGTGCCCAGCAACACTGGAGAAAGGCTGATAGGCATTGTGTTCTACAAAATTTGCCTTTAAGACTGGTTGATAAAGCCTTTCTAGTATGAATGCTTAATTTCACAAGTAAATGTTTGCAACATTGCAACAACTGTTAGTCATCTTTGGGCTCTCATAAATTGTTAATCTTTTCTCCATAATTTCTGAGTGGTATAAATAGATCTTCAACAAGGAGTAAATATCCTGTTGCTAGACAGTCAGACATTTTGCAGCTTTCCAAACAAGTCAGAGTGGTCTGACAAAGAATATAAAGTTTTTAAAAGCTTCTGTTGGATTTATAATGAGTCTTTGTGCATTTTGAGGCTAAAGGGTCAAAGCTCCTTTTCTGCACAAGTACAGTTTACTAGCTGTAGTACTAACGAAGATACTACAGAGATGGATTTCTTGATTTAGCTTGATAAACACAGGTAAAAAAAAATCACATTTTCTTCCTTTATTGGTGACTACACTAGGAGATGAGATTGACTTGGGGCTAGCTGAGAAGACATCAGTTAGGCAGAGCTGAAATGACACAAGCTCTTCTCTTCATGAATGTGTGGCAGAGTGCTCCATCAGTCTAATTTTGTTTTGTCTTGGTTTTTGCTAAACTTTTTTTTTTTCTTTTTTTTTTTTTTTTTTTTTTTTTTTGCAACAGCTTTATTTGTAGCAGGGAGTTTTGCTATGTCCTGAACAAGGGCTGGTACTAAAACTACCCACTGGATGCTGATTGCTCCTGGGTATATGTGAAAGCTGGAACTAAAGGCTGCAGCTTCACTGATACAGTTTGGTGTCCTGTCTTTCTGTCACCTGGTTTCACAAATTAGGAGGTAGCACAAGTACAGGAGTAACTTTTTCCAGCAGCAGGATTTCCTTTTTACCATACAACCCTCTCTTAATTTCCGTCCTGGATTCCAAAATTTCATAGGATCATAGATTAATAAAAATAGAAAATCTTTCTATGTTTTTTAACTCTTTTTTTTTTTCCTTCCCTATAAGCTATGGTAGTGGCTGGAAGAGCATATTATGATAGTCTTGCAAAGATTGGTGATATATCAGCTGATTCTCCTGTTTCTAAAGAATTAGGTAAGTGATTTTTTTTTTAAAGTATTTTATAACCTAAACTTCTTTTCTGTTTTCCTACTGACACTTCACAGAACTAATGTGAAGTACAAAAGTATTGGAAAAAGAGCATTTTACTCTTTAATAATGCATAGATGGAAGGAATTCGATCACTTTAAAATGTATTTCTTTTCTAAGGAAACTTATGCTATTTTGATCAAAAATGTCAGTAAAAGTTCTCAGATACATTGTATTAATATTCTAGTTGAGCTTTTGAATGAGGAACTGTAGAGTAAAAGGTATCATTTAGTCTATCAGTAGCCATTTACATTAATGTAAAATTAATCCAAATTCTGTACTTTCCTGAAAATAATTTCTGAATTTTTGAAAGACTGTCGTCAGCACTGCATTTTGTATTCCTTTGGCTAGCATTGAAACGATATTGTTCAATCTACAAAAGTGAAGTTTACAACAAAGTAGTTGTAATATTTCTGATAAAAATATAACATCATT
Organism: Heteronetta atricapilla; assembly: GCA_011075105.1. Taxonomy (NCBI): domain Eukaryota; kingdom Metazoa; phylum Chordata; class Aves; order Anseriformes; family Anatidae; genus Heteronetta; species Heteronetta atricapilla. The sequence continues at coordinate 7,311,554 of CM021744.1, forward strand.
AAAAAAAAAAAAAAAAGAAATTGAGCTATACTCTAAAGAGGAAACATTGTTTAAAGGCTTGATCTGCTTTTTGGCTAAAATAACCAGATAAGGTGTCTTTCGATTACGGGCAATGTAGGACTCTTTCACTGGTGTAATGTGCATCTGCTTCTGTAACTCTAACTTAGAATAGTATGCAAATTGAGCTGATTAAAAGGAATGGTTTTAGTAATTTTTTCTTAGTGATTCTGTTGAAGGTGATTTGAGGGAAAGACTCTCCTTGAACGGTGACCACAGGTTTCTATGTGCCTGCATGTATTTTTGATTTGTTCTGAAACCTCGTCTGTGTGCTAACATTCTGTGTTCAAAGCTGGGAGCGGCAGAACAGCAAATAGCACAAAGCAAACAGTCCTAGGGTAGTTACTTTCTGTATTTGTTTTGCATGTTGTTTACAGGAAACAGAGTTGCTAGTTTTAAACCATAGAACAAAAGTATGAGAAAGTTAGAAGTATCAACCATTCAGTCTTATAAAAATGTCAACAGAAGCATAGTTATGATTTTTGTAATCAAGCAGTTGGTCAAATATGTAGCAGTAATCTATTTGTTGAACTTTGTATTGACTGTGGGATGTTATCGGCATGTTTGAAAATATCATTGGGTAGTCTCAAGCTGAATTCTGTTTCTTCCCTACTACAGGGGCATTACAGGGGCATTGCCTGAAAATAGATTTGTGGTTTAATTATGAATTCTTCCATGCAGTTATAAGCATTTTTCTAGACACACTGAGAAAGTATTGCCTACTTCAGGCTCAGGTATCTAGCACTGTATTCTGTTCATCTTCTACTTAAACTGGTACTGCAATAAAAATCTTCCTAAGGAAGACAGCAACTCTGGATTTGTTCCAGCAAACTCTCTGATAGAATACTTAAATTAGTGAACATTGGAAAAGCTAGGATAATGTGGTTACACATCTGTGAGAGATTAGTTACATTTTCTTAACGTTTTAGATAGTTCTGAAGCTAGACTATGATACTGAACTATTTAGCAAAGAAATGGATACACCCCAGACAGCTGTAAAAGTGTCTTTCTTTAAAACAAAACAAAACTGGACGGCTTTTACCTTTTTGTATTTTAGAAATACTAAAAGAGGTGCTAGGGTGATTTTGGTGAATCTGGCTAGCAGATTCGTACCTTCGAGGACCCTATTAACCCTAGCGGAGTTACCGTAGGCTCAGCCCACTACAGAATTGTCTCCTGTGAGTTCCTGTAGATTTGCCAAAATGCGTGTTGTCGACCACCAACAGCTCTATCACACATAATGCTTCAGGCATCTTTGCCAAAACAGAGTTCAGCAGTCATCAGTTCGGTTTTGTGACCTACCTGTGACCTGCCTTACAGGACTGTTTTCTCTTGAGAATGAAGTGAGCTGACACTGGGTTGGTTTACAAGAGCAGCAATCTACAGGTGACTGGCAAAGAAGCAGAGAGTAGCAATTTCCATAACTTTATGTGTGCACGTTATCTGTATCCACATCTGATGCTCTGATATTTCTGTAACTTCTTACCTTGCCCTGGTTTTAAACTACATTACACCTCTTCCTATATCCTGTGTTAATTGAAATGAATAGCAGCAATCCCACAGATGTCAGTAGGGGGGTCGTGATATTCTGAGTATGTAAAACATCATCCTGGCTGCTCACAATTAATTAGATAAACCAACAATGACAAGAGCTAAGTGTTTTGGAATGCTTTAATATTTGAGTATGAGTTGAGCTCCTGTGGTCTGGATTTCCAGCGTTAAGGGCTTTGGACAGACAGCAAATTTAAATGTTTTAATTTGAGTAATAAAAATTGAAACATCCAAAGTTAGTATTGAAACTAACACAGCCAGTCTGTCTGAAAACAAACAAACAAATAAACCCTGTGACTTATCTGTTTAATCAAAATCAGGTCAATTGGTGCATGGATGGCAAGGCTCTACAGAAATTACTTTTTTTTCAGAAATCCATGGTGCTGTTTTTTTACCTTACTGTGTCAACTACAGCAGAAATGAAGGGAAAGCAGATCAGCAAATTATTTTTGACTCAACTTAAATGTTGCATTGACTTTGTGTTTACTGCAGAAAAGTACCACCCAATACGTACTTTTCAGCTGTAAAATGAGATAGTAGAACAAGATTCCTTCCTTTTGCCCTTTCACATAGCAGCCTGTGTTTTTTGCAAATACACTTCATATTAACATCAGCCTATTGAAGACTGAACGAGGCAATAAGGCAGGAATCAATGTTTCAGCTCTTTCCTGTAGCAATGTCACCTTCAGTAGTGAGTGTCAGATGAAAAATAAAGTATTATTCTTAACTCAGTCATGTTGCATTAAATTTCTTTCACCTAACTACAAAATACTACAAGGCTTAGATGGCTAAAATACAATATTATTTCTAATTTATGGATAATGTTTACTGGAAGATCATACTGAGTCATTTTACAGTTCAAACCCAAACCTGCTGGGTGACCTAGAGTATATCTACTGCCAAGTGTGATGTAAAGATTTGTATCAAAAACACACTCAGTCAATCTTTCCTTCTCATAAGGAAACACAGAACATATTCTGCCTGTGATGAGACAGTAAAATAGAGAATGCTTTTTTCCCTCTTCTGCTCCCATCTCATTCTATGGAGATGAGAATGAGATGGAAATCCGGATATTCCAGATGATTCACAGCTTTTGTACTAAGTATCTGTATCTTTCAAGTCTAGCTAAAGATCTCTGAAATATTTTAATACAAAATAATTTAATACGAGTAAGTTGAGGAAGTAAATGAATATATTGCATTCCTAATACAATCCTTATAAGTAAGAGGTAAGTTTATTTAAGTAAACTTCCTTTCTAATTATGGATTTTCCTGAATTTCTAAGCTTGTAGTCCCTCAGAATTAGCTACAAGAATGATACACATGCCGGTTATATTCCTAAATTCAAGTTATTTTCCAATATGGAATTTCCATATCTTTCTTTCTTAGGAACCTTTTCTAAATCACACCTGGAATTAAACATAGGACACAAGAAACCGGTCATTTAAAAATGTAGCTTCATACTATTTACATTACAGCATATCACATCAGCACAATAAAATTTCAAGTTTCAATAATGCACTAAAATTCACATGTATGTGTTAACACTGTATCAGCATTAAAGATACTAACTTTCATGATGGTAATCTTTTGTTGTCTTACCCAAAATACAGGTTTATGAGGTTTTATCTAATGGATTTCTTAGTGCTTATAATTTTAATAAGCTTTCTCTTCCAGTAACGTAGGTTGTCTTTTTAGCCTTTACTTTCTCAAGGAATCAGGAAGTTTTCCTGCACATTCATTGAATAACTCTCATGTTTTCCCAACTATATCCTCGTAGGTACAATAAATGGCAGGTGCTAAACCTGTTTATAATACTGTGGGTATGAAGTCCCAAGTTGGTTGTTGTGTGGCAACTGTATCTACAGCAGTCACCCACAGCTATATTACGGCTCTGTACACAGAGCTTATTGCTCAAGAACTAATAAGTGTGAACAGTTCACTGCTGCTCATGCAACTGATAGCCAAGTAGTAAGAAAAATACTATATTGTATGGTCTTGACCTGTGGAACTGAATTGCAGAAATTTGTGACAAAAGGAAAATCAGAGACAAAAAAACTCCTTTCTACTCTACCTAAACTGTTAGTTTATTTAAAGATTAGTCTGTGTCATAAGCTTACTTTTTTCACACTCTCATTCTGTTATAACTCATCTAGAAACAGGTATGCAAAGCTATTGCTCATCTACAGTCTGAAACTTAAGAATTTGTTAAAAATAGGGGTTTTGTTTGTTTTTAGGAGAAATTTTCAGGTTAAAAACCACTGCAGGTAATTTACAATATTGGTCAAAAAGATTGCTCTGTGCTGGACCAGTCACAAGGCTGGGGAAGGGAGCCCCTCAAGGCACAAACAGTAAGCAGAATACCTGACCAAGGAGAGCCCTGAACTTGATGTTCTGCTTGGGCACAAAAGGCACTGACTGTCCTTCTAAAAGGGCTAAAATACAACACTTGAACATGTCCACATAATGTGATTTTAAAGGTCTCCAAAACTTTGTCATGCTTTAAGTACAAAACATCCACTGAAATAATATAGTAATATAGTAATTGCACATAATAATCCTATGACATGGATAACTCAGGGCAGGAGTTCTCTATATAAACACTCTCTTACTCTCTTTTTTTTTTTTTTTTTTGAGAGTCCTTATTCTCCTGTTAGCCAGATGCCTATAGTTACTGCCGTAACTGCGGATCAGTTTCACATTCTTCATTGATAACCATAGGTTAGTTGAGAAAATAAGCTAATGAGTGGTGAATATGCCTACAATTCATCCAGTAGTGAGCATTTCTTATCCATTTGAATGGACTAAAATTTAACAGAATCATAGAATTCTTTTGGTAATTGTTTTCTAGTTTTTCAAAACAAACTAACAGTAATTTGATAATAATACAAATCTAGCATTAATGTAATTACGTGAAGTTAAATCTGTAGAGAGCACTGTCTAATTTTACTTTATTTTCTAAGCGGTAACTACTTCATTTTACATATTTAGCTAAGAGAAACCCAGTGAACTTTTTCTCCCCTTCCTTATTTCAATTTGTAGAGAATTTTGATGTGAGAATCTGTGAGCTGAGTGGCCAATTAATATAGAAAAAAAAAGGAATTGAATGGGAAAATTTTTATTTTACAAAAAATATATATACCTTCTGGCTGAAAAATTTCTAATCAGACTGTAATGTAAGGTAATACCATCTTTCTAAAGCACTATCTTGCAAGTCATTGTCATTCAAAACTCTTTTTCCTTCCTTATTAATAAGCAACATGGCCATTTGAGCCTGTACTATCTTTTGCTACTTCAGCGATATAGCACTTAAGCATTGCTCTCATTATTGAGACAGCCAAGCAGAAAAACAGAAAATTTAATATTTAGGATAAATGTAGCTATTTGCACGTAAATTTAAAAACAAAAATAAAAAGCGGGGCAGAGGGGGGCAGTGGAGGGAAGAGTTGTTGGCTTGCTTTAGCATATAACTGACCCGTTCAGCTGGACTCCTGTCTCAGTTGTCCTCGAAAGATGACACCTAGCACGTTCTTCACTGGCTCGTGTAATCTAAAGAAAGGATCTGTCATCTTGTCCCATCTTACTTAACTGCATCAGTGTCGTCTCTTCTATAGTATAAATGTTCTACTTTTAGAATAGATTCTGTTGAATAGAAAGGCAAGTGAAGTGTGCCAGCAACTACAGAACCTCTTTAGCACCTCATCATGTGGAAACTTCTGGGAAACTAGCTTAGAGCGTACAGTTGAAGCAGTTAGTATATCAGGCCAGCTTTTCCTATGGAGCATTAATAAAACACTGTTCTATATTTATAATGAAACAGAATTGGAAGAAGCACCTGAATTTTTTTATTATAAAAAGAAAGTATCTTGAATATGAAACACAAAGTAATTTTCTGTTTCTCAGGAGTGAGGTTTTGTATCTTCTAATTTTGTGATAACATTCAGTCTCAATGCTATATAGACTTCCAATTTGCTGTAAGCTATGAGGAGATGAGCCAGCCTTTCTAGATATATTTCTACTGATGGAAACAGTAGCTGAGTTAGTGGAAACTTCCCACTAGTTGTAGTTCTACTTTTCCAGGTCATTTATAAAGTTAAAGCAAGCCAAACATTCTGATTGACAATTTTTTTCCTCTAGGATTGGTACTGTGGCTTTTGATGCTCAGTATTCTGCATGTAAACTTTTGATGAGTCTGGTAGAGGAAAGCAAAACAAAGAAACAGAAAACCTTTGGTCTTAAATTCTTAAACACAAACAACTCCATATCACCTAGTAAGCTGCCTGCCCACTTACTGCAGAGCTATTGGAAGCTGTATGTGTTCACTGATTTACAAATCGAATCAACTATTCAGATACTCATAAACATGCCCTGCCAATGGCCTGGTAAAAACTCCTGCAAGTCAAGGTGTTCACGAACAGTAGAGAAATGGTATGGTACTACTAATAAATCAAAAAAAGAATGGCCAGAGAAACCTGTTATTCTGTTGCTATCCAGAACCATTAGTAACAAACAAAAAATCACAAAGCAATAAATAATCAGTGAGGAGGAGTCTCTTTCTACAATCCTTCTCTGCTAAAATATGATCCTGCCAAGAGAAGGAGTGAACAAGAGGTGTGTATGTTAGTACACATAGAGAACGTAAATGCTTAAAAACAGGTATTGTGGTTTGTTCCTGTAAGATTAGAAAAAACAGAAGTTTGTGCTATCACATCATTCTATTTGTAAGTTACAACAACTTCCAGCTAAAGTGCAAGTTTTCTGGTTCTGGAAATAGCTGAGGGGAGCAATAGAATATGGAAACACAAAAATTTCTTTGAACAATTGCAGGGTGCTAGTTGCAGAATAATACTAGCACCGGAAAAGAAAAGACAACGGACACTGATATGACTTAAATTATATTTTTCATATTAAATTCTAGATGATCTCAAGGTAATCGTTCATATTTCTCAGATAATTTCAGTGGTTTTGTATATTTTCCTGGAGCATCCTTTAAACTAAAGCTGATTCTGGTATTTGACTTACATTCAAAATAAAAGTGGGTGTGCACTTACTTGATATCATCATGCAGTGCTTCAGAGGCCTAAGAAAATAGGGAAAATACCTTGAAGGGCATTCTTAAAGATATCTGACTGTACTGGAACAGTTAGATTTCACATGAGCCTTACTGGTAGCACAGACATCTTTCATCTTGCAATGAATTGCACCTGGGTGTACATGCAACATTTACTTGACTGTGGCTTGTTTTTATGTAGAAAAGAGTAGTTCCAAAGTGAGAGAATGTGTGTTCTGTGCACAGTAGGTGCATGTTCCCTGGCAGCGCTCCTAACTTACCCAAACACGATACAATCGCAAGATACTGGGGCTGGTGCAGGCAGGAGGCCGTTCTCTCAGCTGATGCTAAGCAATCAGTTTTTCTTCATTGTCTCCACTCCCAGGTATGTCTGTTGGCAGGAAAAATAAAAATAGAGAGCCTGTGTAGAGGCTTCTTTTTGTCTACTCCAGTGAGAGAAATGAATGGAAAATGGAAAGCAAATGTCATCGTTACAAGGAAAATTGCATCATGCATGTAACTAGCTTGTAAATCCTTTAACCAAAGGATTAGGATTTACAAGCTACCTGTATTTTCTCTGTACAGTCAGCTCTTACTAATTATTTCTGAACAACAACAAAAAAATGCACAAGCAGTGGTAGATGTCATTAACATTCCTAAGGAAAAAAAAAAAAAACCATCTGCCTAGAAATTCCAAGAAAGACACTTTTATCAAAACTGTAAACTGCATTTGGGTTTGGATTTTCTTATTTTTATTTTTTTGAAACTGGCGGTTTCAAATTGTTGTGATTAAAAAATGCAGTGACTCCTTAAACTTTATTGAATTTCATGTAGCATTTACAATGACAATTTAAGTATTTATCCTTTTTGTTAGTACTGGAAACCCATAAAGAGCCTCCGTTTTTGCTGGTTAGTATAATTTTCTTGTTCCAGTCCTGCTGAAAAACAGAGATTAGCTCTGTTGTATGATCTTCCCTAACTAATCTGCCTAAAAACAGCAGGGCAACTTACAGGCAAGTTCAGGCCTGTGGCTGCACTCTAACTTATTTTCTTTGCACCTGACGTGCATGAGGATTAGAAGCTACTTGTTTAACATCATTGCAGAGCTCAAGTATAAAAACCTCGTATATAAGGTTTTCAAGGCCCTATGAAAGATCAGTCAGTGTAGCACATACCTTAATATATTGTGGTTTTTTACATATGGGTAAAAAAATAAAAAGAAATGCCTCCAGCAGTTTTTAAATATATTAGTAATGGAGTAACAGGTGGAAAAACAAGTTTGCCATTTTTCATGCATTATTTATGTGGCACATGCTTTTCCTTTCCTATTTTTAACATGAAATTTAGTTACCATCCTTACTAATCATCTGAAACAAGATAAATATTTCATGTTAATTAACATCTGATCAATGATATAGTAGGTTTTAAAAAAAATTAATCTGATTTTTTTTTAACAGAGAGATCAAAACAGTTTGGGAGAAAAGAAGGCAATTAGACTAGCAGACTGGAATTTGCTAAAACTGGTGTAAACTCACATTTCTCTTTAAAATAATATAAGCTTTTTTTTGGTTGTTCTTGTTTTGTTTCAAATCCTAAAATAGGGGCATCACACCAAGAACAAACTCGAAGGAACTGGAAATTGTAATAAACTTGATAATCTCTTATGTATTCGCTCCAGTAAATTCTTAAGTAGGAATGGCTAACTTATGAACAGCATATTGCCTACAATATAGCAGGTAGTGCATCATATGCATTCTGTAGTACGTTTTAAAGTCATTTGTACTAAAGTGAAAGTATTTGGTATTAATTTTAGACTAAATATATTTTAAAATAAGTTAATACCTGGGTTTATCTTAATATGACTTTATAAAAAAGTTATAGACTTTGAGGTATACAGAGCTGAAAAATTCTGTATCTTTTAATACTTAAATATTCCCCAGTTAAATAAAAATAATATATTTTTTATTTATTATTTGTTATTAGTAAAGTACTTCATTATGGAGTCTTATCCTTTTTTGTTTCACATGATCATCAACGATGTTTTAAGACAAGGAAAAGATGAATGCATAGTTTAGATCCTGATCTACAAAAGAAAACAGTATAAATAGTAGGTGCTAGGCTACTAAGTAAAAGCAAATTATGCTCTGTCCCTTGACTGTCTATGAAATGGGGAAAGGATTTTTGAATAGCAGGAGCCTTTGATTATACTCCTCACATGGAGAACAGTGTGTCGTCTAACAGGGGAAGTGTCAAAGAGAGCACTGCCAAGTGTGTGCTCTAACAAAGCTTATTCCAAATAACATAGATAAGCTGCTGAGTGGTGGTGGTTAGGCTTTTTGTTTTTTTTCTCCTTTTAGAAACACTAATTCCTTTGGGGTAAAATCCCAGCCAACCTCTTATAAATGCTCCTGACTGCATTTTCCCAGCTAGCTCTACCAGGTAGTACACCTGTGGTGGTTCATTACCACCGAGAAGACAGAAGTGTCGGAGAAGGTGGTGGGTACTGTTGAGCTGTCACCAGCAGTGCAGCATATGCCACTAGCATCGTGCTCTGTTCTGGGTCCGGAGGCGTGCTAGGAGAGGATGAGCAACAGAAAGTGGCACTGGCAGCCTGCTACCAGCAACCTTTTTTTTTCCCCTCCTTTTTTTTCCCCTCCTGATGCTATTCGGTTTTGGCACACAGGGAACAGGCTGTCAAATGCATGTATGTATATGCTATATACATATATATATATATATGTACAAAAATGTACATATCAAAATAATGCTAATACTCCAGGAAGCATAGAACCGAACCTAGTGTGCAGCATTGGTTGTAAAGGTACAATGGTAAAAGGTACTTTTCTTCCGGCAGAAGAAAGTGCGTTGTAGCTAGAAAGCAGTCGCTGCTGATCAAAACAGCTCTGGACTCCTGTTGAATAACATGGCCTATGATGTAGCTGGAAAGAAGTTGACTGGATAAAAACAGAGGTTGTATCTTTTCTTCCCCCTCCTTTTTTGTTCTGCTTGATTTTAACTTCAAGCAACTACAATTTTCACTTTCGTCCAACATACATTAAAATCTCCAAGCTTCCCTCATCAGTAGCCTTGTGAGGAACAGAGGCAGTGAAGTCCTCTGAAAAGGAGAAAGAGCAGCATGAGTTTATCACCACCTAATAACACTGGAGCCCAAATCACTAAATTAGCAGGTGTTTTGTATAATCCTAGTTGTTGCTTATTGTTTGGTCTGGAAACAGAACCATGATTCTTAGGAATCTTCCAGGCTCTTTGGAACTTTGGAAGGTTTTCTCTCTTCTGTATCAGTCAGACTTTATCTAAAAGGGTTTTAAGCAATTGGAAGTAAAATAGCTTTTGGGAAGAAAAACAGGTGATCAAACAGAGCTATGGAGATATTGAAACTTCTCAACTCAAAGCATTAAATCTGTTTCAGATAATTACTTAAAATATTGTGGGTTGTGTAACTTGAGCTAACCACAGAGGAAAAATGATGCTTTAAAAGCAACTTCATATGAAATGCTTAAATAGTTAAAGGGGTGCTAAAAGCATGAGATTGCATTCTAAATGAGTATTTGCTGCAGATTATTTTGAGTGGGGGCCTGGTGTAAACAACTCTGACAACATTTGCTGTTAAGAGGGCTGCATTTTGGCTGCATTGATTTGCCGTGGATGAAATGAGAATTGTGCCCAGCATGCTATTAACTAAGATGGCATTAATTTATTATTAACTTCGGATATAGTAGTAGCCATTGAATTAAGAAAACAGCAAAACAAACAAAAAAAGACTTTGGAAAATGTTTTCTTACATTTTCTGGCTTTATCGGGAGGGGAGAACACTTGTCTGTATAGGAAGTCATATTTCTATTCCGCACTCAGAACAGAGCATATGCTTATTCACAGCAGTCTGACTGAATGGACAATGAGATTGACAAATTGATAACACATTCAAAAGATTGTAATGTGAAATGCCTATGATAAAACTGTCAGGGATCTGTTTGGTCAAAAAGGCAGTTCTGTGGGATAAGCATGGAAGTTCAGCATACAGCAAACTGACATGGACTCCATTACCTCCCCTGAGCTAGGTTTCTGAAGGGCTAGACTTTTCGAGATGGTACGGTTTCAGAATTAGGTTTTGGCTTTCCAGTTACTTTATATCTGCTATGGCTTTCTGGAAAACAAAATAATTTTTAATAATTTATTTTTTTTAAATGCATGCTTTAACCAACAAGTCTGTCCTCGGTTTCAGAAATTTGTTTTAACTGTATTCCTCTCACATATAGATTTTATTCATATTATTTATGTGCTGTTCTAGCAAAACATAACTGTCTGTTTTGGAATAGTTGGATCTAGCACGTAAAAGGAACATCAAATACTTCATTATACTCTGAAATCTCTTCCCTGTTTCTCTACTGCAGATTTTATTCTTCTTATTCTTCCCCTTCACCTTCTGCAGTCACCTTCATAAAATGGCATTGAATGGTCATGTGTCAATGCTGTTTTATAAAATGAACTACAGAGAGATTTACTCCTTGCTTCCTATTTCATGTTCGCTCATGCAGTAAGGAAAGGCAGACTTGACCTAGTCCTATTGATTTATGTGCATATTAGTATTAATCCTACAGATGGTGGTTTTTTTGTTTGTTTTTTGTTTTTTTTTGTAAAGTATTCTGGACAAATTGTATTAGGAGCAGAGTAGTTAGAAGTTTGGAAACCTTTGTATTGCTTTCTTTCCTTACTATTTTTTTCATGTATATTACATTCTATTAAGACTTTTTGCCTTCTTTAAGGCATCTGCTGCACAATTAAATCATTCTGCAATAAATCCTTCCTATGTGAGAATAATAAATTTAATGCATTTGAGGCTTAACAGATGTTTTAGTTCAATCATATTTATCTGTTATACTCTATTCCTTTGAAACTTCCTAATTTACTGCCTCTCAGGGGCTAATGGCTTCAAAGGACTTTGTTTCCAACTTTTCTTTGTCATAAATGCCTTTCTTCTGGGCAAAGGGTAACTTGGAAGAAAGACCATCTCAACAGAAATGGCATCTAATACACTTGAACTATATTGTCTCCATCTGTAGCTTTGACTGAGCCTTTCACTCTTGTTTAATACAAATAATTATGTGGTTTCATCTTGAATACATTAAGTTACTAGACCTGCTCTGAATGCAAAATAGGACAACAGGAGATAAATGAGTGATTATAATTGAGCACTTTGTCTGTTCCCAGACATCTAAGAAAGTCTTACTAGAAAGACTTGAATTTCTTTTCAGTGACCTCCTCTAAGGAAAAACAAAATTTAATTCTATTTCAAGTAGGTGAATCAATTAATATTTTTTTATTCTAATATAATCATTTAGTATTTTAAAGGTTTAAGTGATTTGGTTGGTAGCTACTCATATTTGCTTCGCTGACTCTACTGACTACTCTATTAGGCTATCTTGCACTAATTCTTCTAGTCTTCTGCTCATCAGAGCAGTTAACATAAGCCAAAAAGATAATCAGTAAAATCACCCAGCACGTAGAAAACTGCTGCAGAAGTTCTGTATTCTGGCCTTAAAATGAATGTGCTTATTAGCTATTCTTTTTTTCAAGTGAGAATTTGTTAAAAATTGTTTTCCTTATTTTTCATCTACTGTGAAGACAGGTTTTTTTAAGGATGCCTCCTTGTTCATGTGAAGCTGCATGTGGAGGAGTGTTATGTATTTTGGGTTAGTGACTTCTATTTATTTTGGTAACAAAACCAACAGAGCATTAATGGAATTCTAGTCTGTCTTATTTTCCTGATAGAAAATACAGATGGAACAGCCTCGGTTAAGTCTAAAAATCTTTCATGAATTTCTTACATTTCAGTTTACAGGATGTTTCTACCTGTGCACTGCACCTATTTGAAACTAAAATAAATTTGGCATGATTGTTCATGGTCATATTTCAGAGTATATCTGTATTATACAGCCTCGTTTCAAGAACTGTACGTGAGAAATGTTTATTTTTATTTTATTTTTAAGGTGAGATGTTCTCTCAAAACACCGGAATTGTTTCTTTTCCTCCTTGTATTGCGCTGCTAAGCTAATAGTAAGATAAAGTATCTATAAACATTTATGACTACATTTTTGTTTTCCAAAATAAATGTGGAAATATTTGAAGTACCTTTATCATTTTAGTCACAAAGATTTTACATTTGGGGTGTGGAGGAATGGAAGGCAAAAAGGTATCTTTGAAAGGGATGTATTTTAATAGTTATGCTTATCATCAGGACTGGTGGTTTTGGTTTGTTAATTCATTGCATAATATGATGCCTAAAGCTGGTTCAAGTTTACAGTATGTCTGTCATAAATTGGACTTAAGTGGTCTGTTATCATGCAGTCTAGTCACATCATTATGCTTGTTAGCTATGGGGTTTGACAGTGAATGATGATAAGGCTAATATTTGCTTACTGTATGTTATGAGGTCTCATATATAAAACCTGATCATGAGCAGCTTTAATATATAGCAAAATGTTTTTAATTGATGTGAGAAATGTGTGTTTGCCTTCACTTCAGGTAATTTTCTGTACCTTTTTACAAACTGAATAATCACTGAAAGCCAGAGTCTGGTGTTAGTTTATACCATTATTAATCTAGAGTAACCCATTATCTTTATTAGAGCTACTCTATAAATCACTATTGTAATTAAAATCAAAATATTCTCTTGAACTTGTTCAGTTTCCAACCCACTTGGATACTGTTACAAGTAGGCTAAGGGGTCATTTTGTCTATCCTGAATTAGTCTTCTGCAAAAACTTTTCTCCTTGTATAAATCTTACTTGGGAGGGCCATCTAAACTTGGCTAACCCATTATCTAAAACCAGCGATAAAAGACCATGGTATACGCTCGCTATAAAAGTGTTCTCTATTCAAGGTGCAGAATCTGACCTCTAATGTAAACTATAATTTAGATCTTAATAGGTCAGAGTGTGCTTACTATGGGTTCCTTTCAAAATGTTGATTCAAAACATGAAAGAGGAAATGAAATGGGTGAGCCAGCACATACAGAGAGTGTGCCTCTGGATTACCTGCAGCAGTAAAGAGATTGCAGTATGAAATCTGGTCTGTCTGATGCACTACGTACAGGGAGCCTTTGGTTAACAGTAAAAGAAAATGCAATGAGAGAGACAGTCACTGATATTTTAAAATAAAATTCAAGTGTTCTAGGGTGTACGAAGAAAAAAAAAGTGAAATAATCCAGCACAAACTGTTCAGACGGAAGCGTAGTTTTTAAAGTTCTCTTAATCTCAGGACATGCTTTGGCAGTATTCTTTCCAATAAAGATTAAACAAATAAAAATGTTTCTAACCAAGTATTCAAAGCCTAAACACTTGAAGGCTGCAGTTGGTTCAAGTGCTGTGTGAGACAAAAATAACAACCTCCGAGCGTCAGGTTTTCCATTCTTGACGCACCAGGTGAATGGGTTGTTTTATTGAGCGTTTACACTGTGGTGGCAGGGCCGGGCAGAGGAAGGGAGTGTGAAAGAGCGATGCGAGAGCTGAGTCAATACCCGGCGTTGTTGGATGTCTGTCAGGACTTGGAACGCTCTGCCTGGCTGCGCGAGCGTTGCCAAGTATTAGCTAAGTGCACCGCTTTGGCAGCAGATCTCAGAACAGACTTTTTACGAAGAGTGAGAACAAGTTAATTTTAAAGAATAAAAACCTACAAGAGTAATTTTTTGATGGCCATTTCAATGTTCACCCTGAATTTCTGTCACTCTCCAAATAGCTTTCTGTTCTGCATACAGAAAACCAAACAAACTTTGTAATCTTATTTGTACTGGATTTTTTTCCTGATGTCTTCTAACACTATTTTTCTTAAGTTGCTGATATTTTTTTTGCAAAACTCCTCCAATTTTACAATACCATTACAGTCTAAAATGTAACTTCATATTTGAGTTTGATGAAACAAGCACTGCAGACTAAATTGCATTCACTTCTGCAGCCTTAAAATAACCAGGTGGCTTACTTGTGTTGGTTACTTCAGTGTTTATGGTAAATAACATGGTAAATACATGGTATTTACTTCTCTATTGCATATGAAATAACTAATTACTGTAGCAACTCTCACTTCTCATAGCATTTACCTTTGTATTTTGGTAGTCACCAGCAACCTTAAATATAAAGGAAAAAAGAAAGTATAGCACCATAGGCTGTACAGAAGGACTCAAAACCAGGGTGTTATATATACATGTATCATATAGTTTACATACACATAGATGTGTGTGTATATATAAATACATATATATATTTTTTGAAAAGAGAAAAGTAATGATATATATCCCATCACTATGGGAACGTATCTGCATGATATGAGAAGGTTACCAAAGCACCTAACATATACTATGGAGAGAAAGGTCTTGATGGCTGGGGAAATGTTGAGAAAGAAGATGAGAAGGATCTCATCAAAAGTTCTGTGTCATTTGTGTCATTTAGCTGAATTTGTCAGTTATCTGCACCTTTTGGGGAGCTTTTTTGGGAACTGAGGCACTGTAGGATGACATGTCTTTGCTGACTGACTCAGTCCTGTGCTGGGGCTCTGCCAGTGGCACAGAATTAGAAAACCAGAATTATGGAGCTTTGGACATTAGAACAAGAGCCTTTCAGGTTTAATACCGTAAAAACCTGCATGGCAAAGACTTCAGTGTGGGATAATGCAAGGCTGATCAACAAATAGATTACTGGAGGAGGCATGACAGTGACCCAGCCCTGAAACAGAACCCGTGTTCTTGCCATGGAAATGTAATGACAGAAAACACATCTCTAGACAAAAAGCCATTATACCAGCTCTTGGCTGAGGCCTGGTAACTACCTACGGTTCTAGACTGGGTGAGGTCAAACTGGCCACTTTGGGGCATGTCCAGCTGCTCCTCCGAGCCATACGCTGCAGCCTCCCAGACAAGAATAGCACACGTTCAGCGTGTCAGTGCCAGTGCAGCTGGGAGGGAGCTGGATGATGTGGCCATCGGCATCCTGAGCAGGATGATATGGCCGCCTGTGTACAGGGCAGGACCACAGCTGGCCCAGTTTAGATAGGTTTGCATGTAGAACCACACCCAATAAATGATTTTTTTTCCTCTACACACTCCTAAAGCAAAGTGAAACATTCCAGCTGCTAACTGCTAGCAGTTAAAAGTAAGCTATGCAACCTGGTGCTAGAAGACAGCAAAGGGTAATAGGCATTTTTAGGATGAGTTGAGAGGAAGCTGAGAAATCTGCTTCTCCTTGGCTGTTAGTTAATGCCATACAGTCAGGCTCTGATAAAACAGTGCAAGAAATTAATCAGCATGTGTATCAGATCTGCTTTAGCAGGTGTGCCAGCAATGAACATGAAAGGTTACTTTGATTCTGAGGGAGCAGTTAGTTAACCATTAAGGTTCAGTTTTCAGACTAAGAAACATCTATTTGGGTAGTAACAAGTATCTCTAGTTTTTATGTGCTATTCCCTGACTTGGCAAGAAAAGAGCCTGTTCCTAAACCAATGTGTGCTATCCTGGAGAGAAGGAAGTAGTTATTTTGTCTGGCACTCCAAGTCTTCTTTGCAAAGTAAAACGATTAATTATTCTTCTATCATTTATGAGCTTCTTGGTTTGTCTGTGGCCATATATATTTATTTCAGCTGCTGTGATGAGCAACAGCAAGAGGTTTCCTATCTCTCTGAAATATTCTAGTTAATAATTGTATCAGTTAAATATATTTTCTTGCTGCTCTTTGTTAACTAACTTCAGAACTCTATGAAAGAAACAAATATGGTTGTATGCTTATCAACAGGCCAAGTTCTCACAGAAATTTCAAGAACACACAAGAAACTTAATGACAGTCTAGAGGAAAGTGTAAGTTAAACAACTTCTTAATCCATCTAACTTTTTGAAATTAAAAACCACTTTTTGCTGATTTTTAATAACCCTTCATTCATTTGCTTTTCAAGTTCAAAAAATTTCATAAAGAAATTATATCTGAACTGGAGAAGAAAACAGACCTGGATGTAAAATATATGACTGTAAGTACATTCAATCTAATACCAACAAGTTCATATCTTATTTATTTGTTGTGAGGCATAGACTTTTTCCGAAATTGTTCCCTAGCAGTTAGTTAATATGACAGATTTGAGCTTTAAATACATAAACATGGCCAAAATTGTCATCCTTATGTTGAGTTAAAATAGGAACCAATGCTTGATGACTTAATAGCATTCTTAAACTAAAGGAGAGAAAAGCAATTGGTCACTTAATTTCATGTGTATTAGTGATAATCTATGGTAATGCTTTTTAGCTGCTTACAAATGTTGCACTGCTGAGTGTATTATGAGATGTTTTAAATATTTTGATTGCAGGCAACTTTAAAGAGGTACCAAAATGAACACAGAAGCAAATTAGATTCTCTAGAGAAGTCTCAGGCTGAGCTGAAAAAAATCAGAAGGAAAAGCCAAGGAGCACGAAATGTAATGAAATATGAGCATAAAGAAATGGAGGTCAGTGTGTTGTCTCTTAAGCTTGTTTTGTTTTGTTTTAAATAAGAACTGGTCAAAATGTTAAGCTGTTTCTGGTCATATCTGAGTCTGTTTTAAAATTTGACTTATGAAGCTTACGACAATTTTTATATATGCAATATAATTAGTTAATACACATCACTCCTCTGTAAGTTGCTTGGCAACAACTAAACTAACTTCAAAGAATGTGTACTTTTGATTTCTCAAAGCTGTTTTATATCAAGGGGGCTCCTAGAATGTGCATTCCAGTTGAAAATAAATGCTGGACTGTACTGTTGCATATGTTCAGAGACTTTTGCTTCAGTTTCTAGGTTTATTCACTTGACCACTACTTGGTGAACTACTTTAAATTACCTGTGTAACTACACCTTTATGCAGAAGTTTACACAGCTATGCCATGCAACTTCAACAGTAATTTGCTATAAATTAATTTTCCAAAGTAGGCAACATCACTTATGATCTAATTTTGATGGAGCAGTGATCACTTATTATCCTACAGATCTTAAACAGCATTGCCATCTTGAGGCAAAATAAGAAATGGCAAGGCAGTAAAGAGAACCTTTGTTTTTAAAGAATAAGTCATATTCTGGTTATCATGTATCTCAGAAAATATTGGCTATTGGTATTTTTATTTTCACAAGCTTTTTGTTTTATGTTATATTTTATATTTTTTCCTCCATATTTTTCTGTTTTAATTTTCTCTTCAAATAAAGCTGTGTTTATAACAAGGTGCAGAAAAAATAAATAAAGAATAGCTCTTATTTCTTACTGCTTGACTTTTAACCTGCATTCAGAAGATCAGTTCTTTTTAATGTATTGGACAGAGAATTCAAGAATTAGCATTTAAGCACATTTTAGCCTTGAAATCTTCATAACTTTAGATAAATATATTTTAGTCTCTTTAGTATCTCACTTTCCCCTCTCTAAAATGAAGTATAGATTCATCACAGCTTTATGACAGTAAATGTAACTGCTGTGGAGCAGATGAAGGTAATTAGTCTAATTAGAGAATGAACACCTGTGGTCTTAAAATTGCTCAGCTCAATTGCTACTGCTTTGAAGTCATATTCTCATTTGCTGTAGATATTACTTAGATGCTAAAAGACTTTTTCTTGTTTTGCTTCCTTTCCCCTTTTAAATATAATCAGAGAATTATTTAGGTTGGAAAAGACCCTTATGATCATGAAGTCCAACAATTTGTCCATCATGACAAGTCTACCACTAAACCATGTCCCCAAGTACAACATTCACACATCTCTAAAGTATATCCAGGGGCTGCAACTCTACCACCTCCCTGGGCAGCCTGTTTCAAAGCCTAGCATCCTTTTTGAGAATAACTCGGCCTGACATGCAACCTAAACCTCCCCTGGTGCAACTTTCCTTGTGTGTAGATTACTAATTGCCTATAATAGAAAT
The DNA here is from genome assembly GCA_011075105.1 of Heteronetta atricapilla. Taxonomy (NCBI): domain Eukaryota; kingdom Metazoa; phylum Chordata; class Aves; order Anseriformes; family Anatidae; genus Heteronetta; species Heteronetta atricapilla. Next base: position 7,330,142 of record CM021744.1, read on the forward strand.
ATACATTTACCTGATGAGGTTGGGGAGTTAGGTGTTTGCATGAAAAGAGAATGACTTTGAAGTAGAGTCACCTTACCACACTATTCCATTAACTTTTTCTAGGGTTTTTGGAGTTCACTTCAGTAATTGAATAGAGTACCAAATAAAACTAAGAGATTACTTTTTTTTCCCTTAGTATTTGGAAACCGTGAACTCTCGACAGACTGATATTCAGAGGTTTATTGCAGAAGGCTGTAGAGAAGCTCTACTTGAAGAAAAAAGAAGATTCTGTTTTCTGGTTGACAAGCACTGCAGTTTTACCCAGCACATGCACTTCTATCATGTTCAGGTCAGTGGCACAAGTGTAAATAGAAATGAAACTCCCAAATCTAATCCTATAGGAGATCTTAAGCATCTCTTTTAGTATCAAGATGAGAATCACACAAATAGTTAAGACAGCACTAGGAACACTGTAGTACCAGACGAGTGTTGCAATCTGTTCACAAAAAAATGTTTACAATGCAATATTCTCATAAATGTATTGGAGTAACACTAAAGGGTTACAATGACTTTTTAAAAAATCTACAGAAATTCCAGTATCTGACCCTGAAAAAGAGCATTCTTTCTATTACATGCTATTTATTTCAGAGATATTACTTAATTATGAACATGTTTGAAAAGACTTCCATTTCAGTTATGTTATTATTTTGCTATAACAAAAAATAGCAAGTAGCTCTGTGTAATTTTATGCAAAAGCATATCTTTGACTAGTACCTTTTACACTTGGATGCAGTGTGCAGAATTCCTCAACTCCAAGCTGCCTGGGTGGCAGGAAATTTGTAGTGATGCTACCAAAGTGCCTGAAAAAGTCAAAATGATGATAGACGAAATAAGGACACCTGGTTCCACTCCAATATCAGGAACACCACAGCCTTCACCAATGATAGAGAGGAATACCATGGTATGTCTTTCCCTGATAGTTAAAGATTCTCTTTTAAATGAGACTAGATTGGCTTCACTAGTTTCTTTTGTACTTAAGCATTTGGATTCAAGTCTATAACGTAACAGCTGGAATATACTGGGGTTGGGTATAAAAGCCAATCATTAAGCTGAAGCTCTACCACTGGAAAAATGCATAATGTATATAGTTAGCAGAAATGTATATCCAAACAAGGCTCAGTTTTCAGTTAGGAGCCCAGAACTTTTTCTGCAGAGCCCAGTCTTAGGACTTCATTTGTTGTAAGAGTTAGATATCCTAAATTCTTAACTGTAAGTACTAGTAATTTCATAATCTGTTAGCTCAATATAAGCTAAACAAAATGTTTCTTTCTTTCTTCCCTCTTTTGTTTTACCATTAGTTGTTTAATTTCTGAATTATACTAGGTGTGAGCATACTATTTGTGGAAATGGGGGCTTTCATAGCATTCCCACTAACAAATGTGTATCAAGGGACAGGACTTTCTTACAAGCTACCCTATTATCAACTTCATAGGAATGTAAGGACTTTCTGGCCTTCATATGTATAATCTGGGAAAATTTGAGCATTGCTTTCTAGAATTTTATGTTGCAAATAACCCAGGTGTCACTGTCACCTCAGTATTGTGATAACGTTGTTTTTGTGACTCTAGATTGGAAACGATTTTTATACTCATCATGAAAATGCATCAAAGGTGCCCCCTGCTCCTACAGGTAGGGCATGCATTAGTCCACTGGTGGATATGTTTAACAATCCTGCAACGGTTCCAAAGACATCTTCTGAAAGACTAAATTCAGCAGGTGAGTGTCATTTTGTTGCAAACTGTAAGTGCAAATGGCATGTTATGGTATTAAAAATTATCTTTGGATTTCTTGACTACTGTCATGATGTGAAATCCAGGACATAGGAAGCAGTAGAAAATGGTCTTTATGAAATATTTATATATGAGTTAACTAAGAGGCAAAATATATGTCATAAGAAGGGAAGAACTGTTAGCAGTAAAATACAGGTCAAGATAGGTAGATTCTATTTTAATCACTTTACATGCATACCTTATTCACCCAGTTCAACTGCTCCTCAGACTCCCAATCTTACTGGAAGAATACATTCTGTAATTGTGAACAAGATACATCTGTGTGATTATTTCAGTGCACACAAACATGAACTAATAATGCAGTCTTGTTTTGGTTTCCTTTAAGGATATGTAAGTTAGGGAAGAATGCACATGGGACAAAATGAGCAGTCTTGTATTTCTTTCCTGAAATGCAAAATCATCTTTAGATTTGTTTTGCTAGTTTCTAAAATACTAATCCTTAGCTTACTCTGCTATAGGGAAAGAACTAAGCCTACATCACAACGAAAGAAATGCTGAACTCCTCAGTGTAATAATAGCATTTCTTCCTTTAAAAATTTCTCTACAGTACATTGTGCTAGTCAAATAATACACATTTTCTAGACATCCTTTAAATCTTCTTCTGGTATACGTCTCATATCTGCAAAGTGCAATGTGTCTGCATTTCTCACTGATTCAGTTGAAGTTGAGTGCTAGGCTCATTTGCAAAGGAAATCTTGGACTTTATACACAGCTTTTTCTTTTTTTTTTCCTTTTTCTTTTATTTTAAAAAAGGAAAAATTTTCAAAGGTCTTTTGTGGCTGTGTATGGTTAGCATTTTCATGGCAAAAGAATAAAGCAGTAGCAAGTTAAAATTTACATAATTTCTTATATCTGTTGGTTCAACCTTATTGTGATATGTACATTTGTATACACATACACACACTATTAAGAACTTTGAGGTGATAAGGAACAGTAGATAACTGAGAGTCTAAGCAGAAAGTAAAGCAGTACAAAGTCTCAGAACTTCATCTGCACTTGAGTTTTCCTTTACCTACTCTTTTCCCATCAGACAGATAATTGTATTTTATTAGTGTGGTTAATTTTGCTTTTTTTTCTTGTTTTGCTTTTTTTTGACAGAGAATTCAGAAGATGCCAGTTTATCACGTTCAACTTCTGTTGCCACAGGGTTGAACATAATGAAGAGGCAAAAAGTGAAGACAATCTTCCCACATACTGCTGGAAGTAACAAGACATTACTTAGCTTTGCACAGGGGGATATCATCGTACTTCTTGTAGCTGAAGAAAAGGATGGCTGGCTTTATGGAGAACATGAGTCAACTAAAGCGTAAGATAGTCAATACTTCACCCAATCTGAACATGAAAGAAAAATGTCTCTCATCAGATTTCATTAGCAGATTATAGTAAATGGTTTTCCACCCTTTTTGCTGGCTGTCATTGACTGGGGACTTGAAGTCCTTCTGTCAGGTGAATCACTGCACTTATTTTATGGAGATCTTGTACAATAATTTGATATCATCAGACCCAGGCCTTTACATGTTAAGTCTTCTGGAGTCTACTGTTTTGGTCGGTGTTGTCTTTTGAAAGATCATTCCAATTGTATATAATACGAAATTGAAATCCTTTCCCATTACAGAAAAGGATGGTTTCCATCATCGTATACTAGACCACTGGAAGAACCAGCAGAAGAGAAAGCATTTGCCCCAGTGCCAAGGTAACATTTTGAGTAGGACTTGCAAAAATGCCCAAATTTTTACACTTATGTAACATCTATTAATCATGTTACATTTCTGCTTACACTTGATGTTGTTCAGTGGCATATATAGTAAGTATTTTTTAACGATCTGTAGTATAATCCCTTGATTACATTATCACGTTTTAACAGTTATACAGAGACCCCAAGAACTAGCATCACCCCAGCTTTAGAGTCCCACTGCCTTCAGTGAGATTACATGCTTTAATTAACTTTCATCTCATCCACTTCTGTTCTTTCCTGGGACTAAAGACATCTGAGAGGAACTGAAAATGTTATTTGTTGGGTTCTGTCTTACAGCCCTGCACCAATTAGAAGTATTAGTTCTGTGAATCTTGCAGAAAAAGCTGGTGTTGTCCTCCCACCTCCAGACTATCTGGGATCTTCGCAAACAGGTTCATCATCAGATAAAAGAATGGAGTCTTCCAAAGGTACTGCTGTTAAAACCCCAACCGACAGACCAGAAAACGTGGGTCAGGTAAGTAATCAGTCCCACAAATCCAAGTGTTCTCCCCTGCTTATTCTTCTTGACCTACTTAACCGAGTTCTTAAATGAGGCCCTGATATATTCTGGTTTAGGTACTTGCACTTGACTTCAGCAGCCATTCAGTGCACCTGTCTTTTGGGTTCTTACGCTTTTTTGGTACCTCAATCCAAAAAAAATCATAGTAATAAGAAGGGAAATAAATTGTTTAGGGATATAATTAAGAGTATTAGCAGCCTTTCTCTGCATAGCAGAGAAAAAGTCTCAAGAATGTAATCTATGAAACTTGAGAGTAAATCCTCATAGAAAGTAATACAAATCCATTATCTTAAGTGACTTTAGAACTGTAGTGGGACAGGGAATTTAGAATAGCATAAGCTCTGTTTTAAAGGATCTTTTAAACACCAACATTAAAGGTAGTGTTACTTTTGTGAATCTTGTTGAGGGATATACATTCTAATTAATGCCTATATTCAGCAAAATTACAGATGGGGGGCAGTGCATTTTTATGAACAGGTAATGCTATATATACATTTGGTATTTCTTCTGTTATGTCAGCATTCAAACAATGATTCAAAATGAAGACTAATATATCAAGCAATTGCTGGTACCATAGCAAATTTCTGAGAAGTCAGGAATCTTATAGTTGTCTGCCCATAACTTAAAAAAAAATACAATTATTTATCAGTTAGATCAAAATATTTTGTATACTATTATAACATCTAAGCAGCATTTGGGCCGTCCTTCTGTGAGATGTTTTTGCTTTCTAAGTGATCTGTTGAATCATACAGTATAAATTGAAGAGGATTTTGTAAATTTGTATGTGATGGAGGTAAAATTAAGAAATCTAAAAGGCAAAAACTGAAAGTTTATTGCATCACATTTTGATTCACAGTGAAAGATTCCATGTAAGTTCAAAGAATGACTATATGTAATAGTACTTATCTCCTGTAAAATGGAAAGGCATCAGGAAACAATGGTCTTCATCCAAGAAGCCTCCTTTCCTTCCATTTCACTGAAGTCTACTATTAGTAATGTCAAGTATATCTACACCATTTTTTACCTCAATATATTAGCTGTTTTGGGTGGGGGTTGACAAATGTTTGTTATACTGACAAGCAAAGAGAATGAGCTATGTTTAAAATAAATAAAAAATAGAAACATTAATAATAACTAAAATATATAAATAACCTCCAATACATCACAATAGACAAAATTAGCATTAGAATGACACAAGCAGCAGATGTATAGAAATACTTAATATTTTATATATTTGAATCTACACTCAAGTGATTGTATTTATCAGTACTGAACCTTCTTATCCACTATTCATCCCACAAGTGGGATGCCACCCACTAGATCAGGTTGTTCAGGACCTCGTCTAGCCTGGCTTTTGAGCACCTCCAGGGATGGGGCAGCCACAGCCTTTCTGGGCAGCCTGTGCCAGAGCCTCACCACCCTCTGAGTGATGAATCTCCTCCTATATAGGAGGAAATGGATAGATAGGAAGTATATAATTTATGCAGTGATGTCATATTTCTAAGACAATATTTTTCTCCAGGGAATAAAGCTTTTCACATGCATTAAAGGAATAGCAAGAAGTAAGATCTAAATTTTAGTGCTAAGTCACTTTCAACTGGAGTATCTGGGAACTTCTAAAATTATCATGAAGAAAGACATCTATAGTTTGATATATTTGTGGTTTTCATTTTTGGATAAAGAAGCAATGAGCCTTAACGATTGTGATGTCAGATTTATACATTGGTTCATTTATTCTATGACTATCTGTTGAGACCTAGGGGATCAACATGTCCTTCAAACGTAATTATGTTCTCAATAGTTAAAAGATGTATCAGCCTGTGAAAGTTGCAAAGCAAGCAGTACAGTGAGTTCTTTTCCCTGTGACAAGTAAAAGGTGACTTACCATAGACCTTTTAAAATTATTGAATCCATTAAATTGCCATGGTATAACTGTTCTGTGCAGCTGTCTGGCCTTAGTCAGCTCTCAAGAGCTGTCAACCTTAAGCAAGGTTTTTCTATGGCATTAGTTTAGGGGTTTTATCAATAAAATTAAGGCTTGTGTACTAAATTTAGTATTGAACTTAAAAAAAAAAAAAAAAAAAAAAGAGAAATGTCCAACTATTTAGTTGATAGATGAGGTCAGAATTCTAATTAGAACAGTGTATTCTCTTTGGAGGCCAGATCAGGCTTATACCTTCTGGTATAAGAATGTATAAGTGGAAGACAAAGGCATCTTTTTTGAGATTCTGCATTTCCACAGGGAAAAAGTGATTATTGTATGCTCTAGAATTCTTCATTACTGTTGTTTGGGTACCCCATAACTTGTAGCAGATACATTTTGCTGTGACCCCATGATACTTACCCGTTATACAAAAGGAAGAGAACTGTAGAGGAGAGTTCCTGTACTTGCACCGAAGGATTTTACTCCAAAACTACCATGTACTTTCATTCTTTTGGAAAGCTGTAGAGCTTCCTTGTTATTCCTGCTTCTGGGCAAGTCAACAACTCCCACTCAATCTTAAGGCTTTAGATATAAGCTCAACATTACAGCAGGCTGGCGTGTACAGAATTTACATACATGTAAAACAGTATGCTTACAGTGTCTTTTATGCAGGAGCACAAAATGACTCCAGCCATCTTATTTTTGTCTCAAAATACAAAGAATTTCAGGATTTCAAGGAGGAAAGATGAGGAATGGTTCTTACAAGTTAAATTGTTCATTCTGCGTTATGTAGGACAGTTCTATGCAGACCAATATCAACAATAAAGGACTTGGTCACTGAGAGCTTGGATGAGGGCTGGTGTTCAGTAAACAGTAGCCTGTAATTAAGGCATGAACTCATTCATTGTAATTAATTTTAAGGCCTAATTAGACCTAATTTTACTTACGGCTGATGTGATCCAATAAAATTGCACATGTACATGCACAAGTTAAGCACAGGTTTAAGAACATGGTCAGATTAAGTCCTTAATAAATACTGATTTCTAACCATCTACAATAGATGGTTACCTAATCTGAGAAGACAAAAATTTACAAAGATAAAAGGTGGTTTACTGTTCACTTTTACTTTGACCTTTAGCTGACACTTATCTGAAACAAGGCAGTTAGTTTGCCATTTTAAATACTTGACTTAAGTATGATTAGTTCTAAAAGTTAGTGCAGGGGGAAGTAGAAGTTAAATGTTTCCAATACTGCCCTGTTGTGCAATAGGCTTGCCAACCCTGCTTTGTAGCACTTTTCCATTTTATTGCACCTGAAGCATTGCGTCCTGTAATACTGTTGTGGCAGTGCAACACTGCCCTCTTCTGGGTTATCTTCAATTCAGAAAAATAAACTCCATCACAAAAGTACAGTGCAAACAGTAGCTGTAAACACAAGTGCTTTCAGGTTGTACATTTAAGCAGGCCAGTTTGATTATGAAGAAACATTAGCAATACCTGTGCAAAACTATTCCTCCTTTTGTATCACTCACCCACAAACACTGCAAGTTAAATACATGGATGTTATCAGCTCTTTTTCTTGCTGTTCTTATTATTGTTATTCACCATTATTACTCACAAAAGTCACAGGTGATACCAGAACTTGTCCTTTGTAAATCAACAGCAGCTGGAAGTGATAGTTTCGTATTTTATTTAAAACAAACAACAACCAAAAAAACAACCCGCCCTCTGGTCAGAATCTGCTCTCACTTCAGGCTTTTAATAGGCCATTAAACTGGCTACTGCCTTTGTTTAACTTGATGGCTTTACTGCTGCATGAAGATAAGCTGTGTTCTCTCTGTATGATCTGCTCCAAGCCTAGCTTTGGCATTGTGTGGTGACAACTAGCTGTTTATTAATTATACTATAGAAATAGCATGGTAAAACTTGTGTGCTGCTAATAGTTCTGTCCTTTTTCTTTTGGTTTTTGACTTTCAGTGATTTGCTACTTGAACCTCTAAAATACACAGACAGATCTCAGGTGATCCTTTGTATTAAAGCTGGGAAAACAACAAGAAGCTAAGGCTGTTACTGGGGGCACAGTTCTCTACACTAAATGTTTTGGCCTACTTACATGATAGGGCCTCTTCTTAGCAGAATGGGGAGATCACCTGTAGCATGGTTTTTGTGTTTTTTATTTGTTTGTTTTGTTTTAGATCTGTGTATATATCCTTTTCTTTTGCAGAAACCTGATATGAATGGCATTGTAAAACCACCCTTTCTAAGGTATATTTTTTAAAGCTTTTATGGTAATATAGCTGTGTTGATTTTTATATTGACTTATAGTTTATTTTGATTGTGAGGGGAAAGTGAGATTTTTTTTTTCTGATTTTTACTCTGTGTCCTTTCCTAGGCATTGTTAGAACCACCATGGTTAAAATCGTTTGTACTTTCCTCGAGAGTGCTGTTAATTGAAATACAATGCAATGCCCTTCTCAGAAGAGTGTTTTTTCTCCAGGGGTTTGGCAAGAAGCAGGAGTCAAACAGTCTTTAAGGGTTAAAACTAAAAGTCTTTGAAGACTGGAAGCTATCTAGAGAATGTCCAGATCTACCTGGACACTAACTTACCAAGTGTTGGATTGCTGTAAAGTAAGATTTCATATGGAAGTTTGTTTTAAATATTGAAGTTAAACTAAGAGTTGCATACAGTCCTTTAGTCTAAACCATAATTTAATCTTTAGATAACGTAGATGAAGAAATGGCATGGCTTAAATTTGGTTTTGTATCACAGTGAGCCTTGTAGTAACATTGTATGTTTCTTTTCAGTGGGGAAAATCCATTTGCAACTGTGAAACTCAGACCAACAGTAACAAACGACAGATCAGCACCCATTATTCGATGAACATACAATATATATACACTTCCTTATAAACACCATTTTCACTAATGTCAATTGCTACCTAAAGTTGTTCTAAAAAAGATTATTTAAATGTAATTACTGTACAATAGAATCATACTGGAATGGATTTCTGATTTTTAAAAACCTATACTTTCTAATGAGGTTATTGCTTTGGGCTAATGTTTGAGCACTTTAGCTTGATTTTACGGTATGCCTTTTTTGTAGTAGGACAATTGTGGAAATACTGGAAGTAGTTTGGATACTGTAGAAAAATCTAAGTTAACTAATAGCTCAAATCTGAATCTTTGGCATTTGCTATTTGGAAATTGCAATGGTAAGTTCTAGAATGCAAGTCTGCATCTGCCACTTACTAAATCAGAAAAGGCTGACTTTTCTTTTCCAAATTCAGCAATGTAACAATTGCCTTATTATTCCACAATAGAGAATTGCCTGTATAAAATATTATTTTGTTTAAAAAAAGACACCCTAGGTCATAAATATTTATCCTCTAAGCATAGACACATTTGTAATGCTTTGCTTAATGTTCAGATACAAGTTTTTAAATGTTAGGACTAAGCCTAATGCATTGTCAACACATTCTTCAAAGATTTTTTTTCTTTAACACATTGTCAAACTTTAGCCTTATAAAAGTTGTTAATAATAAAACAGTGCCATGATTTGTCTTCATGTATTAATATAAAAACACTGCTTTTGAAGTTACTCCATTCCTGCAGCCTTCTACAAGAGACCGACAATGCCTAGCACTAGCATAAATGCTGGCAGAGTGTGTAGTATCTCAATGAAGTGACATACAGCTTTTAAAACGCACAACTCTGCTTGGGGACTGAAGTTAATGTTGCTATAGGCTTTGAGTTCCTGAATCAAATGGAGCTAGCTTGTCTGAAGAAGAAATTCTTCCTACTGTAATAATCAGCTTAGAATTAGCCTACGATCTTACAACCTGTCTCTTCATTCTGCATTAGTGTTAGATGCTTTGTCAGAACCTGTACAGTTCAGGTGATATTTCGAACCTGCTATGTGAAGTGTCTCTCTTGACTACCCTCAGCTATTAATCCATACCCTAAAGCCTTCTATTTTATATATAAATATATATGTACATGCTTCCTACAGCATCCTGTGGATATTTGTTTTGTTGTGTCTGCTTCTGCTACTAAAGTGAATTCAAGTCATGTGAAATGCCTTTCAGTTATTTAATATCAAAAAATAGTATACCAGCATGTGATGGCTGCAGAGGTAGAGTCCACTCCTTCCACCTCCCCCTCCTCTCACCCTGCCTTTCAGTTTTCAAGGCTGATGACGCTTCATTAGATAGTCATGGACAGTTCCATAGCAATTACACCATTTTGAAACACCGATGTTTCAAGGGCACAACTTACACCAGCACCTGTTTTCTGAACTATTAGAGAGGCACATCAAACTAGACTACAAGCCCTCAACAGTTCAGCACCAGAATTAAATATTTTGACATACATAAGTCTTTAGTCGTGGCCCATAGCAGTGCCACAGCCGGTCTTTTTTGGTAGGAGCTCCCTGCTTCAGTCAGTAGTTACAGGTGTTGTTGAACGCCAGTTCCACAATGTTAGGAAGCTTCTGCTACAGCAGGAGCAATTCTGCTACAGCAACCCCTTGGAAGTAACACACTTGTCCCCATATGTAAAGCCTTCACTTGTTAAAACGGGGCTTGTACTGAGCTTTCAGAAGAAAGAGAGGGTATCTATTCAGCCACGTCCATTACACAGTGACAGCAGACAGCACTTGCACTACTTTCCTCAAAAACACTCAGGTTGAAGGAATCTGTTTCAACAAGTACAGCCCTAAATCATGCCTATTTTCATCATAATTAAAATACTCATCCTTAGTTGTAGCTAGGATTACTAACTTCACTTTCAGACTACACGTTATCAGACACGTTAGTCACATATGTAATAACCCAGCCACAAGTTGAGGACTGCAAAAAGGAAAAGCAGTTTTATTTAGTTTTCAAGAGGTGCCACTAAACATGGAAAACAAGTTGGGTTTTCATGTTTTGCAATGCACATGCTCATAAAAGATTAATTTTAAATTACATGCAAGAGACTAAATTTCTTCACACTTTACAAAAACAGGTCTGAAGCAAATAAAATGATTGTACATGACATTTACATTAGAAAGAGTATGCTAACAGTTGTAGCTTCCATAAGCACGTCCACGATCGTCCCCTTTAGCCAAAAGCCGCCCCACAATTAGGGCATCTTCGCTGCCTCAGTGCAAGACAGAACAGAATCCCAATTGGAAAGAATACAATGGCACACAAAACACCGAGGCAGGTGAAGGTGTCCTCCAAAACGCCAACCCTGTAAAAACGGAAAACAGACTGAGTCAAAGACACCCACTATGTTTAACCCAAAGTTTCCACTTTGTGATCTGACAGTCACTAAAAAAACAAAACCATTTTGTAGAACAAAAGGAAGTGCACGTAGTGTTTTTGTTTTTTTTTCTTTAAAAGTCTTTTATGCCATTAGCTTGCAACAGAATGCTTTGAATTATACCACTTCAATTCCAGAAAGCAGCCATTTCTTTATCAATCACCACAAAACAGGAAAACAGGACTGGTACTTAGCACAAGACACAGTCACAACTCTGAGCAGTTGTGTTAATTGGTTAATTCCAGTACAATGGAAAACACACACAGGTGCAGCACCAGATACACAGTGGAACTCACTGAAGCTACATGTGCTCTCAGATTTAGAAAACTTTAATGCAAAAGCCTTTGCAGCTTCAGACATGTTATTACTAGTTGGTCCCTGAAGGACCTGAAACTCACGGCTCGTTTCTTGTATTCTTGCATGCTAGTTCAACTAACCTTGCCAAGTAACTACGCAGGACTAACAGATCAAATGGTCAGGACAGGCAGTAAAACAAGTATCAAACCTTTTTCCTTGGTAGCCCTTTCTAGGGTCAAGTTTTTCTGTATAGGTAAGGATAAACTTCCTAGAACTTAACCTTACTACCAACTAAAGAATATGCTCATAAAAATGAAAACAAGTGTACTTTTAAAATAACGTAATCTGTGATAACGTATTTAACTATCAGTGTTGTACTGGTTACTGCAGGTCAACAAAACAGCTCCATTTCTCAGCTGTTTAGGTCTTTCACAACAGGCAGCAGTCACGCTTGTGTCACATGCTTTGCCTACCTAGTTTCCACAGTATCCCAGTGTGAACCCTCTCAGTTCATTCAGCCTCGTGTTGCCCAGAGGATATGTGCACTAGAGCTCTTTCAGGAAAAATAATAATAATCCTTGCTTTCTGAATGCTTTGGTCTGATGATCTGGAGTGTTTTTCTCAGCTTCTTTCTAACAGAAAGATCTGAATTGAAGTTGTGTAACACTGGCTAAAGACCTCTGGTCAACCACCCAGCTCATGCTTTCACCAGGCAAGTTAAAACTAGGTAACTACATGTAGCGTAAGTCTGTGTTTCATCAGCTAGGCTTGTCACTGAGGAAAGCAGCAGTTTTCCACACACATCACGTAGTGATGTGAAGTAAGCTCAGATAAAAAGAATATTGAGTCACTTCTGCCCAGAAACGATGCTCTGGTAGTTCAGTTCTACTGCAAATAGCCCTGCTACACCGCACAGAGCCATCGGTATCTGTATAGAGCATACACTGCTCAGAGTATCTCTAAGAAGATACTTTACACAAAGCTAAGTATTTCCAACTAATCAGCTGACAAAAAGGATGTTTTCATAGCAGCAAGACTTGCTATTTAAGCCATGAAATCTCCCAACTCCCTGCCTCATAGAAAGTCAAGTGACAGAAGAAAACAATTAAAGCAGAAGTAACATGGCAGTTGCTTCGCTGGCAACGTCAAAGGTTATACAAGCAAGCAGTCTGACTAGAAACGTTCCACATTTCCTTAGCACAAAGGCACAAAAGAACCTTTTTTGCTATTGACATGTAAATGCCTAATAACATGACTTGAACTTCTTGTCCTATTGCATCAAGATCACTAGAAACCAAAGTCCTAAAAGAGGCGTGGTGGTTTTACCCAGCTGGGCAGCTGAGCTCCACCACAACTGCTCTCACTCCTCCTCCTCAAAAGAAAAGGGGTAGAAAATACGATGGAACGGGCTGAAAAGTTGAGGTAACAACTGGGAGATCACATACCAATTATCACTACGGGCAAAACAGACTCAGCATAGGGTGATTAACATAATTTATTGCCTATCAGTAGCAGGCTAGCACAGTGAGAAACTAAAAGCAAACTAAAAACACCAGTCTCCAGTTGCCAATGCATTATTTCAGATGGCCGCAGATCTTTCTTCAGACTGCATGTGACCATATAACCTGTGAAAGGCTGGGTACACCGGTCACTTAGGGCTCTGACCACATCAGCAGGATGAGAGGGAGTTTAAAAAAAAAAAAAAAAACGCAGCTAGCCATAGATTGAGCGTGAAAGTATTTTAAATATGAGCACTTCATTGTAGAAAGTGCCAATTAAGTAAGTGTGTACAGGACTAGGCTAACCCCTCACATTCAGGCTTTCTAAGTCACTAGAACAGCTCAGAGGTGCAGCACTACTGTCATAAGCTGTTTAGCAAGTTTATTTCTGGTAGCTAGAGAAATAATCCAAAAGGCCAAACATGCAGCACTATGAAAATAACCCTCAGTAGGTGTTCCCAGCCTTCTATTTTGAAAATCCCAGGTCTCTGTAGAGCTGAAGGAGAACCTACTGTTTGACATCGCGTGGCTCCAGACCAGGCCTGACTGAATGACCACACTACACAAGAAGAATTCTGTTTCAGCAGTTTTGCGTCACAGCAGAAAAATATCTGAACAGACATTTAACTTCAGTCCCTAACCCTTTCTGAAGGTCTATATTTGAGTGTCCCCAGAATTAATTTAGACAGAAAAGCCTAAGCATTCAGACTTAAGAAAATTGAGCAGCTATAAAAATCAAGGTTTGGAGGTTAGGAAAACACTTGAACAAGAAGTGACCTCTTTCATTGCCTGCTACAGTGAAAGTCAACAGAAACTGAGCTAAGTGACCTTGAAATACGTGCTACAACAGGCAAGGTGCCAAGACCAACAAGTTGTTTTTTCCCCTACAGAGCAGTCCCAGGCTATTGTACAAGTTAATAAAGTGAAGGAAAGAAGATGCAGTCTCAGAGACCGCTCCCGTACTGCAATTGACTAAAACATTATATCTTGTTTTAACTTAAGAGCTGCTGCCCTTCCCCTCAACCATCATAAGAAGCCAAAAGCTTTTTTCAAAGCATTCTTGATACTCAGCTGCTTACACAACTTCATGTTCAGTTTAGGATTTCAGCCACAGTCCCCTCCTTTTGTGGAACATCCTTCTGTTTACAGAGTTGCGTGATAGAAGTTAACTTTCTATTTGGTGTAAGGTATTCTCAGAGCACAGCTGATCCCAGCAGTAATTCCAAAAGGCTTCATTGAGGCAACAAGTTGAGATGTAGACTAGCACTCTGATCATCCTACTGATTGTAGTCTTAGCACACAAGTAACCTGACTCAGTTTTGTAGCCTGCACTGCTCATTGTGGCAACTCCTACAACCTCAGCATCACACCACCTCTGTTGCCTGTCAGAGGCATACACTGCCAGAGCTCCCTCTGTCCATGCGAGCACTTAGTTTGCTACAAGAACATAAGATTAGTCTTGTACACTAAGACCTGTGTTTACAGAGACATAAGAGTAATGAGACATCAGCTCTGCAGAAGCATTCTACAGTTGTAACAAGATCTCCAGGATCTATGAGCCTACCATTTTTCCCAAACTTGACACGAATTTCGTAGATTTAATCCCAGTGGTATAGGTGCCCCTTTTTTTTCCCCTCAAGGCTCCATAGCACTTCTTGGAAGCCTCCTCAGACATAGGAAAAATTTCATCTTTCCTTCCAGTCCATTTTAGCTCCTGTTCTCATACTGCCATTCCCAAATCCAGATATCAACATCTGCTTAAAGTACAGCTGAAATTTTTACCTGTGATGCTGCCCAAATCCATAAAACCATCTTTTTCCAGGATGCAATCTCCACATTCAGCACCCTGGTAGGGTCAAGATATGTTGTAAAGGATTCTGGCTGGTCACCCATAGCTAATATTG
This sequence comes from Heteronetta atricapilla, assembly GCA_011075105.1. Taxonomy (NCBI): domain Eukaryota; kingdom Metazoa; phylum Chordata; class Aves; order Anseriformes; family Anatidae; genus Heteronetta; species Heteronetta atricapilla. The sequence continues at coordinate 7,345,153 of CM021744.1, forward strand.
CTAATACTACAAGTACTAATGACACTAACATTCACAGAGTACTTTGTACAGTAGTTGTGGTATCAGTAGTATCTTATTCTCCAACTAAAGCAAAAGATATATGTAAGGAATCAAGCATAAGGTAACAATGCAGCCTTTTGCTTTGTAAATATTCTTCACATCTTCTGCAAGAGGACAGGATGCTCTCTACTGACAAGACCTAAACAAACAGACTGCCATGCCAGAAAGTTGCTCCAGCTTATCTCCCAGGGTTCTGAATTGGATTCAGTGACTGATTCTTGCCAAAATGAGCAACTGACTGAAGGAACGTAGGACTTAAAAAGCACAGAATCCCACTTTTATACCTAATACTCCCACAAGTTTTAGCACTGACCATTGACTACAGACACAGAAGAGCAAGAGCAATGTCTCAGAAAAATCACTACCAGTTGTCTTCACAACGTAGTTTACCCGAGCTCTCTTCTGTAGTCAGGCTTGGCAGCTCCACACCTGTCCAGCAGATACTGCAGGCAGTTCTTGTGGGACCAATGTGCACAGCTGTAGCCTTTTCACTTCTGCGGGCTTGATGACAAGTATGTCCGGTGGGTTTACAAGGGTCAGAGAGAAAAGCTTCATTTCCCCCCCACCTGGCACACAAACCATTTCTACCTTCATAGGGAAAGTGCTGACAAACTACACTACATGCCAGCAGACAAAAAGGAGCCAGACTATCCCTGCTGCAAAGCAGGAACTCATGTGCCATGATTTGGCACATAAGTCACTGACTCACAGCACTTGCCCTGCATCACGTTAGCAAGCAGTACTCAGAGAAGCTACAGACACCAGAGCTGCTCCGCTTGTTTAATACTGCTCTTCAGTTTGTGTCTTGGGTTCTGCTACAAAGAACTCTAGCCCAGGATTCCCCTCAGACTGTGGCAGTGGTGGCTGCTTCCCTTCCTCTCCCACCACAAAGCATTCCCCAGGAAACTGAAATATTAATGGGAGAAACAGAAAGGATAGATAGTAGGAGAAAGAAGAGTGGAAGGCACTGTTAAAAAATTATGAACACAACAGTAATCACTGTCACAACTGGAAAACAGGCAAACACCATACAAGAGTGTATCACAAAGTATTTTTTTCCATATGCTCTGGATTATTAATGCTTCATCTTGACTGCTATGTGCAGCTTTGGTCCTCATCACAAAAAGAAGTGGCTTAATGGAAGAGTGTCAAAAGACAAGAATAATAGTAGAGAAAAGGTAGCCTCCGTCAATATGTCTTTGCTACCCAACCTTCAAGTCCTAATCCCAAATCAGCTGTGTACTACTAACCAGTCAGGAAACATCAAAATCGGCTTGCTAGGTCAAGTTCAGAGCATACTAACCCAAAGAAGAGACACTCCACTAGACTGACTTCGAAAGCAGGGCGAAGAACTCCCTATTAATACCTGCTTCCAGAGATGTCCCTCTATCTGTCCTACCTGAGCATACTGCGCACAAGCAGAGTTTACACAGTATGTCTTAAGGCTAATATAGGAAAGCTTCATGATAATTTGTTTGCTAGGGCATATCTGGACACTAAAACTGTACAGTTACATTGTAAGGAATCCTCAAAATTAGACTACAATTAAAGAATAGGATCAGTAAACAAGGCTCTCATGCCTTCAACTTCATTCACTGGGGAAAAGATGTGCTACTAGAATTGCCATCTCCTGGGAAGAATGTGCTAACAGGACTGAAACGCAAGGAGATTCAAAACTGTTTAGACACAACCAGACTGGTTACAGATACAGCAACAGAAAGGACATTGGTGGTAAATTCAAAATGGCCAATCTTTTAATAATTTCACATTCAGGTCCTGCCCTGAAGTCCACCTTTGTGACAAGTAAGCCAATGAGTTTAGTTAAGAGTATAAGCAGCCTAATTTTGATTTGACCTTAAGGTATAAACATACTAAACATTAAAGAGGGATCAGTCAGGGTACTTCTGGTCAGCCTTAAGCAGCCGCAAACCCAAGCATAGATGACTGCTGTCTAACTCATTACCATCAACCTTCTTAATCAGCTTGCAAAGGCCCAGATCTCCTGGTCAGCAGACTGACACTAAGTAGAATTTACTTTGAACTCCCTTCCCCCTAAACCCCTAAACACAGTTATTCAGGAAGCGTTCTTCGGTCATGCAGAATGCCAGTGAAATAAGATGACAACTTGCCATCCATATTCAACACCAGAACCAGGGAGAAGGTCTGAGAGGGATGAAGCAAGCAGCAGGAAGCACTGCTGGCTCAGCAGCAGAGGAAGGCCAGGGCCAGCACAACCAGGGAACAGACCGAGTCAGTTCCAGGTGACGCTCATTTGGGAAGCTCAACAGAAGCATATCCGTGTGACCTCCAACACAACATACCTGTTATTTCAGTCATTTCCTAGCACCTCCATAGCAGCGTGACTGCTACTACAGCATGAACTCCACAGGCATGCTCTGGTTTCTGTTGATTTGTGTCACCACCTAATTTTAGATGAACACTTATCCAGTCACTGTCTCTGCTTAGCCAGTTACTAAATTTAGAAGGAGGAAAAAAAAACTTCTTTATAAAGGAGAACATGAATATTTTAGTTTGTGCTTGTGCATCTTACCTGAGCTACAGAGTAATTAGATTCCATATTCAAACTGTAGATTCATTAACGTAACCAAACATAAATTTTGTTCTACACAAACCACATAAAAGCTGACTATAACTGCACCACTCCCAATCTAAAAATAAAGAGGAAAGGTTTATTTATATTGCAAGCAGTGTCTTGGATTTAAGCTATACTGCAGATGCCAATTCCATAAAGCAAGGTCAATTATTCCCACTGACAAGCATTTAATACCAAATTACTTTTCAGACAAACCTTTTCTTGGAAATAAGTCTCAAAACATTAAGTCATGTGCTCAGGATCAGAGAGCCAACAGGGAGATGTGCAAACACAACATTATTACAATTTATCACGAGCATTTTTAGACTTAACACTACATCACAGTACTTAGATGTGTGCTTATCAGCATTTTTGATCCCTTACAAATTAAGTCCAAGGGTCAGCCTGGGTAATCAAAGATAACATTCTGATTGCATGATAAGCTCTGCAAGACCTGAAAAGAAGCTACACTTTACTAAGAGGTGCCTCCAGCTGTCTTACACACAGATACTCCCTCACTGATCAAGCAAGGGGAATTTTCTGAACAGTATCCCAATTTCTCCTGCCTCCAAGGTTGGAGGAGTCTTTAACTTCAGATTTCAGTGGAAACAGACCAGGAACAAGCAGGGACTTTTGGAAGTTGCACATGAGACCTCTAATTCTGAACATGAAAATAAACAGATAGCTTCTCCTTGTGTCTATCCTAGCTAACCCAACAAAAGCAGCTAGGTTAAGCAGTTTAAATTTCACCCGCAAGCAGCAGCAGAAAAAAAAATAACTATAGATGCAACTACTGATGGTATACTAACAGAGTTTTAGTTTCCACTTAGGTGCCAGTTCCTCCAGCCTCAGCTTGAAGACACATTGAATGGATGTTGATCTGTGTGGTTTCCCCCCACCACCACTCATCCTGTAACGTGGCCAAGTTAGTATCTCCTCCGGTTATCACCTTCACCTAGCAAACAAGACCAGTTTCCTCCTCACTGCTACAAAGAAGTTATAATTATCAGAGTACAGACACCAAGACAAATGGTGACACTAAGAAAAAAAAATGTTACCAGCTCAGGCCCAGCAACCAATGGGGAGTTAACAGCCACTATAAGAGTGATAATCTGGTCCCTAGGGAATATATTTCTGATGTATCTTGTTAACTGCATAAAGTCTCATTTATTAGAAAATGTTTTGATTATTTTCCACCAATTGGTTCAAAATAGTAATATAAAAATCCTCAGAACTGCTATGAAACTACGCTTTTCTCCCTTAAGACCCTATTCCAAGGGTCACCACCTCCTATCTTCTTCTGGGCTTAGGTATCAGACTTCCTGCTATGCAGCTGCGTGCCTCTGCTGTAAGGCTGCTGAAAAAAAAAAGTTACGGCTATCCTAGCCAGTAATTCCGAGTGGCAGACTCATGGCATCTGCTCAAGTCTGCTGTATCAAGGCTTTCATCTTCACAGTCACATGCATAAGTCACTGCTGAATTTCATGCCCTAACTGCTCCAGCCACCAAATTACAGCACAGCAGGGATGAACACCCCAATCTGTCCAAACAGCATACGTTTACAAAAAGCTGCATATTACAAGGAAGCTACTTTGATTCAGCACAGGCAGAGCTTCTTTGTGACAGAAAGCAGTGTCATGAGCTGCTGCACTATTATAGCTACTCTTCTTCATAGCACCCTTGAAATGGTATTTCAAAGTTGGCTTTACTCACAAGATTCAAAAGGATCTCTGTAGCACGTCAGCCTGCTGCTAGAAACCGAAAATCCCCAGCTTTTCTTCAGGATAGAAAGCACATCTGACAAATAGCTTTATTATTATTGTTATTATTCCTTGAATATATAGCCAGTACATATTAAGGCATTATATTAAGAATATTTATATAAAAGTTATTTATTGTGAATACCTACAGAAATCCTGTACCCTGAACGAGTTTCTCTCAAACCACACACAGCACTTGTGATTGAAGTAAGCAGAAGTTTGACACTTTGAAGGAGTTAATCACTTAAATGAATTTTTCCAGAATACACTTTTCTCAGTGGATGCCCTTAATTGAATAAAAACAAATATCAACCAAAGTCTGAGAACCTACTACTTTATCAAATCAAAAACAAACAAACAAACCCCCACCACTCTGCCAGGAAGAAGGCTCCAAGAGATCTGAGAAGAAATAAAGTTTTAATCATAGTAGTCCCTCAGCCTTCAATCCTGGAAGAAGCTTCAGCATTACCCTAATTTGGAACCCACTGTAATACTCCTTAAGCAGGTAATTCATAACCATCAGAAGAGAAAGCCACCACAACACAGTAGCATGTCCCCTCCTTCACCCTTTCTTTCAAACAACCGAATTTGTGTTAAATACAAACATAAATATCTAACCGGGCCAATCGCAGGCTCTGCCCAGATTTTAAAAGAACCAGGTTTTGCAAACTTCAGATCAAAAGCATGTTTGTCACAGTTTTTGAATGGATCTTTCCTCTGTTAAGAAACAGGAAAGCCAGTATTCCTTTGCAGTTTGTTCTACCCATGAACAAGAAATGGAGAAAAAGAAAATGAAAGTGACCACAAGAGAAGCAGCCAGGCTGCATTCTCCCAGCTAAAGAGATAATTACACTACTGGATCTCTGAAGTTAGTGGCTATAACAACTCAAGCTGTTCTTGGAAACATAGAATAGTTTAAAAGCCATACTTGGCTAATCCTTACACGTCAACTACCAGCACTAAAACTGACAACATTCTGCACCTCCATTTGATTCTCTGTACATCAGGGCTGGGCTGGAAGAGGAGCTCACACTATGAGCACTGCAACCACCCTAGACTTCTTAGCAATGCAAAGAAGGATGGAACACATAGCAAGGCTGAAGTCTGTAATTAGAAAGCAACACTGACCAAGGATGAATGAGCATGATTTGACTAATGAGTAACTTTAGGCAAGAGGTACAGCTCACGAGGCAGGAGAGTCATCCCTCAGATACACCAATGCTTCTGAGATTTTTTTAAAATAAATAAAATAAAATGAAATTACGTGGTGACCAGAGCAGGCTTCCTACTTCTAGAGATACTTTGTACTTTTCATGACTTCACACCACAAACTAAGCCTGAAGAGTGCTAGCTACCTAGCTACTGTAGCTAGCCTGTAAATCCCAAAATCATTTGCAACTCTGCAATAGAACAGACTCCTACCAAAATAACAGAGGAGATCCACATGCTTCTCCTCAAAATCATCTCTTGTGGCACTAGACTATCAACTCCTTATCTAAAGGAAAGACAACCAATAGGAGCTTTTTTCGCCCCCTCCACATCTGACTCTTTCACTACAGAGTTACAGAAAACACAGTGCAAAGACAGTTATGACACACTGTTACTAGATGCTGGTCCTTGCCAGTCCCTGATCAACAGTAAATGGGTCCTACACTGAAGCTGTGCCTCACAGAAACCAGTACAGCAGGTCTCACACCTGATTTCTTTTCACAGACTAAGGCAACAACTTGAGGATTTAAGAGCAAAAATGTGGTTAGGCAACATGTCTCTCTCTCCCTCTCTAAAAAAACACTGTCTCCAATACCACCAGGATGATGACTTAAGAAAACTTTTAAGTCAGGTCACTCAACAGCACCTTACAAAAGATTCAGAAACTTGCTCATTTTTCCAGATCCCGCTGAAAGGATGCTAGAATTAGATTCATTATTAGCAAATGACCATTTCAAATGAATCTCCTAGGAAAAAAAAAAAATCCTAAAAAATAGCAGCAAGAGTCTACCAACCTTACATTATCACAGAAGACTACTTCAATTTTTTTTTCCTTGTCGTTTCCTGGTTCTAAGGCCAGAAGACCTGTATAAACACACTGCTTGCCTTTTACCATGCAACACACAACATCTTTCCTGTCTTCTGGTTGAGCCAAAGCATGAGATTTTAATGTAATTACTCAAGTAGCAGGATCTACCACATCCTCCCAGCAGCTCAGAGGTTACTTTCCCTTATTGTTTAAAACATACATCTTTTTCTAGATCAATAGCTCTAGCTGGTACGGGTTTTTCAGCCTTAACTGCTGGAATTTCAGTATGCACCTGCTTTAACCTAGCATCACAAGATACTTATTTGAATCCACCTTTGAATAACACGTACCGATTCTCAAACACACATCAGTTTTAACACAACCAAAAGGTATCTGAGGCGCTGCCCCCATCACTAAGACAATCTCCATCACCTTCCTAGCACTGAAACCCTGTATCATTTAAACTATGCTAGCAAGTCTGTTTTCTAGATGTTTTGAAATGGACAAGAAAAGGCTCAGACTTGCAGAATACAAAGTGCTTCCACACAAGACACCACAAGGGTAACTCCCATACATTTTAACAGAAGGGAATGATTCTGCATTTGAGTCAGAGCTGGCCAGGCGCACAAATGCCTGAACTGCACCAGCAGCAATCTGGCTGCCCTCACCCATTAGTTAATATCCTGGGAGGAGGAGAACTGAAATGCAAAGGAACTACCGCAGACTTACAGCACTAATATGAAACAGAATGCCTCCTTCCCTTTTCTTATTTTATGGCTGTTGATCACTGAAGGGGAAGTTGCCCTTTTGTTGCCATTCTAACTAATAGCTGACCACTTTTTTCTTTTTTTTTTTTTACCTCTTTGTCAGATTAACACTTTGAATTAGACTTATTAACTTCCCAATACTTCTACAGTAAATGGACTTATAAAGTAAGAGAACTTTTAAAACCCTATGATACTGATGTTTTTAATCAATACAGACAAGCACCTTGCCTGGTTTTGCACAGCACAGACTGGGGAGATGAGGACACTCACCATAGCAGCAGAAGCGCTTCCACGGGACTGCCGGATAACCAGAATTGATGATGGTCAGAGATCACAAAACATTTCACAATAAAGTCATGCTACTCGCTATCACTAGTCATAAATGCATCAGAAAGGACTTCCTGTCATCCTCTCCCCCAAAAGCTGACCCTCTACACCTGTGACTGAATTGTCTTTTCATTAAAAATACTGCCTACAGATCTTCCTCCATCATACCAGACAGATTCATGTTTGCATAAAGTCTATTGTATTAATTATAGCAATTGCCTACAGTTTATTAGGACACACTACATAGATTAAAGAACTGCTGTGTTTTAGTGCTTTTTCAGTTAGTTCAATTCTAATACACACACACACAGAAAACCAGGCTACTATATGGATACCTCTCATTTCAAACATAAAACATAAACCTCAGTTTATTTCTCAACTAAAGGACTATTTTACCTGCAGGCAGGACAGCCACCAACTACTACTACAGAAGTGGTGGTAGCAGGCTGTTGAATAATGGTGTATGTGCTCGAATAGTTTGGCTGTGAAGTCGGTGGAGGAACAGCATATCCTAAAAAAAAAAAAAAAAAGAAAAAACAAATTAATCACTATGTTTAAGGCACAGAAATCACTAGTAGTTCAGTGAAAAGTAAAGAAACAGAACATTAAAAGAAATAGAAGTGTCTCAGTGTTAGTGAAGCACTTTAAGAATGTTTCAAAATCAGAATCAAAGCATGCCAGTCAGCACATCTAATTGCAAATCCACTTCATAACTCCAAGTATCTAGCACAATTTAACAATCTAAAAAGGATTTTGAGCTAATAATTAACTTTGAGAGTTTGTTTCAATGCTGTTTGAACACTGAACAAAAAGAGTTTAAACAAACGAGGATTGCGGAGTTCACTTCTGGACATTATGTGTCAGGTATGCCCCACTCTGGCAAACAAACCAGTTTAAACAGAGTTAGTCTTCCTCAACTCTGGTGTCCAGCTCCACTTCCACACATTACATTTTTGGCTACTGAGAGAGGTGGGAGCGATAGGATGCAAGTGGACAAGAAGCAGGCTGCAGGGCACAGAAAGGAAAACCTTTCACAAAATCCATCTTATTGGCTAGTCAGTGTGTTAGCTGAACAGCTGTACTTAAGAAGCACAGCCCCTTGGCTACTACATTAATGTGAAAAATATAGAAATAAATGCTTTTAAAGGGATGGTTAGATGTATACAGTGCACTCCTACAGCTAGGACACGCTTTGCCCAAGTATAATCCATCCTGCGCTTCTCTCGCAAAGCATGGTTCTGATTTTTCTTCAGTCACGTTACACACCAGAAAACCCATGAACTTCGCTATTTTAAATCAAAAGGCCAACCATCAGTAATATCTGTATCATGGCACAACGTCCCAGGTTACCAGCAGATTCACCTGCTACCTCACAGTCTGCCCAACGCACCTACCACGCACGGCAGACTTTTTGCCATTTCAGCAGCACTCCCTGACAACTACAGAGCTTCTCCTGACGGGCTCCTTTCTGTGACTGCGCTCAGGACTGACTCACTCACTCACCGCTCACCTGCTCCAACCTCTCCAGGACTCCCGAGGCTCCCCAGAGCAAAACAAACGTGAACCGGGGAGCCCGGAGAGGCATCCAGGGGGCGCGGAGAGCCCAAGTTTTCTCCTGGGGCCACTTCACTGCTGTCGTTACCCCTTTCCCCTCCCCTAGGAGCCACCCGCTGGTGAGGCGGCGCCTCCGTACCGGAGCCCCGCACACCTGGGGCCCCTAGGAGGAGGAAGAAGAGGAAGAGAGGAAGAGGAGGAGAGGAAGGAGGGAGGCAGCAGCGCCTCCCCGGAGCCCCCTCAGCGCCTCCCGCCGGGCACCACAGGCCACGGCCCTGCCCCGGGGCCCGGGGGCGGCCTGAGGCGCGGGGACAGCGCCCGGCCTGAGGGGCTTGGGGAGGGGGTTCGGCGGTTGTATGAGGTGCCTGAGGGGGGCACTGAGGTGTGTGAGGGGGGTTGGGGTGTGAGGGGACTGTGAGGGGTGCGTGAGGGGGGTGCTGCCCCCACAGCGAGGCCGCCAGCCCCGTCCCCGTCCCCCCCCCACCTCAGACCCACCTGCGGCAGCCGCGGAGCCCGGGTACGGGTAGGGCGGGGGCGGCTGGAAGCCGGGCTGCGGGGCGGGGATGGCGCCGTAGTTGCTCTGCCCGTAGTCGTAGCCCGCGCCCGGCGCGGCGGGGCTGTAGGCGGGCGGCCGCTCCTGCAGCAGGGGCTTGTTGTCCATGCTGGGGGGGGACAGGGGACGGGAGGAGGAGGCGGAGGCGCTGCCCGCCCGAGGAGGAAGCGGCGCCCTCCCCTCAGCGCCCCGGGCTGCCGGGCGCCGCCCTCCGCCCCGCCCCGCCCCGCCCCGCCCGCCCGGGGGCGCCGCGGCTCCGGGGGGGGGGTGAGGGGGGAGCCCGCGCCTGAGGGGAAGGGAAGGGGAAGGGGGAGGACGGGGGGGGGGCGGCCCCGGCTGCTGCGCTCGCGGCCGGTCACGAGACGGCGCCCCACGTGACACCGCGGCCCGGTGGGGCGGGCGCCTCGCTGAGGGGAGCGGGAGCGGGACGGGGGGGCTGCCTTAAAGGGGCCGCGCGGGGCGGTGAGGGGGGGGTGGCAAGCTGGCGGCTCAGGGCTGACGGGAGGGCGGGGGGAGCGAGGGGTGCCCCCAGCGGGAACTGCCCGTGGCTTCAGCATCGGGCAGCCCCGCGTCCAAAACCCAAGTTCTCAGTACTTTGTTCAGGCCACATGCTGAAAGGCTCTTTCCTGGCTTTTTTTGTCCTCACAGCTCTGCCCCCTGCTCTGCATCTTTGTCCTGTGAGCATCTGATCCGCATTCTGTGGTGTCGCGGTCCCACAGGCACTGGCAGGCCTTGAAATGACATGCTTGGAACAGGAACCCCAGGGCCCAGGCAGCCTTGCATGAGGGTGCCCAGATCCATCCCTGCCCCGTTCCCCCCTCCAGCCCTGCCCAGTGTTGCCGCTGGGGCTCTGCGTGGTGAGAGGTTTCCACAAGAAATCTTCTAAAGCCCAGCGTAACACAGGGCTTCCTCATCTGGGGAAAGGCACTTCCCTATAACGAACACAGTGGTGAGGAGAAATCCCCCTTTTGAAGAAGTGAGATTTGGGAAAGTGGGGAAGAGCCAGCAGGCAGAAGGGAAACCACGAGTAAGAGCCACCTCTGGCCCGTCAGGGCCATGGCCAGAGGACAGTGGCACATGGTGTAAAATGCCTTGGATGAAGCAAAGCCTTTCTGGAGGACAAGAGGTTTACAGACTCACAAAGTCAGTATCTGAGCTCCGGCCTTGCCTAGGCTGGGGCCATGTCCCAGCTGCGCAGGGAGGACCTTTTGGACTGCACCTTCTGTGCAGCAGAGGCTTTGCTGTGGTACGCTGCAACCCACATTAGGACTGCTACAATTACTGGCAAAACTGCAAAATTGCAGCAGACAAGAACTAGTGGCCATAGCAAGTGACCTGTGGTTCAGTGAAGTTGTTTCCTCCTGTGCTGGGCTGTGACCAGAAATCAGAGAGGGTATTTGGATGCTTTCTCCCTCTTTTGCAAGGCCTCAGAGCCCCACCCACAATGTGGCATGCGGCTCAAGTTCGCACCATACCCCAGGTCACACACCAAATCCACTGCTCCAGCAGGCATGAAAATAAAAATCTGCCCCAGAATCTGTTAACATTTACCTGTCTGGTTTTGCAAAATTTTTCTTGTTACTTCCTTACCAAATAGCAGACACTGTTGCAACAGCATCAACTGCAGAAAGCAGGGCTCAGTATCTGACACCCAGTATGAGCTTCCACAAGGGAAGCATCCGGCCTAACTTACATCAAACCACAGGTGAAGCATAGCCACTGTCCTGGTTAGCTGGCCACAAAGAAGTTGTGTGCTGCCAGTGTCATGGATAATGCAAGTTTGGCCTCACATGAAAGTTCCTCCTTAAAATGAGTGTCAGAGAACTCTACAGGTTGTAAATGGCTTGTCGTGTGAGCTCCCTGCATGGTCATTCTGCTGCCACCGTGTAGGATTACAGGACTGCAGGTCAGAATCCAAACTGAGAGATAATCACAGAAAATATGCCTTAAGCTCTTCTACAATCCAACTCCAATGGAAAACAAAAGTCTCCATTTCACCTGCTTAAAAAGGCAGCTGGATTGAGTAAATGCCAACTGTATCAGAGACACAACAGACCTTGCAAAATGAAATTTTTATGACCTAAGCAGTACTTGGTCTTTATAAAAATGTTTTACTGAAATTATCAGATCAAAACATGACTAGGGAGCAGCATTTCTGCGTTGAGGTTAGGCACCAATCTGCAAAAGGGACCAAACCAGAGCCATGGGAGGCAAGTCTCCGTGGCCCCGCAGGAAATGTACCAGGCAGGATGGTTTTGCCTTACACAGGCATCCTGCTAGAGAATTTCATGTGTTTGTCACACCTGGCTCCCTCTGAAAATGCAGGAGCAAGGCAGATGTATTCCCCTCAGCCAGTAGCTAGAAGCCCCTTGGGTGGGTTCAGAGCAGATCTGCCGGTTGGTTCCCTGTGAGTAAGACCTGAAGCCAGATGCCTGCCTTTTCATCCTCCTTCGCTGCATCTTTGAGCGAAGCCAGGAAATGATCTTTGTGTGCAGCCTGCCTTCCTGCCTGGTAACTCCAACAGCCGATGGAAGTTATCGTCTGTCGCGCTGGATTTTCCGGCTCGCTGTAGGCGAGCGGGTGGGATGGCAGCGGCGGGGCCGGGCACGCAGGCGCCTGGGAGGTGGCAGTGCTGCGGCAGGCCGGCAGCGCTGAGCAGGGTGGGCCGCTGCCACCTGCCCTCGGGCCGCTGTTCCCGGTAAGCGCCGACTGGGCCGGCCCCGAGGGCACTCGCCGGGCCCTGAGAAGCCGCCGCCCCGCGGGGCCGTGTAATGGCGGCGGGGCGCGGGCAAAAAGAGCGCGGTGTCACCGCCCCGCGGGGCCGGGCGGCTCCTTCAGGCGGCGGGGAGCGGGGCAGGCCGGCGGGAGGCAGGTGAGGGGTTCGCCCCGGGCCGGGAGGGGAGCGGCGGGCACTGGCCCTGAGGCCGCGAAGGGGCTGGGTCCGGGCTGACGGGCGGCCGGTTGCCCTCCCGCCGCGCCGCAGTGGTGCCCTGGGGAGCCGTGCGGGTCCTCGGCCGCCAGCGTGCCTCCGGCGGGTTGCCGTCACCTCAGGGTGCCGGTGGGTGCTTCGTCGGGGGGCACAGTCTTGTTGCCAGCCGCCGCCGAGGCCACCCCTGAAGCCCTGTCCCTCGAGCAGCTCCCCCGGCTTTTGTAACGGGAATTTTCTTCTTGAACTCGCTAGCAGTCGGTGTTAGGGCAGGCAGTGGGGAATTTCATCCCGCAGCACTCCTTCTCCATTGGAATAGCGTGCCTTCTTTAATGAAATAGCTCCACTTGTATCAGAAGCGGCCTGGCAAGGTTGAGGGGTGAGGGAAACGTAGCTGGTTGAGGTCTGGCCCTCCTGCACCCTGAGACCACCGGGCAACTTGTGTGTTTACTGACAGGCGTGAGCCAGCAGCACGGAGCGTCCTTGAAAGCCGAGCAACGTTTGTCTTAATCTTCTGTAGTGCTGCCAGTGCAAGGGGCCTAAATGTAATTCTTAAAGGTAGTTAATAACCCCAAATGCATTTTCACATCCCACGATTCTCTAATCACTTGGTCTGGTAACTTCAAATGAAAGAATATCCAGAAACTCGCTTATTTCAGCTGCCTTGAATATTTTAATTCAGTTGCATCTTCTCAGATTAGCTTAATTCCATCCTGCCATATCTGTCTATATTCTTCCTAACTTCATCATTTTAGGGATATCTGAAAATCCCACTGCCTTTTTCTGAACTGTTCCAGGCACTTTTCTGCCTGGACAATTGTTTCAGACCCAGAACTTCATTTGTATATCTGCCCATCTTTAATACATCCAGGCATCACTTTTCTTTATTAACTGACTGTGGATCTCTTCATTGCATTATCCATCATGCTTCCTTTACTCCAGACTTGCTGGCATTCTGGTTGCTCAGCATTAAATTCATATTTTTCTCCATTACAGACTGTTCTGCAGAATTTTCAATGCTTACACTGACAGGCTTATTTTCATGGGCTTTATTTTCCCAGTGATACATAATTTTCATCTCATCCTTACTTCTTTCCATTCAATTTTTCCACATTTTGCCTTTCTGTACTAACCTTTTTTTACCAATGTAAAAATGCAGATAAAGAAGAAAAATGGCTGATCCAAGAATGAAGTCAGTTATACATGCCCTATTTCTCACCTCTATTTCCTAACACAAAATTGTCTTTGTCTTACTGTTTTCCTGTGAGAGCTCAAATGAAGATTCCCAGGAAGATTGTCCTGCAAGGCTAACTTCTCAAGGTTTGTACTGCAGTGTTGGGATAAAACACAGGGTGCTGATACTCCTAGCAACAACAACAACAACAACAAAAAAAAAGAAACCCAAACCAGAGGATTCATCGTAGTTATGCTGCCACAACTAGCAGGAGAATTTTGCTCTGTGACCTCCCCTGGCTTCACTCGTTCTTGACTACTGCAGATTTTCTTCCTACTGTTACAGTTTTTTCCTTGATCAGCCCAGTTTTGTAGGTACTTAGCAGCAGCAGCACTAGGAATAAAAAAACTCCAGCACAGCAGAAGATGGGTCTTTGTGATCCTCCTGCCTTCAGAAACATCCTCCCAGGGATTACCTGTGCATTTACCATGCAAGTCATGATACTGGCTTAGCTGTTTCCAGATGTGCATTGATTCTTTCCTGCATTCAAGCACAAAGTACAAACGAGTCCCCCCCGCATTTCTGCTAATTACCTGCCAGAAAGCAGGCAGGCAAGCCTCCTCACGCTCATCTGTTGAAAGCAAGTTGCCACTTGACCATGGAGAAGCGGTGTTCCATGGTGACTAAACCAGACTTCACTGGTTTGGCTGTGAGTTCTCCTTTTTACCTTTCCCTTCCTGGTCCCTCACTACGTATTTACAGAACTGGAGGCGAAGTTCAAAGTACTCATCACTAGTTTTGTCGCACATACAGAGCAACTGGCAGAAATAAGCCAGCTTTTCTTGACTTCTGAAAGGACTGGCCTACACCTACCTCGCAGAAAATGCTGACCCCTCCATTTTGGAGAGAGCTTCAGTGCCCAGAAAATAGCAGCTTATTAAGTGATAAAACTGGAATGGAACTCAAACAATTCTCTGCTGTCAAACAGTGCTCTGTGTATACTTAAATAAATATCACACCTATGTATATTAAATAAATGTTAGATCCCGGAGTGGTCACCAGCATGCTTTGGAAAGAGGTTTCCTGGTAGCAGCAGCACCTCGAATATCTGTCTGAAGGCATGAGATGTCAATGGACTAAAACTATATGCATGTTTATGGAGAATTCTCACTTCACATTCTTTCCCTTGCACTTGTGTGGCTACATTGGTGGATGGCAAGAGGAGGCTGAGAAGGAGGTACCATGAGAGGCTGTGGCTTTGTGCACCTGATATGAGCAGTGTGTGTACGGCACAACCAGCTCTGGAGAGCAAAGCCTTCTGCTGTAAAACACTCTGTGCTGCTTCATCAGTGTGTCTCAGTTCACTGTTGGCTCCTGTCCTCAGCCTGCCAAAACTGTCCTATTAACATTGCGAGGTCTTGTAGGATGGACAAGAGTGGCAGTAGCAAGGTTTTTCACAAGAATTTTCAGTCTGTTGTAAGGTGTTTAAATGTGTGGCTTTGACTCAAAGAGATCTGTCTGTCAGCTTCACATGGGCTGTTTATAAAAGATCGTTCTTTACTTTTCTCTTTATTTTGACTGGTGCTGGCTCCAAGCAAAACAGTAGGTTCAAGATCTATTTTTTTTATAACTGTCATTTCCATTAATACCTTATTTTTGCCTTTCAGACATGGCCATGTCCAGTTCCCTTCTGTGGGCTGTTGACATATTTGGGAGGGTTTACACTCTGTCCACTGTTGGCCAGCACTGGGAGCTCTGTAAGGATACACAGCTGGAATTCAAACGGGTCTCTGCTGTCAAGCAGTGCTGCTGGGGAATAGCCTGCGATCATCAAGTATACACCTACGTGTTCTCAGGTGATGTTCCTATTAGGTACCAGGAAGAGACCTATGAGAATCAGGTATGGAACACTGCATACCTCTGCTGTATGTTCTTCAGAAAGCAAATCCTTAGTTTAGCTGTCTCTGTTGGTTTTTCTCACAGATTGATTTTTTGGTTTTATTTTTCATTTTTACTTCATGTTTCTGAAGAGTATATAAGCATTGAATAGGTTATTATTTTAATATTTTAATTCCCAAAGGAAAGTTATACTTTCTGGCTCTTGCGAAAGGAACAACAGCGTGCACTGCAGCATCCTTCATGTAAGCTGTTTCACCCATTCCACCAGATGTGTTCCTTTCCTTGGTGAAAAAGACACAGTTTCCTTTAGAAAATGTCCAGTGTAACAGGCAACAAAAATACACTACTCTTACAAAATACTCTTTTTGTAATGTTTCAAAGAATTCTTAAGAATTCTTCAAAATACTATTTTTAATGTATCAAAGAATTCTCTAGTAAGGGCATTAACTCTCCATTAAAGTATGTTTCCAGCTTTTCGTGTGTGTGTAGAAGTGTTATTAAGATGATCCTTTCTATATAAGATACATCAAAAGAATGTTTTTAACAGTGTTTTTAAGTAAATTTATCTATTTTGTTTTTAACTTCACCAAAGTTATTTGAGAGATAAAGCAGAACAATTCTCTTCAACACATTTCTCTGCTTTCTAAGGGGTAACAGGATAAATGTAAGTTGAGAAAATACATTAACTATCTACATGGGTAAAAATAGAACTAATTTAGTACATTATTTAACATTGATACAACTTTCTGTCCATTCAAGAATGTTCATTTTGCTAAGTAAACATGCACGTTCTTTAAAAAATGCAAAACTTTAAAATCAATTAGGTTTGTTATTTTAAAACTCTTGTTTTGTTTGTTCTACCCTATGAAAAAATGGAAAACAAAACACTAGAAAGTACAAAAGGAAATACTGTGCAAAAGCTAACAACAGAATTAAACTCAAGTAGTTTACAGATAATGTGTGAAGCAGTTTAGTAAGACTCCTAGTAAGAAAAATATTTTGCATAACAGCAATTTAATTGAACAACTAATTTCCCACGTGCCTTAAAATGCAGGACAGTATTACCTGACCAGTCTTGCCAGTGTTTCTATAGCAGGTAAAGCTGAGGCAGAAAAAAAGAAAAACCACAACTACATTGGTGAAGAGCCTAGCAAGTTACTTGTCCTGTAACTGATTTAGGGAAAAAAATGGTAAGATAAAGATATAGGAAGATTTATTGATGTAGTTGTCTTGACATAGTTTCTGGTGTTGAAACTATGCTGTTTTCCTAGTGTAGGCCATGTGTTAGTCAACTTTCTCATGTGGAGTATATTAAAAATCCCAAAGCCATCTACACAGGAGTTATCCTAATGCTTCAATATCATGGTGCCATACATCACCAAAGAAAAATGCCCTGTAAGTAGTAAACTGTATTATCCATCATTACTATTTCTGTAGTTGAAATTTACTTGGTTGGGACTAGCTCTGCAGTCAGTCCTTCTTTGATACTTTAAAACAGCTTCTTCCAAAGACCACATTAGTTGGGGACCTACAGCATGACCACATGCTCAGTCACCCCAAGAATTATTCCTCTTCTTCTGCAGAAAAAAGTATAATTTATGACTCACTAGGGCTCTGTAGATGTCCAATGAGGTGATATGATCTCAAACATTTTTTTTTTATTATTTCTGACAGCGCTGGAATCCAGTTGGTGGCTTTTGTGAGAAATTATTGCCCAGTGACCGCTGGCAGTGGAGTGATGTGAGCGGGCTAAAACATCAGCAGCTTGATAGTTTCACACTGCCTTCACCACACTGGGAGTGGGAGTCTGACTGGTATGTGGATGAAAATATTGGAGGGGAACCAACAGAGAAAGGGGTAGGTGAACAATATCAAAAGAGATCTATTCTGGGAATCCTTAATCTGTAAAATAAAAGGTGCTTTTATAAAATGGCAAAAGGTCTGTAAAAATAAAAGGTACCTCTTAACTTCCCGTAGCTACTTCTTTCTGGGAAATAGCTCAGCTATAATACAACACAAGGAAGGTTCTTGTCTGAAGGCTTTTGAAGTCCATAGGAGTTGTTTTTTCTCTTTGGATCAGGCCAAGAAATGCTGCCAACTTCGTATTGCTGCTATTTAAAAACTTACTATGAAGAAAGCAAAGTGCTTTACTGTATCTTGTTTGTTCTGTATATATCATGCAGAGGAATTAGGACATGATTCATAAATCATTCACAGAATTAGCTTGTCTGTTAATCAGGCTGTTAAGACATGGACAGTAACCTGTACTGTCTGTAGGAATGACTCTTGTGCAGAATTGTTCTGAGTTAAGATTTCAAGCTTTTGCTTGGTCCAGTTTTTCACAAAAGAAAACCTCTGTTTGCAGGGCTGGACTTATGCCATAGACTTCCCAAGCACCTACACGAAGGATAAGAAATGGAATTCTTGTGTGAGACGCAGGAGATGGATCAGATACAGGAGATACAAATCACGGGATATTTGGGCAAAGGTTCTGGTATCTTTTTAACATTAACTGAAGTGTTTTTTGTTTGTTTGTGTGTTTTTTTCTGAAATAAAAATTAATTTCCCTGCACTTAAAGTTGATTATTGCTGCTCTGGAGGTTGGCCTTTTCTTTTATTCCTTGACTTCCAACCTTGTAATTCTTGCAAACATAAATGGAAAACTGGGATTTTTCTTAGAAACTTGTGGTAATAAGGTACCAAATCTCATGTTAATGCAGTTGGAGATAGATGTTCAAATTCTCTGTAAATTTCATACTAACTTTTGAAGTTCCTTTGGTTATTGAGAAAGCATTCTCTTTTGAGATGGCACCTGTTTAGCATCATTTAACCAGCTGTGTCCTTTATATGAATAAATAACTGTTATTTAATAAATGTTGCTCCATTCTGAGAATGTGCAAAAATTGAGATGTTCTGGCTTTTCAACTCAAAAAAACATCTGTTTGGAATGTTCTGTGAGCAAAACTTTCCTTTAGTTTGGGGCTGAAACAAAGACTTTTTCATGCTGCTTCAGCAGTGTTTCTCCGCCCTCTAAATAGCAGCCTTCAATGAGAGAAAGAAGCTCCATGCTTAGCCTCTTTGGGAAGCAATACTGAAACCAATCTGCAAAAAGCAAGTTAAGCCACTGGCAAAATGGCCTATCCATTTGCAGCATCTCTTCTGTTCTAAGTCTTTCCTCTCTTTGCTCCAGATTGTATCACGGGATGATCTGGATCAGTTGCCAGACCCTTTCAATGACATCTCAATTGGAGGATGGGAAATCACTGATGAGCCTCTTGGCCGTTTATCAGTGTGGGCAGTTTCTTTGCAAGGAAGGGTATGTTCACATTCCATATGTTTTCTAATATAAATTACTAATGAAAAGGAGTTAAGTACTTCTAAAGCAAGGCATGCTTGTTATCATTGTATGTTGGTAAGGAACTACACTGCTTGTGCAGGCAGGCCTACTCGTTACTAAAATTCTCTAAGATCGAGAGATTTGAGGTTACTGTTTGAGTCTCCAGACTTGGCAATGCAGAATCCAACTGTGGAATGTTTTGAATTTATTCTCCTTTGAAAACTATACATTTTCTTTTGTTGTTGTTGCTTTGTTTCTGGTTTTAGGCCCATTGAAATGCTTCTCATCTTCTGCTCAGTACTGTAGAGATAGCTTCTTCCTTTCCTTCCTTCATTGTTAGAGCATGCATCTGAGTAGCCTTCCTTTGTCTCTAGACAATTTCTAACTTGTGGTCTCACAAGGAAGAATGCAGTAATTGTAACAGGTAGCCTGAGACCGCACTCAGACTTGAAACTGCCTGGGGAGACAAGCAATCCTGGTTAAATTGTTTAAAATGAAATTCCCTGTGCCTCAGGCTTCCCCATAATAACTGACTTGCATCCCACTCTACAGGCTTACTTGACTGACATTATAAAATGCTTTCATTTCTCAAAGTAAAAGTCCCTAGAGGAAGAATGTATTTCTAAAACTGATGATTTAGCACTCAGCAGTTGTCTTTTGGAGCACTTGTATGACCACCACAGGATGCTTTCTTTGACCTTCCTGTTTTGACTGAGTTAAAAAAATCATGCAGGCAGTCAGAGCATGACTGGTAGATGGATGGGATGTCACTGCAGGCTGCGCAGAGAATGGAATTTTTACCCATGTTGTGGCAAGCTCTGTTCAGTGAAAGTGAGGTTGGGCTGTCATCTAAAAGGAACATTTTTGTGTTGTGTATTTGTTCATTCATGTTTTGTGTGCTGTGTTTTTTTTTTAACATGCCTTGAGATATAACAAAGTTATTTTGTTTTGTTTTTAATGTTAAAATATACACAGAACTTGTAGCAACAGGTCACATACCCAATCCAGATTCAGGACAGTGATAAAAGCTAATCTGTAAAAACACCTCCTCCCTTAGTACATAAGGAAATAGTCTTCAGCAGCATAATTGACATCACAAAAATACTTCTAACAGCCAGTGCAAACACTGCATTAAAAAAAACAACTGTTGTTAAAGGAGGACTGTTCTTTCATCAGGATGTCATCATGCTTCTCTGAATAGCTTCATTGTTGTAGTAGTATTTTTCTAATTTTTTTTTTAACTTGTCTAGGTGTGGTACAGAGAAGATGTTTGCCATCACAATCCAGAAGGTTCCATGTGGTCCTTAATCACCACTCCTGGTGAAGTTGTACAGATCAGCTGTGGACCATATGACCTCCTCTGGGCAACTCTTTGGGAAGGGCAAGCTATTGTTAGAGAAGGAATTGATAGGAATAACCCTCAAGGTGAAGTGTTGTTACATTTAGCGTGAAACCTCTTTGATTTTTGTAATGTTGCATAAGAAAATAACCTACGATGGCTTCCGGGCTTTGTTGCAGGAATTTCCTGGAGTACTGTGGAGTCCCCAAGCTCTGAAAATGGGATTATGCACGTCTCTGTGGGAGTTGATGTGGTGTGGTGCGTTACAAAAGATCGGAAGGTAAGAGGTGTTATGCTCTGGTTCTGTTTTTTTTTCTCCCTTTTTTCATCTGCTTTTCTGAAATGGGCATGTAACTTCCATAGGAAATATTGATGATTTGGACACCCCATACGCATGGTTTGGGCAATTCCAGTAGCCCTGTTGTTACAGGAATACACTGTGGTTTGCGATATACATATCTGTACAACTTCAACATTCCCTTCAGTGAATCCCTTCATAATGAATCCAAAAAGAGATTAATTCTGTTCGGGAAGAAAATGTGATTTCAAACACCAAGACATTGTAACAGTTCAAGATTCTTACTTTGACATTACAGACAATTTAAGAGTAAGATGGGTAATATGAATGAGATTCCTCATAGGCTGTGTGGCTTACGGGCTTCTTTACATAAAGGAAGAGTGTAAGAGTGAAGCACAGGAAGTGATTTAAATCAAGGTAGTTGCATCATTGGTGTAGCTCTCCCTTTGGGCATTTATTTTGGGATAAGTGTATGTGTTTTAAGTAATTCAAACAGTTTAAGCTGTTTTAAGTAATTGAGTTACACTGGTTTAATGAGTTACTGCTTGTCAGCTGAGCCATGGCAACTGACTGTCCAGCCTGCTCCATCTGCCCCTAAAACCACTACAATAAACCTACATAAGCTAGTAGGTTTTTCTGCACGTTTTCCAAAGGTAGTCAAGTACACTGTCTGTTACATGTTTCAACCGACAACTTTTGAAGTAGCTGCTTGTCATTATAAGACCATATCCTAAATATAGATGCCTAACTGGAAAATTTTCCAGGTACCCAGCCAATTTAAACAATTTAAAAGACAATTTAAAGAGCAGTATCACTGAAAAAAATCCCTTTGTCAGTTCCCTCTGTCAGCTCAGCTTCACAGGGACACAGTTTGGAAGTTGATTTAGAGTCACCAAAAGTAGCCTATGGTTGACATGTAATAGCAAATATTTCTCCAATGGCTGAGAAACTAACTCTGTCACAGAAAGTCATAACATGATGTCTCCTTGTGGACTCTTCTGGCTTTAGTTGGTCACAGACATGTTGTCTGGTTACTATTAAAAGAATTATTTTATCTTCACCTGATTAAAACAAACAAACATGGAGGTAAGTGACTTCTCAAGGCAATGCAGTAGTCAGTATTGGAGATTAAGACTAATCCACTAAAGAAATTAAATTCCAGCTGTTTACCTGCTTGTACAGAAGATGCAAACTTCAGACTTTTGTTGTTGTAGGTATGGTTTAGAAGAGGTGTGAATTCACATAATCCTTGTGGAACAAGCTGGATTGAAATGGTTGGAGACATGATGATGGTAAACGTAGGCCTAAATAATCAGGTAAGACACCTGTATACCAGTTGTGAGGCTATTTGTGTTCCTCTTTGTGCAGATAATATTCATGTGTAAACTGTCGGCAGTGCCAATATGGACAGCTGAACAAGAGGTCCATGTGCTTGAACTGCTAGGAAGGAATGCATGGCTGTGTTCCTCACCAGAATACAAGTCAGCCTCTCAGGTGACACATTCAGGTTCAGTCTTCTCTTGATGGTACTGAATTTCATACTGCATCTACAGTATCAACAGTAAAGAACAGAATGGGAAAATGCTGAGTCCAGCAGGTTTTTGCACTTAATTTTCCGCTGCTGCACCTTTTTGTAGATAATTGCCTGCATTCCATGCCATTTCCTTCACCAAGCCCTTTCCTTCCTTAGGTCTGGGGAATTGGCTGTGATGACAGAGCAATCTATTTTCGCCAAGGTGTCACGCCAAGTGAGCTCAGTGGGAAGACGTGGAAGGCAATTGTATGTGGCCGAGAGAGTGACAGATCTCAGACTGGGAGCTCAACAAGTCTGCTCAGGTGCGCAGTAAAATACCTGCTCAAGACTCTGTATGGCAGGAGTTTCAATGCTAGGGCATATTTCTGTACATTCTGTACATTCAAATGGTACAGACAGAGAAGAGCAGGGAAGGCATCTCTAACCATTAAGCATGCCAAAAAGCATTTGCTTTTTTTCCATTAAAATTAACAGTAAGCAGCAGTTGCTGCAGTCAGAAGCTGACGTTCCTACTTTGGAATTCACTGCATGCTTCCAATACAGTGTGTTTTTCTGGCCTTGATTATCCCTATCTGGAGCTGGTCTCTAAAAAGATAAAATGTTACCTGTGAAGTAACATGAAGGAGAGTCAGCTTCACTTAGCGATTATCCTTCTCCAGAGTATCACTGTACATTTCTTTCCTGAGAGATTAGAGCAGTAACTCCCTGCTGACTGCTTGCTGTTGGCAGTGCAAGACATGACAATGCAGCTGGCATGCTGAAGAAGCTACTTAAGTCAGAGTGCTCTGAGTAGAAGACCTCTCTAGCTAAGACAAAAAGCACAGAGTTAATAATGGGCTTTAAAAAAATCCTGTTTATTATTTCATATCCCCAAAATGAGATGTTGCTTCATTGCTTTTCTTGGGGTTGTTGATAGCCAACACCCCTGATTTTTTACAAAGATCAATTAAATCTCCTCTTAGATCCGTATTAGACTCTTTTTTGTTAATGATAGATTTTGACCTTTAATAAGAAGTCAGCTGCTTCTCTCCTAAAGCTGTAACACTCTGTCAATTTCTGTGTCTGTGGTCTCAGGCCTGTATAAATTTATGTTTGAATTATAGTTAATGAATTATCTATTTGTCCTTCAGTGCTGGCTGTTTCTTTACTGATGATATTCAGAACCAAACAAACGTGATCATTCCTGGTGATGCAGACACTTCCTCTGACACAGATCTTCCAAGCATCCCCACGTACCTTGCCAACACTCCCCCGACAGGAGCTGCAGCCAGTGACAGTGGTAGCAGCACAGGCAACCAGACAGCAGAAATATGTGCAAATTTGACTGTGGATCCTCTGGATTCTGATCAAGGAGAAGCCAATGTTGCTTCGACTGGTAATAAGAAATCTAATCTTGAAAGCCATAAGTCTACAAACCCAAATCCTTCTGCAGAACTGCAGTGGACAAACATTGACTTAAAGGAGGCCCAAAAGCATCCAGTCCTCTCTGTCAGCACCTTTGCAGAAACGTCCAGCCTGTCTTCCCTTGGCATGTTCTCAGTGGGAGCTGAGGAGCAGTACGGAGCCGATGAGCACCCGCTGTGGGCCTGGGTGTCTGGGGGAGGCTGCCTTGTGGATTTGCACAGCCCACTGAAATGGTTCACAGTCTCCTCAGGTACAGTCCAAGCACCACAGCAGACTTTAATTACCAATTTCAATTAGTCAATATTCTTAAAAAAAATAATGTTTGATTTTTTTTTTAAACGAAACCTTGGCACAAAACTTGTGATTACTGCTCTTCCTGCAGTTTGTTGTTACACTCCATGTCTGAGCACAGTGATGCATGTATTTAATGGTAAAGCACTTTGGGATTGAGATATGTAAGTGTGAAGGTGATAAAGGAGTTTCTGTAAGAATTTTATAAAATAATCAGTGTGCTGGAACTGCATCTGTTTTTTCAATGGCACTGAAACTGCAGCTTCAGGCTAAACCCATAATACCACTGAATTGTAACTAGAAAGCAGTGAAAAAGGCTCTCTTGAGAGATGCCAATGCCACAAATATTGCCTTGCTACTACCATTCCTGATGAGGTAAGGGTAAGACTGAAGTTACTGAGGGGCATTGTGGATGTGAGTCCCACTGATACTTGGATGAGGCTGGAATTTACATTTTTGAAAGACAGTGGAGTATAACCATATCTTAAAAAGAAACCATGAACTGTGGCATCCCAATACTTACTAACAGCATAACTCTTAATGCATTGTATTAGCTAATTATCTTGCAGTTCAGTGACAGAAGTCCCATTTGTATAAAGTTACAGCATTGAAAGATTCAATATAATCATATAGCGGTTCCATTCCTATGCGTTATTTACAAAGCTTGGCTTTAATACACTGATTTCAAAGTGTTAATTAGCTAAATTTGTTAGACTGGGTTGATTCATTCCAGTGTTCCAAGCAGTATCATGATACTTCTTCACAGGACTGTATTCAAAGATCACTGAAATGTGCTGGTTTTGCTTCTCTTTTAGGTTTGTCATCCTCTGTGCAGTCTCTTTCTCTGTCTATCACTCCAGCACAGACAGCAGCATGGCGAAAGCAAATTTTTCAGCAGCTCAGCGAAAGGACAAAGCGGGAGCTGGAGAATTTCAGGCACTATGAACAGGCTGTTGAGCAGGTAAGCAGCAAGGATACCTACTTCTGTCCTCTGAGCACTTAGATCTGTCAGTACTAGGTATCAGTGGTACAAATCTGATGTACTCATCTGAACTTAGCTGTCAGCTTTTTATTCTCTTCCTTATTTCTGTCTATGACAGCTTTCCTGGATTATCATTGTCTGGGCTCCCTGTGGGAAACTAGTGGCTTATTAAACATGGAGTAGCAATCTTCATCTAAAAACGTTAGCTGATAGTTTTGTGTAGGAGCAACTGAAGCATTGGTTAGCCATTATATCATATACTGAAACGTCAAATTCAGAGAAACATTTGCAACAGTGGAACAGTGGAAAAAAATTGTAAGAATTAATCCACCACAGGATGAGGCTCCTTAATTGAAACAGTGACTCACATAGATGAACTTTTCTTCTCTGTGAGCATTAGGTGATTAACATAACTTGCATAAATAAATCAGTGATGATAATATCAATAGCAGCACTTAAATATCACCTCCTGGTCTCTTTTCAGATTCATTCATGGTTTTGGTCCCTTCATGGCTAATTACCAAATGCCAATTTCCAAGTCTGCAATTCATTTAATTAAAAACACTTGGAGTCTGGGACTTTAATTCATTTTAAAAAGATTATGTCAAAATCTTTCAAAATTGGAACAGAAATCATGTTATAGTAAGGAACACACTAGAGTTAATTAGTATCTGTGTGCTATTGCATTCTTTGCAGAAGTCAAATGTTAACTCTGATGTACACATGCCCTTCAGTGCTTTTCCATCCAGTTTTGTCCGTTTTCATTTTTTCTTCAGCTTTCTGAACACTGGTATACTCATTGCCAGAAGTAAGTGATATGATACAGACCTTACAGACCTACAGCAGAGATTTCTTGTGGTCACAAGAAATAATGTTTGGGAGAAAGAAGAGTCATGCGGTTTCCTTACTTTTGAAAATTTGTGTTTGCGTTACAGTCAGTTTGGGTTAAAACTGGGATGTTGCAATGGTGGAGAAATTGGAAGCCTCATAAATGGATGGATGTGCGAGTGGCACTGGAGCAGTTCACTGGCAGTGATGGAATGCGCGACAGCATCCTGTTCATCTATTACTTGTATCATGAGGAGAAAAAGGTGTGTTCAGCTCAAGACCCCCAACAGTGTTGTGTATGGCAAAAGACGACCTATGAAGAAAAATAAGTTTTTTAGGGAAGGCAAATTATGATATGCTGTTGTTTTGGGAACCAATTCAAATGTAGCTCAGGGTAAAAGTGAATTGCAAGCTTTTCTAAGCTCTGTTAATGCTCTGTCAGAAATGCCCAGTCAGCAAGCATCCACATTGCTTAAAGCATCAGCTTTGCGCTAATTTGGATTGCCTTTGGAAGTTTGAAACATTTCTGGCTATGAAGAAAGAACCAAGCTTAGCTGGCTAGGGTCTTCACAAATAGGGTTGATGCATATGGGCAACATGAACCAGAGGCAGTGCAGGCCTGGATACTG
Source organism: Heteronetta atricapilla (assembly GCA_011075105.1). Taxonomy (NCBI): domain Eukaryota; kingdom Metazoa; phylum Chordata; class Aves; order Anseriformes; family Anatidae; genus Heteronetta; species Heteronetta atricapilla. Next base: position 7,371,425 of record CM021744.1, read on the forward strand.
AGCCCCACATAAGGAACAGCATTCCTTCTGCACCAAGAATTGATTCTTTGCTACCCTTGGCAGCAATGCCTTGTTCATAGTCTTGAAGTGCAAAAATGCTGGCACTGAGGAAAGTATATCTTGAGTTCACCTTGGTCACATTTTTTTTCTCTTCTCTTAGTATATTCACGTGTTCCTGAATGAAGTCACCATTATAGTCGATGTTCTGAATGAAGCCAAACACTCCTTTGCCCTGTATACACCTGAAAGGACGAAGCAGCGATGGCCAATCCGCCTAGCAGCCACAACAGAACAAGAAATGAATGACTGGGTAATTCGGTGAAATCTTCATTTCAAGCTGGCTATTTTTGAAATAAAACATAAAAGCTAGTCTCTGACATCTGAGCGTTATGTTTACAGTATCTAGGCTACTTACCTATCTTCACATATTAAGTATTTTAGAAGTCTTCTTCAAGCTCTGTCAGGGGCACCCAAGGCTTCCTGTCTCCTCTAGAGTTTGCACTGGTTCTGAAGCCACAGTTATCCACAGTAAAACCAACATTGCTTTTCCTTCCCTTCCTACCTCTGGATATAGATTGGGATACAAATGAGTTAGGAGTTAAATTCAGTGAAACTATTCCTCTGCATTGGTAGAAGAACTGTTGTCACTGTTGTAGAGAATCTAACATCCAGGCAGGCCTGTGTACACACACTGAAGCAAAGGAAAACCAGAAAAATATCTCATAAAGGTCAAATGCTACAAACCACATTAATTCCAGTTATTCTGTCAATAATTTCTAAAACACTGCATTCCAGTGCCTTTGAGGAAAAAATGCTAGTTTACTTTGCTGACTTGTAAGAACCTGCAAAGCTAAAACTTCATTTCTGTAGTACTGGAGCATCTATATGGAAATTTTTGTTCTCTCTGTAAAAGTAAACTTCTGGCTCTCTGCTTCTTGTTTTTCAGCTGTCTTTGCTGAACATGTCCTGTTGTGAAAGCAGACGGATTCAGGGCCCCCCTTCTCACCATGCCATTTGGTCAGTTACTTGTAAAGGAGACATCTTCGTTAGCGAGCCAAGTCCTGAACTGGAGGCAGGACCACAACTGATGCCATGTGATCAAATGTAAGGGTTTCAGAAGCTGTGCTTTCTGCATGGGGTGCCTTCCAGCAGAGATTGTCTTTCATGTCAAGTCGGTGACATCGATGGGCTGTTGGAATGTATAGCACACTGCAGATGTCTGCCAATCACAAGGTTAATGGCTGCCTTCATGCTTATGAGTGCATTTCAAGAAATTCATTAAATTGTATTTTAGTTCTCAGATGATGCAGCTATTCTTGTGATTTCAAAAATTTGGGTTGAGATCCCATCACAAATGACTTGAAATTTTTTCATGATTGCATCCTTAATGTAGTAATGATCTAAATTAAGAGGTGGCCTACACTAAAATTAAACGTAATCACTGTATTTGTAATGTAATTTCAGCTTTCAGTTTTATCTGAGTCAGGAAATCTGAAAGTCTCATTTCTCTACTGTCAATTCAGTCCAGGAATATCTCCTTTAGAGTTTCTATTACAACTGTGACAATGTAGTACTGCAAGCTGTCCAAGCACAAACTCAGAACGGGGAGGGGGGGGGGGGGCAAAAGGCCAATCTTAAATTTTAAAAAATGCCTCCAGTTGCTTTGAATAATAATGCTTCAAAAATACTTTGGTCCTTTTTCTTCAGGGTAGAGCACCTTCAGCATCTGGAAAATCACAAACTGATGTTCTCTTACATCTTAGTTTAGGGGATCTGTGATTGAAGCCATCTCCTCCATTCGTGTAACTAAAACACACCTCTGCAATTTCTTTACTTTCCCCATTCTTCCCCAGAAAAGTTCCATGGCCAACTGGCTGCATAAAGCCCCAGAAAAGGATTAACCTGCCAAGATTAGAAGTACTGGGAGAATTTCATCCCCTCTTTTTTTCCCAATCTCCATAGCAGATATATATATATATATAATTTTTTTTTTTTTTGTCAGATAAAGGTGGTTCCTGCCTTTAAGAAAAAAATGAGGACAAAGTTAAAGCTGAAGCAGCTGATGGCTTCTTAGACATACAGATTCTAACAAGATCGTCCTAACTAGTTCAAAAAAGAAATCAAAACATAAGCCATAAAATAAAAGGAAAGCAGAATACTTCAAAGCCTGAAAATTCCCAGTGAAGGCAGACAGGTTCCTTCCAGCAACCTTTCCAGTTCAGAGGGAATGCTTTCAACTGGGGGAATGCTTTCAACTGGCAACTGCCTTCACTAACTGAATGAACAGAGGTTGAGCAAACAAATAAAGTTGCCTTTCCTTAGGATGACAGAGTTGTAGGAAGCAGGGGAAGCATTGATTCCTGGTGGATGTAGTATGGGGTAAATGTAAAATACTGTCCTTTTTCTGGCAGGTTTTGGCGTCAAGTTGGAGGGCATCTTCGGCTGATAGAGTGCAATAACCAAGGCATAGTGTGGGGCATAGGATATGATCACACAGCTTGGGTTTATACTGGTGGATATGGAGGTGGCTTCATCCAAGGTAGGGACGACTGTTCTTCTGTGGTGTACATGTTTCTTTCTCATTTTCACAACTGGGTCAGCTATTCAGGTGATTTCAGCTGTCCTTCCTCTAGCCTTTGTCATATGTAGGGGTGTACAGTGAACGGGCCACACATCAGGAAGGACTTGGTATTGCAGTCTTATATTATCATCTTAGAAGTAAGAAATAGGGTCATTTACAATATTATTGTGGCTAATGGAATTTAAAATGTAGTGCCTGGAAAGTTATCTTCAGTATAATCCAAATGATTTATTTCTCCCAGGACTGGGCAGTAGTGCTGATAACATCTATACGCAGTCAGATGTGAAATGTGTTTACATCTATGAGAACCAACGGTGGAACCCAGTCACTGGATACAGCAGCAGGTTATTTACTCGATTTGTGTTTATTGAGCGTACTTTTTTACTGATGTCAATTGAAGCATCAATGGGGTTGTTCTACCTTTCAGAATAATTACTACAGATATTCTGTCTTCAGTCTCCTCCAACATTTATAGTTAGCGTGAGATGGAAGGTGCAGAATTTTTGAATTTCCTAGATTCATAAATATCCATTCAAAATCCATTTGTAGTAAAACATTACAGATTTGTGCTTTGTGAATGCACAAAGAGTGCCTGTTTGCAATACCTTTAATTATTAAGGCAACAGAGCAAAAGTTCTTATTAGATTACATATATGTTCATGTATATTTTGGTCTAAATACATTGTACATTTGAATACTTGAATAATATATGTGAATGCAAGTACTGGAAAACATTCACATATATGGGTGTCTATGTCACAGACAGTCAGGATTCACCTTGCAATTGTAAGTAGTAGTGAGGAATATCACGCTAGAGAAAAACATTTACATGGTCATCAGGTTTGGTGTGACTGGAAGCAGTTGTACAGATTCTTTCCAACTATGCTCCACACTCAAATAATGTTTCTATATACAGAGTTTAATGACAGAAGACTTTCATTTATGAAAATAGGAACTGGTAGAATTAGTGTTTTTTTTTTTCTCTCTCCCCTTTTGAATGATGTTATTGTAAATGACCTTCCATTCCTTGTGCACTGTCTCACTGCAGAGGCCTGCCTACGGACAGATATATGTGGAGCGATGCCTCTGGCCTGCAGGAATGTACGAAAGTCAATACCAAGCCTCCTTCACCACAGTGGTCTTGGGTAAAGTTTGTTTTAAAAGTCTTTTTACTACTAAAGTAAGGCTAAATAGGATACAAAACTTGTGATCAATTGACCTAGATTTTTTTTTTTTTGTGGGTTTCTCATTACATTTAACCTTGGTTTCCCTATTTACACAATAGCAATAATCTTCCATAGCCCAAAGAACATTAAGCATTGAGGGGGTTTTGTTGTTGTTTAGTGGGACTTAGACTTCTCTTCAGATTGCTTTGTCTTCAGCTGAATTAAAAAGACTCTGTTTGAATTCATATTGCAAGTATTAGAAGGTTTTTAGCAAGTCATTGCACTCCAAATAGTAGAAGGGGAAATACTGAAAGAGGTTATTATTATGATGCAGTAGGTATTGATTTTGCTTCTTATTCTTATTGTCTCCTTCTGACAATAGGTATCCGACTGGTACATTGATTTTAGTACTTCAGGTGGAACGGATCGGGAAGGCTGGCAGTATGCAGCAGACTTTCCAGCGTAAGGAGATAACTTTTTCTGCCTGAAATCCTAGCAGGCATTTTTAAGTTCTTGTTTCCTCATTTGCTGTTTTGCATATCAACCATACTTTGACAGGGATGAGCATGCCTTCATTTCTCTCATGGTATGGGGACACTAACACTGAAATGTGCTGGGGAGGTAGGGCAGCAAGGTGAAGGTCACCTTAGCAAACGGAAGTTCCAAGTGTTTTAAAGTTAGTTAGCAGATGTGTCTGGTGGGCAGATAATTGACGATGCTCTCAGGCTGTCACTGAAATTGGAGATGCTCCGACATCCTCATGAACACATATTTACACTTGTTTTGGTAGGTCCTACCACGGTCACAAGACAATGAAAGACTTCGTCCGACGGAGGCGCTGGGCAAGGTGAGGAACTAAGATACAAACACAAGTTTTGATGCTAGCTGCTCCCTTATCATCTCCTTTACTTGAGGAGATGGGTTGTCACACAATCAACAAAAGCAGTAATGAAGAAACGTGCAGTAACTAACCCACCTCCAGGATAAGCTCAGGATCTTTAGCACTCTGGCTCTATCTGAAGCCTTTACAGTATTTGATTTTGTGGGACCTGTAGACAAAATCAGCTGGTGATTCTCTGTATCTGTTTTTCCTTATGGTAAATAATCAAGGAACAAGTCTAGGTATATTAGTACATACTAGTTCACTTGTTACAGATTAAATATGTCATCTCTATTAGTTGTTTTAACATATGAATTCTACATACCATGCACTAGGCCACAGCTAATCCCAGCCCCATTTAAATCGAAGTACACTATATACAGACGGGTCCAGGAAAACAGCGAACTTCCATTATATTCCATTAAGCAGTGAAAGTCTGCATTTACTGCTTTTCTAGCTTTTCTATGCTTTCTGTACTAGGCTATCTAATAACTATGCTAAGAAATTACTGTGAATTTACAGTTACGCATTGTTCTCTTTGATACTGAGGCTGCAAAGCTAGTATTTTGGCCTTTGCATAGTATCTTCTAACTAAGGTCCTGAAGCAAACTGTTGTTGTTCCAGGATGTGCAACTAACCAAACAACATCCATTTGATCAAAATAAGCAACTTGAGAAATACCCTTAAACCTAAACATTTCCTCCTACTTTAATTATCAATTTAAAATTGCAAACAGGTAAGGAACAGTTCAGGGCTGGATCTTATTTTTCAGAATTGGGAACAGAGGAATGCCCCAAGTTTTTTAGGACATTCTTTATACACAGAAATAGCTGCTGTGATGATAAAATCTAATATAGTTTCCCTAAGACAGTACTGCTTTGCAGCAGATTCCCTCCAGAATACACTGATTTCCAGGATGACCAACCTCCGGTTTGTAGCTCAAAACTGCCTTTTCTCTGCTTACCTCAGGATACTACATTTGCTTTTTAACAGTCACCACCAAAAAATAAATTGTAAAGTGATTCCCTTACCCAAGGCAGAGGAAGGAATGAATTAATTGGGTGTGAAGTTCTCAGTACAATGGGATTCCTAGCTGGGGTCAAACATCCATGATTCAGCTGTTGCCCACTGAATTTTTAGAGAATTAGGAAGCAGAGAAATTAAAGCTGCAAAACCTTATTTGGTGGCCTTGATTTTATACTTTTTTTTTCTAAACAACAACAAAAAACAACTTGTGAAATCAGAACAGATGTAAGATGTCAGAATTCAAAACCTAATGCAAAATATGATTGTTGAAAACCCTTTCAATTAAAAAAAAATAGAAAAAGCTAATTCTTACTGTACCTATTTAATGAAGACTTCAGGATGGTTCACGCTAATGCCACCAATGGACCAGGGAACATACTCAGTTACAGAAAGTACATACTTCTGATGGGTCTGGGGTTTTTTTGCTTCAGAAAATGTAAGATAGTCACCAGCGGGCCATGGCTGGAAGTGCCTCCTGTTACCCTGTGGGACATCTCCATAATTCCCAGTTCAGATGCCGTTGATGAAGAATCAGTAGCACTGTGGGCAATCAGTGACAAAGGAGACGTGCTCTGCAGACTTGGAGTGACACAGCAAAACCCAGCTGTAAGGCTCCTTGTTTATTTTTACTGCGTTATTGATGTATTTAATGTAATTATGCAAGTACGTACACAGAGTCATGCAGTGCCTACTGTCAAAGTACCTTATTTTTTTCCCTTTCGTGTCCCAGATTTTAAAGTCCTTGTCCATCAACTGTGACAGTTTTCTGCCCACATTTTTTTTAATATTGCTTCTCTTGCATAATCTGCTTTAGCTTGTGCTACATTATTTGCAGTAGCCTCTCATACCTGTGTGATCTTTGAAGGTCCCTTCCAATTGAACGACTCTATTCTCATCTATCCCCTGTGTTCCTCCTCATGAAGCACTTTACTTCCACTTTCGGCACTGATAGCTTAGTTCCTTTTTTTTTTCCCATTGTCAATAATACGTATATCCTATTCATTTAACTGCCCAGGGATAGTTCTCTGAACCTTGGCCCTAACCTAATGCCCACTGATAGCAATAGGAGTTTGTCCATGGACTTTTAAGAGCCTGGAACTGACTTTGCTTATTTCAAAGGCAGGTGGGCCTGGATGTACCTAATGACTTTTCTATGAACTGGGACAGAAATAATGAGTACATGTCCAGTAAGGTACACAGAAAGGAACAAATAGTTTGAGTAGCTTCAATAGGAATCTTTCCTAATAAAATACATGTGCTAAAACAACAAATTAGGGTTGATATTCACTAATTTTAAGCCATATTTACGATTTGAAAGGAAATATACTTTCAGTGGAATTTGGAGAAAAACTGTAAGAAGATGAAAATTTATAGGGATGATTTTTTTTCTTCCTACTCAGACTGTTACAATAGCACAGGTCCATATGGCAGTGCAACAGCAAGAACTGGAATTATGTGTCTGGAATCTGAAGCCAGACAGATTTCAGTCTGTTGATTTTTGTGACATTATTGCTCTATATAATCAAAAAAGGTATTATTTGAAAAGAGGAGAGAAGAAAGAGCAAGAAAGAGAACAGATCTCTATCCCAACCATTCAGACACAGGCAGGTCCCTAAATTTCAGTGATTTCAACTGAAAAAGCTCTGGTATAGTCCAACATAGCTATTAATTTGAAAGAGTTAAACATCCAAGTATCTTTGAGGATCAGAGACCCTGTTTCTGTTCAGTCATCCTATTTTTTTATTTTTCTAAAAATAATTATTACTCAGAGTCTTTTTTACTACCTAGGGTTTTCCCCATTTGGTAATAATCAAAGTAATTTTATCATGGTTTCCCATGGAGTTTTTAACAATTGCTTCATAATTTCTTCCACAATTTGTCAGGGAACATCCTGGCTTCATGTGGGAACAGATCAGCCCTTCATTTCTATCTCCATTGGAGCATTTTACCAGGTGTGGGCTGTTGCTAGAGATGGTTCTGCCTTCTACCGGGGCTCAGTGTCTCCAAAGAAACCTGCAGGTGAGTACTTGTACGATTTTTGGTTACAATCTTCCTCTTATACAGGATGTAAGCTCTGCTACAGTGCCATGTCTAGAGAAGACAAATTTTAGTAAAGGTCTTTCCAATAGGCTATAAAAAATAAGGCATATGAATAATCAGCATCATGTTAATTAGAGCAGTTAATTTGCTTTTCACTTGGGTGATTTAGAAACAATGTTCATCTCTAAAAACAAGCTAGCAAAAATACATCAAGTGTAATGTCATTCACAGCTTTCTTGCACATTTCCATTGCAGATATTTCCCAGAATTCTCATACATAATCCTGTTTTCTCAGTGTTTTACTCAGGTATTTCTGACTTTTAGGTGACTGTTGGTACCATATTCCTTCACCTCAAAAGCAAAAGTTAAAACAAGTCTCGGTAGGACGAACATCTGTGTTTGTGTTGGATAAGAACGGTAAGGATTTTTTTTTAATTTTTATCCTTGGTAGAAAAATTACATCAGTATTTATCAAATATATTTTAAAAGGAGAGTCCAAGTCAAACCTTCTGCTTGTACTGCTGGTCTTAGAGAATACTCTTTTGTATTCAAAGAGACATGTAGTGCCATAGGTAACAACAACCCATCGCCTATACTGTTTTTGAAAAAAAAAAAAAAAAAGTAACAGGTGAATCTCAAAGAGAATTCCATGGAAGGATTTTGTGTCTGAACGTACTAGAACGTACAAAACTGAAGAATACCTTCCTGTTGAGAAAGCTAGAAATAGCACCACCATCACAAGTAACATTGCGAAGGATTGTTTTGTGAAAGAAACAAGCCTTTAACACCAGTCTCCTTTAGGTATCTTGATCTCATGTTTTATTTCTCTAAGGTATACTTCTTTATATAAATATTTTTTCCTCAAGAAAATTTTCAAAACAGAGTAGCTGCTGTTTTCCAGAAAGTTATAAAGAGTAACTGCAGAAATACAAATTCCAAAGTAGGACCTTCATCTTCCCTTGCTGTAAAGCATTAGTCGATGCCCCCAGTGATGCATGCCCACAGAACAGAACTATTAACTACTGATTTCTTACGTTGTTCACTAGCACTTTATGCAGAGCTGTAACCAGGACTATTTATTTTATAGGCAACCTTTGGTACCGGCAAGGTATCACACCAAGCTACCCTCAAGGATCTACTTGGGATTATGTATCAAATAATATCCGCAAAATGTCTGTAGGGCCCCTGGACCAGGTGTGTATTAGGATTCCTGCTATCTCATTAGTTTTTAAAAAATTACGCTTAACATATTTTTGTAACTGTTTTTTTCAGGATTTTTTTTTGTTTAGCTTTATTTATTCCACAAGATGATGACCTAAGTGCTGGAATCCCACCAGCAGTACAAAAAATGAGACCAGTGCAATAATGATACAGACAGTTCTTTGCCTTAAAAAGCCTTATTCATATACTTTTAAAACTTGTTATATATATAATCTCTTTCCTGCCAAGTCTGGCAATGTTTTCACGACAACCCTGGTATCTAGTTACCTGTTTGGTTGTCTCTCTGACTAAACAAGAGCAGTTTTGGCCTACTCCAGAGTCAAGACTACTCTGTTAATGTGGTGAAGTGAATGAAGATTTTCACATCTGGGAAGAGCAGCACAAGGAACACATTTTATTGCCACTTTTTGCTTTCTTTGAGGTCTGGGTGATAGCTGACAAAGTGCAAGGAAGTCACAGTTTGAGCTGTGGGACAGTGTGCCACCGCACTGGTGTTCAGCCAATGGAGCCCAAAGGCCTCTCATGGGACTACGGAATTGGGGTAAGTGCTGGAGGACATCATGCTGCTTTAAAGCCGGTACCAAACGCCCATGGGCACTGTGCGGAAAGCAAAGCACTAGCCTGCTGAGCTGGCAAGCTTTCACACACCTGCAGGATACTGACATTTGTTCTCCAGTTTTAATTCCTTTTTTAAGTTAAATATAATGGGCTATGTAATTATTGCTGGGAAGTAATTTATTTACATTTGATAAGTATTCATTTTAAATAGGTTATTTAAAAGTTATAATGGAAAAATGAATAAAAGTAAGTAGCTTTTTTAAAAAGCGGATTCCTTCCTGTTCTGAACATGATTATTCCTCCTTGTTGCTCCCTGTATTACCCTCAGTGTTCTCAGAAAGGCTATTTCAATGTTTTGGCCCCTTGCAGATGGGTGGAAAACCTGCAGTGGTGCTATAGGAGGCTGGACAGTCCCCCAGTCCGGATCAGTGGAGCCCGTGGCCAGGCAGAAGGACAGCTTCCCTGGAGCTGGAGCTTGTGAGGCAGCAACCTCTAGCAGCTCAGCACCCCAGGGGATGCAGGGGGACCCTGGCTGAGGTCTCCCAGCCCAGCTGTCTGGGAGCCCCTCCCCAGGGCCTCCAAAGGGAAGCAGCAGCCCTCACCAGCACCATCTGTGCGCAGGCTCAGAGCCTCCGAGCCCCCCAGCCCAACCCTGAGGCAGGGGCACTACTCTGAGAGCCCTTCCTTCTGCTCATCCATTCTAGGCGCTCTGCTCAAAAGAAACAGCAATGTGAATGGTGGGCGCTGCATGTGAATTTTAAAGGACAAGATGAATATGCACATTCTTTTTGGGGGAGTTACATATGCAATCACAGTTTTGGTTAGTTTTACAAGGAGCCTTTTTTCTGACTGAGCCCAGAGCACGATTATTTTCCATATGAATAAGCCCTAGAAAAGTAGTAGTGTACATAAAGCATCACATCAAATGTTGTAATTACAGGGTGATGTTTCTCCTTTTATGTTTTTTTTATCAATCTTCTGTAGGGTGGATGGGAACACATTACAGTCAGAGGAAATGCAACTGAAGCATCTAGGGTCGCTATGCAAGACACTTCTGAGGAAAGCTCTGCAGTATCAAAGGACTTGGAAGAGAATGAAAGTAAAGGGAGAGCGGTACACTCCAACACCCCTCTGATGGTCAGTGAAAGACAAGACTTGGACAGAAGTGCAGTTAATTGTTAAGTTGCCACTGTCTATGTTTTGCAAACAAGCAGTAGTCAATATAATTTAAAAAGAAATTGAATGTTCATGGCCCGGAGAGAAAAACATGATCTTTTGTGCTACTTACGTTTTACTGAACTGGAATTTACAGTGGGGTAATTTTAATACTGATTTCTTCAACTGTGTCGTGTGTAAAATGTGACTTAATAGCACTAATAGTTTTGTCAAAACAGGCAAGCATTATAGCCACAATGTATTTCTGACCCTTTACCATAGCTGCTACAAAACTATACAAATGTGAATCTTTGCATAAGACTATTACATTTATTTAATATTTGTATTACAGTTCTCGTCCCTACATTTCTCATATTCACGTGTCTTCCATGCTATACGTCAGATTCCTATTTGAGCAGAGGTATCAGTACAACTTAATTACAAGCATTTCCACGATTTGCACTGCAAGCGTCTATACATGCACGTAACTTTGTGCATGTGAGCCCTGTTTACATAAGCCTATAGGTTTGGTCACGCTACTCTTGCTCACATCAGTAAAATTAAATTGTATACAACTCAGCTTAGGATGCAGTTACCAGTAAGGGCCAATTTTTGCTATCTTGGCACTCAACAAATAATGTCTCAACAAGAAGAATCACTGGTTTCAGCAAGACTATGTAGAGAGCATGGTCCTATGCAGTCTTGGTTAGAGAGGCAAAGTCTCATGCTAGATTGTCAGGACAAACAGCAATGGATCACCTTTAATCTCCATCTTAACTGGAACCTTAATCACTAAGGTATACAGATACCTACCTAATGGCGTTGGAAGGGACCAGACACTCAAGGAGTTAGACTATGCACCAGATAATTGCAAGTTACACATTCGTAGCATAAAAGAGAAGAGCAGGTCTTAAGTAAGATTCTGGCTTCACCGTGGTAGGAAATCAAAACATCTGTGCTGGTACCAGTGGAGTTTGTCACCATTTACTTATGCAGGTTTAGGAGGAGGCTCCGCACTTTGCTTTTAGTAAGAAATTGATTCATTCCTTCTTCCAGCAAGAAACCACTTTTTATTCCCAGAGAAGCATTTTTCCTGTCCTTTACTTATCTTAGTTAGACTGTGACATGAAATTATTATTTGAAATCATTATTTGAAATCCAGTCTGTGGGAAGTGCTGAGAAAGCATTTTCACCCAATAGCTTCAGGAAGGCACCACCTTTTCTCCCCTGGCAGCAGTTTACAATCATTTTCCCTCTTATGTGTGACTATGTATGAAGTTATTTTTATACAATAAGCAGTGTGGTGTGGTCTCAGTACTGTATTTGTAGAAGTAAAGCTTACGTTTGCACGTATTTAAAGAATATATTTGATATTCTAATGCCAAGAAAGGCACTGTTTTGAAACCCAAATGTGAATGAAGATTGAAGATGCTTTACTGTTTAAGAAAAAATCTGTTGATCTTTCCAGTATGTGATTACAGATTTCTGTTTTAGACATGCATTGTGGAAATTCCACAAATAACATTTTGCATTAATTACCACAAATAGGTTTTGCATAACTTGCACAGTATCTTGTCCAAATAAATAACTTTATCATGTATTTTTAGAGAATTATTAGGATTGTATTTTCTCTGCAGCATATCAAAAAAGGTTTTTTTCTTTAATAGTCAGTGTTGACAAAGGCCAACTAGCAAATCAATTCCATACAATAAGCTTTATAATGTTCCTTTGCATTTTCCCCTGCACTGTCAAGTTTCACCTACTTTACTGTACAACACTGGCTTTAAGTGAACACAGGTAACTTATGTTGGAGTATTAAGTATTTGCTTTTTGAAACTGTTAATTAGAAAATGCTTTTTGAAACTGTTAATTAGAAAATTCATTAATTTAAAAAGATAATGTCATTGTTATGGCTAATTAAAAACAGGAAAAGTGACTATAAACTAAAACAATTTTGAAAAATAAAAGTAATTTATCAGAAAAATACACCTTTTATGAAATCCCTTTTGACACATCCTCAAGAGCAACACTTTGCAGCAAAGAACACTTTGGGCACCAGCTGCTGCTGCTGTGTTGAAGTGAGCTGGTGCCATGCCTGCCTGGCAGTTCATGAGGGTAGCAGCACTGAGAGAAGGGCTAGCCTCTGGTCTCTTTGGTACTACAGCCAGGTACTGCGTGCCATTTGGGGCCTGATATTTGAAATAATGCCTCTTTGTTTGCAGTAAGTCCTATCAGAAATACGCTGCCGCAAGTATTTGAACTCTGTACTTGTAACAGCACCAGGAAGCGGTGCTTGGAGTGATATGCAGTTCTTCCATCCACAGCGCTGTTAAAATACTGGTTTTCCAACTTACTTGGTTCCTTCCTCTGCCAAAGTAACCAAAGAGCACTTCAGCCACCTGCTCTCCCACAGAAACATCTGAGAAGGCACTGAGGACCTGGAAACGCTCACATCTCCCGTGTAATGCACAGGTCTGGTGGACCCAATGACTTTGAAAGAATCCCACAAACGTAGCTCCAATTACCAGTGTGCAGCACGCAGTCATCGCTCCCCTCACACTGCACTGAGGTTGGATGGGGCCTGGGGCACTCCTGCCAACGCGCCTCATGGCCGCTGCTGCCAGGCACAAACCCCTGCCGCCCTGGGCACCCTGCCATCACCAGCCCTCCCTGCCACCACAGCTTATACACCCTGGTCAGAACAATGCCCTCAAAGCTGTGGGAGGATTTCACAGACCCTCCATTGGGCTGCAGTCATTGCACGAGCAGATTAGAACTGCGAGTCACCACGGCAGGGACAGGGGTTTCATTTTCATTTTCAACACAGGGTATGACATCCAGTTCCCCAATCCCAGAAGGACAGCAAATTTTAAGTTAAATCACCAGGAAGATGCTACGTGTACTTAAATACGTTTACATACTGCCTGATGGTTTGCTTCCCTTTCTGGTTCATTGTAGAAGAGTAGAGAAGCACTGTGACAGCTGAGCACTGGCAATATGCTTCCCCAAAGGAGACGAGAAAATGTTGTTAAATGAAAACTTTATGGTGAGAAATCACCAATTAAAGCCCAATAAAGCATCCCTTGCTATAAAATAAGGGGTATAAGAACTGAAAGAAAATGCCTTAGTGTTACTCATATCTCCCATTACAATCAGACAACATATGTTACATGAATTACAGATAAGGAGCACCTGTTGTATGAATTAAGATACAGCAGCACCATTACTGCAAGTCAAATCTGTAAGAGACAAGGTAATACTTTCACTAACACTTTAGTGGCAGGACGGCTAACCACAGACATCCTAAACATGCATGAAAACAGTTTGGAACCTAAGGAAATCAAAGCCAAGAAAGCAGGATCCAAATCATTTCTCTTCCCCCAAGACAACCACACAGAGACAATGCTAAGTTGTTCCACATCATATACCTGTAGATATCTGTGGTGAAGAGTAATTCACGTCCCTTACGGGACTGTGAAACCTTTCAAATAAAGGTTTCTTCTTTACTTTGAAAGGGGAAATGAGAATTTTTCAGTGACAAAACATTTTCCAATGAGATGGGAAACATTAAAAAAAAAAAGTTTCCTGTTTGAAGAGCTCCTGTTTCATAACACCAGAATCTAGCACTAGTCCAGAAATAATCCCAAAAACATTACAAGCTTCATTAGCTAATAATTGGTAATTGGAAAGATCATTGCCTAGCTTAAGACTATACTACATTTTTATACTTTCTGCAAAGATGACTGATTCGTCCATTACTTAATATTTGTATTACAACAGCAGCCAAAGGACCCACTTAAGAAAAACTCCACAAGGCTGGATGCTTCAGAAATGTAAGCCATAAAATGTCCTTACTCTAAACAGGTTATAATTTAAAATAGCTTTGTAGTTGCTTTGAAGTATTTTAAAAGTTTATGCTCTGCAAGGTTTGAAATTATACTGTGCATTTTAAGTACAGTAATGCATCTGTGTTTTGGAGCCAAATAAAGCAAGAGAGTCTTCCATCATCTCCAGTCATTTTCAGAGCTGATCCAAAGCACTCAAGATGAATACTCAGATTTGGTGGCCAATTTCATATATGTGCTACTTTGCTCACCAATTTTGTCAAGTGTGCCATCAATGTTGATTTTCTTCAGTAACAATATAGACAAGAACCAGTTCACCGAATGGTTGATGATCAGTGTTACAGTCAAGATTCTCAATAAATATGAGTGAACTCAGGTGACTCAGGCCTTAAAAATGAACTCACAACCTTTCCCAGGAGTATAAGCTCCATAAATTCCTTATAATTTAGGATAACTTTATATGCAGCACGAGCTATAGCTGTTACTGTTAACTGTTTGTCTTTTTATGGAAAAAAGGAGGACAGAGAGAATTTAAAAGATAATTTTTTACCTCCAGCTATGTACTGACATGTATTATCATGCAAGGAGGAAGAGGAATGAAGGTAGTAAGCTAACTAGGTATTTTTGCTGAAGCTATAAATCTATGTGGTATGTTTTTGCAGATGTTCCTCATGACCATCATCCGCATACTGCTGTTGATAATGCTGGCACAGTTTGGAGCCCCAGGCTCCCCCCATCCCTTCTGCAGCTGGGAAGTGTCCATTGGACATATTGAGTATAATGGAGGTCAAGGATTTAATGTAATTTTTGGCCAGTGTGAGAGTCTCTATTTTGGAAAGTTTATTTTCAGCTCTCACATGAGGGATTACCTCCCGCAAGGCCTGGAATGCATTGTTGAGCTTGTGCATTCTCTGCCTCTCCCGCTCGTTGCTTTCCAGTCTCCTCAAATGTCTGTCTTTACTGCTCCAAGGATGCTTGGCTCTGGCCGCAGTAATCTTGCTGCTCTCCTTACTTCCCCCACTCCTCCTTTCTTTGTGTCGCAAGCATTTCACCAGTTCTTTTTTTTTCATTGCTGACTCCTCTGAAAATGCTTCTTTATCAACAGTATTCCTTTGCTTCTTCCCTTTGGCTTTAGTCTTCATGTTTCAATAGATGTACTGGTATTAAGCATCAATGTGCTGTAAAAACACGACACCAATATCTTTAATTGTTGAACAGCTCAACACCAAACAAGTCATCTGATGCAGGTTTGAGAAGTTTGTTCCATACTGGAAAGCCACCACTGACTCTCAATTTAGCAATGTGCATTTTAGAAGTTGTGTATGATACTAGTCTAGATGATCTATGCCAATGAATCAGAGAAAATCCTTCTTCAGAGAACAGATCCCCCCTTCAGCTGGAAGGAGTTACAGAGGGGACAGAGGCCAAGTGAATGGAACCACTAAAAGATGCAGTGAACACCACCTGGTGCCCTCAGGGATGGAAAGGCTAGTGAAAAACAGACACTTATTTTCTCGTATATAGGCCTCAAAGTGGAGAGATCTCTCCTCTCACTGCATGCAACATAAGCAAATGGTCTCCAGGCTCAGCCAGTCATTGACCATTCATTTGTAGGTATCTACTAGCATGCTTAAACTGAAGCCAAATAGTTTTTTCCAGTGTAAAAATGGATTTAAACCCTACTTCCTCTAGTGAATGGACAGCACATTCAAATACTGCTGAATTCACTGGTAATCACTGTGCTGGAATCATCCTTGGATGGTAGAAGTGCTGGCCATAGTCTCCTCTCAGCTATGGTGTTATCAGTGGTTTACATGAAAAGAGTTTAGGCAGTCATGACACTTGATAACACTGGTAATAACTACGTAAGTGTAGCATGTAAAAGCAGGGTCTCCCTTAAGAGAAAACAGAACAGAAATGTAAACAGGTTGAGATTCTGATTTTCAGATCTAAAGATCTCAACCAGAAAAAAGCCTGTGGGAAGAAGGAGCCACAAATCAAAACATGCCAGGAACATAATGATCAATTAGATTGGATAACATATTGCCTTTATCTCACATGCTTCTATTTTTTCCTAGCTCCAGCTATCAAAAGTTATAAAACCACACAGTGCCTCATCGTAAGTATGCAATTTGTGTGTGGAGCATTAGACAGAACCCTCAGGCTCTGATTCAAAGTAACTTCTCAAACTCCCAGTTGTTGCTTTTTGTAGGAATACATTTCTGCTGTGTTTATGAGCTGTCCACTAGAGGGAAACATGAACCACTAACTCATGTAGCTCCAACTCCTAGCCAGTAACACTTTCACCCACAGCTTCTCTGCATTCTGGGCCAGTCCACAACACCCACAAGCAAATTCACGCAGTTTCTTCATACACACAGCCTATTTCTCTTTCAGACAAGCAAAGAAAGCAAGCAGGCCAGGTACTGACTACAAAGAGATGAGCAGTTTTCAGCAAGAGATTTGTTTGTTTCTTGTATGCCCGAGCCCCTTCACAGGTGTCTTTCACTCCTTGTTTACTCAGTCTCGTCCTTGAGGTGCCAGCTGTAGCTGCTACAACAGTGCAAGCAGTAATTCCTTGCTGGTGGTCTTCCCAGCTCTCAGTTCTGCTTTTTGATGCTGTTATACAAGTCAGAAAAAGTCTGACCTGTATATACCCAGAAAGTCTGGGTATTAATAACACAGAACAAAACAGTAAATTTTGAAGCAACGGCGGGACTCTAAATATAATGAGGGCTAGAGCAGTTTGATGCAGCTTTAGCAGGACTCCTACTATACACCCGCAGTAACACACTATACTTGTGTGACTGACAGCTGCTGGGAAAGAGCATATCCTTTTTTAACAACAATTAATGATAGGGCATAATCACAGTTACTGCCCCAGTATGAGTGCAGCAGAGCGCTATTTATTGTCCAATTTATCCAAAAAGCCACAGCAATGTTCCTTCCTCTTGTGTTAATAGGACAGGTGATGACAGTGAAGTTTTACCCTCCCTTAGATCAGATTCTGCCACACTTGAAGACAGCAGCCTCACAGCAACCCTTCCTCTAAAAGCAATGATCAGTGTTACCGTGACCATTTCCAAAAATTCTTCCCTCCACCTTTAACCAGTCCATGTAGTCACAGCAAGTTTTGGTCTTAAACAATGCGTTTGTATGCTGATGCTAATACATGAGTGGTATTAGAGGTTGGTGAGCCAATAAAGGAGACTTGCCACAGGTGCCATCCCAGAATAGGTCATCACCATGAGCTGCAGCAGGCTGAAGAGTTCCCAGCTGTGTTGCAGTAACAACCACTTCCCCTCTCTCACACTTTAGGGGTATTATCAGCTATTGGGCATTTACAGAACTCCGTTCCCTGCCTGTGAGGTAACTAACAGGAGGTTCATGGAAGCAGACAGCAGAGGAAGATTTAAGAACAGCTCAGGACACTTCAGCAAACCACAGGAGCAAAGAATACATCTTAGAAAACGCAGGTGAGGGTGAGCAAATGGGATGACATGGGATAAGAGAGTATTCAGCTGGCTGAAGCTTGCTTTCAGACTGCCACACACCACTGCTGTAACCCCCTGAGAAACGACCTCATGGAGCCACAACCAGAATTCTTGGCACACCCCGAGAGATGGCATGGGTGCAGAGAAAGAATTGGGAGATAGAGGGGATTCAGGAAATAAAGATTGGGGTTGTAAAGAGAAACCAAAGAAAGAGAAAAGCCAAATACCAGCAAGCCTCTATATCCATCCATCAGGACTAGCATTCATCCTCTGTAACTTACCGCTGTCACCAGCTGTGGGGAAGGCACCTAGAGCCCAAAGGAGGACATGACAGAGGCTTCTGAGGAACCAGGAGCAGCAGCAAGGTCTGTGGGGCAGCTGGGGCACTGCTTGCCCTCAAGGCCCCAGGAAGAGGAGCCTGTGAAGGACCTGGGAAAGAGCCCATGAGGCTCCCTCACGCTGAAAGGGGAGCCTGAGGGACAGTGTGGGGAAGCATTGCCAGGAGCCCCTAGGGCTGGTGCTGCCGCTGTACCCCAGAGCTTTGCCTGCAGCGTGGTGAGGCAGCAGCCCCAGGGCTGTGCGGCAGTTTGTGACAGACCAACAGACGGCCCGCTGCTCGCCACGCCAGAGGTGGCTGCGACACGACACGTCGCATTAGCAGCGGGGGCGGGCCCTGCAGCTGCCAGCAGGCATGCAAAACAGCACAAACGGTCCCTACCGGCACCCTGCTGCACTGAGGCCAAGCAGCATGGTTCAGAACTGAGCTTAGGTAGAAGAATCGTGCATGCACGGCATTGCCACAAGCCTCTTCCCCCACGGAGGGGGAAGTCGTGGGGAGGTAGCCAGGAGCACAAGGCTCCAGTGGTTTGGAGGGTCACAGGGCTCCGAGTGAAAACAGTTACAACAGTGCTCCCAGGGGAGGCAGAACTGGGGCAGCATGTGGAAATGGTGCTGCCAGACTGGTGGAAGCTAAGCCACACAGATCAATACATTTGTCACAGAAGGGGTGAGTCCCAGACTTACTTCAGCATGTGGAGTGTCCTCAGGTGGTGGAGAAGAAAGGCTATCCCAATTCTCTGTTCTACCGAGGGCAATGCAAGTTACCCTTACAGAGCCAAAGCACTTCCATCCCCTGCAAGAAGGCTGCTGCTGGTAGATTGCGAGCGCTCGGATTGTTTGATAGTAAAGTTCTGTATTGGACAGCCAGTTAGTGCCATAGCTGGGATCTTTTACATCTGTTCTCAATAACAACCAGTATCTTGGTCAAGTTTCAGCCCACTAGTTATACTTTAGCTAATGAAGTCGTCATCTTGGTATCAGTTTCTTGTTCCCAGGAGCCACAAACAGCTGTCAGACAGATGCAGGGGCTTCCACACCAGCCTCCATTATCTACTTACATTGCTGTGCCATCGTATCTCAACAGGTAATGAGGAAAAACAGCTCACTCCTGCCTCTGGCAGTGCCATGGCTGACAAACTGAATCTCAAGTGAAAGAAGCTACCCATACAGGTAAGTACTACATTAACCTGGAGATCTTACATCAGTTCCGCACATGCACTTAGATTAAAAACCATGATCTTCTATAAATAAATTCAGTAAATATTAAGAAAACATGTAGTTAACCTGTTTTCTGAAGGGTAGTTATGCACTCTGAAATCTGCATTCTTCCTAGAAACACTTAATTCTAGGATTAAAAGCAATATTAAAATTTTAAAGTTACCATGTTTGTATTTCAAGTATTGCTTCTCTACTGACAACATATACGTGTTACCTGTGTTACCTGAAGTTGAAACAAGGGCAATAACTGAAGATACTAGAGGTGATGACATTTAGTGTAGATTCATCTGCTGTGACTGGGGCTTTGAGCCTTTGGTACCTTCTCTGCATCTGGATGCTAACAGGTGTAACTCAGAGTAGCCAACTATGCTATACTGTGGACCTGACTCATTACTGGCATCTGTTTAAGAACGAACAAATATACAAAGAGATTATAAATATATAACTGTATTTTATTTTTAATATTAAATATTTTTAAATTACAAGCAATTTATCGAATCACACTATGCATGATAATCAATATACAGTAGAAATTACAATTTAAAAATGTACACAATTTAAAGACATTTTGACCTGAAATTTCATTAACTATGATATATTGCCATAAACCTCATACCTGTATTAAATTACAATAGGAAAACCTCATACCTATAATTTTGTTACATAGTTTCTCATTTACAAATAGAATTAAACATTATATATACACACATCAGTACCATTTATCATTTAAGTTACACCTACAACTGTGCAAGTTCAAACAATTTCATAAACAAAACTAACTGTAAGTCATATTCAAGTTTCTGAAAAACAGGCTGCTGGTATTACAAATACTTATTTTCAATAAGTTTATATGATGTTCGACTCCCCTCTAGATTTTTTCCAGTCTTGTACCAAAATCATTAACATACAAGGATATTTCTGTATGACTTAAAGCTGAAGTAATTTTGTACACTCCATTCTTATTTAAGGCTATTTCTTATAAGGCTAATGAACTTTGATTCCACCTTTCACTAACACCAACAAAAATAGCCATGTCACTAACACCTGACAATGCTGACATTTTAGCATAGTGCTTAATCAGAAAAAAAAGTCTTTCTACCAACCAGCCTCCTCATGAAAAAAAAAAAAAGGATTTGAGTACTACATAAAAATCTGCTAAAAATACTGATAAAAAGAATGAGGCTTAAATGGCTTTCATTAGTGCATCAACAAGGATATGAAAAAAATGCTTAACTCGTTCACTTCCATGAAGGTGGCAGTTTCCATGAACGCAGTTATACACACAACATGTCCGCAGCTAGGGGATTTGGGAGAGTACAGGTGTTTCCATTATAACTGGACACTTCCCACATGGTTAGCTTCTCACTACAGATCCTCTGTTTTTAAACAAACTTCCTTAGGTGGGAAAAATCAGATCTTCTAAGCAACTTTAGTAGCCAAATTGAGACAATGCCTTCATTATTCAAAGAATCAAGGCATTGTACTAGAGAAGGAATTAAAATGTAACCAGTCCTCATAATAAACCATTGAAAATAGATACATGTACTTCTAAAACTGAAACCATGCTTTGTAGCTAGTGCAAGAAATTACATATACAGTTTTAAGAATGACTCATAACAAACCCCCTTACTAAAAGGTAATTTGTTGGAAATACAGATTCATCTTCACTGTGTCACTGACTGCTAGGTGGGTTATCTCAATATTGCTAGTAGTTGATCAGATGTAAACCATTTTTTTTTCCAAAAAACCTTTTAGATTATTGCAATCCAGCCTACTGGATTACTAAAATTAAATCCTTAGTTTAACTGAGGTGAGTCAACTTCAAATACTTCTTTCTCTTCATTGTACAGCTAAAAAGGACATTACCTTGCTTAATATCATAAATATCCCAGCCCATTTTGGAAAAGAAACTGCTCCTTTGGCAATTCATTAGCAATGAGTCCATTTGGACAAAGGAGTAAACTTTCACTTCCTATGCAAGATTTTCTTTAAACCCTGGTAAAGAATAAAAAACAATTCCATCAAGCAAAGGAAATTCCTAATGTGCAGGATGAAATACTGCACGTTTGAGAAATATCTGAGTTTCCAGAATTACGAGAACCAAAATGCACTACTAAACTTTAACATTTTGGAATAAAAGCTTTTATTCAACTTTGGACTCTATTCTAGGTTAAGCAATTCAAAATTAAGGCTGAACTCCAGGTCTGATCCAGTAGATTTCTCAGCACACGAGGCAGATAAACCCACACGTTATTTGCAGATCACTTAGGGAGTTTCATTCTTAGTTTTGAATTTCCATATTCAATGTAGTGTGAGAATTACACAACACAGATGAGATCTAATTAATCTAGCCATATCAAGGAGTTTAATGTTGGAATTATGGAATTTCTAAGCAATAATGTGTGCACAAATTCTATTACCTATATTTTAAAATATTACAAACAGCACACAGCTTCCTTAAGTGCTCTACAGTACGTACTGTAAGCATGTATTAAGAACTACTTGGCTTTGTCTCTTAAATCATGTTTTCGGAAAAGTCCATGAAAAGTCCTGTTCCTCGCTTCACACTGAAGTACAGTTCTGACCACCTCTGAACCTGAGTGCCGCATCAGAAGTTCTCAACAATACACTGGTAAGATCAAATAACTTTACACAACTAAATCATTCCCTTTTGATTGGTATGGAAGCCATCCTAGCTAAGGGCTAAATAATGCTGGACAAAAGCAGTTAACATATTCCTGTCATTTAAAACATACTTTAAAAATCAAAATGCATATAGAAGTATACAACACAAACTTCACAGAGCTTAAAATACCTAGTCCTCCTACACTTCATGGGATGACAATTCTCTGGTGAGTGGATCTGAACACAGAGCACTTGGACCACCAATACATGGAAGCCCTGCCAAAGAAGCCACTAAAATACAAAGTACTTTAAAGCCAGGTAAACTGTTCTTGTCTGCGTTTCTTACAGATCCACAGGTGGATAAGGCATTCCAAAAGGCCAGGGATTTGTTTCTCAAATTAACTCACTTTAGAGTAGTGAATAAAGATTATTTTTTTCCCAAGCAATTTAAGGAATTAAGCTAGCTGAACACACAGCAGAGCACAAAGGTTAAAAAACCACGTTGTATTCCCTTCCCTACACACAGCTTCAGAGTAAACTTTACTATACAGCATCTTTGGGTCAGTATGCATTTCAAGGTATAGCATGGAGCCTTGCAGATATCTTAAAATGTCTGGCCTTATAAAGGGTGCAAAATTGGTTATTAACCATTAACCTAATTCTTAATTGTCAGAACATCACTGAGAGGTAGATCTACCACAGGCCTCTGAATGGCAGCCCCAGTCTGCAATCAGCAGAAGAGAGCTTCAAAATTCACAGAATGTACAATTACAGGGCCAAACATGCCTAAATCCAGTCTACTGAAATTAGTCTTGTTTTAGAATATTCGTAATTTCCAGTTTTGTACAGTCAATTTTATTTCTTCTCTCTCCAAGGCAGAAGTTGTAATAACAACTGGAAGGCCCTTAAGTATGATATAGTCAGATGGTATTACAGTTTATGCAGTCAGTAGGATCATATTCAGGAATTGAGACATTATCTCTTTCATCTACAAATTCCAGAGTATATCATATATTCTATTCCAGTTTCCTATAAAACATGAACACTAACAATCTATAATCGTTATCATTTAGAAATGGTACTGAATAGAAGATTTCAGCAAGTCTAACGTAACACTCAGAAGTTATGTATGTTTTACAAGTACCGTGCATAGCAAAGGCTACAAAAGAGGACAAATTAAACTGGGTAACTGGGCCAATTCAACTTGTCTTACTTTCCTTGAAAGATTTAAGATTTTGATTCTGTACATCATCAGGAAATAGAGGAAGAATAATCCATAGTGCAATTGTAATAAGCAAAGTAACATGTAGTGATATCTTTTTGAATAAATATGGCTCACTACTGATCAACTATCATTCATACAGTTTCAGCAACACGGACACCTGTTGCACAGGACAGTTATACACAATTCTACAACAGGTGTATGTTCAAATAGATAATGAACTACATGGAAAAATATAAAAAAGAGTATTATACAATCTCATACATAAACCAGACTAGTGTAATTGCTTTACTTGTTTCTTAAGTTATCTGAAAAATACTTCAAGTACTTGAAAACAGCGGCAGAATCATCTTTCAATGAAAAGCAGAATTGCACTGATTTAAAAATACATTACAAAGTTAAATACACATTCAAATTAATGTCCTGATTTAACATTGCTTTCAGTGTTTACTTTCATTTCTTAGGACTTCTTGATTACCTGTATTACTCCAGGAGATCCAGAGTTCAGATAAAGAAGTTTCAGACACAGAGTCTGTGTGTTCTGTTTAAGTAGTCCCAGGAAGTTTTAAATCCTTTTAATCTTTTTCTCCATCTTCACTGCTTCCTATTAGCAGAAGAAAGGTAATAATGTACAGTGAGATTCTTCAGCACAACCATCACTTCTTTGCAAGGCTTTTCCTAGAACTTGGCATTCTTCTGTTTCACACTTCCAAGTATTGGTTAATCTTTCCCTAGAGCTTTCAAATACTATAAACATTTGGTACCTTTGTACATAGACATCTGCTTAAATCACACAGTTCAATGTCACTTCCTAGGACACATAAGGCAGTGTAAGATCTCCAAAATCTCTTATCTATAAGTTACTAAGCAGCAAACATTATCTAATCAATATGCATGATACAAGAACAATACAAATCAAAACAGTGGTTGCGTTTTTAGACATTGACCACCAGCAAGGTTCAGCAATCAGTAGTATTTATTTTTATAATGCAGTATTTTACCAAGATTAGTATGCTAAACTGCTTCAAATCCATTTCCTCTCCCCTCTTAACTCTCAAAAAAACATTAAGGCTTTATAAACTTCTTTGTTAGAGACAAGAAACCTTCCATTACCAAATACTTCTACTAAATATTTCTAGGAACTGATCTGACTCTAACTATTCTAACTGCACTTTAGAAAACATGCTGCAACTCTTTAGAACATAGAAATTGCACTTTCTAAAAAACAATGCAAACTGAACTGTAAAATAAGCTTAGACAACAATTGCAGACATACTCCTCAACCTGTGCAATAAACTGTGTCCTATGACAGGGCAATAATGAAATTTAAAGTGCCACAGCTATACATAAGTGCTTAAGGACTGCTTATATTTCATTCATATAACTATCATACTAATTTAGGAAACAAGACTTGTGAGCTTGTCCCATAAACATTCCAGAAAACGTACAGCCGTAAGTTTGTAGCAATGTGGATGCAAATAATCTCAACCTCCATGGAAAGGTCGATCTTACTGAAATACAAGACCAGACATAACTTCTACAGCATTAACAATACATTTATAAACTAAGTATTGATCAAAGAAAAAAATTGTTATCTACATGACTCACATCTTTGCACAAAGCTTTCAATTTGTAGTTTCAAAATAGTTAACTAAATAACCTACCTCCTTGCTCTATATCTGAATCTGTAAGATGTGTAAGGGAAAAGCTTGCCATGTTTGCAGGAGAGATAGAGAATCTAGAATATGGGGATGAATGTGACCAGTTCTGTTCAGAAGTCCGGGTGGGTGGAGGTGGAGAGAAGTATTTTGACTGAAGAGGTGGTTTAGAGCTAATAATGCTATTAGCTGCCTTTGATATAAAGGATGGCTCTGGAGAAGAGAAGTCGTCATCCCATTCAAAACCGCCACCTTGGAGAAAGAAAAAAAAAAAACCACAAAAAATATAAAGTCATAAATCATTTTAAAATCAAGTCCTGCAAGTCCTGGAAGACTGCATTAATGCAAAAGGAACTTGGAGTAGCTTTTCATACAGAATCTCTTACGAGTCAAAAGGAATGACATTTATCACAGAATTACAGAGGTTACCAATGAATTTTGGAAGGCAAAATTTAAATTTGAGGCTTTTGATACACAGCACTCAAAAGCATAATACAGCCTTAAAAACATTAATCCTGACCCCGTCCTCTGCTGTATGGAAAAATTTATTTTTGTACTTGCTGTTATTGACACTCACCAGAATTAGAAATTACAACCTTCAATCTGAGAGGAGCTGGAGAATGCCAGCTTTCAAAGCACAGAACAAAAATAGTTAACACAGGCCAAGTCTATTGCGGAAATGAGTATCAAATGAATAAAAAAGTATTTTTAAAGAACTTTACAATGCTACGATTTAGATTGTGTTTATGGATATCAGTATAAAACACATTATGCACTCAAAAAGATTTAAATTCATGTCCTAAGGACCTCCTGATGAAAACCTATAGATTCCCATGCTATGAACAATTTGTTTTCCAAATTCCACGTCTCCTTCACTTATTAAACAATTTTTGTCTTGACACACAAGTTGTCTCGCTTTTACTTCTCCTTCATCTTTCACCATCCCACTGGGGGTGGGAGAGAAGTGAGTAAGTGCCTGTGTGGCATTCAGCTGCCTTCCCATCTGTTAACCCACAACAATAATACACACAGAGGGTAGAGACTGGACAGAAGAAAAAAGGTCTGGAACAGCAAGCAAACTGACAGCCATTACGAGACTGCATTTGGGAAAGAGGTGTGTAGCACCTCCCCAGATGCAAAACTCAGCTTAGAGAATGCTGAGCTCAAATCTTGCACTCATACATACTTGCAATTCTGAGGAAAAA
This sequence comes from Heteronetta atricapilla, assembly GCA_011075105.1. NCBI lineage: Eukaryota > Metazoa > Chordata > Aves > Anseriformes > Anatidae > Heteronetta > Heteronetta atricapilla. The sequence goes on from CM021744.1 coordinate 7,397,658, forward strand.
ACAAAAACAAAAACAAAACAAAAACAAAAAAAATGCTGCTAAAGAAAATTACTTGCTTTCCTTTGTTTTATTGAATGCAGCTTTGAACAGTACAAAGCCTTTATCAAATCACAAGAGCACAGAGGTCTAGAAGTGCTGGAATGCCACAACGTCCAGACCTTCTCTCCAACTCAAAAAAAATTATCTTGAGCCAATTGTGTTCTAGTCCAGGAGTCCACAAACATTTGTTGCCTGTATTTTGGTTGCCTCAAGATAGCCAATACATGTCAAACAGTATTTTCTCACAAGCTTTGATAAACAGTAACACTAGTATCCAAGCCTAGCTGAAGTATTTGCTTAGGATGCTAAACTGAAGCCAGTATGGTACAGTGAACATACAAACCACGTATTTTAAGTGACAATTCATTAAAAACTATGCATAAAATATTCTCAACCCCTGCTGTGTAAAAATATATTTAAGTACCTTCTTCATCTGTTGAGCTTTCTGAATTTGTGAATCTGTTTAAGTAACTAAAACCCGAATGTAGAGCGGGAGTGCTGTGAGAGCCTTCACCATTCAAGTCTGCTACACGGTTTCCCAGCTCCTTAGTTGGCGTTTCCTGATGCAAACAAAACAGCTCGATTAACTCTTTCATATACACCATGCATCCATGCAGTTGGATGGGATGCTAACTTTCTGAAAATACTTTGTTTTCCTCATCAAATCTACTATGAAAATACATGGTCTGCAAGCTCTTTAGTTATTACCATACAATAGAACTTTGAATTGTACATTAAGTATATAGATACACCTCCATTTTCAAAAAAGTTGCATCAGATCTATGGTAAACTGAATGCAGAAGCAACTGTTTATGTCATTTATCATATAAAACGATTTCATATGCCCTAGGAACAAAGCTAAATCTTCCAATTGCACAGAAAACAGTTCCCTTATCACAATACACAGGTATGGATTTTTTTCTCTTCTGGAAAAGCCTTTTTTAGTCCCATCTCCCATTTTACCTTTTTTTAACCCTTTAACTATGCTTCAGGATAAAGAGACACACTCTGTATGGCTAGTATTTGAAGCAGCCAATATTTTATCAGTAACTATAATAAATGAGAGTTTGACAACTATATAGTTTAACACGGCTTATTTTTTTCTTTCCCCTCCGACAATAGGATTACTATTCTACAGAGGACAGAAAAACAAATACATACCTGTGTTTTCTATTCCAAAAGACAATGGCCCCTAGTATGCTTGATGTCACTGTTCTTTTAAACTGACTGTACTAGTTCAGTTGCTATAATGTTAAAATACAATCCCTTTTGTATCAAGTTACAGAAGCTTAAAAATTGATAAAGCAAATAGGGAAACAAAACTAACCTTGAATTTTATAAGCAGATCAGTATTGTTTTACTGAACTTGAATAACATTGTATTAATAAAAAGCAGCACTCATCTAACTACTGCTCTCATTTTTGATCATAGCTTAAGGTAAATTAATGCTAACTAATGCAGGACTCAGTTTTTATTTTTATTATTAAGACATTTGAACTTAAGCCCTAAGTCCTCAAATTCATATAAACAGATAGATAAACCACTTCTATAAAGTTACAATAACATTCTGATAAATAAAATTATTAATTAAATTTGGTCCATAATGCTGTCTCTCACTCAAATTCAATACAGCTTACATGCATCAGTAAAACATCACTAAAAACCAGGTTTCATCCAGTGCATACACAGTCAAGGTTCCAAAAGCAGTGGAAATTTAGGACTTGGCAAACAACCCTGTCCACAGCAAAACTACACTTCAAGTCCCTGCTGCTATTCTACCATCAACACAAAACTGCACCTAACCAAGACAAAACTTTCTTTACATAGAGAATACAAACACATCACAAACAAGATGCCAAGACAAGAAAGTGATCTTGTAACAATGTGCCCATACATACTGGTAAGTTATTTACCACATCTTGCTTAAAACAAAACAAAACACAACTTTAATTGGTAATTAAAAAAGGATACCTGATCAAACAAATAGACCGTGACATCGTCAAAGAAAGTTACTGCCTTTTTCTCATTTTTCCAGTGCTCATGTTGCCTTTCATTAAGAGGTTTTGGAAGTTTCAACAAGCTTCTCAGATGCTTTCCATCATCCTTGTCAGTAAGTATCTCAGGTACTTGATGAACAGTTTCATCTTCACTGTCAGAACTCAGACTATGCATATGAAAAGTCCTCATGTCATCCTCAGAATCACTGTTTTCATCTTCCTCATCCGCATCATCGCCATCTTCTAAATCAAGCATTCCAGAAACATCAAGTTTGCCAAGGTATTTTCCTTCAATATCTGGCTCTTTCAACTTTTGTCCTTCAACATGATAGAAGGACTTCTCACTGTTACTTGAGTCTAAAGGATTGTGTATGTTATGCACAGACTTCAAGTCTCTGTGTGAAAAAAGTTCTGAAGTATTAGTGCCAACACAAGAGACACTTTTATGGGAAGGCTCCGACAGCTTTATTTCATCCCTTAGGTTATTTTCCATTGGTATTTCCAGGGAATTTAGAGTTGCCTCAGTCCACTCGTCAGGACACCTCTGTATCCTTACATCCATCTCTTGTATTTCTATCTCGTGATTTAGTTCTGATTTTGTACTTTGATTACTGGTATCCTGATAATTTCTTAGGTCATACTTTTGCTCTCTCTCTTCAAAACAATAATCCTTTTTAGTATTATTCTCTCCTCTATTTGCAGAAGTGATACACGTAGCCTCCCTTGATAGATTTACAGTCTCTTCTGTTTTTTTATCTGGTTCAGAATCATTATCAGAGAAATAGGCAGAGTCTCTATAGGAGTTTTGATGCCCACCCACAAAAGCCTCTGGGGCTATTTCAAAATTGTTTACTGCATCTAAACAAGCTGCTGCTTCTGAAACAATTATGACTGGATTAGCAGGTAAATCATTGGCATTGCTCTCACTGACACCACAGTTACCAGTATCTGCATTAGAAGCATCCTCAACAGTAATATGGGAAGTCCATTCTGGAGACTCCAGATTCTCTGTTTCATAGCCACTGTCAGCAGGCTTATCAGGCGGTAAAAGTTTCTGAGGACTTTGAACCTGTAAAGATTCTAAAACCTCATTTACATCTAACGAATCCAAAGAGTCAGGTGTCTCTAAGGCTTGTTCTACAGTCTGTACAGGAGATGAGCTGTCTTCCAAAAGACTATCCTGACTTGTGCAATCTGAAGTAGCAACAGAAATTAAGGTCACCTCTTCTGGAACATCCTTACAATTCTCAAAATGATTTAATGTTTCTTGTCTTTCCTCTGACAAATCATCCTTTTTTAATATGGGTGAATTACTTTGCAAGTTTCTTTCTGTATCTTCCTGATTGGGTTTTTCCCTATTAAAAGCGACTTCAGACTTGGAAAGCATTCCCTGTTTCATTTGTACATCACTCCCATTTGTTTTAACAGCAACACCGTAATATGGATCGTTTCCAACATTATTGTTTTTTGTATTACTAGATGGCTCTTCTTGACAAAGAGTATCAGCGTTACAGGACAAGACTTGGTTGACTTCCACATTTGAAAGTTTTCCCTCATCCTTCAAACAAGGAAGATTTGCACATTTATCATGCAACTTAGAGGCTGCAGATGGACTAGAGGATGCCTGCATCTCTACAGTCATCTGAGACTGAGAATTCCTATCTTTATCCACTGTTACTGGATTACAATTTTCATCTTTCATGGTTCCAAGATTTTCACATACTAAAGAAAAGACCTGTGCGTTTCCAGCCAACACAGGCTCAGGCTCCACAGAGTTTCTATGCGAGGTTTCCAACATACTTTTTAGAACAGTTTCTGGTTTTTGCCTGAAATCACTGCTGGTTTTGTTAGACAATATCCCTGTTAATAAGTTTTTCTCTTGAAGAAATAAGAAGTTATCAGAAAGTTCTTCTAAAGTTACTAAGTCAGACTGGTTAGAAATATTTTCACCTAAGGAAACTGCTTTGTTTTCAGAAACACGACTAGAATGCTCTTTCTCAGCAAAGCCTGTGACATTCGTAACATCTGTATTTGAGTTTAAAACAGTCAGTTTAAAGTCTTTAGGAATATCATTTGTTTCAGCAAAACCAAGTACTTCTCTGTTTGTTAATTCTTCTGATCTGCTAATGTCATTAAATATATTCTGGAAAGGACTTTCTGGACTACTATTAGCAGGCAAAAATTCCTCTTTAGGATCTGTATTGTAGTGGAAGAAGTCCCCATCAGTGCTAGATTCTTCAACATCAAGATCCCTGAGAACCATGAAATGAGAACTTTTTTCTTGAACAGCTTCTTGATCAACTTCTGTAGTTAGTACAACTGATTGGTTATCGAAATTCATGCTGCAGCCACTACCTTTTTCCTCTAACTGGATATAGTAGTCATTTCCAACAGAAAGTTTGTGTGCATCAAACACAGGTAACACCCCAGGAACGGCAAGTGATGCTTCCTGACCACTTCCATCCTGTGCTCCTGGCCCTTGCTCTGAAAGTGATCTCTCAAAAACCTCCATAGGAAAGAAAATACTTGTGTATGCCATTGCTTCATCAGGATTCACACGACCACACTCATCAAAATGATCATGTTTAGCTGCCTCCCAGATATATTCAAAGCTGAGACCCTGGCTCGTTTCAGTTACAGTAAGAACTTCCTCCATTTCATGGCTAAGTCTATCTCCTGTAAAGTGATCTAAGATTGGAAATGCAGAATTATTTGTTTCTCTATTAGACGTGTTTGGTTTAAGAGCATTCCACTGCTGTTCAAAATCAATCTCTGAGTCCCTTTGGCTTTGCATGCGAAGGTAAGTTAAAAGTCTATGCACTTCTTCTGCTGTTGGTCTCTTTTCTGGAGGTAGCCAGCAGAACTGCAGCACTTCATACCTATAGAAGCAAGAAACACCTTTCAATAGTTTCCACAAGGAAAAGAATTTTACAAAAATCAGGTACCTAAATACTAAAAAGCAACAGCAGTATTACTGGCAGGAATTTCCATCTATAGCAGCTCTTCATTTTCTATAGGGTGACTTTGCCAGAAACATTTAATTTCAATATATTTTTAAGAGAAATGGGTAATATGAAAAACATACTCAGCAGCTTTAAAAAATAATTTAAAAAGTTTACCATCTATCAGAGTATGGCTGCTCCAGACGTGGCTTAAAAAGTTTAATCTGCTTCTCCTTGATGACGTGGGTTAGGACTTCCCTGTCGGAGAATTCTGAGTAAGGCTGAGCAGCATTCTCAAACAGCTCCCACAGTGTTACGCCCAGGGACCTAAAAAAGACAAGCAAAATGACTGAACTAAGCTGTTCTCAAGAAAATAAGGATTATGCAAGAACAGGCAAGAACCACAAAATATCACTATCCCATTGCACCATAATAATTTCAGAATCCGTTAATCCATTTCAAGTGTGCTTGACAGAACGCTAAAAGCCTCAAAAACAAAGTTCTTTGAAAGCCAGTGCCAATGAAAGTAACAAAATGAGGACTCAAGTGACTGATCTATGGAAGAAACTCCTGCATAGTAATGAAAAGGAGAAAATGCCTATTTAAAACAGAGAAACAAGAGGAAAAAAACTATGGCTTAACTAACGGCTACTGTTGGACAAAACTGCACTCGTGAGTCAAACCACTAGAACACTCATCTGTTTTGGACTTCTTTAAATTGGTATTTTTTAAGCTGAAGTACTCAGAAGCCTTGTTTTTGCTCAGTGCTGTATACATATGACATACAACACTGATCACATTTTCAGTGCTTAGAGCTGATCCAGATCTTTGGACAACCTTTTCTTGCCCAAAATACAAAGTAAATTCTATTACCATAGAATAATTTAGATCAGAAGGCATCTCTGGAATCTTCCAGTCCAAACCTAGTCAAAGAAACTTTGCATAAAAGTCACTGAAGTTCAATTCAGAATGCTTAAGACTCTCGCTGCTGGTAGTTTAGATGAACAATATGATCTGAGGAACTCTGCTTGAAGGATACAAGGAAGAAAGTATTTAAATCATTTCTATCTTGCTTTTGCGAATCTTGTTTTACATTAACAAATAAAACCTAGTTTATTATTCAGTACCCTTAAAATATAAAAGCAGGAACTTAGCTACAGTGTTTTTGGAAATGGTAACCTAAGCCTCAATTCCATTATCCAAGTTTTCCTGGACTTGAGAACTGAGGTGGAACTTCAAAAAAGTTCAAGATTTTCTCTAGTCTCTCTATAAGGTATGTGGTAGCAGAGACTAACCTTAATGGGATTCTAGTGGCATCTACCTCAAGATTTAGTTTTACATCATCCACAGCTACTAATGCAAAAATTTACCTTCCTTTATCAACACTTGAAGGAATTCGGCAAATTAAGTAAATGTTTTATTAGTATAAACATCTATTCTTCTGCTATACATTTCTCTTAATCTAATTGTTCTTGCAACAAATTTTTAGGCAACTTTCCAAAGCAAGATACAGTTTCAGATTTGTAGAGATTAACCTACTGTGCATCTGATAAAAAATTTAAAAAAAGCAGCGCATCAGGCCAATATTCAATGATAAATATTTACTCCTTTATGTAACATTTGAAAATGTATTCCAAAATATCTCACAAATTATTTTATTATTTACTACATACCATATGTTACTGTATTTATTTTGCTCTGCTGATAACAGTCTGTCTTGAAAACTTGTTATTAACTCAGGTGCAGTCCATCGAAGAGGAACAAGTTTCTTCTCATCTGTCTCAATATAATCTTCCTATATTATTGAAAAAAAAAAAAAAAAAAAAAAAACCACAAGACTGAACAAACACCGGGACAACTTCCAGAAGTTGACAATGTTTGCTTTTCCCTAATCTGTTTTCATGTGATCACTATGTGTAAAATGAGAATTAAAGAAGTATTCTCTTCTACTTTGGTAAAATGAGATTAATGCTAGAGAAAAAAGGCATTCAAGAAATCCATTTCTTGTATACAAGGAAATTGAATATCAATTTCTTGTTTAATATTTGGTACTCAAAACTTTAATGAACACTTTGCATTTTTCACTTTCTTGGTATATTTAAGCATTTTAAACATTTTCATTAATCAATTTGATAGCATTTTCCCTTTCTTAGAACATTCAATTTATTTTTTTGCATAACACCTGCCATTATTGTTTTAGGGCTACTGCATATATGATATATAAACAAATTTAACCAGAAACTTCTATATAAGCAGGAACTCCATTCATTTCGTTTATTCCATTACATGACCTTGCTACAGATCTTTGCCATTTAGTCTGAGAAGTTCACTATTCAGAAAAATAAAAAGGACTACCTGGGATCAGTTCATAACCTTGTAATATGCTAGTTATAATCTCAGGCTTTCAAATCCTTCAAATTTTTTCTTTTTTAAAAGTACATTACCAATTCCAATTAACTTACCTTGTATCTACTGAATCCTATACCATAATCTCCTACTTTGACATTTAAATCAGATGTAAGAAAGCAATTTCGTAAGGCCAAGTCACTGCAAAGGCAAACAAATAAGTAGTAAGAACAAACCAAGTCTTCAATTAAAAATAAGACAAGTGGGTTAAAAGAAGTAACACTATTCAGAAGAGTCAGACCATGGCTTGAAGCATCAACTAAAAAAAGCCACAAAATTTTATAAAAATAAATACACATATTTACAAACAATATGCACATTTACAGGTTACGGTAGCAAGTCGCAAGAGCAGATAGGTAATATTAAACAACTAGCACTAAAGATTCAATATCCACACTATATACACTTCAGTAATATTATTCAGATGAGCTGTAGCCTGGTCCCACAGACCAAAAGGCTCCTAAAAGCTGAAGCAAGTTAGGCATGCATCTGAAGCTACCTCTCTGATTCTCTTTGGATATAATTAAACAAGAAGATCTCCAGAAGATCAACTCAGAATACAAGCCCAGGCACAGTAACTGGCAACAATAGGGAGATTCATTTCAAAAGTACAATTTTGATTCAAACTAAATGTGAAGATAGTTCTCCTGTTGCTTGGATTTTCATCTTTTTTTAAAAAAAAAATACATAAACAATCGATTCCCAATCTCACTAGAATACCGCAGACACCATAGTTCTGTATAAACACTCTTCATCGTACTAAGCAACTAGTAATATATTACACACACAAGGAAGTTCCTCTAAATTGCAAAACCACATTTGAAACATTACATTTGAACTAGAACAATACATAGTCTTTGAGAAAGACCATCAGATGAAACCATATATTTTGTAAAAGTTCCTTTAATTAAGGAATCAAAAAGGTCTTGAATGTACATTTCCAGTTTCCACTATAAACCAGACAAGTACTCATAGCCAGCAGTGTTGCTGGAATAATAGCAAGAGGCTTTTTTAGAAAACTGTGCAATCTCAGAAATCTATGCAAGTTTAATGAAATTGCATGCTTACTATGAAACCATAGCCATGACAGCAGAGTTCCACATGCTAATTGCTCAAATATTTTGCTTCTCAGTTCCACAGAAGGGTACTAGGCAATTAAGTGCACTGGAAGAATTCTACCATTGCTTCTGTGTAGATTTAAGAAGAGTAGTCTCTGAAGTGTAGATGGTCTGAAAACCACACAATTTCCCTACTTCAAAAGAGTAAGGGTTTTTCCCCCCCTTGAGAACTGTTGAACCTCATGGGTCAGAAACATTTGTAACGTTCAAGTACACTCCAAAGCTTTCCAACTTGTATTATACTATTTAAATAAATATCCCAGAAGAGAAGATAAAGTTTAGCTGCTAGAATTTACCACTAACAACAAAATCACTGATGCTGGAGCTTTACCACTTACTCTGACAGCATCAGGATAGTGCTGCTAGAAGTAAACATTTACAATGATAATTCTGCCGATCCAAAGAATAATTATTTATCAAGTTTAACTGTATTTCACTGAAAACATACTGTTAAATTTAATACCTACAAAGCCACACTGCTGCAATACGAGAAATGGTGATCACTCAGTTTAGAAGTTAAAACTGGTACTACCTTCAAGTAACTTGAAATTGTTAAAAAGGATAAAAGCTCTGCTATCTGGCACCAGCTGAGTCTAGGATTGGGGGGTTTCTTAGGGTTTTGTTGTTTTCGCATGCACTTTTTAAGACTGAAGTTTAATAGTTCACCTTCTCCCTGAACGCAAGGTCTCTGCTTTCTCAAAGTAGTACAATGCATTGGCCAGCAAGTTCCTAACATGCTGAAAGAGATGATGCAAGTGCTGCTTCTATAGCAAAGAACAGACTGACCCAATAAGCACATACAGAGAATAAACTATCCTGAGATATATCAGGTTTCATCAGGTAAGCCACTTTTGGGGAGCAAGTACTGTAATATAGCATAAGAAGTCTAAGGTTGTTGTCTCCAGTTCCTTAACAACTTCACAATTAAAGCATTTTTTTTGTCATAGTTCAGAAAAATGAGTTTCACGACTGCATTTTTTCTTACCTGTTCAAACTACTGTGATTGTTTCAGTAGTAACTGCATCATCTTTTATTAAAATAAAGAAATCCAGGCCTTCCCCCCCACACTAAAATGAAACTGTTCTCCCATTATGATCTGACTAGCTCCATTACTGAAAATTAAGAGACACTAAAGAAAAACAATGCCTTAGTGAGAGATCACCTACTTTTGTCAGATTTTTCAATTTAAGTCAGCTTCTCCCTTAACATATTAAATGAACTGCAGCTTTTTTTTCCATTTTTAGTAATAAAGGTAATGGATTACCAAAAATTCTAAGTTGCTATGATCTATAAAAATACAGTACAAAAGGTTGATTCTAACAAAAATTTAGTTTCATCCCCCAAAGCCCTAGCACACATACCCCCAACAAAACAAACTTAACTTGTGCAAGAATTAATCAAGCTACTAAATCAAACTACTAAAACTACTAAAACTACTACAAACTACTAAATCAAACTCTGGATTGGCCTAGCAGTAGGCTGTGTTCTACAGTCTGTACATCACCTAAAAAGTAGGTGATCAGCTTACAGTTGCACAAGGACTTTAAGACCATATCACTGCAATTAAATTAGTATCTTCATAAGCATCACAGCTTCCTGACATAGGATATGTAAATTAGATGAAAGTTTATTAAACTAGTGTCTTTAAAATGTGCCGATTTTAATGAAAAGACCTACATGAATTTTGTAGTGCACCATAGCAAAGAGTAACTTATCTGGAAAACATACCTATGCACAAAATTATGCTTATGCATTACAGCAAGTCCAGCAGCAATCTCACATGCCATTCTCTGTAGCAGCATTATTTGTGAATCTCCTTTAATGTGGTCCTGCTCGTTGCAAATGTAAGTTTTTAGGTCACCCTGTAAAAGAAGTTGAAAATAATTAGCCTTGTATGTTAGGTGAATCTAAAAAAATATAAAGAGCCAGCTAACTACCTACGTTACTTATTTACCAGTGAACAAAGTTGGCACTAGTTATAAATAGATCTGTGCTTAATGAAGTATCTCCTTAAGTTTCAGTCATCACTTGTATAAGAAGTCATCCAAGGCATATGGTATTGTCCTTGTAAGGTTTTTTTAATCACATCATTTAGGAGTTAATCTAAATCACACTGCCACATAAAACATAACTGTCATACAATAATACTTTCCATTAAAAATGTGATGAGCTTCTGTTTTTTAAGTGTAATCAGTTTCAAGAGCTCCCAATCAGCAATTGTCTCTCTGGCATAAGCAAGGGGATGGAAGGAAGAGATCACAAAAAACTGTTTTAGACACTTTCAGCTCGCCAGAGCTTTAGATATTAAAAGACCATGATAATACAGCCCACTCCCATCATTCAGGCACCAGAGGATGGCAGCAGTTTTGTTGAACCTAGGCACTGCTGATCAGCATCCATACAACTTACCAAATTACAAGCCTACAGAAGCACTCCATAAATTGCCCCCCCCAAAAAAAAACAGCTTTGAAACAGATGGAAAGGTAACTGGGAGTTGTCAAGCATCTTCTAGTCTTGCTTTTCATGTGTAGTAGAATCCAAGAAAGGTAAGAGAACAAGTTTCTTATGCCACTATTCTTACTTTCACTTGTACACAACTTTTAACCTACCGCTTCTATATTTTTATTATTATTCAATTGTAGTCTTCCTGCAAGTTTATAAAAAGATTTCAGAATTTGTTTTTTGAATAAAATTACTTGTATCAAGACTGCACAATACATTACATCACAACTTATTTCACCAGCGTAACATACTGGGCTATAACTGTACACACCAACCATGCCTAAACCTTGGACCAGGAAGAAGACTGAAGAGAAGTCTGAGATTGAACAGACATGGCAGCAGCCTTTGCACTGCCTAAAAAGTGTTATCTTCAGAAAAGAACAAAAGATCACTAAATTTCTGTTCCTCTGGTGTTCCTGTACATCACAAAGCTGTAACTAAAGCATCTCATTTCTCCTTAATATGGCTAATTAAAAGTGACAGTGTACGGTTCTCTTAATTCAAGTAGTAGAGCAACACACCAAACACAGACATCTAACAATGCAGTGATACCTGAGAACTAATTGACTGGAGAGTCACAAATCTGAGTTATAGTATTTAATAAAATAAGAAATGGGATGGACAGTCTCCTAAAAAGCAGACACTACACCTACATAAAACAATTTTGTTTAAAACATGAACAAATCCTACAGTACTTGCAAGCAACTATTCTATCTGCATCTGTTTTATACATAGTACTTACACTACAAAGCTAGTAGGTAGAGCTAATACCACTTTGTGACAAAAAATGTATAAGCTCTAAGACTGTTTGATATTATAGAAACCTTCATTACATTCTCTTTATCCTGTTTTCAGCTACTAATTAGGCAACATTTAAGTATTTGCATCCCACAGAATTGTGTTTTTTTAAAAAAATGTCTCCATATAGATTATTATGACTTGCAAGTACAGCTTTAATATCACACTGACTCATACATGTGTTTAAACACACAAACGCATACTTCCCTTTCTGCCTTGCCAGAGCAGATTAACCAGAACAGAATTCCAAAGAACTACAAAATGAACAGTGTCCATATCACAGATTCCCAATTGCATAGCCTAATGAAGTACAAAAATCCAGTTTAACTGACTCTAGATGGCAGCATGCTGCTGTACAAAGTCAAACTATCCTGTGAAACTGTTGTCATCCCTTGAAACAGCAACTGGTTACTCACAGTTTGTCCCAGGTGGATTAAGTTCTTAAGATGCCTGAAATGTGCCAAGGGATTGCTTTTTAATTTTTAAAAGCCTTAGTAACAGCAGTGCTATGTGGCATCCTTTATTTAGTAAATAATTCCCTTATTTAATAAATAATTCATGTAAACACATTTTTATAGGAAATGCAAGTCATATTAAATCCAGCATCTTGAACCCCACTGGCTCTGTTTTCCTCATCCTATTAATAGCAACAATCAAAGTTAAAATATAGTCATCGTGGGGTTTTTTTGGCACTGGTTTAAGAGGACATTCCTTCAGATCAATGAATGCACTCTAGTGCTAGACTGACAACCAGATGGACCTGGGCAGGCTGGAAGAAGGGGCCAACTGAAATCTTATGAAAGTCTAGAAAGACAAATGCAAAGTCTTACACCTGGAAAGAAAAAAAAAAAAAAAAAAAGCCTTGCAACAATACAGACTGAGGACCAACCAGCTGGACAGCAGCTCTGCAAAAGGGGACCTGGGGATCTTGGTAGACAGTATGCTGAACATCAAGCACCTGTTCTCCCTGGAAGCAAAGACTGCAAGCAGCATCCTGAGCTGCATCAATAGGACCATAGCCAGGAGACCAAGGCAAGAATTACTCCCTTCTCCCCCATGTTTGTTACGCCACATTTAGATCCTGTATCCAGTAGTGGCTGCCCCAGAACAAGAGAGAGAGACTGGAACAAGTTCAGTAGAGCATCACCAAGACTGTCAGGGTATCAGAACATTTCACCCTGGCTAATTCAGCCTGGAGAAGGAAAAACTGCAGGGGCACCTGATAGCAGCTGTCCAGTATTTATGAAGCTATGAGGACTGAGCCAACTCTTCACTGCAGAGCATGGCAGAAGGATGAAATGACAGGCATAAGTCAAAACAGAAGTTCAGTCTAAGCATAAGTAAAAATGTTTTCCTGGTAAGGACACCTGAGCAATAGAGTGGGTTGCCCAGATTAAGCCATGTAAATTTTCACTCTTGGATGTTTTCGAAGACCCACCCGGCCAAAGCCCTGAGCAACCCGGTCTGCCCCCAGGCTGATGCTACTTTGAGCAGGAAGTTGAACTGAAGACCTACTGCTTGAATTCCAGACCCTTCCAGCTTGAATTATCCTATGATGCCTCCCTGTCTACAGACAGACAGTAGTGACACATCAATAGTATTCTCAATTTTGAGCCACAAATGACTCTTTATTGGACAGAGTTTTTTTAATGCAGAGCTTTTTAAGTATCAAAACTTATACATGTCAGGGGGAACACAGTTCTGCAAAATTCACTGCTCAGACATCTGAAAATAAAAACCTCAGTAATCACGCTTAAAGAAGGCTCCACTTTTTCTCCAACTTGTTCTGCCACTGCCTCATCCCTTTTCTCCCGAGAATCTGTGAAGAACTAGATTTTTTACCTTTCCTCCCACCTCTCTCAGTTCTAGTCAGGATCGGTTCAGCCTTCTTTGTAAATAAGTCTTAATTTTATTTTCTCCTCTAACAACCAGAAGTCAGGGGCATATTTATCCGCAGAATTCTTCTGTAACTTTCTGCTTTGCAGAAATTCCACGTTTGGTCCATAAAAACACCCAAACTGCTGATGTGACTTCAAACAAGTAGGTACTGACAGGGTTTGAGAAGCATAAAAAGGTTACCAAATTATGTCCACTCAACACTTTACACCAAGTTGGAAAGCTACCTGCCAAGTCACATAATACCACATAATTAAGAAAACTAAAAATACTACCCCTGCCTCCCTGCTTCAACATTGCTTCACCATATATGTACCCAATATCACTGATGTTAGTACCCAATATCACTGATGTTAAAATACCTGAACTGGTGTATGGTATGGATTCCTTATACCGTTAGAAAATTGTTTAGGCATATGTAAGTAAGAAATATTAAACGTTTCTGAGAATAAGAAGTGTTTGAACCCAACAGAAATTATTTCTGGAGCTGCCATGTGCTGTCAACCTCCCATTTTTTCCTCTTTAAAACTACATATTATTGATATATGTAGTATTTGCCTCTTTTATTGTTATTAACATTGATTATTAAACTGATTTGCTGAACACTTTGGTTAGCAGCTTTTCATTGCAAAGATTTTTATTTTATTTTAAGATGTTTTCAAGTGGCAGTAATCAGAAAAAGGCCAAATAAGAAATAACCAACCACTGCAGGCAGACGCCTTCCACTAACAACTACATCTCTGCAGCAAGCTACAGGGCATTCTGGGTGAACACTGCATCCTGCTGATCTCATCTGCTCAGGGAATTGCAAGATATAAGAAACTTCTTCAAGAACTATCTGATACGCAAATCACTCTCACCATATAGATGCTACTTTCACATTTGAATAACTTTCCTTTACTCATAAATTATGTCAAACTACTAGAAGAGTTGCTGTGCTGACAAAATGCTGGCCACACATGACTGACTAATACGTTGAAGTTAATAAGCCATCTACCACTATTTTTAACCTGGCACCATTCTACAGCTTTTAACAGTGGCCAGTTAGCTATTCATAGAAGACCTCTAACATACTAGACAAATTAATGCAGGATCTTTTAAGGACTTATTGACCATTTCATTTTGTATTTACCTGTTAAAGATTTTAAACAGTTGTAACAGAGGCAAAGTAAAATTAGAATATAAGTCTTTCAAGGACTTACATGCAACTGACCTCCCTTGCTTCTTTCCCAGTTCTTTAAAGCAAGGGACACACAGCAAGTTGGATTACGCTACAACGAGGCCAAATGCTAGCAAATATAGTTGCTGTGCATACAACATTGTGTAACAGAAATGTGTAAATAGTTCATATGGCCAGGCAAACAAGTAATTTAGCCCACATGACAGTCAGTGCCACTCCACTGACAGTTGGCTCTGGTATCTCTGCACTAGTTTCCAGTGCCTCTGGACCAAGACCTTTCAGTGCCAAGGAACCTGGAAACTGATAATCCAACAGGGCTGCCTGAGCAGGCAAGGCAAGGTCAAAAGGCCCTATAAATGGCCCATGAATCCTGCTAGAAGTTGCAGAAGGAGGAGATACTACAATATGCTATAATTTTGAAGGCATGTGAAGAAAACATCCTCTGTATACTCTAGATGGTCTTGCTCAGTAGACCAGCCACACTTTTCATTACTTTATATACAAACTTGCAAAGTGGAATCTGCACAGATAAAAAAAAACCTTGCCATATAAAGATAAAACTTCCTATCCAATACAGCTACCCTATTGGTCACTTAATAGCCATCTCACTCTTAACCACGTAAGTAACACAGATCATAACTTTATTCTTTGTTGAACACAAAGCATAGCATTATGCTAATCCCAGCAAAACAGCAACATTTGCCATCCTTCCTATACGAACAACAAGCAGCCACCACAGACAGTAAAACCTTCAGCCAACCACTTCAACTGCATCCGTTCCTACAGTCTTTCTACTGAAAAACCTGAAATTGGCACCTTTTGGAAGCACCTCCTCACTCACTGTTACCCAATTTCAGAAAAAAGGTACAAAAGAACCTACTACCTTTTGGCATCACTTACTAAAGCCCTGAGAAACCCAAGTAACTGCCATTCCAGCCACCGTATTAAAAACAACTTCTAGAGTATTAGCCTGCTGAAAGTCTACTAAAACCAAGGAACTACTAAAGGAAGCTATCTGGTCAAACCTTCTCTTCCAAATGGTGCCGTCTGGCTTCCTTGACATTTTCCCCCTCGCCATGTCTCTCCTTTCCCCTCACTTCAATAATGCTCCCTCCTACACTAGGCACTAGGACTACAGCAGAAATTAGTGACGCAGCAATAACTGAGCTAACAGCATACTCATCTCAATCGCTGCATGCAACTACTTACAATGAATATTGTTTTGTCTGCCTAGCCCCTGTATATTTGTGTGCACAATGAATAAAGTACTATGATCTCTACAACATACTCAGCTCTCCCTGTCAAGTAAGCAGTCCTCAAGTGAGCCAGGCTTTCAGTATGAAAGTCATGTTTAACTCCCTACAATATGTAATTTCTAAAAAACAAGCTTTAGTTCACTTGGAATAGAAATCAGCACAGACATTTATTCTCCATTCCAATGAAATTACCTAACTACATTCAAATTTGTAAAAATACCATTTTGGCTGTCAAGCTTACTGCCCCCAGTTAAAGTAAAAATCTATTTTATCTCCTTAAGTAAATCCTTTCCATGACAATTTTTGTCTCTAATCATCAGGCAAACAAGGATTTTTTTTCTTTAATATATACAGAAAGTAGGGCAATCTTTAAAAGTTACTGCAAAGTGAGATTAAAATATGTAACTATTTTAAAACATGGCAGCAGTTAAACATGATTAAATATTTTGATGTATATCTACTAACAAAGCCTATAAAATACAGTTCTTTTTCAAGGGTCCTTTTAAAAGAAACTACAACTTGAATAGCAAGTTTTAAATCAGCAAGAAGTATTCCATTTCTGCACATTGAAAAAAAAATATCTGCTCAACTTTAGGCAACCACTTTTCCATTTTTAGCCAAAAATGGAACATTTCACTTTGATCATTTTAAAAGTTCAGGCCTTTCTCCCATATAGAAAAAAAAATGATTTTATCAGCATTTTCACCTCATTAATTTAACAGATAGTAAATTTGAGTAAAAGAACAGTAATGAAAAATATGATTATTTAAGGTCACAGATTAACTGATGTTTCTCAAAAAAACCTCAAAGTTCATGTTCACTTTTATTTAAATTGCCTGAGGCATCTGGTGCAACTAGAACTGTATTTGTGTACCTGAGTTTAAAGGAAAATACTGTAGTAGTGAAGCATGTTAAGAAGAACTATATTGAATTTTATAAGTACAAACTATTTTTACTTCTTAAAGACTTCTTAGTTGCAAAGTCATGATTTTGGCTGGGACAGAAGTAATTTTCTGCGCAGAGGCTCACATAAGGCTGCATTTTTTTATTTTTTATTTTTTGATGAAAATAGTGGTGATAACACCCATGGTTTCAGCTGTTGCAGAGCAGTGTATACACAGATCCAAGCCATTTTCGCTCCTCGTTCTGCCCTGTCAGCAAGGAGTCTAGGGGTCCACAAGAAGTTCACACGGGGACACGGCCAGGACAGGTTACACAGCTTGATCAAAGGGAAATTCCATTCTACATTGTGTCATGCTCAGTAATGAAAGATGGGCTAAGGAGAGGAAGGGGAGGGACGTTCAAAGGGATGGTTTTTGTCATCCCAAGAAACTGTTACAGGTGGTGAGCCCTGCTGTCCTGGAAGCAGCTGAACACCTGCCTATTGATGGGAAGTAACAAATGAATTGTTTGTTTTGCTTTGCTTGTGCACACAGCTTTTGCTTTGCCTAGTAAACTGTTTTTAATCTCACACCGCATGTTCTCACACTTTTACCTTCCTCATTCTCTTCCCTTCCCACCTGGGGAGAGCGAGCAAGCAGCTGCATGGTACTGAGCTGCCTGCTGGGGGTAAAACACAACACTCCTGAGTTCGCTTCTGCCTTGACATTTCTCAACAAACTGTTTTCACTAATATCTAGACACAGACTTAAAAGCTGTAATTAAGCCTACATTTAGATAGCAACCTGGAGTTCTGGGTTTGTATTTTTTTTTAAATATTGTATTACACTACAAGAAAGCAATTCAAGTCTTTGCAGACCATGAGACCATTGCCATATCCAAATCTTAGTTTCTTAAGATTCTGTATGTACTGGGCACAGGGCAAAGTTTATACTTTGTTTATACATGCATAACACCTCCTTCCTCACAAAGCTTATGTAAATTCCAACACATGCTCAAGAATGCAGTAGCTGAGCAAAGTTTTTGTGCAATTACCCTTCCCATCTTCTGTGGCCTTTGTGGCACTAACAACAGAGCAGAAAGCAATGAGAACACCCTTCACTGTGCCCTTAGCATTTCTTTAGGTGTTCAGGAAGCACTACAGGAATATGCCTGGGGCAGGAAGAGAAAGAACAAGGGAGATAAAAGAATAAGAAAGTAGGAATAATAGAAGTATGGTAACAGAAAGGATCAGGAAGAGCACATGATGATACTTAAAACTCCAACTGTTGGAACACACTCATTACAGATTCTGGAGATTAGCCCACCAGTGCGTTTTAGCTGCACAGCACAGGTAAAAGTTGTGCACACTGGAGGGGAAGAGGCAGGAGGGAGGAAGTTCTTTCAGTTTCAGAAATTAACATTTTCTTAAGAGTCATATTAAAAACAAATAAAGGCTCTACTGACAGCAAGTAAAATTTAGGATGAGACTGAGCACGTGCATGATACTGGACTGCAATAAAAAGCATCCTTTTTCCTTCCAGCCTCCTTGTTACATGATGTAGTTAGACTGAAAGACTAATAAATCACATCAAAGAAAGAACAACTGTTTTTTTCCTCAGAATATTCCACAAGAACAAGTTCTTTTTAATCCATCATGTAAATTCTAAATATATATATATATATATATATATATATATTTCTGCAGTCTGTCTCTAAAGTTAAAAAAAAGTATCCTTTCTGAAATTCTGGTTATTCAAAAAAAGAAATACCCCAAAAGAAAAATAAGAATAGTTCTGTGCCTGAAGGGCGGTAAACATACTACGTAAAATTTACACAACAGAAAAATAACTGCAGCCTTTTGTGCAAACACACTTACCAAGTCACAGAACTCGAAAACTAGGAGGTAAGGAATGGCTTCCACACACTGCCCAATGCACTGGAGAACATTTGGATGCTGAAGAATACTGGAGTGAAAATACAGTTAAAGTCAGAAAGATTACAGCGTACATTATTTGCAGTATAACATAACACAATGAAATCTCAGTTGTAAGTCTCAAAACGTAATTTGGGGCAGCATGAACAGAAGGCATGAGTATCCAGCCACAGATTCCCTTTGCACTTTTACTTTGTATTGCTGCAGCATATCATCAAGAGCAGCTGAAACTCAGAGGCTCTTAAAACCACCAAGCCAGCACAGCCACAAAAAAAAGTCACACCTATCTTCCCACCCCCACCACTCCCTTATACCAAAAATAAGTGTTCATACATGCAACTGGTTCGTGAACTATGTTTGAGGAACTGATCTGGCTAAAAGCTAAACCCTTTTTTTAGCCAGGTTAGTTCCCTGCCAGATTAGTTTCTTTTTCTAAATTGTTTCAAAAATACTCGTGCCAATGCAGCACAAGGTATGAGATTTCTTCTGACAACTGCCAACAATTTAAGCCTATATGCAAACGTAACTAGAACATTAGAAAGCATCTGTAGCACATTCAGGCAAGGTAAGCCACACAAAAGTATACCTGGTAAACTACAGTACTCCTCTCTATTCCACTCAAAACATGAGAGGAGAAATTAGAATACCTTGAATACATCAAATACCTTTCTAGTAGGCAAAGACTCATTTCTAGAAGCAAGTAGTTCCAAACAAATTCTGATTTTTTTTGCACAAGTCTGATTGCAAGCTACCTCTACAGGTTTAGTTTTTAGCACTATGCTGTGTTCATTTTTTTGAATAGGGGAATTTTAAAGAAATTTAAGTGCATCTGATGAAGTGTTGCCAGTTCTCCTACTTCCAATAAGAAATTCAAATACAGGATTTAAACCTCAGTTCTTAAAGTCAAGTAATTAGACATAATGCTAGTTTGCAACATCAGGATTTTTCCAAACAGCTGCCGAAGAAAATCTGATAAACCAAACCAAGTGTGTTTTCCAATCATGAACAAATAACTACCAAACACATTTAAGCAAAGAGCTTGTATCTAAGCAAACTCATCACTTTCGTCACTTTGCGTCGTCTGTATTTCATATCTTAAAGAATTTAATTTTGTAAGGGAAGGCAAGCAGAGACAGTAACACTGAACAAAAATTTCTGTAGCTCATAAGCAGTAGTATGAAAGTGTTTAAGGTAACCTAGTTATGGTTTACTTACTAGTATGGTTCTCCATTTCTTAAGAACTGTTCTTGCTCCTTGAGACCTGCACTTGCCTTCAACTCTTTCACTATCACTCTTGCCACACTAGTGCCTGTATAGATCTCTCCAAGCAGAACCTGAAAAATGATTACCATTGTCTTTAAATCAGCAGAAAATAAAATGGAGTTTCTCTACAAAGGAAAAAAGAGCTAAAAACATGGTGCATGGAAGAATTTCTGGCTTGTTAACACACGTAGAGCTCTGATACTCAGACACCCATACTTCATAAATCTTGACAATTGATCAACACATCAGCTTTCAGAAAATGTCTTTTTGTGAAGACCATTTATTTACTTAAGGTTTTTTCCTAGAAAGCATTGGTAGTAACAGGAACATATTAATTCAATCCCATGGAAGTGAAATGTCTAGATAGTAAGTAGCTTTGGTAAGAAATTGCATTTAAGAAGCACTAATCATAGCTTTATAAAGTGCATGCAAGTAAACAATTTCAACTACAGTTTTTCTTATGCTATTGTAATTCTTTTAAATAAAGAGCATCATTATTAAAGGAAATAGAGTAGTCTGGTTAGTTAGGAGGAAAACTCAATCTGTAGTACAATATTAAAGAACTTCTCACCTTTCCAAACCAGCCATTTCCGATTTCCTGGATGTAGTTTATACTCTGACGCGCAACTTGAGACTTTGATCCATCTGTTATACACAACAATGTTACATGCAGCTAACCACTCAGATTGACAAAGTTATGCAACTGTTGAGGAAACAATGCATGCTCCTAGAATATTTATTCCCATTTATATGCATATATTCAGGCTAACCAACAAAACGTATTATGAACATAATGAAGTATGAAGGTAACTGGACAATAGTATTCAAGAGAAACTTCTCAGCTTCTAAACCATTTATACCAGAATACCCATCCCACCCAAAAGATGTGTCTCTATGACACATAAACGTCTTTAAAAAAAAAAGTTCAGTACGAAAGCAAAAAAGCTGAGTTCTAATTCCAATACAAGTGCATCATACACTGCATTGGGGCATATCAGATTACCCACTTACACAAATTTCTATGTAAACAGAAGAAAAACCAAAATACTCACTGTATCTATATCTTAACATTTATAGTTACAGAGTTACCATTTTAAGAGAAGAAGGTTGAATGCTTTACTCTTCAGTTCAACTGCCCTACTTATAGCTACCATCTGGAAGGAGGACATTTTCTGACTAAAAATACTTTAAAGAGCATGGAGAGGCAAAGGACAGAAAACAAGACAAGGATCTTGGCAGAGGATCAACAGAAACAATGGTAGACTCTATACTATAGAAGAGATTCAGCAGCATTATCTCTCTTACAGTGATATTTAGAAATGGATACAGCTGAAACAATAGCACTGCTGTCAAGTAAGAGATTCACTCTTGCTTCCATTTAAGAATAATGTCTGAAGTCCAATGACAACTCAGCCATGATGACAACTACTAAAGCGTGGAAGACACTGACATCCTAGAGCATTTCAAAACCTTTATGTATGTAGATACATAAAGGAAGCAGTCTAAAGAGATGTAAGCCAGTTTGTCTCTTAAGCTACTATATATAGCACCTGCTCTAAGTTATATTTTAAGAAATTTCACACTATACCCTATAAAAATGTAGGGTTAATTAACTCAGTTTAATTCAATCTGTAACAGTTAAACTTAAAAAGTCTGTTTTACCTGCACGAGATGGAAACTGGGAGGGAGTTGGTAAAGCAATACTGGGAACTGAAAGAGTAAAAACTTCTGCTGGAGACTGAACAGATGGAGTATCTTCTGCTGGAGGTGTAAAATCTATTTCATCATCAAAGTTATCTTCAAATTCCTGCAATAAAAAATATTAGTACTCAAACTAGTGTATAAAAATAACACTAATACATTTCTTTTAGTTTCTTACCTGAATACATAAACTTGACTAAAATAAAATAACCACCTGAAGGTAAAATATGACCCATTACAAAGGGCTTTATTTTTAAGTGAGATAACCTGATAATATTAAAAGAAACCATCTGAAAAACTGAAAAAAAAGTAATTGTAGTTGTTAAAGAACTTCACCTGAATGAGCAATGATAAGGAGGCTCATTTTTTCTTGACAGCGACAGATTTTTAATACTTCTATTCTTTACTTTCAAATTATTGCTGATTAAGGGAATTAAAGCATCAAATACTATCTTTATCAAAAATACGGAGGGTTTTTCAGGGCCTTTCCTCAGAAATGACAGCAAAACTCAAATTTAGAAACACCAATGACTGATGTTTCAAAAGTAACTGTTCTCTGATAACACCTTCTCAACAGATTTGCTACATTGGATATGCATCTTCAATAATATTTGCCAAGAACATCTTAAACACTGTCAGCAGACTAAACCCAGCAAATGAAAAGAAAACAAACAGCAAAAAAAATCTGTACAGTAAAATTGTCTCAGGGTATACTTTTGCTACTGATCCTAATAGATAGTAATGATTTTAAAGACACTTAAGATCCTTACTGCAGCATTGCCAAGTACTTAACCAGCTGCAGCAGTATTTTACAGCATGTAGAAATACATTTGCCGGCTATTTCAGAAGAAAAAAAGTACAGTGACAGAAGTGTCACTAACCACAAAGAATTAGAGCAAATAATAAGTATCCTGGAAATCAGATTGCAGCTGCAAATACCACTCGTATATAACATCTGTAACCTCAGATGCTTACCTTGAAATCTATCTCAGGGTCTTTGCAGCAGGAGACACAGTTTGCAAGCAGTATTACCAGTACTACTAGAGTACATACACACAGAATCACAAAAGATGAGGAAACTTCAACTGTAGCTCCTTGTCCTAGAAATAAACACGTATGTAGTATTATATACATATATTTAGCAATTTAAGACATTCCTTCAAAATATATTACCCCTCAGCATTTGTTTAAAAGATAAGTTTGAATGTTTAACTCTGAAGATATGATTAAAAGGAAACTGACAAGTAAGGAAATAGCTGGCAAAATATTTCTGTTCTATAACCTGCCTGCAAAGTTTTGGACTTTTATCTAGAAGAACACCTCACGTGAATTGTGTACAGACTTCTAACATACTACTATATGGCAATGCTGTCTCTTTCAATAAATGCAATCATGACAGTCTGCCAAACACACAAGTTGTTTTCACAAGTGCAATGGATCCAACCAGCTCCACCCTCAATTTCTGTTTTCTTGTGATTCTTTGGGTGATTTGTCTCCATTTCAAGTTGAGACAGGCTCTCTCACCCTTCTGTAAATGCATTTCCCAACAGCACACTTCCATATTAGCTGATAAAGACTTTCTACAACACATTTTATACGAATGAGTCAGGTTATTATTCCTTGCACAGAACCAAAAACCTCACGTAGCATTTTAACACAATCTTAAGGCATTGCCAGAGGAAATAAACTCATTTTCATGCCTGTTTTTAAATTGAGGGGAAAAAAAGAAGGTATTTGGGTAGATCCCTAGGAAACCACAGCACATATCTTGAGGGTTGTTGTTTTTTTGTTTTGTTTTTGTTTTGTTTTTGCTGTTTGTTTTTTTGTTTTTAAATGGGAACTGGTATATGGCTTGAAGAGTAGTAGGACCATAACTGATTAAGATATATTTAGATATTACATCAGCATTGCAAAAGTTACACAGTGTCAGGTGACTTATTCTGACTGGATTTTTAGGGACGCTCTAAGGATGAATGGGAATCTCTTGCGATGGAACACAGTATCAATAAAGCAAATAGGAAGTTGATCACCTTAACTAAGGACATACAAACCTGCCCAACTAGCTCTTAACCTTTAAAAAACTACAAAGATTCCTAGAAAAAGCCACAGCTGTTCACCATGTTCTGCAGAACACCAGAACACTTACAGAATATTTACTTATTTTCATTTAATGTAAAAGATAAATTGACAAACTACTGCTTTATCATACTTTTGAAACTTGGAAGTTTTCTGCACAACAGATTAGGAACATTAGCCATCCATACATCAATGGAAACGTTAAACAAAAAGTAAGGTTTTCAAACAAGCGACGCTATTTCTAGTCTCAACAGCAGCTCTGGCGTTCCAGATTCATTAGAGGACACAAATACTGCATTTTTAATTATTACATGCTGTTTGAATGCAGATCAGCCACAACATGACGCTATTTAACCACCTTTTAGTCATAACTCTGAGAAGTCTCTGCTGAGGGTTCTCAATAGAATGATTTACATTCATTTAAATCAAGGCTCCCACGTTATGCCTTCATATATTTCATTTATAAGCATCAACAAGGAAATGGAAAAGTAAACACTAATTTATGTTGGCTTCCTTCAGATGGTTAGTAACATTGCTAAGCAGACTGAAAATTACCTAAACCACAAATATAAGCAAATATATTGTGGAATAAGTCATTAGATAGCTGCATTACTGAAATAAACGCACACAGGTAAAAGGGCTTCAGATGAAGCTTAAGAGATTCCCTTGAACATTTAACTGAAGCCAAATAATACAAGGTAGCTTTAGTACAGAAAAATGTAAATGGATTTATGGCACCAGGTATTACTAATTATTTTAAACGTTTTCCCCAAACCATCCCTTCCTAACCTTCACCATCAACAGCCCTGAAAAGACAAATTCACCACAGACCGTCTGCAGACTAGGTGCAGATTCTCCCTCATTAATACACACCTGGGAACACATCACCACAATTACAATATATATTCCCAGTAGAAAATCAAAGTTCCTGAGCCCCACTCTAGCAGACCTTTGAGTGCAGGTTATTGCTCTATGAGGATTCTCTCAGTCTCGGAGGACTTACACCAGTCTTCTGGCTTATTCAGCTCCAAGGCATTAATGATCATAAGCCGTGTTAACTCTAGAAGTTAGATCCACTGTATATGCTCTCAGCTATGTATATGAAAAAATAAACACATTTTGGTTACAGTTTCTCCTGTAAAGAAAACTGTAAATTTAGATCTGAAGTCTAAGTGTTTTATGCAAGTTATACGCTTCCCCATAATGTAACCATCTCCTTTAAATATCTTGGAAGGAATTCAGAAAAAAAAATATTAAAAAAGTAAAAAAAAAATAAACTGCTGCTGCTCATTGTGTTACTTCCTAACTTTACAGAATTCCCAAGAATGTGTGTGTACTAGCAACACTTAACTGGAGAAGGCAATGAAGGTGTGGGTTTTTTGTTGTGTTTTTTTTTTTGTTGTTGTTGTTTGTGTTTTTAAAAAAGATAATCTTTGAAAAGGCAACTAACTATTAACGGTTCATTAAGATGGAAGATACCTAATCTGCCAGAAATGCAAGGAAAACGTTCATATACAAAGTTATAAAAAGATGCTTTAATGTAAGAAAAATGCTAATTATCACAGGCAAGTTTCTGCAACACTTACAGAATAGCATTTCAGATGACTCACACAAGTGCTACTTACTAAGAATTACAGAATCCAGATCTATTTGGATAAACTTTGAAGTCTCTCACACACTCATTAATAAGTGGTATCTTTAATTTGCACTTTTTAAAAAGATTAATGTAAAATTAAATATAAAATGACAACCTATGATTGAGCTAAAAATATAAGTGAAGTTATTTTAATATCTTGCATGAATACATATTCAGTGATGGAAGTCACTGATTAAATATTGGAAGTAGTGTTTGACAAACTGCTGAACAAACTGCTGCAGTATAACCTCTTTTGCATTTTTTCAACTATTGCCATCTAACTATTAATTCACTACAACTTCGTAAAATGACTGGGAACAGAAAAGGTAGGAGGTGCTTCATTCCTTCTTTTGTTTGTAAATTGTGAAAGTATTTGCACCTATTATATAGGTGTATGTGCATATTTACAAGATCCTGACCTTAATGTAAACGGAGAGAAATCAGTTCAATTGAACATAAAGGACCATTTGATACAGTTATTATAAGGGTTTCTCTAATAAAAACCTGCTAAAATATATTGTAAATTAATCTAAACCAAGATAAAAATGTATCCAATATCACTTACAATTTCATAACAAGTAAGTTTAAAATCTTAGCATAATAGATGCTGAAAGTAAAGCATTTATTAAATTTACTCAGCGTATCATCTCAGTTAAGAAACTACCATTTACTGTAACCATACTCAGCAAAAACCTACTACATTCTTTAGGAGAGGAACTGCAAAACATCCAAAAAGCACTACATAAAAAATGCTAACACTATAAAGCTTCATGCCACCTGATACACACTGTCTAGCCTGCCTAGGTCTGGTCTATCCAAACTCCTTACACAGGAGGAAGAAGGCCTGGGTTGTCTGAGTACCATATTAAAATCAGCAGAAGATGCAGTGTGTCTTACTATGTATTTCTGCATGGTCAACACTACATAATGTTTTGCATAGATGTTTAGAGCTAGCAAGCATTTCTTCTCAAAATGATATCTAAATTACTCTAAATGATGAACACAAAAATAAAAAGGTCTTTTTTCTCAAAGCCTTACAGTGTTATATTCCAACTTGATGCTGTTACACACTTTTTAAAAGCATATGTTATCATAAGTAGTAGGTATTTAATTAACAGCTACTGGAAGCAGGTTCTAGAGCACCTCTGAAGACTGCCATTGCAAAAGCAAAATTTACACTGAAGTGTAAATTTGAACACAGCACATCTGAAGTATGTATATGTGCAAGTACAGGAACACACAAATGATAAATTATGCTGGTATTCTCAGGATCAAGTATAGCCATGAGAATATAAACTTCAATAAGTATTAGCATGTCTCCAGGGGTAGAAAAAGACTACTTTCATACAAAGTATATTTCAAAAAATGTATATAGATCAGGATTCTGTATTAAGGTTTCTGTATTTGAAGTCTACTTTCTTTGTAAGATAGTAGACACATATCAAGCATACCAACTAAGCAAACAACAGTTGGTTTTTCATCTAGAACTGGTTTCCCTCTCTGTCCAATTTTCCAGTTTTGCCCACAATCACCTCACACACTCACTCATGTCATCCGTGGCATCCTGTGCTACCATCAAGTAGGAATGACACGCACACCAGGCTGCCAAGCAGTAAATCCATGTTCACTTGCCAACCAGCAGCCACCACTCAGGATGGACACAGGATCAGATGTAACTGCCAGTCTATACAAGGGACAACAGACCTGGCTCTCTCTTCCCTTACCAGAGATCAAAAGCCATGGAGCATGAACTCAGCCTCTCTCAAATTCGGTTCAATATGATTAATCATATTATTAAGGTCTCAAATCTTCAGGAAATTGGGCTAAAAAAAAAAAAAAAAAAAAAGGCAGCACAACACTGCACATTTCTAAGCTCAGGAAAAAAAAGAAAAAGCCACTGTACATGACAGACATGACTTAGTACGCTAACAGAAGACACTACTGCGATAAAGACAGTGCAAGGCCCAGATGAAGTAAGCAGTATTAGGGCAGCACAGGGAACTTCAAGGGAGCATCTGATTTTAAGCTTTCAGCACAGTAGTTGCTATGCGACAACAGTCCCACTGCATAAGCAAGTGCCTCTTTTCTTTCAAGAGCAGCTATCTAAATGGCAGCTCTGCACTAATAGCTATAACTATTCCAGCACAAATCTAGCATGACAGCAGTCACTTAAACTGCCTTTTGAACACCCTGAAATTATAAGATCAGGAACTGAGATGTTACCGTATGACATCAAGTCAGAAGACAGCATCATTTCAAATACTATTGAATGGCCAAATCCAACATTTCTCTCCAGCTACTTCCATGGTATCTGTCATAAACTCAACCAGTTTACTTACTGTGCTATTCATAGATAATAATGTAACCAGATTAAATATGCAATAATGCTAATTTATACTGTTTTTCATAAATACACATTTAAAAGCTACTCCGACTATCCTAAATAATGCTGTCATTTTCTTCTGTGCTAGCAATTAACTTGAAAATTAAATTGTTCTCAACTCCTACCTAGTTCTTCACATGTCAGATTTACATCGCTATCTGTTCTCACAAAGGGTTTCTCCTGTATTTGTTTACTCCATGAAATCTTCAGAGGCTTGCTGCTAATACAGACAAAACCAAGACTCAATGGTATCTGTATATGAAGGCCTAGAGGTAACAGGCAGAGTACCAACACAAAAGCCTATTTAAACCAACCTTAGATGTATCTTTTGTGTAATGCGTGATTAGTATGGTAACGCAAAGCATGGTATACCTTGTAATTCCTTTGTTTCACAAAAATATCTCAAGAGCCAATTCCGTCACTTACTGCGTTCCTATCATCTCATTTTTTTCCTATGCTCCATTTTACAGCAGAGCCAAAAAACAGCATCATTTTTGAGAGTAAGTTTCAGCTGGTATTTGTGCAGCACCATCACTTAGCTGCTCAATGGTACATCACAATAGGCTTTACAATATTATATTAGAATTGCATCAAGTCACTGTTAACTTTCAGTTAAAGCACAGCACAAGCAGATGAACCTAGAGTAAGTTTGGAAGGAGTGTTATTTACACTTCAGCCATTCTTTCAAAATGAAGTAAGGAGAGCTTTAGCACTAGAGGCACATAACAGACCTCCATACGCCAATCGGCCATTTGATTTGAATGAGCATTACCAATACAGCAGGAGGAAACGTTCCCAAGATCTCAGATGACTTTCATTGACTTGATGTCCTCAGCATAACGCCAGCATCTTAATGAAATCTCAAACTGCTTCCAAATGCCCAAATTATGTCAAGTGGTTCCTTCAATGAGCAAATTCCTAAGAGCAGACATATATAATAACCCTTAAGGGACTTCAATCAGGTTCTTAGCTTATGTCTGAACTCTTCAGCTTTCACATTTTTAATACTTGTTGCCATTCAAAGGAAAACCCAAATGTTTTAAAGCAATAAAAATCATCTGGAACAAACTACTGAAAAGTTTATTAACTGAAGAGTTATTTCAAAAGCCTTCCCTCTCATTATGTTATTACTACCCTTGTATTGGATCAGGCAATGTTTGCATACCTAACACAAATAACCTTTGATATGGATGACATCTTATCTCCCCTTCTTCCTTACAACTATGCAAAATCCCAATACCTACACTCTCAAGAAAAAGAACTCTTAAAAAGTTAACAGCTGAGTTACTTGGGGCACACTTGTACTTAGTCTTTCTGAATACAGCAATTAACAGTTTATCAATAAGAAATTATTGACTGCCTAAATCAAAGTATCACACTTAAAAATATGATAATAAGACAATATTTTCAGCAGTAGTGCAAAAGAAATCACATACAAGTCACTCAGTTACTGTATTATGCTAGACAGAAATTGAAACATTTTACCCCTTTCTACTCAACTTGGCCATTACCATCCCTGCTTTATCCTAGATTATTAAAGTCCTTCATGGGGAGATGTGGATAGGGTAAAAGACTAAAACAGGTGCACAGACATTTCTTTTGAAAAAAACACCAGCTTTTCTTCTTCACAACAGCTAATCATCAGAAATAAGGGTAGTGAAGACAGCAAGTGGCAATTTCTGACTAATTTCTCCCGTGAAGCAGTAAAAAAGCACCTTTGCCCCCCTTCCTAACGCCTCCCTTGTGCTAGATACAGTTCTACTCAAAGAAAAGCCAATTCATAATTAAAGCTATTTTGTGGATGTGACACTGAAATCATTACTGTCCCATGCAACAAACAACAATACTTTCAGGAAGAAATATTAGCTCCTTCATCTCACAACCAAATGAATAACTGTGTCAGCAATTCTTGGCAAATTGGCTGTCCTCCCATTTGTCCTTAAAAAGAACACAAACCTCTCCTGTCATCCAATGCTTTTTCAAGCTGTTTTATCCCATGTTCCAAACCCAAAATATTTTTACAGTGTGCTTCAGGTGAGCTTCTGCAGCTGCTGAAGTCCACTTTGTACTCAAGGCTGTCAGAGGTTACATATCCCAAGGCACGAATAGCTGGGACAACATTGGATCCCCAAGCCATACAGCATCCCCACAACAACACTGCTCCAATCCACATTTTCTTCTGAACACTTATTCTGTCCCATCTCAGTGTTGGCTGAACAATTAGCAAGTAGCCCAACTATGAGCTGGGGTTAGTTTTGTATTTCTGTCCTTATTCTGTTACTCTACAAACCTTCCAAGTGATGTCAAAGAATCGCTTGTAAAACAACATGGGGCTCAACTTTAATAAGGAGTAAGTATAGGCTAGCACTTCCAGTGTTTACAGAGCAACGTCTGTTTGAAGTTGAAGTGTTAAAATGTCATATTTGCACAAAGCAAGATCTTAAGACAAGGATAAAAATGTAAGTCTTCAATAATAACATATACTGTGCTTTCATGCTAACGTTTCTGGAGAATCTGGATTAATTAAAATCTTGCAAAGGCTGCATCTGATTCTTAAGTGTGTGCATACACACTCTATATGCACACATTTTTTAAAAAGATTTTTGCAGAGCACATTTTATAACATGCTGCTAGATGTTGGTTTTAACAACATATTCCTGCCCAAGGACACTATGATGCCACGCGCTTTAACATCTCTCCAATTGTGAGGAATTGTGAGGCACATGAGTTGTAGTTTTTTAGGGTAGACCACAGTCATCTAAAGCATGGTGAGATTACATATCGTGGTATCTCAAACCATCAGAGTTATCTGCAGCATGGAAACCACAATATCCATACCTCTTCCTCCCAGCACCTGAAAGACCATGTATCTGAGCATCGTCCAAATGCTTCATGAACACCACCAGGATCAATGCAATGACCACTGCCTTGGGCAGCCTTTCCCAGTGCCCGACCACCATCCTGGTGAAAAACCTTTTCCTGACACCCATTCTGACCCTCTCCTGTTGCAGCTCCATGCCATTCCCTCAGGTCCTGTTGCTGTCCCCAGAAAGCATCATTTTGCCAGAAGAGCTTGTTCACCTTGATTTCTCATTCCCATCCACAGATGAAGAATCTCTATGAGAAATAACAGGCCACATGCCTGATTTTGGAGAACTGGATCTAGTCTACAGACTGAGAGCTTAAAGGCAGTACTCAGAAGCCCGTCTGAGTACTGCCCAACTTCCCCACACCTCTTTCGTAACAGAGAAATCTCAGGGTACAAAGGTAGCTGTGAAACAATTCACATCCCTGTTGAATCACTGAAGTGACGTTTCCTTTCCATTAAGGAAACTCTGCATGTAGCATTGGTCGACACTTCATGCTACTTTGGACTAGCTTTTCATACTGAAAACCCCTCAGCAGACAATTCCCCAACACAGCTTGCTTCACTTCATCACCCCGCCTAAGCTGCGTCTGGCACAACACCTTCCTGCTCCAAGTTATGCTTAATGAACCTCTCAGACTTAACTATCCTGACACACTTTGAACATCTATTATGTCTATGAGATGTTTCTAGTACCACTGAAGTTGTTCAAGTCCTTTCAAGCAGTACAATGAAAACGGCAGAACCCCACCAGGCTCCATACACTCATCAGAAAGGCAGGCCCAAAGCCAAATTTAAGAAAATCCAGTATTCCCTCCATTGTATTTCTGCTGCAGAAATAGCACATTAGAACCAGGACAGAGAACCAGCCTTGGGCACTATGTCCTGCACAGGCAAACCACACGTACAGGGACTGAAACCAGACTACAGCAAACGTTCAGAAAATGACTTCTATTCAAATTTGCCTTATAGCTGTTCAGTAGCCCCCTCCCCCAAAACATAACCTGGCCTTTTGTGCTTTCCAAATAAAATGTTGGCTCTGACTATGTAACACAAACTCCTTTTTCATCCAGGACCTGTGGTAAAACCAGCACTCACTAATGGGGCCTTCCTTTCAAACCGATGACCCAGACCTAATGCCACAACCACATCTTTCAGACTGCCTCTGATCAGGGCCATCTTAACATGCTGCAATACCTGAAGAATTATTAAACATACCACAGCATTCAAGATGTGAGAAAACACCTCAGAAAGGAGCTGCCTCCTCTAAGGACTGCTTTAGCTGTAGCAAACTCCAGACACCTTACAGCCAGAGGCAGAGAAAGCAGACCAAACCCGTGAAAAAAGCCTTGCAGGGAACATTCCTGCAGGCCAAGAGCTGGGGCTGGCTTCTTACCTCAAAGTCACAGAGAGAAACAAAAGATAAAAGACAACCCAGCAGCTCTAGCTCTACAATTATTAGGCATCTGGGTCAGAAGTTAGAAAAAGAAATACAGGGAGAAGCAAACAAATTTAGTGCTTGAAAGAGAGAAGGAAGGTCAGATGAACAGACCGCTCCCAAGAAAACTATACCATTGATTAAAACCTCCTTTACAAGCAAGATTTTTCATAACTTCAAGTGATCTGTGTCTGTACCTTGCATATGTTTAGAAAATTGCTTTTTCTCATTATGTGCAACTGTCACATACATTGCACATAGATCCAAACCACAAGCTACAACCACAAGTGAGCCCCAGGCCGACACAACTCCAAGTAAAACATCAAGCCACAGCAACTCAAAAACAACAACTTTTCCAAGAGTGCATGTGAACTACAGAACTCATCTTCACAAATAGAAGAAAATCCCAAACTGTCACCTATGGCCAGTTGACTGTACTAGGTAGAGCTGCACAAACAACATCTAGCTACCTCTCACACTATACACCAATTTCTGTGTCTTTTCTGGAGCTGTACATTACCCGGCCCCTCAACAAAGCTCCACTGCTGTGCCATGCAGCTGGTCCAGGAGGGCAGTCCACAAATGAGGTCCCAGCACAAACCTGGGAATCGTGTAAGTGCCACTGCAACAGCCTCAGTTCAACTGAACAGACTGTGTAATTCAGCACAGATGTAAGGCTGAACACACCTGTTAAAATGCTACCACCTATTCAAGTTTTGCAAGAAAATAAGAGTTCTTTTGAGTCCCTGTTCCTTTGCACTTGCAAGGACTTCATAAAGCAGAGAGATGATAGAAATGCTTTGTCTGACATTAATGCACATACCCTTGATTCACATTCCAAGCTTTCTGGGGAGGCAGCTGAATTAAGGCCACGTATGAAAATCCAAGTCAAAAACAAAACAAGCATAAATTTGAATAGAAAGCTTTAGCACAGTAAAGCAGAAGTGTCAGATTATAATTCAGTATGCTTGTCTGCAGAACAGTGCTGCTCCCGTTTCCCAAATACCCTTACTGCAGTCACGCAATACTAAAGATGAAAATCGTCCTAGCTTGATGCATTCAGGTAACATCACTGATGCTCCACAGGCTCAGAAAAACTGCAGTATTTCTTTTTACGAACTCTTCTACTTTTAACAGATTAGGTAATAAATTCTTCAAAAGCTGCTATCAACTAAACCTACTCTCAGGTCTTACCTCCAGGATAAGGTGAAACCATTAATTCAGAACTACCACCGTACATATCAGTATCCTTCTTTTCCATTCACAGAATAAATTAAATTTAAGTTGGTCTAAGTATTTCTAGCTAGTAACATCTTTGACATCTTGCTTTTCCTAACTGTTCCAATGACAGCTATGAAGCATACTAGGGGAACAGCTAAAGCAAAGTTTTCCTTTACCACTTCTTTTTTTTTTTTTCCAAGAAGCTTAGAAATACAACCTCAAAACTGGAATACAAACACCAAACACATTAACGCACACCTTCACCTGCAAAAGCCATGAAGCCATAGTTAAGGTATGAGCTGCATCATTCATCTTGATCAAGACCCTGGGAACTTGACAATTCCCCAGCTGTGGTCTGGCATACCTCCACACTACTTCCACAAAATGGAACATTTTTGAACAAGGACTCCAATCTCCTGCTAGAACCTGCCCGTTGTCGCTTCTTGCTTTCTTCCTTCCTTTCTGAAAGGGAAATTATTTATTACAGGTATATTCCATGACCTATTCCACAAAGTTCACCACAGCTTCAGATAATACATATCCTTTCCTCCTTTTCTGTGGATTGTCATCTTTCCAGTAAAGCACTTGGGGCAACACACATCAAAATGCTTCTCCCCTGTCAGAGAAACAACCCTTCTCGCTAAGTGCAGAACTGTGGGATCCTGAAGTAACACTGAAATCCCTTACTAATTATTTTATGAAAAATGCATTAAATTCTTCACAAGTTCACAACTCTTTAATATCAGACTGAGCATTATGGTCAACTGCAAGAACTGCCAAGGCCTACAACAGAAACCAGTATTTCCAAAATCATCAATGAACACCAGTCTCAACAAGGAAATCAAAGCAGCTTGTCACTGGATACGTGAGAAAGTCTTATTACGGCTGAAGCTGTTTTCCAACACAATTCATGCCTCCTACCCCAGCAGAATAAAGTTACAGGCTTGTTTTCTAGACAGTTCATGAAATTTGCTTAGTATGACAGAGGGTTCAAGACAAAACTGTCTGTCAACCATGGGTGAGCTATTCAAGGGAAGGAAAAAGAAGTCCTTGTAGCTTTCCAGCTGGTTGCTGCTGTCCTGACGATATGGGATGTGCTGCAGAATCTGCTGCACACAAAACAATTTGTATGCATTATTTCATTCAGAAAACAGAAGTCTGTAGGAAGTGTTCCCAGCAAAAGCAATGCCACTGAAACGGGAAAAGGTTCCTCCTGAGGCTTTATGGGTCTGTATACTAAATATCTTTCAATCAAATAATCCAAATACATCGCTTCTTACTATATGGGCAAAGATACAGGAGAAAGCAGGAGTTCCATTTCCCCCAAGTCTACTGGGTTTCCCATGACAGGATGTGGCAGTTGGCTGAATTTCAGGTAACAGCCCACATACATATACCTTGGGCTAAGACTATAACTGAAGACACCCTATAAAGCTAGGGTATGACATTCACTTTGTATTAGTGCAACATTACAGCATCGCGAGTACTTTCCCTAGCAGTACTATACTTACCATACCTAATTGAGCCTTTTTTTTAAAAAAGGTAACTCTAAGGCCATTCCTTGTAATATGTCCAATCAACTTTTCATTCTGACAGCTAAGCTTTTTGCCAGTGTCATTGAAATTGTCTTCAGCTCCAAGCTTTGTAAGATACATGATAGTCCTGATAGCAGAGGAATTTTTATTAAAATAAAAAACCTAGACTACTTTGTGAATACTTAATGCAGACATCGACACCTGGCTTTAAATAGAAAAACTAATAACATGTCAGGAAAAGACAGACAGAAAAGAAAGAAACCACCACACAGACCTGACTATGCTGCCTTACCTAGGGGCCGATGACAAGCCAACGTTATTTGGAAAATCTTCAAGCATTTCATAAATGAGAAAGTTATCATTTAGTCTCAAAGGAAATACAAATGTGACTGACAGTTCTCCGTTTTTTTAGAGGCTTACTTTTATAGCAAGGCTGACCTCAAGGAAGGCTGATGGAAGGAGTAATTCGTGAACAATTCTGTATTTTTCTTGGGAAGAAAATAAATGAGAAAAAATGCACAGATCCTGCTAAAGGCAGCATGTGTTCCACTGCCAGTTTTGATACTTTCTGTGGACCAGAAGCCAAATTACCTAATCTTTGTGCCTCAGATCACCCTCCCCACTGCTGCTGCTCCTCCACGCCAAACGTAGTGACTATTTCAGCTGCTAAACTCTTCGTGGCTAGCACTGAATCTCGGCGTGCATTCAAACCAAGCCTAACCAAATTCCGTTCTAACACGATTTTACACTTGCAAGCCCCGATGAAACACACCAAAAAAAGTGATTGTTACCTATGCGCACTAATAAACCTTCCAGCAGTAATTCCTAACGTTGAGAGAGCACATTTTTCATTCCATGTCTCTAGGATAAACAGGAAAACGAGGAAGTGAAGCGGAGGCAGGCAGCATTACCTAACGTATGACAAACACGAACTATATGCCTGCTTAGGGAGACGAGGGCGCGGGGGGACCCGGCTAATCGGGCCGGAAACGAGGGAAGCGCAGTCTGCCCTCGGAGCCTCCACCCTGCACCGGGAGCCAGGCCGGGCGGTCCCCACGGAAAAGAAGGAAAATCCCGCGGAGCTCAGCGCGGCGCCCTCCGCAGAACCACGGCGCGTGGCGGGACACGGGCGCATCACGCTCCCCGCAGCGATGCACGACACCCTCCCCCCCCCCCCCCCCCCCGCGCCTCACCTGCCGCTGCTGGCGGGAGCGGAGCCGCCCCGGCGGCGCCCAGGAGCAGCGGGAGCAGGAGGGCAGCCGGCAGGCCGGGCCCGAGGGGCTGCGGGCCGAGGGGCTGCGGGCCGGCCCCCCGCCGCCCGGCCCCGCCGCGCTGCCGCATCCCCTCCCCGCGCTGCCGCCCAAGCCGGGGCTCTCGGTTCCCAGCGGCTCTCAGCGGCTCCCCGCAGCCCCCAAGGCGGTCTCTGCTCCCCGCCTCGGCGGCGCGGCCGCCCGCGGCATCGGCCCCGCAGCCCCTCTCCCCTCACGGAGCCCCACCGGCCGCCGCCGCCGCCGCCATCTTCCGGGCTACCTGACGGGGAGGGAGGGACGCGCTACTGACTGGCAGCCCGGCGGGCCAATCAGCCTGCGTCTTGCGGTAGGGAGGCGGGAGCGCTGGGCGGCACAGGGCTGAGCGGCGATCGGCAGCCGCGTCGGCCAATCGCTGCGGGCTGAGCCGACGAAGGCTGCGGCGCGAGAAGGGCGGGACGCGTTCGGTGATCAGCCCGCAGTCCGGGCCGTGGAGGGGGCGGGGCTTCTTCGGCATTGAAGGCTCTCTCCGCCAATCGGCGGGCAGCGCGGGGCCCGGGGGCGGGACGAGGAGCCCGGCCGTGCCCGCGCGCAGGGCGGGGGGAGCCCCTCACAGGGCTGCCCCCTGCAGGAGGGGCGTGAGGGGGCTGAAGGGAGGCGGGAAGGCGCCAGGTGCCCGGTGCCCGCTGCAGCCCCGGCCTTCCCCAGGCTGGAGGGACCTCGTTGTTACACCGGGGCACGAGCACAGCGCAGAAATAAGGCCCGACCTCGTTTATGTTTGTAATTATTCTGGTTTTAAAGAGCATGAGGATGAGGTGATGGCTTTAAGCAACGTTAACAGAAGCGTTAATCCCAACCAACCAGGCGCTCCATATAGTGAGGAAGTGGAGAAATATCATACAACTCGCTATATTTACATTTTCCCAATAACTTAGCAGAAAAGGATAATTATGTCAAGGTTATATAATGAATCTGGGAGCACAAGTTGTCCAATGTCCTACGAGCACACCCCTGGGACCTCAGGAAGGGAAAGCTTTGTGCTCCAAGCAGTGCTGAGGACATGACGTTCGGGAAGACACAAACAGAAACCAAAATCCTTATCACAAGTAATTTTTTCTAGGGTGATTTTTCTCCTGCCATTGACATCTACTGAAAGTCTAACTACTTTCTTGCTACCAAGTCTCTGTATGCCCCAAGATACATTCTCTCCGGCTTGAAGACACTAATTGTATTACCAAATGTCCCATATTTTTTGAAGTGTCCTAATTATTCTTCCACGGGAAGTATTTTACTTGGATAGCAACATGGCAGACAATCTTTTGTCATTTTAGTAAACTATTGTTAATGCATTATGCTGCTACTTGAGAATGTTTTTCAAGCAATAGACAGCTCCAAATTATTCCTTGCCTGGCTGTTCATAGATTTTAGATTTGGGAAGGCAAAATAGGGCCTCTTCCCTTTAAAATCAGTGCTATGTAATAAGCAATATATATTACACAACATATATTTTTTTCCTGTACAAACAGCTACTATGTTAATTTAAATAGTTCTTTATGGATTTAAAACTGGTGCTGGTGACAAGCCTGTAGTCTGGTCTTTATCTACACATATATAATATCCACTGGAATTCCAAAATATTCCTTTATGCTTCACTCTACCAAATCTCCCTTCTGAATATGGACATCAGGGCTGGGGCCTCTGGATGTGTTTTCCTTCTAGTTGATGCTTTATCCACTTTAATGATGGTTATTCAAACCACACTGTGCTATTATGGTATAACTACATGGGCAAATCTAATTTCTACCTATCACTCTGGTATCTTGAGTCTATGGAATTTCTGAGATCTGTCACTGGCTTCAAGCAAATTCCATAAGCAAATAATTTTGAGGTTCATAGCAGCTACAGACTTCAAGTTTAAAACTTCTCTTGTAGCCTAGCAGCAGGTTTACAATGTAAGGGTGTTCTCACTTCAACAGTGAAAACAATTCAGTGCATTTTAAACACAGCAGACTGCTTCACTTTACAACCCACCCCATCCTAATTGAATGCTAGACCTTTGATGTTATTTGCTGATAAAGCATCATGTTGTAATATTATCTGGGAAGTGATGGTAGCCTATCATTAAAAGGACTTGTCAGAGCACTATTCTATAATGATAGTACACTTAAGGTTAGCTGTGAATTAGTCATTGGCAGAATACGAACTTGAAGCCACAAAACCAACCCTTCCTATCCTTTGTTCTACGTGTTAGTCACAGCTACTCCCTATCTACAAATATACCACAAGCATCCCCAAAACAAAGACACAAATCCTAATCTCCTATCTGCCATCATCAGGAATGTTACAATTCACTCATTTCCCATTTCTACAGCTGAACATTTGTAGCGACTGTACTAGAGTAATAGGATAAGCAACCTAATGCTAAGGAATCCAAAAGGTACTTATACAGAAAATATATTTACTTAAATAAAAGAAAAATCTTCCTGTACACAAAATGGGATGTATTACCACATTGCAGCCTCATGTTTCTTGATTATGCGCTGTTATCACTGCCAAACTACTGAAGCTGCTGTTCTGTGTGGGAGGTGTTAAAACCTTTTTTTAGAGAAGGATAATTGGATCAACTAAAGGATGTTGATAGTTTTATTTTCAGTTGATTTTCTTAAATATTTTTTAACATTATTGGTGCGGAAGGAATATTGTCTAGCAGACTGAGCAAGTTGCCAGAGGGGTGTTGAAGGTCCTCAGCGTAACTGTGAATAATGCCCCAAAATATTCACAATTTGCTTACTACAAAACAGTACCACTGAGCATCAGGAACACAACTGAAAACAGAACCCATGTCTCTATTCCAGGCCTCTGTTTTAAGCATAAAGATTAGTTTCTGTATATACAAATGTGCCCAACACCTCCTGTCCCCAAAATAAAAAATCTCTCATCCCTTTATGCATAATATTTTCCTTCACTGTCACTATTCTCTTTTTATATTAAACAGTAATTTGCTCCTCTACCTGATAAATAGGAACAAATTTTAACCTCCACTTTCAGCCATAGTGACCAAATAGTGTTTTTATATAACTAGAGACATCTTTCTCAGTTCACTGCTGTTCCAATACTACAGCCTACAAAAGGATTTTATATAGCTCCGGAGGAAAACTGGCTAAAGAAAAGCAAGTTTAAAACAATGAGTAATTTGCTTATTTAAGTCAAATGTTTTCCCCTCATTCTGTATCTGTCACTCTAAAATAGGTTTAGAACAGAACTCCCTGATTTCTTCCCACAAATGCTTAAGCTTGCACACGGAGAGAAAAACTCCTGAAAAACATGGCAGGCCATATTGTGAACTGCTGGCAGAAAGTTCCATTTATATGAATTTAAAAATGTGTTAAACAATGGACCAGCAGCTCCTGTCATAACCACAGAGGAATTACATTCTTCTTGGGAAATATTTCAGAATTAGGTTTGCATCTGCCACTGATGTCCTTGCAAACTTAGTAAAAATTTCATTTCTGTTGACTCAGGAATAGCTACTGTATTTTGATGGCCCTGATCTGGAATGGTGCTACCTACTCTGGCTTCAGACAGATAGGCTTTGAAGAGGTCTTAACATGAAGACATGAAGATGGATCGTATTTTTAAGTATGCTTTTTATGTTGTTTAAATATTCCATTTATGTTGTTTATTAAATCAAATTAATTTCCCTTTTGTCTACTGAACCATCCTAAGGACTCATTTAAATTAATCTAATGAATGATTTGTTATAAAAGAGTGTTTAAGTACTCCCTCAAGAAGGCATAAGAAGTGCCTTTTTATCAGTATAATTTTCTTATCAACAGAATTTCATCCTGACTTAAAAGAAATAGTGATGAGTGGGCAAATTTCTTTCCCCAGGTATTGCTCTCTGCTGATGCTGCCAGCCAAAATACCAATTCTACCAATTTTGGAACTCTTTTCTTTATGAAGATACTCTTTTCTTTATTTAGATGTCTAATGCTGGACTAAATCACATCTGTGTTTTAAGGCTTTCTCTAGAACCCTGCACCAACTGTTTCAGAGAAAACCAGGAGATTTAGCTGAGTAATTTCCATTAATAAGACAGGAAATGCAAAACGATGACCTTTGTGTAAACGTGTTGTACAACTTTCATAGCTGTATTAGATATTCCTTGCCATCCTCTCCTATGTGTTATTCTTCCCTAATTATTTTTAGCAAATACTGAGCTGTGTGCTCTATTTAATTTTGTTCCAGATGCAGGAAAGCAATACTAAATAGAATGAGAAACTATTTAGTCAAAGGAGTGTCTAATGCAGTACTAATCTAAATATACATTACATGTGTCAAAGGAAAACAGCAAGGTGGAAAGAATATTCTCACAAATAGATCAGGTAAGATGCAACTGCAACAGATCAAATAATAAGGTCTCAATTCAGTCTTTCCTCACATGGTACTTTCATTACAGTAATAGTTGTGGAAGCTGTTCAGCAGCTCTCAAAAACTTGTCCTGTCTGAGATGACTGAAATAAGCAAGCATTGCTGCTTAAGGTTTCATGTGTTTTTACACTGTAGGTGTCATATGACAAGAACAGCACTCCTGCAATGGAATAATTTGGCAATGCTTTAGCCAAAGGGCATGGGCTTAGTAAAAAACCTACAAACTGTAGAACCACTGCTTCTGAAAACAAACAAATTAATTATCCACAGGCTGCAATGAATGGTCCTGTAATTACTATCTTGCTGGTGTATATTCTATTCACACATGCTTGCCAAAAAAGCAGTGTTTGTTTCTTGATGTCTAAATCAGGAGGAACCTCTCCATCACAAATCCTTTCAATAAAGGAAGATAAGCATTAAAAAAAATTACTACACAATTTGCATGTCTCCATTAAAAGTAATGCTAATACTAAATTTTAAAAATATTATACATTGCCACTTAAATGTGTCACCTGTTGAAAGAGAAAAACCAAATGAGTTTTTCAGAGCTGTGTTTGGAATCCTATCAAACTGTGTGTACTTGGTCAACCTGCCTATTAATGTAATACTTTCCATTTCCAAGATACTTTATACTTGACTTCATGAAAATAGTTAAAAAAAAAAAAAAAAAAAAAAAAAACACTCATACAAGTACTATTTCTCATTAAAATTGAGCAAGCTGAAGCTCAGAGAAGATGAAATGACAGTTTTTTACACATATAGGTACACATCTCTCATTTTAAGTATCTTTAATAATCTGATGCTAAATAACTGGTCAACAGTTAAACCAGAAATTGGTCTTAGACCACTTTCATTCCCCTTCAGTGGACTCCAATTGGCTTCCACACTTAGTTCTAGTGAAAGCACAAGCAAAGTCTTCCTACTAAGGATCAGTATACATACTGGGGGAAAACTCAACCCAGTTTGGAAATACTTGGCAATACTGCCAGAATTAATTTTAAACAGGAGTATTTGAATCTAGAGGCCAGATCCAGAAAGGGATAAATAAAATGGAATAGGTAAGCTCTAATACACAGACATCTGGTGTTCTTGATGCCTTAAGATAAAGATCACATTTGGAAGAAAATCCACAAGGATTCAAGATTTAACAGAAGGTGTGGCTTGTTGAAGCCATGTAGGGGAAGAAAGGATCTACCTTGTACTGGACTGCTGATACTTTGCGATCTTTTTTTATTCCTGTGTTAATGAACATTGCCTCCCAGAGCACTGACATTCAACATGACCTACTAGCTGGAAGCATTAGGCAGAGAAGAATCGAGATGAATCAAGACAAATTAAGCAGGATCAGGAAGAATCCTGCCAGCTGAGCAAGCAATGTATCCAGCACATGTATACTGGAAACATAACTTTTGATACCTTCATTTATTTTTCATAGTTACGGGTTCAAAAGACAGATATTGGAACAAGAATGGCTTATTGAAGGTAAGAATTAGATGTAAGTTTCTGTAGTGTTTGCTAATCAGAACAGAAAGTTGTATAAAACCCTTAAATGAATATTTGTTACAGAGAAGCAAATCAAAACCAGTGAGAAAAAAAACACTTAATGTCCCAGACAAGAAACAATTCACTGAAAACTAATTGCAGGCACATTTTAAGAGAACACTTTGGCACTACTAAAGGACTTATTTTAGAAGTTTACTCATTAATTTTAACTAGTTACTTACAAAAAACAAACAGACCTGATATCTGTAGCTTATTTCCATTACCACTGCAGTCTGAGAGTCTAAAGATCATCCAAGAATCAAAGGCCTCCTGTCTTCCATAATCTCTTCTTCATCTGTTTAATAAGACTAATCCAAATTATTTAATTTGGATTAATTACAAAATTATTTAAAAGTTCAAAATCTTACAGCAGAAGTTGCTTTGGTAGTAGAATTATAAAATACAAACAGATAAAAAGAGAGCAAAAATTTAAGTCAGGATAATATTTGTGCGACTG
Source organism: Heteronetta atricapilla (assembly GCA_011075105.1). Lineage (NCBI taxonomy): Eukaryota > Metazoa > Chordata > Aves > Anseriformes > Anatidae > Heteronetta > Heteronetta atricapilla. Next base: position 7,440,403 of record CM021744.1, read on the forward strand.
TTTTTTCATCTCCAATGTTAACAACAGAATGAACTCAACTCATTCAGTAAGGGGGCATTCTTTTTCCTCCCCATTACAGCATCATAGCAGTATTGCATGTACCATAAATTCCACATTATATTGTTCTGGCCATATCCTGCTAGGTGAGCATGTGCAGTGAGGCTGCTCATGTGATTGATATTACTCATATCTGCCAGTATATGCAGGAATTTGCCTGATTTTGTAACTAAGGAACTCCAGGAAAATCCAAGGGAATGATCCCATGTTGTCTAAGCACAGCTACTCAAGCAGGAAATACACTATTTTTCCAAATGCTCACCTTTCTGCTACTTTCCAAAGCTTTGACTAAACTGGAAAGGTCTAAATTCCTTCAATAAACATAGTTAACAATTTCCTCTCCAATCCAGGAGAGGAAAAAAACATCCAAATCAAAAATGCATTAATCCATACAGAGAACTGGTGCTTTCCTTTGGTGTTAAAGCAACCTATCAACCAGTAAATATCCTGAGTAGGATGTTGGTGAAATATCCAACATCACAGAATCCAAATGACTTCTGAGCAATACCAAGGGGCTTGATGATAACTTGCTGGCTATTTATGAACCTTGTGAATCAAACTCTATATACACTGAATAATTAGAAACAACTCATGGCTGACAAGTTGTGTTTTTTTTCTTCATAATTCTCAAATGTAAATTACTTGAACATGAAGTAAATTCAACATAAAGGTGCAAAGACAACCAACACTCAAGGGCTGTTTGGATATTCAGCAAGAGGAGGTTTTTTGTTTTTTTCTTTTAACCAAGAGGATGTGCTGTTTCAGTGCTGTAAACTGCCTGGGGCACATTGACTATCACTATCAATTGAGGAAATGCATCTAAGAGATTAAACTATATGAGAAAACAGTTAACAGCACCTTTGCCAAAATTTTCATTCTTCTACAAGCACACATTACCAGATCTAAGTAATTCTGATCATCTAAAAGTTTTTATACACAGCAGATGAAGTACATGCTATAAGACATCAGAGAATGTTCAAATCATACATGCTTGGAGTTTCCTCTTAAAACAAGAGCAGACCAGGAATTTTCTACCTAAGAAAAAAATCTTTCTGACATCATGAAGCATATAAGCATACAAAACATGATTTGATCTCATGTTATGAGCATGTATCATCAGCACACGGCTGGAAAGCTGCCTAACAAGCTGACAACTTCTGAATTAACCTTGTGTGATCACAGCTCAGGTTATCTATTTATAAAGTCATACCACAGGTGTTGCCTACAGTGGGATATTACAATAAGCAGCAGCTAACAAAGCTATGCTCATTTTGATGCAACCCAGGTGTTCAGTTGTGCCTTCTCAGTCTTTTTAGCTAGTGCTCTCAATTAGAAATTCAAAGAGCCTGGCATCTGGCACAGGAAGACAACAGAAATTAACATTACTATTTCCCAGGGGTCATGGATTAAACATGGCTTGCACCTGCTCTGTTTACCGCTGAGCTGGCATTTTAGAAGCAGGATTATCACTTAGACCCTTTCATTGGTTACATTTTACAGCTTATCCATCCAGTGCAGCATGGACCCCTCTTTAATTTGACCCAAATATAATCTTTATCTCACACAAATCTCTAGACATGTTTATTTTAGTTAAAGACTTGTCTCAAAAATGCTGAATCACTCAACATAGGTAACGGAAAATGTTATTTTTATCAAGCATATTAACACAACTCGTTACATTCCTACACACTGCAAATTCTCCTTTCTTATATCAGCATATTCCACTGCTTTTTGTACATAAGCTGAAACAGGTCCGATTTTCTCTCTGCCTGACATTTGATTACAGTTGTTGGAGATGAGAATAGTTCCAAGAGCTTCCCTCTTCACTGGCAGTGTTAAACAATTAGCTAGTCCCACCACTGAGAATGGGTTTGTACACATGTCCTTGCTGCAATGTGCTTTGCTCCAGCTGGCAAATGCAGACCTGGCAATAGTCCATTACTGTTCTCCACGCTGACCTACATTCCCAGCCTGTGCAGACCCACTGGAGAGGAAATATCCCCAGGAGGATCACTGGTCTCATCTACTGGGAGTCTTACCGTGTAAAGGAAGCACTAGTAGTAGTGAAAGTGGAGAGGGAAGGTCCCTACATCACCAAGACGAACACTAAAGGCAGGAGATCTCGCCTGTGTGCCAGCATTGCTGGCCAATGATTCCCAGGGAGATATGAACGGGACCAGCCAAAGGCAGAGCCCAGGCTGCCCTGCTGCACCGACAGCGGTGCTGTGGCTCTCTTGCAGGTGGCCCAATTCATGTGGAGGACTCTCCCTGCTGTCAGAGGGAGCCCTCAGTCAGGAACACGCATCCTCTGCCATGGATTGGTTTAGCTTCCAAAGAGCTTGCTGGTGCATATTGCTCCCCGTTTGCTCTTACTCCTTTTCTGCTTTGTCATTCTGGTCCTTGTCTGAAATACCATTTTGTCCACCACTGAGAAATTTACATTTATCTCTAGATGGCCCTGGATATTTAGTTGCTTTCTTTAGAGATTTGGACTACTGCATAGAATTGCAAGCCATCACAGAGTATCAGAGAAAGCATGCTTGGTGCTGCCCAATGCTCTGCCCACTGTTAAGGAGCCTGAAAAGTAAGACTAAGATGGAGGTTGCCATTTGGGACACAATAGGTACATAATAACTTATGGATTTGCCGAGCCCATGTTGAAGGAATCTTTAATTTAACAGAAAGAGACAGCCATCATTCACATACAGAGAGAATATTCATTAAGTTCAGAGAGACCAATAAATTAGTTGGTGCACACAGCAACAAATGTATGGACAAAAAAAAAAGCTTTTTTGAATTCACTGCTACTGCATTACAATGCACTTGTGATTACTACAAGCTGAGATAAGCAATTGGTCAGGCATTTTGTGTATGTAACTTTGAGCCCAATACATCATCTGGCCCAGGAAATGCTGGGAACAGCTATCATTTATAGTCATGTTTATTTACACCACTCTGGAAATGAAATAGACTTTTACACTGGATGTAATTGTTTACTGCCTGATCAGCATGTAGCAGTCAGCAAATAAGACACAGTCAAATGGATTTGAAGTAGTTCAGGCATGCAAGTGTCCTGTGATGCCCACTGCATTATTCCCTTTGCTTTTTGCTTCTTCTGCCACAAGAAGATTTACTACATGTGGCAGAGGAACTCAAGACTCCTGCCCAGCCCTAAAAAAAAAAACAACAAAATAAAACAAAAACCAAAAACTGAGCAAGGGCAGAAAGGAAATTCCACAGATAGGTTTGCATGTGGTAGGCATACATAAGAATGGGTACAAAATCCTGAAGAAACGATGTCTAGTACTACGAATTCTGTAAAGCCTTTAAGCTGCCAGCAGCATACCTCTTTGATTCTGCACTTTCTTTAACTGCCACAGACTTCAATAGCAGTTCCGGCCATTCACAGAATGAAGGGTGAGCCCCTAAGGGACTGATAAGATATTACAGAGATTACCAGAAAGGAAGAACTACGCCCATATAGGGCTTATTCTCCTACAAAAGGGCACGCTAGGAAAAAAACAGTGTCTTCTAAAATGGACCTATAACAAGGTACAAATTAGGAATCTGTCCTGTAGCTAAGTCTAAAAGCACAGTATGACCCTATTTATGCAAAGGCCTTGACTCAAATTAGTTGAGGAGACCTACATTCCCAAAACTATTCATATGAAAGATGGGAAAAGAACATGTAACTTGCATTCACTTACTTAAGACTCCTTTCAGACTTGTTCTTCATTCATTACACAGTTTAGATGCTGAAGATGAGTTCCTAACTGAGAAATTAAACAAGAAGCACACGAAGAAGGAAAAAAGGATAATGTGAATGAGACAAGAACCTAAGGAAAAGTTCATATTGAATTTGCAAAAGTTGAGTTTTTGTCAGAAAGATGATCATGACTACATTAACAAGCCCCCCAGTTAATGCCAGCAACATGACTTGCAGCAGCCTTGATACACAAAATGACAACTCTGCAGTGTTAAAGCCTAATTTGTTGTGAGTAGAATACTTGATTTTTCTCTCCATTGACTCTGGTGCAATTAATTCCCTTGACAATAGTACTTGTAAAACCAGATAAGTCAAGTTAAAGCAGTTAATAAGAAATATGTATAGACCAGATTATTTTTCCTGCCTGAAATATCTTGTGCATATCTTTACGTAGATACAATGACTCTCCTTGAAAATATGGTAAGTATAGTTTATGTAGAAAGAGTCTGGAATTCTTAGTTTTACACACATGTACATTGAAGATCTTAAGAAAATTGCTGCAAGACATAACTTTATGTAGCTTTCAGTAATGAGAATTGGATCTACATCAAAACTGACACATTAATTAAATACCAAAATCTGATGACCTTGGGGAAGTTGAGGTCTAGACTGTGCAGCTTTAGTTCTGTAACCAAGAAAGATTATTCTGTGTTTTCATTGGCATATAATTCACATTACATTACAATTTTGAGCAAACAAATATGCAATCACTTAGAAAACATTTTTTCTAACTGCTAATGAATCTATGGTGAAACAAAATAACAGGCTTGGATATTGGGATCTTTCCTTCTGCTCAACCCCCAAGCAAAAATCCCCCATAAACTTTGCATATCTTCAGATTACAGATCAAGATATGAGATATTGAACAAGGTTTCCCTATTCTTGAGGTCAGTTGAGAGTCTTTGTGCTTTGATTCTGCAGTCAAAAGAACTTCATCTGTGGTGACTCCCGGACATCTTACAGGATCACATTTCTGATTTGGCAATATTGCCTGCAAGAGTTTAAATCAGAATGCCTATTACAAATCTTTTTGTCAAAAACATAATGTGAATATAATGCTTTGGAAAGAATTGGACTGATGCTGTAGACTATAAATAGCTGGACAGATTATAGCTGTAACTGTGAAGGTACTGAAACTACTTGTTTCTCCAAACCATTCATTCATCCCTAATTGGGCCTTGGACTTATGCTGGGGATTATGTACTACTAAAATACAGATGGTATTAACGATCATACCATTAATACTGGCATATACTTGTACCGGTATCACTAAGAAACATGATATATGACATGGAGTTGTGCCCAAAGCATAAAAAATGTTTCAGATTTGTTTTTTCTTCTCTATTAAGCAATCACATAAACTGCTGCATGTACAAAACCCCATCTGGGTTGCAGCTGAAAGATAATATTCAGAAACAGAGCACACATTCGCCCAATTTTCTTTGTCAGCATTTAATTATGGTAGTATTTGCAGTGGCACAGTGCCTAAGAGCAGAAGTCATGGACAAAATCATATCTAGCCAATTGAGCTCACAACCCAAGTAGCATTACACAGTCTGCATGAAAGTATTCATATGAATCACACAACTGGAGCTGGCTCATCAACCTTAGGTAAGAGTCATGTTCACTTTCCATCCTAAAACTGTAGGCACAAGATCAAGTGTTTATTTCAGCTGCCACTTCCCATCTGTAATTTTTCCCCTATGTGAAACAACCTCCTGTCTCACCCACCTATAAGTATAAGCCATCCAAAAAGAACTGGCAACAGACCGCATCCCAGCCTCGGCTCCAAACTCTTACATGCAAATCTGTTGACTTCAATGGAGTTGTGACAGGCAAAAAATGTTTCTGTTCCAAGTGAAGTTCGTTATCCAGATAAAACAAGGACTTCAGCTGGAACTGCAACTCTGTTAGCAGTGAAGACACTTCTGAGGGTAAGGATGGGTGCTGGTTTTGTTCCATGCTGGATATGTTCCTTCACTTCTTCAAGTTAACCTTTCATATCTACATCATCTCCAATCTCATTCAATGGAAGTATAAATTCCCCTTTGGCTGTCCCTTCCAGGAAGAAGCAATCTTAAGATAACACTGTGCAATGTAACCGAGTACTAAGCGAGCTCTGTGTTCAGCTCACCTCAGCTCAGTCCATGCCCTTGTGCCTGTGTTTCCTGTTCTCCAGTTCTAGATGCTTTAATTCTTAGAGCCAGATTACCTGGTGTTTTGCCAAGAAAGCAAAAAAATGTAGATAAGTTTCCTGCCTTTCAACTAGCAGGAGGAAGGCACGTGAAATTTGTTTCCAGCAGGCCACAAGTTCTTTGCAAACAATTGTATCATCTTAGAATGATATGGTTTTAAACCATATTGTCCTTTTGCAGGAGTCAGTTCCCAAGCTCCTCAAAAGACGACTGACCAAACACCTGCTCCAAAAATATTCCAAGCATCAGAGCCCACAAAAATATCAGTGAGACATTCCAAAACTAAACTTGCTCTTTCTAACCCTTCTATCGAGAAATGAACTTCTAATATGCTCTGAGACCTACTAGTTAAGTAAATCTTTTCAGATGCAATATGCTAAACAAGCGCCAATCCTTCTGTAACACACTACAAGGAAAAGGCAGAACAGCAGTAGTGAAACAGAGTCAGAAAGTGGTCAGAGTCATCAGCTAACAGGAAGGAGAGTCACTGTATCTGAATTAGTAACATTGCAGCTAAAGAAAAAGTCTTGCTACATCAAGAAATGCAAAATTCCTGACCAGGGCTGCTAAACTGTAAACATTGTGAAACTGCTGGGCTGCTGTTGTTGGCAAACATTTTTGTAGAGGGGTTGAGCTATTTTTGATCTGATGGAATAGTTTGAAGATTAGTCAGATACAAAATTATTACTCTATCTCCAATTCACTGAACATTTTGCTGCTCTCCCCCCTTCTAATTTAATTTTACATCTCTGAAAAATTAAGCACAATGCATCATAACCAGCGGTAGCCGTTGAAAGGGGATGCATTGCTTGGACTACACAGAAGCCTCATCCTAATTCATGAGACAAGAATGTCTCTTTCCACTCACCACCACAGTTTCCCTTCAGGATCCAGCTACAGTGCTTGCTGCCCTTAGCTGTTATCGAATTTGGAAATGCATAGTATTTAGTTTGTGAAAACAGTTGTTCTTGACCCTATGATGGGAGTTCTTCAGGGTGTAAACATCTGAAAAATGCTTTGCATTGCCCAGCTCTGTGTCTGGAGCCGCTCCCATCAACAGCAGCTGGGTGTGTGCAGCCACGAGTGACTGGGGTGACAAGAACTTCAGCAATGCCATTTCCCAATAAGTCCTCTGGGTCGTGTTCCATGTTGCGCCCACTGCCAAGAAGCAAATCTCGGGTGGATTCAGAGGATCGGGTGTATGGGAGCGCACTTCTATCCTGTCCATGATGATTTTTAAAATCTCAGTGAATGCCTTCATGATGTGGCTAAAATCGTTTCCCTGAAGAAGCACACAACAAATAACACTTGGAGATGGCTGGTTACCTCAGTTCTCTCTGTAGGAAGTGCCCTGACTACTCTCATTGGCTCTGGATGCCAGGAAAAACATACATACAAACAAACAAAAACCATGCCAGTTCAATAAGCATGAAAAACAGTGTTTCTGTTCTTTATCTTTGTACTAATACTTCTCTCTGATAATCCTAAGTGGATAGTCAGGGCCTAAGGACCAATGAAGTCTGGGTGTGTAGACAAGCAGCTAAAGTATCAAATGTCCATTACAGACCATCTTTGTGAAATGCAGCTACCAGCTGGTAAATAAGAAATGCAATTTCACGTTTGTGGAAGACTTCAGCTTCCTGGGCATAAAGCAGAAAATAAATGCCACGAATGATGGCAGAGCTCCATCAAAGACATAAGCATGGTAAGCAATGCATTTCTTTAATAATCAATTAACTAAGGGGAGCTGGTGTTATTTCAGAGTAAGCAAAGAAGACCTTTGCTTTGATTTGCTTAAGGCTGATGACAGATGAGAATGATACACAAAGGAAAGAGCAGCAAGACAACAGAAATAACAGCATCTTAGGAGAAACGAAGCTATTTCTTAATGTGAAAAACATCCAGGGATCCACGTAATTGCTTCCCTAGTATACGAAAAGAACGGGTATATGAAATTATAAGTAAAGCAGCAGGTTTTAAATAAATTTGAATGCAAATTTACCTAAGGCTCAAGTATAACAAATATAATGTTTATATATTCCAGAAAGCATTTTTAAAATTCAGTATAATGCTACGTCTTAGAGCAAATGTTGAAACAAAGCATGATTAATTGTAGTGAGGCAAACAGAATGTGAGCAAAAATACATGGTTTACCAAAGCAGAGGATGTCAGACTAAGCTGGTGTATTTAGAGCAAGACAATTGTCTTTTTAGAAGTGAATAATGCAGTAAAGTTGGTCTATTGAGTTTGAAACAGTTCATTTGATGCAGCATTCCACAAAAAATCATTACTGAAAGTGGAATTTATAGGGATTAATAAAAAAGCAATGTGACCAAGGAGCAACAAGTTACAATAAAAAAGTAGTTATAAAAACTGAGCAAATTTCCTGACAGCACTCCTCAGGGATCAGTCTGTGGAGCAATGCTATTTAATGTACACGGCCGTCACCTAGGAATAATGACCAGGCCCAGCATCAAAAAAACATGCACGTGATGCAGAGCTGAAAGATGTTGCCAGTACTGAGGAGGACCTGGTCACCACATTGGAATTAGATGACCTTCTTGTCTGTAGTGATAGAAATTCAATAATGTGAACTGCAAAGTCGTGTTCCTGGGATTCATCAGCTGGAAGCTACAGAGAAGGAAAAAGATCTGAGTGCACTGATAGACTGTCAGTGTACCAGAGCTGCCAATGCAACACAGTTTTGGAAACAGATAATATAATGTTAACATAGGTTAGGTGAGATTTTTAGTAGAGAAGGAAATATTTGTACTTTTACATAAGGCACTGGTAAGATTTTGTGTGAAATATTTATGCAATTCCAGTCAACAGTGTTGAAAAAAGATTAATTTAAACTGGAATCAGTGCAGGCTGGCTATGAGAACAAGTACAGAAATGGAGCATCAGTCTTAGGAAGAGATAAAAGAGCATGGTTTATTCAGCGTGACAGCAGAGAAACAATATGCCAGTCCTTTATAAATAGATTTTGAGATAAACAGCAAGACAAAAGAATGAAATTAAAGGTTAACACCACCATGAGTTCTAACTGCTCCAATCTGATCAGCAGTATGTTTAGACTGAAAACCAAGGCAATATTTTCTAACTATTCAAGGAGTTCATGTTTTGGTATTATCCTTCAAAGAGAGCAGTAAGGGCGAGGAACCTAAATAGGCTTGAAATGGAACTTGATATACCCATGTAAGAGTTACATAACTAAGTAAGAATATGAGTCTGTGGCCAATAAATGTTTGGGGCATACCTAAAGAGGTCTGAAACAAGACTAGATCTCTCTTGTTCTGTATTTATTTTGTACGGATCCCATGCTTCACTGTGTTTTCTGATTGCAAAAAGATCCCACCAACAGAGAACCAGTGGGTTTCTCCCAACATGTCCCCATTGCTGGACAAGTTACATTCTGAGTTTTTTTCACCTTCCTCTGAAACACTGGAGCTTTGCCAACTGTTCACTTTCACATCTTATGGGTTGACATTTTATCTTCTACAACCTTACAACTGAATTTTAGGCTTCTTCATTCATCCTGTGATTGTTTTTCTTTTTCTCACTTGGTGTAAGTCAGGCATAGCCCCACTGTAGGCCTCCCTTGATAATTAAAATGAGACATGGGTTATAACAGAAGACTTGGTAAACTTGGATTGCTTATTAAGTACGTTTTGCCCTCTAAGAATTCCATTTAGCATCCGATCTTCAGTCTACAATCTAAGCTTTATTGATTCTTGTTTTATCAAGGAATGGCATGCGGTAAAGAACTTTTGCTGTGACACTAAGTTCAAGGACAGAACTTCTGTACCTGCCAGAAGTGATTCTCTGAACTTTTGCAGGGCGGATGAATGTTGTTAATTTTTCTTTTCTCTCCATTTTAAGAGGAAAGAAAGCCAGAAGAGTTACATAACAGGTTCTTAGCAGGAAGTAAAGTAATTGTTTGTTTTATTTGTTTCCGTGTCAAACTGGAAAAAAAGCCCTTATCCCACAGTAAAATATATCCCACTGGCCAAATATAATCCTCTCTTTTATGTCTGAGAAGTACGTAGGACATCTCAAACACTTGGGGGGGGGGGGGGGGATAGTATTAATAACATGCATGTTTACCATGGTTTGAACCCGTTCTGTTACATTCTTTTTAAGCTGTTTCCTGATGGCATCATAATCTGTACAAGCTCTCACGAAGCCCACTCTGGTTGCCCATCACATGGAATCTTTTGATATTTTCTGGATTTTTGAATATGTGAAATTGGTACAAATAATTTGGATTTAATCACTAAGCTCTCTGTAACTTCTAGCCTGTCAGAATAGGCTGGTTTATTCTCTGACAATAAGCAGAATTCCAACAGGTTCCAACTGTGCACTCAGACTCTCCTATGTCCCAGTAGGACATTGCACTGCAGGATATTTCAAATCCCAAAGGACTGCTTTGCTCAAAATTGGATCCTTTATTCTTTTAAGGATCCACTTTCTGAGGTTTCTACGTAACAGAAAAGATCTACATAAGGTTTAGCAGGGGTGGATATGATTCAGGTAGCGATGCCAATGGGAGCTATTCATAGCTTGATGAGACAATCGAGATGTAGAGGAAGGTCTTTTTCTGGAGAACTGAACCTCCACTGTGGGGAAATGCAAGGGCAAAGAAGGCACTGGGATGAAGGCTCATATACAAGATACACCAGCAGGATGAAAGGGGTTTGGGTCATCTCAGAGCAGCTCAGTGCTCACCTGTGGGAAACAGGACTCAAAAACAGCAGGCACACAAGTCAGGGGAGCAGCTGGAAGGGGCAGCATTGGAAGCTTCCTCAACTTCACTGTTGCGCTGATTTTTGTACTGCAAGGCAGCATTTAGTGACCTATCAATAAATCCTCGTATTCATCCTCCCAGCTAGCTCAGCAGTGTAAGACAGGTGTAAGAAGAGCCATTTTCGTGCAATATGATTACAAGTGTTCTTAGAAGCTTTAATTTTTATGTATTTAAGGCCTCGAATTGCCTGTATAGCTTGCCTCCACGTTGTAGAAATCAACAGTGTCCTGTTAGGCCATTGTGCTCTGTGGGAATGCAGTTAACGCACAACCTGATGCTGCTGCCTCCAAGAACCACTCATCATCCTTCCCCAGCAGCCCCAGAGGACTTGTCCGCAGCCAAGTAGCCACAAGGTGGTGCTCCTTAATCTCTGTGGATGCACTGAGGGTGGATACTTCAGACAGCGAGATGCTGAGCTGGGCTAGAGTCAATCTAGTGGCTGCGAGCCAGGCTGGGTGAATACTTCACACACTCGGCCCTTCGTTGAACAAGTGTTTTCTACACCAGTGTTTACAAATTCTCCACATCTAAAGGTTTTAAGATGCTTTGAGAGGTCTTCTGAAGTGTAAAAATCATGTAAAGGCAAGATACAAGGAAAGAAACTGGGGGAGCCAAGAGATATCCTAACATACTGATGTCCATCCTAGCAGTTCATAGCTCAGTATTTGCAGGCTTACCACCCTTGTCTTATTCTTCCTGCCAGACTCAGCCAGTGACAGCATAAAGGAGAAAGGCAAAACAGCGCACGATAGGCACTGCATGACAGACAAGATCTGGTTCAAATTTTCACTCTTGTTTTTTTCCCCATCTCTTGGCCATACCCTTCCACCTGACTACTACTATTTGCACCTGACTACTCAGTCTCCTGTTTCTCCCATTCTCTGCTTTTACTCATAGCCTATTAGAAAATAGAGTGGAAGAGGATTCAGCAAGCCATCCCCCAGTGGGTATGAACAAAACTTTGATTCCCCCATTGCTGTCACCATGACTGCAGCAGAGCCATACTGCAGTGTACAGTTCAGAGATGGATTATCGGCCTTCCACTTTAATCTGAAAGGCATCTGTTGTTTGAAGAACTGACATTGATATAAATATCACAGTGAAGGAAACACAACTAGACCTCACTGATCACAATGAAGAACTCTCCCTAAACAGTTCTTGATTACAATCACACACCTTGTTGCTTGTATTTCTCCTGCAAAAGCAGGTCAAGCCATATGTTTTATTCACATAAGCATGTCAATGTACATCACATGTAAGGTGTGCTACTTGTGTTAACACTAGCTGGGAAAGATTAGGTATTTGTGTTTGTTTATATTACACCCCCTATCTCAGAACAGGTGGTCTCCCTGGCTTCTTGGCATCACCACCATGTGTGGGGCCATTCTTGCATGCACGGATGTATATGCCTGCTATGTTGTATGACTTATCCCCGGGTAATGCCAACTAAATCATAAGTGTGTTTATGCATAAGAACTGCTTTATTTTTCATGCATCCAGCTTTAGTGCAGACAGCTCAGAAAAAAAATCTCCCTTCTTTTCTCATTAATACTTTGTCAGAATTTGATTTGTTCATTATCCCTTATATTCTTCTTGGATCAGCCTTTAAGCAACAGAATTCACTCCTCTTTTTCATCCTGTTCTTATGACATTTTCTCTTAGGGCAAATCCTGCCTATTCCATGATCACAGAGGACTCCAAAAATAATCTAATCTGCAAAGACTGACTGCCAAGTGGGTGTAGAATTTAGTGAGTCTGCCCGTGGTGGCCACATCCCTTACAAAGACTAGTTCCATGGGTGTACGCTATTTACATACCTAGGAAGTGTAAGGGAGTGCAAGGTGCATGCTTGGGATAATATAAAAATCCACTGCCATTGCTCCATAACACCCTGCAGGAGAATCACAGCAACATCAAAGCCACTAAAAAGCCTCCGCTGGCAGCATGCCCATTGGCCCTGGTGAGACAGCTTTGAGCCATTGCTGAATGCTTCACCTAGAGGAAACCATTTATCTTTCCTCATCAGTTTTAGTTAGACCAGTTAATTGCCCAGCTCGAACGCTCTCCTGCTACAGCAATGATTATCTAACATACAGCATTCCTTGGAGCACTTGAAAAGCAGAATACTCTACAGTTCACTGCTCCAACAGCATACTTGAAATTGTAACTCACCCAAAAGAGAAGTACCAAACCCTGGCAGACCTCACCTGATGCTTCAGTCAGTTGGGAACAAGTCCTGAATCTTTAAATGGCATTCAGAGGGCTCAGAGGTGCATTTCCATACCCATGATAATTTGCCACTTGGTCAGTTGTCCCACTGTCAATCAAAGAAACCAAAGTGATTAACAAATCTGAGCAGTTTCATAAAGGCTTGCTGTGAATTCAATGGACGGCAGGATCTATCACTGTAGAGAAAGATGTGCTTGCTTTCCTATTGCTAGTTTCACTCTGGGGAGGTCTATAAGCCAGCCATAAACAGTTTAAATTACAATTAGACACCAAATCTTCATGTACCAGAGTAGGATAGATCAACTTCAATTTCTTTATATGTTTGTGCCTTATTTTAAGGGAGACTCACTGAGAAAAAAAGCAACTGCAAATTCTGATTGAACAGCAGTCAAAATCTGCACAATTTTAGCCACATTTACATTGGCTTAACCTTTAATATCAACATTCTCTAGTGCTGAAACTGATCTGACTTATTTACATATTTATTCTTGCTCTGCTCCAAATTCCAGAAGAATGGTTACCCTCCAGCAAGTGTCGGTTTTGAAAAGACCAGATCCAAAGAGGAATTTTGCTGTAGAAGTGAACCTTCCTCCCTTTCACACACATATATGGTTACTCTGTGCTTTATAAAAGCAATTGATTGGCAGCTACCTAAAAATAGAAAGCCTTATATTTTTTCCTTCAGAAATAAAAGCAAAACAGAGAAAATATTCTCTGATTACTCTCTACCTGATGCTGGGGGGTCATTTTAAGCAATAAGTTATTTACTAAAAACTGGAACTTCCTTTTAACATCAGAGGCATTTTTTTAATACATGAGGGCTCCCTGGTACGTAGTTGGTAGAAAGCCGCACTAGGTCTTCAGGGTGAAAGGTGCTTAAAGAACAAAACCATTATCACAAGCATTTACATTTATGATCCACGTTGTGCCTGTAATGACCGACTTAGCTGACAACCAGGCGAAAAGCAACGAGAGGCCCATTCCTTAAAAAGGAAGCACCTTGCCCCATCTTCTGGACAAAAAGTGGCTGAACAGGATGGTGAGTTTTGCAGCCAGGCCAGTCCATGCAAGCACACACACGCTAATGCCCTGGTGATGAGCTGAGTGTACTGGTCTGAAACAAGACGCTAGCACGTTCCAGGTCTGGCCCTGACTCCAGCACAGATTTACAAAGCACAGAACTGTGCTGTCACACCGTACAATGAACCCTTTGGCTACAGCTTTAACCACAGTCTTGACCACAGCTCCTCTCTGCTCACCACTTCTAAGGGTCGCACGAGTACACAGAAGCGGGTGAAGATGGAGGGTTACTGTAGCCCATGTCAGCGTGTCACTTGTTAGCTTCCCTAAGCTAGGGATCTTGTGTCTGCATTGAAGAATGATTCATTTTAAAAGAATGCAGGTATCAAAATGCAGGCAGATCTCCAACTACATACAAGTTAGACTATCTGTTTCTTGCTGATACAAATTTTCACACACTAGGGGGGAAAAGTGCTGGTTTCATGCATCACTTTGCGCTGGATTGTGTCCAGTTGCTTTACTTATCATTATGCAACTTAACCCAGGGCAACTCAACACCCAAAGACAAAATTAGAAATGCATAGATATATTTGCTCAGTTTCTTTTCTCTCCATAACAATATTTGTTTCACTCCCCAACCCAAGATGAACTGTACAGCACAAAAGGAAGTTTAGAAAAATATACCAATAATTTTATTTTTCTAAATTCATTATTTTTGCATTTTGTTATTGTCCTGCTTATCAGACCAGATGAGACTATGTCAGCTTAAAATAAAACACCTATCATCCTCATCCCTGGGAAAATTAATCCATGGACCAAATCTATCATAAATCACCCTAATTCAGGCAAAAGTTCAACTGGTTTCCAGTAGAGACTTTGTCAATATAGGGATAAGGAAGGATTCAGAACTAATGTAAGCCAAATTCTGCTTTTACCAGCATGAAGAACTTACAGAAAATAATAATAATAATAAATAAATAAATAAATGAACTGCCCGGAACTTAAGTTAATTTTTTCATCCCCAGGATTGATTGATTAGCAAATTCATACAATATCTCTTTAAGCTGTTAAAAAGATAAGCCATACTTTACTTATAAAATCTGTCATCTGTCATCAGTATGTCATCTTAAATGACATACAGGAAGAAATCTGTGGTACACTTACACTGTGTAAGTTCTGATTCCTAGATTCACCTCTACTGTAACCAAGCAGTTCATCAAGAATCTACTCAACATCCAGTGAAGCTCTATCAACAACTTGCCCTTTTGGCTTTGACCTCCCTGGGTCAAAGCCTATCACTTAAGTGCATGTGTGACAGACTGCACTGGGAAGCAGTGACATACAGCACAGACAAATAGTAACTGTCCCGGGCCACAGAGAGGCTCAACATCCAAGTCAGAATTAGAACTCCGGTGCCCCATCCTGCGCTGTGTGTATGTATGTCTCTCTGAGAAGCATAAATGAATTAAATATACACAAGTTACCTGGCGGCAGAATGACAGAATCTGCAGTAGTGGGATCCAGTCCTGGATTTGCTGCTGATCCCTAACAGAGTAGATTCTTACCCCTGAACTTAGCTCACATGAATTACTCAAACACTAACCTGCTGCCATTCCTGGAGAGCCTGCAACCGTTACTTTCTCAAGAGCGTCTGTTTCCTCCTTACACCGAAATTACTGTCTTTTTTGACCTTATGTTGAAACGTTCCTATTTGAATGAAAAGTAAACTTAAGAATACAGCTAATACTCTGAAGATGGCTGATAATGACCACAATGCCTTAACAGAAACTTCCATTTGTCTTGACATAGTCCACAAAACAGTTTTCACTAGTAATAATAATTTGACAGCTTTAACCACAATGAGCTACAGGATTAAATATTTATAGAGATTGGTAAAAACAAGGACACTACTTAGTTTTAAAATCAAGCAGAGAAACAAAGAAAGATTCAGTTCATATAAACAATCCACAGCTTCTATAGCTCTCAGATCCAGCTCATTAAGCAGCTTCCTGATGCTAATTATATCACAATTTTAATGGGAAACATTTGTTTTAAGGCCTGCGGTCCAGATTCTGTTGGCACTGAAGTCAATGGGAACTCTGCCATTGACTTGAATGGAAACAGGAAGTCTCTGTATAGCAAGCAGTTATAGATATCATATGTTTGTCCCTATAATTTATAAATGATTGCTCTGCTTGGAAGACTGAATCTTACTCCAGTCCCTTTAAAAAGCAATGGGATTTCCTTGTCTTAGACCTAGAACAGTGTGTAAGCTTTGTATTGTATTTCCCATAAGGGAAAGACAATTTCATTCTGTAATCTCATCTGTTCTCTGGCCAATACAGAAATGACAGTGGCATCCTCTGGAAGAGCTGTGCCCAGCTCTCATCAGCCAAAGTGACTGTCACTGTGCTCTGTGCTCCTGCAAATCTGAAGAGGCTGAGCACAGGGATATTGCCAGTCTCTGACAGACCATGGAGATACCCAGGGTGGGATGCACTGAGACTTTAACTAGATTCATTTGCCTACAAAAAATATTTCAGATAAAAGGGATTCATTAATGCAGGTAAAAATACCTGATTACTAAAAGTTGCTATCAAGTGTAATTCTCTGAGCATCCCCTTCTATAAAGTTATTAAGAAAGGTGTGACACAGCTACCACAAACCTGCCTGTCTGTGCATGCACAAGGGAAAATCATTTCCAAGTGTTACTGACTTATGAGATATTTATGTTGCTCAGATGGGAGGATTCACATTTAGATGCTCACTTCAAAGGCCACATTCCCAATGTCAAGAAAGTCCAAAGTTTCATTAGCGTAAGAAGAAAAATACTCTGAATAGGTGCAGATAATAAATGCTTACTAAATCAATAAAAAAATACTATCTAGGCACTTTACCCTTATCAAAACAAATTAAGAGACTGATTCCACAATTCTTATTCATTAAATTCCCACTCCTTAGCAGAGATCAGTTTAGAAATTTGCCAAGACTCCTGTATCCTTTAACTTCACAGCTGCAGAATTGACAATCAAATTCACCACTGAGCAAACATTGCCCACAGAAATGTCAGATGATGCAGTGTCTCAGAAAGCTCTGGAAAGCAGTCAGTGTTCCTCAGAACAGAAATAGCCGCTACCACCGGGGAAAAATTCCTGTCAAGTATGATCCAAAGAAACGGCCTTTAGAATATTAACTGCATGCATTTACAAACAGACTAAATACAGACAATGCCTTACATTAGTTTGGGGAGTGGGCCTGATTTTCGGTGTTCTGAAGAGTCGCTTTTTCTGGGACTGCCAGCATAGCAGCAGGTTCTACTATGGTACGTACAGACAAATTTAAACCAGCATTCAATATGCAGCTCTTTTGCAAACTTAACTCTAGGAGTCTCTTATTCCCAGCAATAAGATAAAGGCAAAAATAGTTGTTTTGGCCATGTTGTCCATGCAATGCATATAGCAAAGACGTGTTCTAGTCACCATCAGAAAATGTCACCTCTTCTCAGCTTGTAAAACTTGCACATTTTCACCTGTACGAAGAGAAAGAAAATCCAATGCTGCATTTTTGCCTACCAATGCAGAAAAGAGATCTGGTCTTGGAGACTTAAAAACTGGATGCATTTTAAGAAAGCATCTTCGGTTTCTTTACCTCAAAACTATACTTACTTTCACCAACAAGCACAACTGATAAAATTTGAAACCAGTATGTGGGACATAATTAACACGAGAAGCTGAAGAGACCTGGGATTCCAGTGATACTTTGGGGTATGGAGGCAGAGTGTATTACCCAAACACAGAACTAGTGTTTTTGTTAAATATAGCCCTAAACTCTCACTACGCTTGCAAGTACGTGTCAGCTTTATCTGCATTGACCACTCTGTAATTTTACACCCTGTCAGGGATCTGTAAGAACAGTCTTAATGTGAACTGGGTCTGTTTAGCTCGCTTCAGAGCCTGCCCTTTTAGAAAACCCTGGGGCTGGAGTAATAGTGCTGGCCTTTTTTTAATTTTGCACATTTCACCGCACCAAGACAGTACTGTGTATGTTGTGAGCAGCAGCACAAGCAAGGGGAGTTCTTACTACAGCTTATCCAGCTTTGCTCAGTATAGGCATAGTGGGCGTAAGGCACATGATCCTCAGAGACTTGAGTTTTGAAAATGCCACTTAAAGAGTACTAGAAAAACTTCTCATTTTCACTTACAATTTGGTTGTGGAGGATTTCCCCAAAGCAAATGGGATCCATTGATCTTCTTTCATTTTCTACCTAATTCCATGCTAATAATGAATTACTTCAAATAACAGCAAAAAGTAAGAATATTCAGGACACAGTCATTTAATCCTGAGGATGCCACTATCTTTTAAATTAAATCCTCTTCCATGATCAGGTAAACAAGTCTGTTGTTAGTCACCAAGTCTGCATGGTTCTCTTAAGAATGGTGCTAAAGCCATCATGAGGATTTTGGGTCAGCTGAGACACAGGATATCTGATCCTGCAGATCCTAACTGGAATTTCCTTCGTAGCTGAAACAGTAGAGGACAAGCTGAATTATCAAATTCATCAGACAACTTAAAATGGTCTGAAATTAAGTGGTGGAGTTAAACATATTGATTTGCTTTTACTAAGCTGGAATACAGGGAAAGAAAGGCCATTTTGAAAACACTGTTTGAATCAGAATTAATTCGATTCCAAATGGAGTTAACAAAACTTTTCATGTTAAGCCTTTTTCACTGTAACACCTTTCAAAATAGTTGGGAAGGAGACGTACATACGTATGTACAAACGGCACATTTGTCACTGTAATTGTGAACATTTCTCATCTATAATTCTATGGTTTTTTAATCTCTTGCATCTGCTCCACATGTGTTCAGCATTCCAAGGACACAGACAGTTCAGTAACTAACTTAGCTCAGCTCTGAATTTCTTACACCAAGCACATGTCATTACAGGCAAGTACATTGGGGTATTTAGTTTTAATCCTACTGCATATAGCAGAACTGCAGAAGTGTTGTAGCAACCGACCTACAACCCACTGCTCACACTGTGAAGTACACAGGGTGAGATCGCTTTGGGAAAACTAACTGCTGCTCTGTTTTGATGGGTCTCACACAGATTGTTTTACATAAACACGAAAATACTCAGACTCTCTTCAGCTGTATGTCAGGAGACAGTATCTCCAAAGAGACTTTGCTCTTTAGAGCAAGCTGAATTTCGGGTATACATTTCTTTCCGGAGGCACCCTGCGCAGCTCAGCGTGGCTGTGTGATGATGGTTCCTGAGCTGCACAGAGCCAGCTGCCACCTCCACGAGCTGCTGTGGCCTCTGACCAGGGTTACTGTCGTCACTGAGATCCCAAGGGATTTCCAAAGTGCTGTGGCCTCATCCCAGAGTCAGCACAGGCGACACTCCAGGGTGCTGTCTTCAGGAAGTTTATGGCTATTTCCCCCAGTAAAAGCAAATGTGGAAAGGGAGTTAAAACTTTTCTACTTCTAAAGATGGGATTTGTATTTCCCATTTTACTGACCGGTTTTGTTTCTCTAATAGCTGTCTTGGTATTTTGCAATTGACATCGTCTACACAGCTTTCTTTGGAAAACTCTAGGGGGTTGCTGAAGAACTGGCAGAATTAGGATACCAAGATACAATGAAAGCGATGCCTGATTATCAGACCATGATTTCCATACTTGTAGTTTTAAAACCGGGTGAAATCCAATCCCACTCACCCAAAAGAAATCCTCCTTTCAGAAGGCAACCTGCTGGCCATGTCAGCAGAAGATGAGCTCCCACATTTTTCTTTGATCCATTTATATCACTTAGCTAAATGCTGTCCATAAACCTGAGATCTAAATAGAAGTGTATTCTGCAAATAAACACAATTATAGCAAATGTTCAGGCAATGCTCGGCTGGTCACCTCTACAGGGAAGTTACTCTCCCTCAAGAACCATCAGGGACACTGCTCATCAGAAAGCTCCCTAGACTATCTCTACCAAAACAGAACAGGCTGACAAAGATTAAGCTGATCATTTCAGCTGCCTGCTTCCATAAAAGCGCTGACATAATTGCTTGTAGGTATTATAATTTAAGGTTGGTTTAATTTAAGGTTGGTTTATATCCCAACTTCAACAAGGCTTAGAAAAACTTTCAAGCATTATTCAGTGGATGCTCCTGTGTGTTTTGTAATAGCTACATATTTAGTAGAAAAATATGCTTGGTTACCCAAATATTCATGAACTTTAAAACCATGTTTAATTTTGTACTTTTCTCCAAAGCATGACTCGAGTTCTTCTACTAGTTCTAATAATGCATACACTTTAATTCCTATGCCAAGAAAATCCATCATTTATAACCAGAAGCATTCATAATTTAAATGACTGTCTCTGCTGTTGATGACACCATCAATTATAAAGTTACACGATGGGGAAAATCTTCTGCACTGATTAGCACACATTTTTCAACATCACTGTTAAGTAAAGTTTTATATAGCTGTATCTTTCAGGAAACAGTAAGGATTTGGCAATCTGAAATTACCTTACCATGGTATTCTGAGATAACAGCTTTGGAACACTGCTTAGTAAAGGCTTCACATTTCATATGATAATCAAATTTCAGTAACATCACATTTTGCACAGAAGTATTTGACATTCCAGCTAAAAAATTAGGTGCTGAATTTTGCCGAGAACTACAGCTTGTATAGCCCACCTCAGCACTGCATATGACACACAATACATTTGCAAAAATTGGGTTTTACTTCTCAAATTCAGCAAAGCACTTAAGCATACATTGTACTTAGCACCTGCTTCCATCCACCTCTACTCGGAGAAGGACAAGCCAACATGGAGAATTCAAGAATCAGCAGAATGCCTTCTGCTCTCACCTTCTGGATTTTCAAATCTGGAGGTTGCTATTCAGTATATCCAAACGCAGAAGTTAAAAACTAATGTGCCAAAATCCTTCAAAAATCATAAGATTCATAAAAGAATCTCAAGAGTCTTGTTCATCTACTTGTTGCTATGCATTATAACACCACTCTGCGAGTTGCCTCAGAGAATAATAGATGCAGACAAGCATCTCCTCACCTGCAGCTGGCAGGCTGTGTCCTCTGTGAGCTCATGATCAGTTTCCGCACATTTCAAGGACATTTTCTGCTGTAAGAGCTACCCACTGACAGCCATACCCGAGTTTCTGCTTAGGAGACAGGTCTCCTGCTCTAGAGCTTTACTCAGCCTTTTGCTCCTAAGTTTCCAGGTTAGTACAATTCCTTTTTAAATGTATGCTTTTAGTAAAGTGCAATCAGTGCTATAATCCAGCTCAGCTGGAGGACATTAAATTCTAAGGAAGACTGGTACGTGCATTTATTGCTGGAATACAATAAATGTATTCTCTGTTCAGAGCAACAGATTTGAAATGATTAAATTTATACCTACTGAGTACAGCAATTTGTTAATAGGATCCACAGTCAAAAAATAGTAAAAACTCACAATTTCTGTCTGTGTTGTTCTATATGATACAATAAAGCTTGAAATCGCTGGAATATCTGGACGCTGGTATTACTCAGGAGCTACAGCACAAATGCAGCCCTGCATAGGAAGAACAATGCCCTCCCTCTTCCATCTTTTTTCATCCCACCAATCCCCTAAGTATTTGAACAGTGGGATGGCTTTATTGATGCACCATTTGATTAAGCCAGGCTTAGCTCCCTATCGCAATGAATTCTTGTTTGTAAAGGACTAATGCTTTCATATCTGATGCCATTATGTCTCTAGTACCAATTACCCAGCTTACTTTTCTACAGTTCTCATTATTGCCCGTGCTTTGCTGTTGGCAATGTCTAATGTCTAACAAGGGAAAAAGGGATCCTTCTCAGTTCCTGAGTCTGAGTGCATGGCCTGGAGACATGAACTCCACATTTGGACAATACCCAAATGCACATCAGCCCCTTTATCATGCTCTAGTTTCCATAGAACAGAAGCCTGAGCACACAGACTGGCCTGGAGCAGTGGCAAGTTGTGAGTAGTTCTCGATCTCTGCAAACAGAGGAGCACAGAGGGGAATCACTCCTCACCAGGCACCTATAAATCAGGCTGGGTATGGGCTTTGCACACAGGAAAAACATCTCCAAGAGTCAATTTTATGTCACTTAGGTTTTTTGAAACCTATGTATCCTTGAAATACATATATACTTGGCAAGCAACTCCACCAGAAAAATCAAAGGCACTGCATTGTTCAGCAATATCCATAGTAGATTAGTATATGCATGGATAATGACCCAATTCTTATTTCATACTCCTGTAATTACATAACTGCAAGGGGTTGTTTCTCTTTCCAGTGGGATACACTGTTTACACTGTGTGAGAAGTAATAAACAAGAATATACAAACAGGCTCCAAAACATCTGAGTTAATTTCAAACATGTGAAAGCCTGCTGCAACTGATGATTATTTATAGTGCCTATAAACCGTAGTTACGGAGCACGACTGCACTGGGGTACACAGTGTAGAAGCACAGCCCGGTGACAACTCCTGTAACAAGGACCTCTCCAGGGCTGTTCATGTTTGAGAGTTGCAGAACATCGCACAAGAAAACAATACAGCAGATGAAATATTGAACACAGCTTCTGTTTTCTGCATGTATCTTCGCTTCCAACTTAGCTAGAGAAGATTGCTTTGACAGAACTCATTTTCTACTCAAAAAGTATGATTATCCTACACATATATTTTTAGTGGCGATCACATTAGGATACTTCCAAAAATAGGTAACCTTTTTCTTCAGAACTTATGTAGAAAAATTACTTACATGTTACTGTAATTTTTACACGTAAAATTTATGTGTTACTTATTTACATGTCACTGATACTTGCAGCATGTAATTTTTAAACTATTGAAAGAATCATCTGATAGTTCAAGTCCGTTGTCCATTTATGAATGATTCCAACAGATTTAATAGATCCAGGAATCTGTCATTTCAGGAGTCATTCTATGTGATTTCTTTCTTCAGAAAAAAAAATCTTTTTGTATCACCACATGGACATTTTCAGAAAGAAACAGAAATGGAAACTGATTTTTTGTAATTCATGTAACGCTGTAAAAACATAACAAATGTTACTTGGTGTGTTACCCAGGTACAGCCTCCCCACCCCATAGCAGCAGTTTTGGTGCTCTTTTTCAGCATTTTACTGAAGAGTAGTTAGAAGTTGTCCATAGATGTTAACTGTTAACGTAATCTATACCTAAACTCACTTACAACTATTTCCAGATCACTCCCAAGAGTTACGTTCCTAGAGTGACAGCAGCATGATGCATTAATGCAATTACACTAAATTACATTCATACAATTTCTTTCATCTCACATATTCCTAAAGCTGACTGGACATCGGCCTTGCACTATGCGCATGTCATTCTTCCCATGCAATAGGTTATACACATTATATGAGGTGATTTCCATTCCTTGACTAGTAACTATGGATAACCGCATCACAGGCAGCCAGGGAAAATGATCACAAGCATATACAGAGGCAGCAAATCAGATTTATTTAAATAAAAATGGCCATTCACAACTGTTTAGTGTAGTTTTGTGATTCTGCTGCACACGATTCACATCAGCACTCAAAATAAAATGACAGGAATATTATAGAACAATTAGAGAAGATCTAAACTACAGCTGCTCAACCTGGGGAAGTAACTTCAGGTGCCAGAGAGGTTAAGATAAAAAATTGGGAAAACGAGAAGAGCATTCCATTACAGAATCCTCCAGAAGCCAATCGGACTTGAGCAAAACGAAATGTCCAAGTCCCAGGGTTTAAAATTGCTTTTAGTGGTAAGCTGACCACCTGAAGGGATATCTTCTCCTTACTTTTTAATACTTCCCTAGTTCCTCTCCCTGCCAAATTGGATGGCAGCTGTATTTGATGTAAGAAGGTAAGAATGACCTGACAGATGTTTTTGCAATCTCTAATGTAGAGCTTGCAACTAAAATGGTTGTTGGAGGCTGGTTGTAAATGGAGTTACATGATCCTTGTGCATTTCATCCCGCCAGCCAGTGCACATGTTCTGGATCTCCCGTGCCTCCAGTCTCACTGCAGAAGCAACTCCAAAATTTGTTGGAGTCTGAGTGCAGCTAAGCAGACTAGAGCTGTAAATCATTTGATGTTCATGCTATATGCTTAAAATTTCAGAGAGCAAAAGGAATTACGTTCTTACAGCCTCTTAGAAAACAAAGCACACTTTTAAAGACTGCATCCTTATGTGATGCACGTACAAAAGTTCAAACTAATGGCAGGAGTCCACAGGCATTAAGGGAAATAACAGCAATCAAAGCTATTTTTAAAGGGAATAGTGGGGGCGAGGGGTTAACATATGTGGAATTAGCTCTAGGCAAAATGAGAAGCCATTGCATCTAAAATCAAATACATTCTCTGAAATAGACACCAGAGCCCAAATTCCCATGTAGACTCCTGCAGTCCAAGAGTTTCAGCAGAATTTGGCCTTCCTCTTAACTTAGCTTCATTAGGTCATATCATGCCATCGATTTTTATGTTGGACGCCCTACTTACTTCGCATCAGTTGTTGGCACTATGTAGGCAATTTTCCGAATTGGATGGGGAGAAAAGGGTGGTGTGTGCACAAGGGTGAGGAATTTTTGTCCCATGTAGAATAGTCATTTCTTAGAACAGTTTGAGGTGGATAGTGATATTTGTATCCCTTCTGCCAGATGTCACCAGTGGCAACAAGAGCCAGGATTAAATATCTATCTATCAAATTCTTCCTGAAATTTTTAAGCGCCAGTTGGTCAACAACCCATTCAGAAAACTGGGAAAACTGGCTATCTTCTGCAGCCATTCTTAACCAACAGTTCCTCACCTACTGACAATTATCTCTGAATCTGAAACTTTTTGATGGAGGACAAACATACAGAATCTGTAAAAAGAAAATGAAAAAAAAAAAACTTGTAGCAATATATTTTAGTGTTTATATGCAGTAAGTGAAGCAATGCCCCCTTCTTGCACACTTTTACAATAGTCTTTTATCTGTTTTTCATCAGCTACTGTCAATGTCAGATGGACTAAAGTCTCACAGACACCCCATGTGCCCCTTTTACTGCCTCACACTGCAATTTGTCAGTGTTTGTCCTCAGTGCTTGGTTAGGATTGCCTTTCATCTTAGAGGGAAATGCTTCTGAAACACAAGATGCTTTGATACTCTTTCCAACATTAAGACAGTCTCTGCACTGTCACATCTTACTGTGCCACCACCTCAGGCTGTGATGCCAATTGCACTGTCATCCCTTGCCATCCCTCACCCCTGGCCACAATGCCATCTTGTGCTCTCATCCACAACTTCTTTCATATTGTTCCGCTGCCTGAAACCACAAACGAGATCCAAGCTGACTGGGTCCTCACCCAGTTAGGCTACACAGTTCATGAAAGAAAACTGAGATAACAAGTTGTTTCCACTATTTTAAAAAAGGTTAAAAGCACAAGGGAACACTTGGAAACAGCACGGGGAAAAAAAAAAAAAAAAAAAAAAAAAAAAAAAAATCCTAAAAATGAGTTATCTAAAAGAGACTGGAAGGTAGGTTACCAAATTGCACAGACACTCCTCATGTATTGTTCCCTGCAGTGATGCTGCTATCAAAATTTTTCTCTCTATTCTGAAAGCAAAGATCTTTCATGTAGGGCTCAGGAGCTTTTGTCTGAGACAGCTGGGTGTATCACAACCTCTTTGCTTCATACATACGCGACTAAACAGGATGTCAGAACCTTACAGAATTCGAAGATTTTCTCTGGAAACATACCAGACTAAATACCCTCCCCCAACCAACTGTTCCCATGGACTGACATATTATTTTACCTCCTGTAGCAACATACTCACTGTGTTTTTTATTTTTTTTCAAAATGACAGCAAACCAGACATTCTGAGACAATCTATTTTTTATCTAAATGGTTTGCTATACAAACAATATTTGAACAGAACATTTTTAGTTTTTTTCTGTTTAGTGCTCTAATGATTAAACTCTATCGCATGCAGTGTCTACAGATAAGATAGCAAGTCATCACATTTAAACATTAAAGGCATCTCTTCAGAAGCTAGTACCGCTTCATTTGATCTGACTCCTCAGATCAAGCAGATCAGATAGGTGTTCTTTTTCTCTCTGCCCTACATCATGTGGAGAAGTTGGTATTTTCTGCTTAAATCAGAAGAAATTTAATATGACTCAGTCTGTTTCGTGTATGTAGCCGCTTATCTTGTTTCGTTTGCAAATATCGTATGTATTCTCTTGAGATAAAAATAGTGCAAGATGATTAGTTAGGCAAGTTCATTTGACACCATTCCCCCTTCGTGACGCTGAAATCTAAAATCTGTATATGGTATACAACTTAAAGTATATATATGCAAGCTCAGCTCTGGGAGAGCCACACAGCAAGTACTTTCCTCCCAACCAGACGGCTTCCTCATCCCATCAAGACGACCACAAAGGTAAGCTGATTAGATCCTCTGCTTTCAGAAACACAAAAGCAAAATGCTCCCTACATGGAAAGCACCTATGCAATTAAAATATATATTCTTGTATCAGCTTCCAGTGTGCCATACTTCACAAGGTACCATAGAACAGATTCAGCATTCAGATTGCAGGACGCAAATAGACAGTCCGGTGCCCTTCACAAAACCTAAGATGATGCTGCAGTTTTTATTTTTTTCTTCAACTTTTCCCTGTTTTTGATCCTGTCAGCAGTGAGAATTAGGTGAATGGCAGAGCTCCAAATTACCTTGCCTAGAACTGAGAGGGGGAAATACTCTGCAAAAGAAGCCACTGGGACCAAATTATTTCTAGCAAAACAGAAGTAACTTATGTGCCTTAGCTGGAGAAATGCTCCTTGCCATCAACACGGATTTGTCTCATTGTCTCCTTAGATCTTCTGAGACATTCAGAAAGAAACTGCAAAGACTGACAATTTCTTCTGCTGCAATCGAACAGGTACGGAGGCATCTCTCTCATATTCTGGGCAAAGTTTCAACCAATGTGTAGATCTCAAATCAATGTACAGACTATAAATGGTTACCAGCATTGATTTCCTTCTAACCAATGCTGCTTTCCAAACTTAGACAGGATGGATGATGCTGCTGAAGATCGGTTAGGAATTCAGGATAAGAGATTCCTGTTCTCTTGTGGTTTTCAAAAATAACTTCTCTATGCCTCTGTCCCTCTTCCTTAATTAACGTGAAGCTACCTCACAGTAACGTTGCAAGCTTTAAGTTGCACCCAGTCTGCACCGGAGTGTGCTACGGAACTGCAGATGCATTGATGCTGTATTCACACTACAATAACTGAGAAATTCAGTCCTTGTAGCATTTTCTACTATTTTGGCAAACAGACTAGTGCAGCTGTTGGTGGTTGACTGAGACAAAGAGTATCTTTTGTCAAATGCTGCTGTATGAGAAGAAAATGCCTCCACCATTCTATTACAAATAAGATTTAAGTCTCAATAACTCTGTTCAACATACTGAAACGCCAAAATGTGGATAAAAATCTGGTTTATTACCATCTACACCAAAACAGAACAAAACAAACAACAACAACAAAACATAATTAAGACCCTTTTTTAAAAGCTACCATGAAATGTAGTCTTTTAATGATGCAGCAACCCAGCAGACCAAATTTAGAGCGTCACTACATTTATTGTGTAGCTAAACAGAAGAGGAAATTACCCTCTGATTTTAGATTTCCTTGAAAAGTGTGGGTTTATTATTGTTCATTCTACACTATTATTTTTATTCTTGTAAAGATCACTGCATTTATAGACAATAATACCAGATTTATTTATGTTTTTAATTGCAATTAAATTTATTCCAGATGTAGTTCTAGGGGACATGCTTGGCCCTATCTTTTATGCATGCTGTAAATATATGCTGAATTTAATTGAGTAATAATCCAGCTCCAGGAAAACCCACTAAGAATTCGTGAAGTTTTGTGGTGTTCACCAGCTTTCATTTCTCTCCCAGCGCAATAGAGGCATCAGATCTTCCTGAAGCCCCACACTCCCGCATGCAGAATTCCTCCCTCATTACCCAGCTTTAAGTGGAAGCACCTGCTGCAGACATCTGTTACAGAATGCTCCCCTTACAATTAGATGAATAATGTCTCCCCTATCACATACTGTCACAGCAGCAACTTCAAATAGAGCCATGAAAGAGGTAGAGAAGTCATTTTAATGACTAAGTAGCTCACATTTAATTTATTTTACAGTTCAACAATGGCCATCACTGACATCCTTTCTGCTAAAGATATTGAATCTGCTCTCTCCAGCTGCCAGGGTAAGGAATGGTCTCTCTACAGCCAGAAGATGCATATCATTTTTATGTCTTAAGATGGCATGCCTATCGTTTTCCCCTTAGATTCCTTCCCTGTGAGATCTCATTGTGGCTACATTACAGTATAGCCCCTTGAATTCAGAAAGTCTTACAAGTGGATATTTGGTGGGTAACATTCCCCGAAACATGGAGAAGTAACTAAAGGGCCACAGTTTCAGTTAGTACCAAGCTGCCTCTCAAATTTTAAACCTGTTGAAGATGTAATTGGCTACCCTTGTCCTTCAAAATGTCAAAAACAAAACAAACAAACAAAAAAAGCCACAGCTTGCAGAATCCAACCGCCAGTTGTGAATCAACGACTAGTCTCAGTTCTCTTAGACTTCTTCCCTGGCAGGATCAAGCCTAATTTCCAAATGCTCAGTGAGCTAGTTCAAGACTGCAGCTTACTTAACTTTCTATCAAATTCTTCACCAAAGTAAAAGTGAACATGCAATGTTAGGAGTCGGTCTGTAAGCCACAATAGCACCTTCTAAATATTTATTATTAATTGCATGACACAGATTGCAAGGAGCCTGATTTAGCGGGGTGTGCATTGTAGCCGAAAATGTCGAACTAGCTGAAAGGATACATGACCACAGGCACAGAGTGGTTAAAAAGGGAAACTATCCACTACATCATCTTCCTTGCTACACTGGGGAAGAAGAGGAACAGGAGCAGGCTGATTTTTAAGATAAGACATACATATTCCCAAGGAATACATCCAGTAGGAGCAACTTCAAGGGAAAACATTTAAGGGTTTTTTGTTTCTTCCAGCTGCAGATTCCTTCAATTACAAGTCTTTCTTCTCCATGGTTGGTTTATCCAGCAAAACCCCTGATCAGATAAAGATGGTTTTTGGAATCCTTGATCAGGACAAGAGTGGATTCATCGAGGAAGAAGAGCTTCAGTAAGTACTGCTCAGCTGACGTATTTCTTTGAACAGAATAAACCTTTGAACATTCTTGGTGTCCTAGAAGAACCTTGCTGTTATTTTTAAAACAAAATGCAGTACTTTGCCTTTCCTTGGATCTGGGTGGACTTCATCAGAAATTAAGAGCAAGCATTACATTACCTTTTTTTTGGCATGGATTTAAGATAGAAAATCAGAAATAACAACATGCCAAGGTCATTTCAGAGAAAAAAACTCAAGCACAACACTCTACCCTGTTCAATTCCAGGATGTTTCTGAAGAATTTCTCTTCAAGTGCTAGAGTCCTCACTTCTGCAGAGACCAAGGCTTTTCTGGCTGCAGGTGACTCTGATGGCGATGGCAAAATTGGAGTAGAAGGTCAGACTTTTGGCAAATTTATGTTTTAAAATGCATGCATATAGCTGCATTTAAATGGTTGAGTAAAGAATGCATTGCAGCAAGTTGGCCTGCTGCTTTCTGATACAATTTTTATACTAGCAAATAATCCTTTGTTTTCATAGCTTTATTTCTATTTGATCTCTATTGCAGCAAAAGCACATTTAAGCCCAATGTAGAACCTGTTCTTTCAACCCATAACAACAGTTTTGGGGTTAATTTCTACAGTGCATCAGCTCCATAGACTCAGTGTGACAGATTTTTAAAACATTCTGAACATCTGTTCATTCTCTGCATTTTCATTTCAGCAGTGGATGCTTTGCACTTCTGGTCATATGCCACTTTCACTTTTAAACAACTTCCAACTACATAAACTTATTTATCTACCATTTCCCAAGGCTGGCCAGTATTACTGAGTGGATAATTCAGTAAAATAAAGTAAAACTGGTGTTGTTTTTAAAAGTTAGAACTGCTACAAGGCAGCACATAATTTTCTGCTGGAGAACTATCTGATATTAGCAAATTTCACTGGGCAGTCCTTCTGTGAGAAACTAAATCAAATTCCTCACAAAACCTCAGAAAGATAATGTGAACCACCTAGGATATTTCTTTTAGAAATTGCAGCAGAGGAAAATAGGGCATTAGACATCATGTATTAGAGATGAAGTCACTGAAAACAGGGCTGTCTTAGCTGAACTAGGACAGGTGGCAATAACTCCAACAGACACACATGCTAATCTTAGCCAGAGTTTGGGAGGAGAGAGAGACACTGTTGGAGGAATTTGCTTTAGCAGCAGCTTTTGCAGCTTCTGCTTATGAGCCCAAATAGAGCATTATATTACGCTTAGCTATTAACCATCAAATTTCCCATTCTGAAATTACATCACTACTAATATTTTTTTCTTTGGAGTAATAAAATCAAAAAAAAACACCCTCACATTGAAAGCTACAGGCTTGACCTAATTAATTCATTCTCTGCTGCCTTAGCTGTTATCAGACTTTGTAAATGGGTTAAAGATAGTTTACTTTTAACTCAGGATTTCCTACAAATATGAATTTACAGACACACTCCTCTCTGCACATATTCTTTTTAAGGAGTGAAAAATCTGTCACGCCCCCAGAATCTCAGTTTAGCAGTAGCTTGTGCGGTGTTATAATAACTTCGGGAGCCCTCAATGGCTAGGAGTTTAGGACATTTTTATCTATCTTTTTTTTCAAGGATGTTAATAAGCACTTTCGTCTAGTTTTATTCCTTGCCTTTCTCATTTTCTTTCTTCACAGAATTCCAATCTCTGGTGAAGGCATAAACATCATTAGACCAAAGGCAGCCTTGGACTGACTCTTCCAATTACCTCGTCCAACAAGCACTTCGCACTCAGCATGTGTTTGTACATTTTTATATTGTTTCAGGCATTAGCAATTCCCCACACACCAAGTTCACACAGAGGATTGCTGAGAAATCTTGCAATGTACAGGTGTTTTGGTGAAACGGCATTGTTACATTTCCATTGTAAAGAAGGCACTTTTTGTCATTTTCAACTACTCCTAGTGTTGAAATCGTGGCTGGAAGATGGGACAAAAAGAAACATTTAAAAAATCTGGGGAAAAGTTTTTTTTTTTTTTTTAATTTATTTTGGTTTTGTTTAGGTTTTCCATCTCTGTACTTTACCATGCTGACTTGCCAGACACAGTTTTGATGTTCTTAAACAATATAACATCTTTTAAGGCTTAATTGTCCTGATTTTGTTGAGTTTTATTTCTACTTAATTCTCTGATCCTTTAGGAAAAGCAATGCTAACAAGATAGCTTAAAATAATTTATATTCAGTTCCAGACCTGAGACTCTAAGAAAAAAATTTAAGAGGAGCTGACACATAGCTCAAAGCATGGAATAAATTTGTGGGTAATTTTACAAAATGAAGTACTAAGTTACAACATACATCGTCTGAAAGTGTTTATTGCCTAAAATGTAACTCTCCCTCAAGAAGATTTATCTTTCATGAAACCTAAGGCAGCTGTGAGACAGAGGAGAAGGTTCTAATTCCATATCTGACACTGTCACAAGTCACACTGCCTTCATGACACGGGCCAGGCCTGGAGGTTTTTCTGTTAATCATGAGCATGTTGCTTGTTACCTCTTAATACCTACTAAACAGTAATACTTCGTCACATTTGTGAATTTGTGTGTTCACTACAGATGAAAAAACAGCCAGACTTGCTATTTGATTATCTTAAAGTGAAGCAGAGTACAAATACTATCTGTCTTATGCAAATAAATAACAGCCATTACTCAATTATTTAACTTATTATAATTAATAATCATCTATATAACCCGTTATATTAGCAATTTACTTAAGTATGGACATTACAAAGACCTAGTCTTTCCTTTGATAAGTGGCTTACCTGGTTTAGAGCTAGTTATAGCAGTGTTTTCATTAATGGACAAAGTAAATATTATTCATGGTTAAATGCAGAACTCAGTAGACTGAGCAGATGCTGTGCATTTCTGGATGAGTGGGTTGGAAATTTCCCCACCAACATTTAGTTGAGACCTCTCCCATCTACCATGACTTGGTTCCAGCTCAGAAGTAGACTGTCATTTTAATCCTCCCTGCTGAAATTGGGTGATAATTATAACATAATTTGGCAGCTGTTTTGAAGAAGAGCAGAAACAAAGCCTGCTGGAACTTTTATGTAACATTCAGTGCTGGCATTTCTATGAATTGCGAGATGATTATGTGAGGCAAGTGCAGCTCACTCATACCCAGGCATGTAAGAGAGCTGTTCGGCAGATTTAAGACTGTTAATGCAAAAGAGGAATTCTAGCAATCAGAGTCACTGAAGCCTTGGCAGAATTATAATGAATATAAATCTTAATTCTATCCCCAGTGCCTTTGATGTTAAATCTGGGCTTAAATTATAGCTGCTGTTAAATAGAGCACTGAAATATTTTGCATAATGATGAGACTGGTGGTTCCTTTTACCTTATTCATTTTCCTATCTGCTGAAGAAACAAGCCAGAGCAATCCAGACTTGCAGCAGTATACAGATATAACGCATACATTAGCTCTTCACGCTGCTAATCATTAAAATATCATGTCATTAATTCACAAGCAGATAGTGCACACAATACACTAAGTGACAAGCCTGACATTTTATTTGTTGCACACCTGAAAGTCTCATGTGGAATGCAAGAAATACAAGACTATCCTGTATTTCAGAGATGTTAAACAACTGCATGCCAGTCCCTTCTGTTGCCACAAGGGGGAAAATAAGTACTTCTATGAATTAGGCAATTTTCATGTATATTGCAACCTTAAGTAAAACTTAGAGAACTTTGTTCATGAGAAAATCCATCCTTCTTAAAATAGTAACTCCTGATAACAAGATGAGTTTTAAATTTTACTAAAGCCATCCAGCCATTTCATTAAGAAATTACAATAAAACTCTAAGTCCTCAATTGCAAAAAAAAAGCTCACAGACTGTTCATCAAAAACAATGCTTAGTCCCTGGTAAGTCTTCTGTTGGCCCTAGGATGCACATTTTTAGAGCTGAACTAAATTGGAAGAGAATAAATTCCAACCAGAGGAAACAATTTCTTTTGTGTGGCAGACGCATTAACAAATGAAAACAATACCTCTCACCTCCCATTAAAAGACATACTTTTACCAAGTATGGCACTACACAGACACTTGTAAGTGCCAACAGCAATTGGTTATCTAGAAATTTGAAAAAACATCATTAACCTTTATTTTTCATCCCAAATGATGCACCCGAGGAACATACCAATAGTCGCTTAATGCCCATCGTTTTGAAGCATTATGTCACAGAATAAACCAAGCAGCAGAAGTAAAAGGAAAGATCACGTCATTCATTCACCAAACTACAGAAATTCATAAAAACATCTGTAAAGTAAAGTTTTCTTGGAAGATTCATTTAAATTAGTTTAAGTTCAGCCAGTGGTGGCCTTAATTTTTTTTATTTTTATTTTTTAAAGAATAGCAAGGAGCGCTCTCTGGACTTCAAACTGCCATAGCGCCAGAGAAAACCTTTGTTTCCAGGCTGTCTATATGGATGCCATGTTAAGTAGCACAGAGACAAATGGTGATCTCAGAATGTTACCACAACCAAGGCACAGGATCACAGAGTAATCTATGCCAGAAGAGAGTTCTGGTGGTCACTGGTGCAATCTGCTGACCACAGGGCCAACTAGGATCATACTACTCTAAGAAGAGTTTGAGTATCTTCAAACATGGAGGCTCTATAACCTCTCTGATCAATCTGATAAGGATTAAATCCTCTGCATCAAGCTTTTATGAATAAAGTACACAAATAAAACACTGATGAGCACATAGTTTAAATCAGAAAGGATCTAACACCACCCAGTGTATCACACCAATAATCTATGCTCAGTTTCTAGAGTAATTCCATTCTACTCAGTATAATACTGCTTCTTAATTCCCAGCATGAAGGAATTTTTGTTTATATGTTTTACCTTCACCTAAGACAATTAAATATCGGCCCAAAACATGAGCAGCAGATCTGAGTTACACTGAGCCCAATGACTGTGAGTTCTCAACCACACTTCAGCTGCATACATAGTCCCCTCATTACCCTGTAGGAACAGTTTAATCTCTAATTCTCCCAATACCTCTTGCGAAATAAAGACTTACTGTGATCTCTTTAAGAGGGAAATCAATACATTTTGAATCAAAGAATTTTGATTGTCCTACACAAGTTCTTACAGAAACGATGTGGTGAGTCAGGGTCTGGAAACCTATTCTCAAAACCCAACCTATTGCTCCAGATACTGAATGCACCATCTCTCTTAAACTAAGATTTGGTTTGTCCTGATAAAGAAAGGATAAAGAAGCAGAACCACACATGCAAAGATAAAATCTCCTGAGATTTAGTGGAAGCTGGCTGCCTAATAACTTCATGTTGCCAGAGAATACTCCAAGTAATTTTACCACCACAGCGTTCCTTTGGAAATACCAACCTAGAGCCATTTGTAAACTTCAGATTCAGTTTCAGCTCTCCAATTGTTCAAAATCTGGCTTTCATTTTCTAACAGGAGGAGTAAGAGAGCACAGAAAGGGCAAGAGGATGTCAGAACATTCGTTACATGCAGACTGGTAAACTCAAAGAAGTTTGAGTTAGCAGCCAGCCCATGTGGAAAATCTTTGATGCAGCATCATCAGAGGCGCCTGGAGCCCTTCACCCAGCGTGGGCAGAGGGGGCCAAGGCTGGATTAATTTCCTGGAATGGGTTACTGAAATAGATGCATCTTGATTAAATCCCTGAACAGACATGTACATAACATTTTTATGTTTAGTTGCTTGTATTTTTACAACACTATACTAAGTGGGTGCAGTGGAATCTGAACTTATTTAAAATGTTCGTATTTTATGAAACTGAATCTCCACGTTACTTTAGCTTGCAAGCACACACAGAAAATATTAGGTTGGTATGGACTTTCAGGAAAACTTTCTGTACAGAAGGCCTAAGGAGAAAACTGTCAAACAGATGGAATGTGGTTGCTCAATAACTTTTGATTTGCTTATCAACATGTCTTACACTCAGGAAAACAAGAAAATCAGAGCTTGTGTGTATCTAGCTCCAGAAAAGAAAATCAGATTACCACATTGGTCACAAGAAGAAAAGAAGGTGCTCCTAGACAATGGCTTCCCCTGCAGTTACAAAGACATCACTGACCCTACAGTTCAAAGGGGAATTTGTCAAATTAAAATAGGCAAATACCTGACTGAAAAGGAATTGCACTGGTTTCATCACACCTAGATGTTCATCAGTAGGTACTTCTCAGACACTAACTTCCTGCCTAATTCCTAGGTTTCCACAACCAGCCTATCTCAGATTTGCAATGATCTCCCTGACGGACGGTATTATCTAGCCAGCATAAAAAAATATATAAAATAAAACCTGGCTTTGTTAAGTAGCTGAAATAATCTGTTCTTGCTATCATTAAAGGAAGGTCTGGAATTATATCTGAGTTTTCGATTTCACTTTTTTATATAGCAGTCTTTCAGCTGGTTTGGTAAATTAGACTTTTTTTCTTTTAAATATCAGTTCTTTCCTCTTCTATTCCTTCCTTATGAATGCCTACCTGCGAACCCATTCTCATTCTGTTTTTTTGTTCACTCTCACCCAAAATAATCCCGGAGATTTCATGGCTGCACGTAACTGTCTTTGGTGCCATCTACAGGGAAACTCTAATCAACCACATAAACACTCAAAAAAGTTGTATCAATAAATGCTTTGTAATCTCAGTGTGGTCTTCTGAAAAGAACTGTTTCTTGAATGCTCAGAAATTCCAGCACAATTATTAGAGCCTCTCTGATCCCATGCCATATTCTCAATTATTTCCTAGGAATTTGACCCAAAGGCAAAGCTAGATTCCCAGACAGAAGGAATGGATCATTAAATTTATATAAATCTCCAGTTCAGGATAAAAAGTCTTTAAAAGTAACTTGCTCAGTTGATTTTATACAGTTCAGAAAGCTTTGCTTTCACAATGTTAAATTTACCATATAGCATAGGTTTAGAATAATACAGTTAGCACTCCTTGCCCGAGTTCACCTCTTGAAGAAAAGATCCAAGAAAAACTAAGAAGTGCAAGATGAGGCTTTGTCTATATTTTCATGTACGTAACTGCTGAGAGAAAAGACAACAGCTTTATGTTACATGGACCAAGTGTTAGGATTTATTTTATATGTAATGGCATTACTCAAAGACTATCTAAACCTACAACAATACTCTATACATATCTATAAGTATGTGGGTGTGTCATGTTTTCCCAATGGCTTTTTACACCGCTGTAATTTCAGCCTTTCTCAAGGCCACTGAGTTCCAACAGATTTCATGAGATCACCAAGTGGAGGACCCAGCAAGAGAAAAGTTACAGCTTGTGCTTGGCCAGTGTTCAAATCCTTATGGAAGTTTATCTTCTCAATACAGAAAAGAAGAACCAAATATTACTGACTCCATCGCTTACATCTTCACTTCTTACCTTTAACTAGTGTGTAGTGCTTTGTGCTGCTGAACAACTGACAACCGTCATTCTATAAATGGGCACATTTACTATTATGATTCAAAATGTGTACTATGTAGCAAATTAATACTGAGCAAAATGTCTTCAGTATTAAACTTTTATAGTCTAAAGTACATATTGCAGTAATTGGGTAGCCAATCTTTATGTATGAGCTTATTAAAAATACCTCAGGCTGATTTATAATGGCAAGTTTTATCTATGTGATATTCTACTTGCATGTCAGTTATTTTTACTACATTTGTATCATTGTAGCATTATTTGAAGATTATTAAGGCAATTACAGGAGTAATAATACTTCATGGGCAATTAGTGCCAGGATTGGACACTTGGAAGTCAAGGTCTACAATGAAGATGTCCATTTGCATCTATCTTTTAAGTAGAAAAAGTTAATTCACAGCTCAAAAATCACTCACTAGACTATAAATAAGTGCAAGTGAGATGATTTACTTTGATGTCACTAAACCTTGTATATTGTGTAAAACACCATGCACATTCCTTTGGGATATAAATATCAATCTGATTAGCTAGCAGGTCTTGTTAGCCACGGTAACTTTATCCCCTATGGTGTCTGAGCCATCACGTGGCTCCAAGACTTCTGTAAAAGGTCAAGAGAGCTTAACTGAAATCTATGTAAGTCATTATCTCTGTCATCTGAAAAACAATCAAGTCAAGAGGATGCGGCAGATCTTTTACCTTTAAGATCTTTCTGTTCTTGGTGCAGGAAAAACTAAGCAGGAAGGTGAATTGAATCTTTCC
Organism: Heteronetta atricapilla; assembly: GCA_011075105.1. NCBI lineage: Eukaryota > Metazoa > Chordata > Aves > Anseriformes > Anatidae > Heteronetta > Heteronetta atricapilla. Next base: position 7,477,950 of record CM021744.1, read on the forward strand.
TCCGGGAGCTTTTCAAGTCATCTCAAGATCCATGCAAAAAAAATGCATGGAAATAACCAAAGATTCCGCAATGCCATGCAGTTCTATAAATACATTTGGTTTCATCCTCATCTTGTGCATCTGAAGCCATAACTAGAGATGACACCAAGGCAGATGCACTGCGGATAGAATAGCCTGTTCCTGCAGGGCAGCTCCCTTGGTTTGCGCTGGGACCTATGCTACAAGTGTCCCACTAATCAAACCTGGCTGCCCACGAGGCAGCGTCAAAGGCTGACAGAGCAAGATCAATGTGAACTCTATCCAATGTTATTTTTCAGTTTACAGTAACATGGCTCTTGCTGGTATCCTGACAGAAGCTGAAATTGGTGCTGGCCTACAGAGTTACCAAGGTAAACTTTAACTTTTAAATTTGTTTTTTCAGTTTATATATCAAATTCATTTTTATGTGTTACAATTCAAGACCCTCTTCTTTTCCTACCCTTAGTCTCACTGAAGAAGGAAGTTTTTCCACTGAGTTCAAAAGGATTTCATAAAGAGCTTTTGAAATAGTCTGAAGGATTGAATCAGGCTTGGATTTTTACAGCTGTTACCAAAAACTACCTCCAAACGCTTTCATTACTAAGGTATGTCTCACTTTTTTCCTCTCATCTTTAACAGACTTTTCCTGCAGAACCTCTCAGCCAGTGCCAGAGCTTTGACTGATGCTGAGCCCAAAACATTCCGGGCAGCAGGTGACAGGGATGGAAATGGTAGAATTGGAGTGAATGGTAAGACTCCCTTTATGGAATAGAGAAATACGTGCTGTCGGGACTTCCTAGTGACTAGCTCTAGGCAGCTGCCATGCTCCATACAATGGCTGTTCCAGATCTGATTCTGAGGTGCTCAGTTCTGCTCTGTCATAGAAAGGATTTAACACAGGAGTGTGTTTGTATTTTGCCCTCAGCTCTAGGTAGTCAGTCCCTTTTTTCAGCTGCAGAGATTTCAGGACTGGAATCCAAACTTAGTGTATAATTTCACTGCTTTATTATTGAACTATTGATACAATATGACACTTGTATGTAACATTTCTTATGTTTTAAATATCAGTTATTATGCGTGCACAATGTACACAATGTGCTACATTTAAGGAATGATTATCAGATAAGAGATACAGAAAGTACTTTTCTGAAGATTCAGTTATAAAATATGGTGTCATTTTATTGATCTTTTCTTGCTTTTTCAAAGTTTCAAGCCCTCATCAAATCTTAACACTCAAAATAAAGACCAACATCTGTGCCATGAACAATCTTTCCCATTGCAAGCACATTATTTATTTATACATTTTATACCTTGAAAGGTCACAAACAATTATTGGCACGTGACTTCATATCGCTAAAAAACATATGAAGTAGCGCAAGCACTACTTACACAATGTTCCCCAGTGTTTTATGCAGAAGCTCATTTTACCACTGGGAGACTGAATGGGAGTCCACTCTGTTCACCTGAATTTTGGTCTTTAAAGATCCTAGTAAAAATGTTAAGAGCAGGAGAAATTAAAAGCAGCTCTGTGGGCCATTTAATTTTCAACATTTGCGTAACAGCTAGAAAATGCTGTAAAAATTTGAATTAATAAAATTTCTGGGTATAAAAACTGATTATGCTAAATGGTGATATTATACTTGCATGTTCAAGAGATGTATTTAATAATCCATATGTTTTTATGTCATTCTTTATGCAACTGATTATGCTTCATAAACTAATTAAATGGCAGGACTTAGTGTTAATTAAGCTGTTAATTTTAATAAAAGATCAAGTGGATCAAGATGAATCCAGATTATTGAAGCATAAATACATTAAAAATTCTGCCAGGAATAACTCACCTTCATGTCCACCTGATGGCACTATTGCTCCACTTGAAAGAATTTAAATCAGTATTCTGAATTAATTCAAGCCAGAACATTACAAGTATCCTGTTTGTTCACTTCTGTTTCTGACTCAGTTTTGCCAGATTAAATTATCCCTGAACACAGAACAATAACAATTTTGTTTTCCAAAGGAGTGGACCCTGTCCCTCAGAATCTGGGAGCTGGATGGAGGTCAGAAGTAAGGTCTGTGGTGCTGATTTGCACCAGGAGAATATTTCTGGTGGGTCCACTGAGGACACTGAACCCTCTTTTGTGGCAAATCCTATGTGTAAGGCCCTTTCCTATCCCCTGTGCTAGACAAGTTGGTCAGCAGATCACACATGAAGCATACCAGCTGTACTTACTAGCTAGTTACACACAATTGCTCTGAGAAACAAAGGAGCACAACATGGTTCCACCTGCACAGAGCCAGGAGCCCAGAGTTCCTCTCTCTTACAGTATGAGACTCGAAGGTCTGCACACAGATAGCCAGAACAGAGATTCTGTATCTTTTAATCATATCAACAGAATTTACGCCACAATGAGTTCTTGTATGATCAAGGCAAAAAGTATTAATTGCTACCACAATTCTAAATTGCTTATTTTTCCACAGAAATCTTGGAGGAAAAGTGTTTTCCAGCCCTCACAAGTGTAACTGCAGGCAAAGGGAGCTGCATTTTGGATACAGGAGCTAAAAAGCACTTTAAAAACTCAAGTCCCTGCCTTCATACTGACAAACTGGGGCATGTTGCCCCAAAGTAATCAATGTTCTGCTTTTCTCCATCTCACAACTGAGCATAACACAATGTCCACACCTCACAAGGTAAGTAAATGCATAAATATTTGTGAAGAAGGTGTAGTAAAATGAAGAGCACCATAAAAAAAACTTACTATGAAATTAATATATTTTCTTTCTTTACAGACAGATTGAAATAGCAAGAAGTAATAAGGAATGAGAAAAATGTAAAATTCCAGGCAGCTCACATTAACTGAACTTCATCCAGTTTGTGCACTGACTACATTAGAGTTCTGGTTAAAAAGTAAGAGTGTGATGATGTCATTACAATTTTGCCATAATATATACACAGCTGTCAAATTAGATTATCTAATACTATCAGAACTTACCTAGGCATTACAGTCTTTATGTTCTTTTTAGACTTACGTATACGATAAAAATAATTAGAAACCAAACACCCCTCTAAAAAACAAACAAACAGACAAAATAAACCTACCTTTTATCATTTGGAAAGAAAAAGAGTTGGAAATCTTTGAAAGTTCTTTCTTTGGGCATTAATCTTGTGAAAACCTGTCTGTCTCAGATGGCATTTTTTGGAGCTATTTAAGATGTTCTAGTACTTGTAGACCAAAATCTTAATTTCAAAATTATCTGCTAATGCTACAATGGTACTGATGCATAACATGCTTATGGTAAGACATCACAGAGAAACAGGAAAATATTAATACAATGTTGGGGATCAATATCATGCTGGGGAAATTACAACACTACAAAAAATTAAAGCAAGCTACATGACTTTAATGAATACTCAGTAATTTGTTAATGCCTTATGGATTAGCCAACAGATATCTCTCCATTAACATTAATGAACTTAATCAAGGCCCTAATTTTATAGAAATTTCCTGAACACTGAAAAAAGAATTATCCATCCAGCAAATTCACATTTATTATTTCACAGGCATCTCAGGAGAGTAATAAACTAATGAAATTCTGAGGAATTAGTAACTGCAGTCTGATTGCAAGGCTAAAAGCTGTCATTGCCAGAAAATGCTATGCAAATCATCTAATGTTTTATATTTTCAGCATGTAACACAGGTCACCTGAGTTTCTTCAAGCATTGTACCAATTTAACTGCTAAGAAAGAGAAATGCACAGACAGCTCAGGCACCTCCTTTATTTAAGCACACTTTCTTCCACGCTGACTATTCTGCCAGGTCTATACACATCTACAATTATTTCACCACTTATCATTCCATTAAGGACACTAAAAAATTTATGATGAGATAGGCCTGATATCAGCTTCAGTGATCACTCCAGAATGTTAGGGTTTTAGAATTTTCCTGCTTTCAGCACTACCACTAAACATCAGTGGACATCAGCGGAGAAAATGCTGTTTCTGTCTACCAGAATACTCACTCTTTCTTTTAGTTTCTTTCTTTCTCTTTCACTCCCTGTCTCTCTCACACAGGCTGTCAGGTACTGTGGGAAGTCTTTATCTGCTTATCTTGTGCTTTAAGAAAGTTCTTCATATTGCACCTATAAGGACACAACTGTAAAGAACACTGCACGACCATAAACATGCATTCCCGCTCAGCTACCTTAAGTGAAGTGGACTGATAAATTCTTAGGTCTGGACTACGGACCCATTTTCAGCAGGTATTTCTATCCAACTCTTTCCACCAGTCTTTAAATATGCGGTCAACTTGTGTCAATGGAATTTTTTTCTGCTTCCCCTCTACTTAGAAGGGTATTTCTGTTCCACAAGTGACATTCAATGACTGCTTATGATAAGGTTAACTGATTTATAGGGTAGTTTTTACTTCATACATTGTTATGGGCTTTACGTCCTCATATACAACATCCATATATGATTGACTACTGCTGAAGTCAGTTGTAGAAATCCCACGGATATCAACAAAGAGAGGCAGTAAATACAGAAATAGTTGGAAACACTTCAATGTTATTTGCTTTATTTTACAGTGGCTTTGTACACCGTGGGTCATAGTGAAATACACCCACATGTAAAAGGCCTTTGGTAACAGTATAGTACTGCTGTACGTATCTGTTACAGGCCACAAAAGGCAGGATCCAGATTCTTTGACAGTCTTTAACCTTAGGGCACAGTCACCTTTAAAATACGCAGAAAATCTGAACAATTTACACTTTCAAAGATCAGTTCATCTGATACTACCTACAATGATGACAACAGTCAGAAACATCTTAGACAATTATGTTCAGGGTCACAGTGTGAAAATAGTGTTACTGAGTCCCAGAAGCACTTGCAAGTGCATTTGAAGACAAGCACATAGCATATATAATGCTAGCAGAGATCTTCCAGGACAGCTTTTTAAGTGGAAACGCGTTATGATCAGAACCATCATCTATGAATTAGCTATGTTATTAATGTTAGCATGTTATTGTTTTGAAATTTTCTCATTTACACACAATGATAAGGACATAACTTGAACTGGGGAAAGCACTGCCAACATTGTTCCTAACACAAGAAATACCTGTCTCTGTTTAGCTCCAGACCCACAGCACTGCGGGATGTATCCTGTAGCTTGGATTCAACAGTCCAAACCTCTGCTCAGTCTTCTGGGTAATATCCTCTGCTTGCTGCAAAAGAAAAAAAAAAGCTTTGTCACTGAGGCTTCCGAGGCCTGGATTTCATCGTTCATTGTAATAATGTGAAGTACAAAATAAAACTCAGATACCACACCATGTTCTTAAACCTCTCTGCTAAATGTGGTAAAGGCTACGGCCCAAGAGACCACTCAGATAGGATTCTGTAATTTTTTCTATACAATTAAAGCATGTACTTTGAGAGACAGCTTGAAGCAGCAAGATGTAACACACACAATTGCAGAGACCCTTTCCAGTGAGAGCAGCTATATTCACACCGAGATTCTCTGCCATCACCACTGAGACATCAGCATTCATGACCGACCACATAGGTTGATGAGTATCTGTTTTAGTTACTTCCAAGCTCATTACAAAGGCAGACTGTTATCCAGGATCATGATACAACTGTTCTAGCCCTAACGCTACCAGGGCTGAAAGATGGAATTGTTTGGGGTTCAGAACAGCTGCTACAGCATCTCTTTACACTACCGTAGTTGGTCTCAGGTTAACACCTCTCCTCTGATCTCATCTGAGACAACTCCTGACATTACTTTGCATCTGCTTCAAGTCATGCCTTGGGTTGATTTACCAATTAACTGTACTTTATACCAAACAGAACAGAAAGAGTACAAGACTAGTCCACAACCTGTCAATTATTTACTGAAATACAACTTTCCTCTATGTATTAGTTAATGGTACTTGACTTTTTTTGTTTCTGTCAGATTTCACCGAAAACAAATTTATTTCAAGGTAAAAAGTAGAAGATTCCTACCAAGAACTTATCAATATGAACATTCTGTATTGTTCAGAACTACATCTTCAAGTTCAGTTCTCGAGGTCTGAAATGAACAAACAAAAAAAGGAGCTAATATTCCTGTAATGCACAATGCATGCAGAAACACCTCAGGAGGAAAACAACAGAAGTAAGTTATGGAAGTACATAAATCTTAGGAAGAAAAACTCAACAGCACTTCCAAAACTACCTAGTAGAACAAAAACAAACAAGCAAACAAAAACATCAAAATAAGTATTTTTTTCTTGTACTTTGCAGGAACAAGTGCAACCATTCCTGGAAACTGCAATACTCACATTCTGTATCGGATTTTGCACTATTGTAAGCTGCTCATTACCTAGCAGCTGCTCTTCTTGTGGAATGAGTATTTTTTTTCTATAGCATTACATTGTCTGCACATTATCTTTTATAATTTTTCTTTTACAGTTTTTAGTTTTTGAGCCCCTACAGTGATTACAATCAACTAATTTAACACATATCCCAAAAGTAAGGAAAGCAGGCAGACAGTTTAGCTGTATGATAGGTTATCTAGTAAAGATATCCCTTTATATAATATAGTCATCCCTGATTATTTCATTCTAATTGCAGTAGAGGGAAACCTGTACTTCAGATGCAGTGTCATTAATAAATAAATAAATACCAGTAACCCTAGATTCCCACCTGTATCAATATACAGTGACATCAACTTGATTCTGAAATTCAGCTGTTTTAGGCTTTTGTAAATCATCTTTCAGGCAGGATTAGCATCACTTCCATTGTCCGCATTGAATTTCAAACATTACAATATCCCTGCATAAGCAATAATAATAAACCTAGTGTAGCAATTAGCTCACTTCTGTTTGACATCATATTTTAATATAACAGTCATTCTGATTACTTTACTGCTGTTAAATACTCTCTGCCACACGTAAAAACATTTCAGAATTCCATGTGCCACAACAGAGCATGTAAACTAACCTGAGGCCATTCTTTGAGCATTTGCTGCTTATACTTCAATACAATGCCTGAATAAGTTGCAGACATAGTTTGAACTTGAGTATTATTTACTTACCTTCATCTCATCATTTTCTTCTACATCATTGGATTTTAATAATTAGTGAAGTATGACAAGTCAAAGATTTACACAAAGCTAGCAGCTCAGCAAGCAGGGTGTAGGAACAAGCAAAAATAAAGGAAGGCTTCTATAAAGTCCAGCAGTGAAATTCTACTCTCAGTAAAATCAATAGCAGTATTACAGAGGTCAAAAAAACCTTTCCTGTAGAAACATCTTGGTTATAAAATATGTCAAAGGGAAGCTGTATGAAGACCTGTGAAATCTCATATTAACATGAGATGGACATAAAGGAGAAAATTCACAATGAAGTGTAAAAATGTACATACAATGATGGCAATTGTTTCTGAGTGGTTCTGCAGAAAGCATGTATGCACTTCATTCCTACTGCAGATTATAACAGCATGCAAATCTTAGGAAGCAATATCAACATACCGTACTAGACAAAGAGGAAAGAACATTAAATGAAAATATTAAAGAAAGAACATTAAATAGAAAGAATGTTAAGAGACCTGAGATTGGATCTTCAATATATACAAATCAGCATTGTTCATTTGGTTTTCTTCAGACAATTCTAATTTGCATCAGCCAATGATTCTTAGATTTAATAAGGAGGAGTCCTTCCAGGTCACTATAAACAGTTTTCATACCGAAAGAAATACACAAAAGTGTTCTTCTATGCAGCTGATATTTGGGATGCTTTATCGTCATGTCTGATTATTTGTGATTTATACCTTTTAATTTTGTACAAAAGAGATATGAAAAATGTAAAACTGTAATTAACTGATGTTTGCTTTCTCATCTTATTTGTAATTTATATTTCTCTATCCACTTTCACATAAACAGAGGCTATGCCTGACTCTCCTCTCACTGATGTTATATAAATGAGTACAACTACCACATTCCATAAAGTTATACTAATGTGAAAAAGAACCATCTTAGATGTATTACACTATTTCACTGCTCAATTTATAATTTTTGCCACTATAAAAATAAAATAAAATAAAATCATTGTTCTGGTATTAGGAGAACATTAATTAACATACCATAATAGACCATTACACAATAAACTAAACAAAATACATGTGTTCTTTTATTGGACTTTATCTTAGAGTCTTGTCCACATAAATCCCCTTAATGATGAAATAGATTTTTTTTTCTTAGAAGGAAAACCTCATTTCTGTTGTTCCATTTTTTTTTCCCTCCAAAATTAATGATCTTGAAAAACACACACACCAAAGTCCATTATTATATATCTGCAATTTTAATTTCTCATTAGGGAAAATGAGTGTGTGTTGTAAACTGTACATACATCTATCTCCACAATAGCAAAGTCTGATTCCTATGATTTCAAGTAAATCTATTATTGATTTAGTATAATTTAGAATAATTGAAATAAATTATTAAGTAGACCATACATAATCTTCCAAGATACAGACAAGAAGATTAGCTTATTCAGCTTTGCTTAGTTACTTGGTTGTGCTGTCAAGGAACGCACTGGTTTCTGTTCTAGCCTCGACTAGGGATGGCTCTGTAATGTAGAAAACAGTCAGGACACATGAAATGAAGCCTACTGTAGAAAGATTCCCCTAAATTATGCCACACTTTCCCTCTACCCTAGTGACAAGTTATCTTTGTCAGAAGGACAAACTGTCGCTTCAAATCTTTCATCTCCAACTTCCTTTATGTGCTCCAAAGGACAGACAGACTTCAGGAAACCAACCTAGTTCAATTTCATAAGGCTTTGACTGCTGGAGTCAGCTTCCAGCAAGCAACGGGAAGGTCCAGAGGTTAACTGAAAGTCTTTAGCACACATGGAGTTGGAAAGGCTATGTTTTGATGGTAGAGTTGTACTTAATTAATCCCAAGTGGATTTATTAAACACATTGTTCTCCTTGTCCATATTATCTTAGGATATAAATAGAAGGAAAAGTTCAATTAGTTAAGGAAGAAATTTGAGCTAGGTCTCAAATCAAACATTTGATCCATGCAACAGTAACCTAAGTAGTGGTTATTGTCACCTTTTGAATCCTTTATAAGTCAGAGTGGCAAGCCACAGCCAACAACACTATTTTGCCTGGTATCTCCTCAGCTATATTTCCTTTACCTAGCTGAGAAAACTATAAAGGTGAGCAGCTGACTTGAAATGAGTTAAATGACATTACTGTGTAGAGCTGCACCAGTAGTAAGTACAGTAACCATTGCTGTAAGATTTTAATTGCTGGAATTACATGTGGATGGACCTTCTGTAGATAAGTATGTTTTCTTTTTATTCTTCAGAGCTGTTGGGGGAGAAAACAGAAGCAAACATTCTTGACTTTATTGTTTCCCACTATCTCTACTGTTACTGTATTGCCAAATGCCATGCATTCCAGTAAGAGTCATTGATGGATTAATGGTAATATTGAATGTACTATGATGTACTTAACCAGGATGCAGGTAATAGATTAAAAAAGATTTCAGAATTGTACATCGACTCACGATACTGTTTACGTGATGCATCACATTAGAAAGTATTACTTCAGCGGTACTATTTTTAAAGAAGTAGCATACTAGATCCTCTAATTTGCTTAGGAACAGCAGCAATTTCAGTCTGATCAAATGGGTTTGTCTAACTTTAGAAATCATTAGCCATACAGTATTCCTCAAAACATAGAAAAAACAATTTGCTGCAAGATGCAGTTGCATTTCATAAATCTGCTTGCAATATATTATTTTGAACAGGTTTAAGATGAGCCTCACAGACTTTCTAAGCCCTTCTGACATTGCTGCTGCTCTGCGGGACTGCCAAGGTGAGAAAACAAAACTCTAAAAATCTATTATTTTGTGTAACACATGGCAAGTCTAATTCAAAAGCATACTGAACAAACACATACTCTCAACAGACTTCTGTAGTCTCTTTCCGTAGCAGCTGTCACAGTATATTTGTTCATGAGATTTCTATTTGTGGGTGGTTTGAGATTGTTTGTAACCTATCGCCCTGTGATTTCTTGATGTTTACCAGGGTATGGTGTAATACAGCAAAATTTATTCTTTGTCAACCTCACCTACTGTTCATGTTTAGAACAATTAAAAGGTAACAAAGCTGCATCCTCAGACCATTTAGGAATAGTAAACACAGTGGTCTGGGGTTAATTTATTTATTAATTTATTTTCAGCTCCAGATTCCTTTAGTCCCAAAAAATTCTTTCAGATCAGTGGGATGTCTAAAAAGAGCAGCAGCCAGCTCAAGGAGATCTTCCGGATTCTCGACAATGACCAAAGTGGCTTTATCGAGGAAGACGAGCTCAAGTAAGGATTTCTGTGTTACTTTGCCTAGTAAGAGCCTATCCACAAATTACCACTTTTTTCTTTCCAAAACGTTCCATAGAAGGGTGCCTCAGGATATGCTAAACATTGATAAACCCTTCAGCGGGTTGTGAATGGTGCATTTGAGTAGACAATCCCTACAGTCAAAGCCAAATTAGTAAATACCTGCCATTGCTGCTTAGTGTAGAAAAAAAATAACACCCTGGGGCTGGATTTTGGTAATGGACAAAATCCAATGCATCAGGGCTGGACTTACAAAGCAGAACTGTACATGAAGAAAATTTACCCTCCAGTGTTTGTGACAGATAATTTATTTACAGATAGCTATCAGTGTGATAATACAGCCAACAAAAGAATTGTATGCTCTGAAAAGTCATAACCAAAGGTGCTTTCCAACTAGGTATTTCCTTCAGAGGTTTGAGTGTGGAGCCCGAGTGTTAACTGCCTCAGAAACCAAGACTTTCTTGGCAGCTGCAGACCACGATGGGGATGGTAAAATTGGGGCTGAAGGTATTTATTTCTATATAGAACTAAGATCCTCAAGATGTGTTGTAAGTGATGCATGATTCTATTTTATATTGATGGCACATTCATGTACCTCCAGTTGATTTGCTGAAACCCTCTCAGTACTGACCTGTGTGAGTGCAGAAATGGTCTCTGACCTTACAGCTTCATCTCCGCAACTCCTCACGCATGAGCAAGTCAAAAATAAAAGAAAAAAAAAAAATGAAAAAAAAGAAAAAAAGAAAAACACAACTACCTAGCTGTTCTAAGGAGCTTCCTCACTTCCAATCATAAATTTCCAGTTGCTTTGCAAGGAACAGCTCCCTGTTTCTCCTCCCACCTACTCTGATGTAAAGCATCACCCGTTCACTTGCGTTACACGCATGTGAAACAAGGACAAAAGAACCAGCCCCGCACAGCAGAACCACCAGCACGTACAAAGGCTCTTTTACAGCAGTATCTCCCTAAAAAAAATCTATTAGTATCAGTGAAATCACTCTCAATGTGCAGGAGCTAGCAGCATACAGTTGACTATTAGCTTTGCGTAAGGAGAACAGCATGATCAAGTGTCACTACCCTGACACGAGATACCCCAGAAGGCTGTGTGTGTGCAGATGGAGGTTATTTACCTCCGGTGCCGGGCTACGCATCAGATAAGGAGCGGCTGGTTTAGGAAGCAGCAGATTGCATCCACCCCCTGGAAATGTTGGTGTGGTTTAATGGCTGCTCAGTGCAGAAACCTCACAATCTCCTAATTCCACCCTTCTGGGTCTCATTTTGGACAGGAAGCACACAAAAAAGGCTTGGAGCCAACGGCAGCTTGTCTCACGCGAGCAGCAAGCTGCCCAGCAAGCGTGAAAGGGGCTTAGGGAAGGGCATGCAGGAAATGTGCTGCCGTGAGGATTGCCCAACGCACTGCGCTAGGGGCACAGGACTCTTCTGTTCCTTTCTTTGGAAGGAATTAAATCCAGTTCCTTAAGAAACATGCCAGAACAACCCCACATGATTTATGAAGCGATTTATGTATTTAATAGAGTCTTCCTGGGACAGGATTGATCAGATGCTCTTAACTCACTGGAAACATTTTAAAAAACCTTCCTAATGCTGGTATCTTGTTGAACACCACAATACCACATAAAGCTTCACATATTTTTAGCTTTAACCTCTCATCTACGTCAATTCTCAACTGCTGAAGCTCTACAAACAGCTAGTAGGACACATGAACTCATGTTTAATCCTGCTTCAGGTCCGCTTACTCCAATTCCACATTGGCCATTCCATTAACTTTGTCCAGAATCATTATTAAGCAGAGAAGGCTAAAACTACCCTGGGCACTTACTATTCCTTATAAATGTCAGCAAATCACTGCCTCTCCATCTGCTGTTTGATTAATTAGATTTGTCTGCCTAAACAGGAAATTTAGGCAACATCTCTCTTGCATGCAAGTTTCTTCCATTTTGATCATCTATCAGATAATTGCTTTCTGCTTATTTTGATTCTAAATCTCTTGATAAGCCATTAATCTTTTCTTCCTAATCCTTTTATTTTACTATTTCTACTGCAAATATTGTCTTATTTTTCACAGAATTCCAGGAAATGGTGCAATCTTAGAGGTTCAAAAAGACCAACAAGACAGAATCGGGATGAATCTGCAAGAAAAACTCCAAAACCTTGAAAATCAGCAGTCCCTTATGTATTTATCTTGACAGTGTCTGTTATTTGTTCACTGACTTAATAATATAATGAAACACTGATTAATGATTTTTTTTCATTGTGTGGACCATTTTACCATGTTCTAAATTCTACTTTACAAGACGCTTCCCTTAAAAATATCCAATAAAAATTAATTACTTACTGCAGCTTGTCTGGTTTTTTTGAACAATAAATGGAAACATATGAATTCTTAAACAAGAAAGTGTTAATCTCTCAAAGATCTTGATCTTATCAGAGCCTCACATATAGATCTGATTGTACTCAGTGGGAATTCTCTCTACAATAGACTCTGGATTAAGTTTGAAGCCCTCAAAACCCTCAGTTCTTAGGCCAAGACTAGGGGCTCAGATATAGCTAGCAGGTAGGTGAGGAGTCATCTCTTGTTGACTTCAAAATGAAAAGCAGTGTTTTTTATTTTTTGCCTAGGAAATGGTTTCTACATCAGAGTGTTGCAGTTTCAAGCTGTATTTTTTTTACATTAACCAACCAAGAGAAGTTAAAAATCATATTATTTCCTGTGGAAAGAATTTTTAAAAAAAGAAAAAAAGAAAGAAAAAAAGCCTCTGTGGACTTAAGGCTTCGTATAAACTGTAAGGCTTTAAAAAACAGAGGAGAAAAAAAGCCTCTGTGGACTTAAGGCTTTGTATAAACTGTAAGGCTTTCAAATATAGAGGGGAAGCAAAAGATGTGTTGTGGTAGTTTTTTTTCATCTTTCTCAAAGGGAGGACTAAAAGTGTGGGGGAAAGACTTGTAGAAATGCATGTTGAGAAAGCTCCAATGTATTCTAGCAGGTAGTTCTGGGCTATGTTGCCTAACATCATAGTAATTAAGAAATTCCTCTTAGCCTTAAATGTGTTCATCACTGAAGCAAAAGCATTTAAATACACTACATTTTTCTAACTAGACAGCAGCACAAGCACAATCATGATTCATCCTTGAGTACTCACCTCTAACACCTTCTCTACAGCCAATTACTCTCTGGGAGCCAAGTACTGAAGAACCAGCAGGAAACATTTACTGCTTTAAGCATGTATATATTACCCTGCACCTCTTAACAGGTTGAAAATAGAATTTTTGTACCATTTCAAAATGTTTTAAATCACCTTAGTTTAGTTATTCGTACACTGTGATATACAGGACATGCAAGAATTTAAAATGATTGTGACATTTTTCCTTTTATTGTGCAAAAATAATACTAATAAACTGATAAAAATTTAACACCAAATTTAAATAATCTTTCTTAACATTAAGAAGTGTTCTAACCTGGCAAAAATTCACTAGAGTATCAAGGACTTAAACAAAGCTACTCAGATTTACACCTGATAAGGATCAGACCCATGGAGACTCTCATAGCATAAGATGGATGTCACAGGATATTCACAAGAAATAAAGTTTGTTCTTGGCAATGAAACCAGACCGATGACAGAATGGTCTTGGACTAGTTCACGTGTAAGTAGCAAACTGTTCTCCATTTCACTGGCAATTAACTTTCCTGACCTTGACTAACCATATTACATTAAGCAGGAAAATGCATGTAAAACAAAGAAGTTTCCAGTTGCTGTTGCACTCTGAACTTTATCTCCTCTCAACATCTCAGCCTCTTCACCATGTTCCTATACAAAGAAACCCAGAGACAATGTACAAATTCTGTTATTCTCCACTAAGATGCAACACATTGCTGGAGCCAGTCACTGGACAGGAGGTGGACAGAAGATTTATGCACTGCACTGACCCAAAAGAAGTTTTGCAGTGAAATTAGAACTCTCTTCATTTTCCAGAAAACAGAATATATTAAAGTCATCTGCATTAGAAGTTCCTGTAAAACTTCTGAGCTACAAAACTTACTTAAGACCAATTAAGATGCCAAAGAACAGAAAGACTGGGGAAGCACTTTTTGGCAACTACCCTGATATGTATCTTTTACCCAATTTGTATGTAAAGGCTTTATAATAAACTCGTGCATCATTACTAGCTTGAAACATGCCTCAGTTGTTTATAGCTTATTATTCAATACAAACTGTGTGCTGCAGTACCAAACAAGAAAGATACAAGTCTCTTACTATGAGCTACTTTGAGATATCTCTAGCACCCCAAGCACTGCAGCTAAAGGAATCCTTCCACACATTTCCATCACAAAGACATAAAAAGTACCTTGAAAAAAAAAGCTCCAAAGTACAGCAGCTACTGCAGCAGATTACTGGTTGCTGTGGGAATTTGCATTTTAATTAAAGGGAAACTCTCTGACGTAGGCTGAAATACAAGAAACTTTTAAAGTAAAATCAACTTATCACTTCCCTGGGATCCCGCAGGTGCTAAATCATACTTTCAAATGCTGTTGGTCTTGTCTGTTGCATTTTCACACAAACACATGAAAGTGATATCTCAAATTGGATTTTCTCACTGACAAAGATACCTCTCTGCTTCATGGCCTAAAACAAAATGTCACGGCTAAGCCTCATTCTACAGCCATGGCACACTGAATTCTGATTGCTTTCAAGCAGGAAGGGAGTTGTAACTGAACAAGCTCCCGCACAGGGGCCTACTGACTGACAAAGAAGGACAAATATATTTACCATATTGTAAGGACACAGTACGTTGCATCATTTGTCACATGCACACTGGTGCACACCAAAGAACATGAGCAGCTAATTTCTACAATTGTTGTAATAAATGAAATGGAAATAAGGACAGCCTTAATCAAGCATATTCAGCACAAAGATTTAACCAGAGACAGCATTCAGAAATCAGCTACAGCTAACAATCATTTTTACAGACTGAAATAAAATTTGCAACTAGTTACCAGAACTGCCACTTGTAAATTATATTCTAAAACTTTTTTATTAGACGCATCTATAAAAATACATTTTTAGAAAATACTTGGAAATACCAGAATACTTATGATTCCAGCAAGAATACAGGTCTCCTTAGTTCCTTTGCATGTTCACATTATTTACCCCATAATACTCTGTAATATCCTGTCTGTGAACAGTTAAAATTAGATATAAAATATAAAAGAATAAACAGTGGGCTATTCAACCTCTCAGCATGAAAAAACAATACCATGCCTTAAATATATCAAACTATGACATAATTCCTCATGTAATTCTCTCTCTTTCAAGTCTTGCTGTGATCAGCAGGGACATAACTAACATATTACTGTTAATCATCTTCAGTACTGAATTCCTTTTACCTGTCTAGCCCCTTCCTCATCCACTCTTCCCAGCTTTTCTTTCATGGGTACTACAGATTCAGTCTACTGACAATGCCTAGGCTTTCCTAACACATCAAACAAATCAAAACATTTAAATATCTCCAGTTTTTCACAGAAGTAGGGTTTTTACTGCTATTCAGTGACTCCGTATTCTTAACCGTAACCAAACCTAGTATAAATTTTCTACCTTCCACTATGGAACCTTGTATTCTGCAAAGCAGAATTAAACCATTGTTAACCCTTATTAAACCATCTCTACTCACCGTGACACTCAAATAGCTGCTCGTATTCCTTGACATCACACTAAGAACAAATCTGGTGGAGATGAACAATGCTCTTCAGAACAGAGGCAGGACCCTTCCATCTAGCTGCAGTGTTACATTTTCACACAGAGCTACAAAGGCCTAGTACAGAATTAACAAAGCGTGCAGACTAGGGATACACAGGCATTGTGCTTTCTGCTGGATCACAGCACTATTTTGTAATTTATTTGTGAAACTAATCCCAAACTGCTGAGTCCACACATTTGTTAACACATTTAGACCACATACTGTCAATGGAACAGCTATTTGAGCTGTCAGCTGTATTTACTTAGAGCTGTCAGCTCCAACACCCAGAGTGATTGATAGTATACCTTTTTGTTAAGTCTGTTACTATGCAGCTGATGAAAATGCTCAAAATAGTACCTAGAAACAGGCTCAACAAACCAAAAAGTATAACTGTATAATGCTGAAGATATTACTATTTCTTATTCCAACTTTTAAAAATATAAATTGAAAAGCACTAATAAAATTCTTAATTATTTGTCTCTTGATGCTGGGATTGTCCTCTGTCAAATTTCCAAAGTACTTATGCAGCAGTTTAATTTTACGTAATCAATGGCTAGGAATCACATTTCAAACTCAGGGAGACCTGATGCCACTTCGCAAATGCCAAGGTGTGGTGTTACTGCACATACAATTAAGATGATGGGATGAAATTGGAACCACAATTGAAGTTTCTTCCCACCCTGTTAATTTGTGTATTAGAAATGTAATAATTTAAATTAATTGAATCTATTATAACTTCCTCTTTGAAGATTCTCATATATACTTTCACAAAGAACCAAGTATCCATTGTCCAACCATACATGCCTCCACAGTTCACCCCTTGCAACGATATTTGTATTACAGCAGTAAACAGGCATCCTAGTCATAGACCAGGATCTCAGTTGTGTTAAGCCCCGAACAAACACACATCTAAAAAGATTATCCCAACCCAAACCAAAATCCACAGTCACTGCGGTTTTATAGTTTCTTTGGTAAGAAATTAATAAACCTGACTATTTATACCACCAATTTCAAGGATTTCCATGTTTTGCTAAAAGTGAGTGATACAAAGAAATTTAACTCTTCTGGCCTGCCATCCTGATCACCACTACTGTATAGCATGGACAGGGGGGAACCTTTGCTTTTTTTCAACTGATATATTCAGTACTGACTGGATGTTCCCAGAAACTGTCTCACCTGTGCAACAACCTTTAAACTGACAGGCCATAACTCCAAATGGTTTATCTGAGCAAAGCACTGAAATTTAACTCACAGCTGTAGGGTAGGAAGCTAGAATTACTGTTTTTGGATGCCTAATCCTGAGGCAGATGGCCTGACACTTACTCAACATGAACTCAGGGCAACCCTGTAGGCCTCATGGCACCAGCACCTTCCCATTTCTGTTTTTTTTGTGCTAGCCAGGAGCAGGAGTCACTTTCACCTACGGTCTCTCTGAAAAACAAAAGTTAAACTACAGATCAGAATCTCATGGCAGCTTTGGAAACACTTCCTACAGCTGTTTAAGACCTGGCTAACAGTGACTGGAAGTGCCGTATGGTATCCCTCCAACCAGCTCAGTTCACACAACACCAAGAGCTTCTTAGCTCTTAAGAGATTCAGGTTAAACACCGTGAGCACAGGCAGGAGAGGTCACACCCAAGGCAGTGTTGAGCTCCACACTCATGGAAAACAAACCTGCACACATGCACTACCTTCACGTGAATTCACATGCTCACACTCTGCTTCAAGCTAGCCTTACTTGCCTCATTCTGGCAGCTTCCCTGGCACACCAAACCTCACAGCCAGCCCAAGACCGCCATTTTGTGCCTCCGCTCCCTCACAGAAGGCATACCCTGACATTTTGTACCTCCCCTTCATTACAGAAGGTAGCCCTCACCATTTTGTGCCCCCCCTCTCTCACAGGAGGCATACTCCGCCATTTTGTGCCTCCCCTCCCTCACAAAAGGCATACTCCGCCATTTTGTGCCTCCCCTCCCCCACAGAAGTTAGCCCTCACCATTTTGTGCCTCCTCTCCCTCACAGAAGGCAGGTGTCTCCCTCTGGCTAGGTACCAGGTGGGTTACAGACACAGCATCCCAGCTGGGATGCAAGACAGACTTTAAACGCTGACCCTGCCAGCCCTGGAGAAAATTGTGTTCCTCTCTCTCTTGCTTACACTGCTCACTTTTTGGGTACAGACTGATTAAATATTAAATTACTGCAGTCTTACATCATCTTTATTCTGCACTGGGCTCACTCAGCACCAAGTTGTTTTTTCAGGAATTTAACTCACAAGGCTGATCAAACTATCTGGAATGACATGACTAGCACTGAAGTACATAGAAACTAAAAGAGCAACGAGAGCAACCAAAATAATGACGAACTGGAAAATGAAAAACTTAAGAGTGCAAGATGTGCAATTATATTTTTTACACCTTTTTAGGTGGTTAAGTAGGCAATTACATAACTTGGTTTTCAGATTCCCAAGCTTTATACTTGTACGAGATGTATCACTGCTCTGCACCAGGTATCTGTCTCTACTTATAAATTCACACTAAATTTTGATTAAATTGGAATTGAAAGATAACAGAAAAGCTTTTCAAGTGTGTCATGAGTTAATTGCAGCTGCCTAATATGTGCTACACAAAAAATAACCCGAATAAATGTAATGCATCCATTTATGGAGAGAGGATTACCTGCACTACATGATGCTGAGACGACATGTCCTTCAAGATATTCAAAGTTGTGGATCTCATTTCTCAGACCTTGGTTTTTACCCCTACAAATAAGGCGTTTCTACTTTTTCACCTACTGGGCGTCTTTGAGCGGAAGGGAACTGAACCGCACTGTGTTTTTTGCCCTTCAGAAAGGGGCAGCTTTGGCCAAACGCTTGGTGATTTGGCACCGGCCAAACCGGCAGGAACCCCTCGCCTGCAGAGGGGCTGCTGGAGGCTCCAGCAGGGCTCAAGGATCACCTCTCGCTGAGGGGGACTCCCGCCCCAACCCCCGCTGCCCCCACACCACTGAGGCCCTGCCGAGACACGGCTGCCCGACGCCGGCCACCTCTCTCTCCCCGCCGCCGGTGGCGCTGCGGAGCGCCGTGTCCCGCCGGGCACGGGAGCACTTCCCGTGCCGTGCCGTGCCGTTCCGGGGCGGGGGAGAAGGCGGAAGCGGTGTGGGGCTGGTGCCGGTGCCGGTGCCGGCGGAGGGCCCTGGGCTGCTCCCTGATGGTGTGTGGCGGCGGCGGCCGGCCCCAGGCGCGCTCGCTTCCAGCTCGGTATGGCGACGGCGGCGGCGGGGGGAGCCGCCCAGGAGAAGCAGCTCGCTCCGACCCTGCTCAGTTTCTTCATCTACAACCCCAAGCTGGGGCCCAAAGAGGGAGAGGTACCGGAGGGAGGGACGCCGCAGCTCGGGGCTGCGGGACGAGAAGGGCTCGGGGGCCCTCTGGTGCTGTCCCGGCCCTGGGGCGGCTGTCGGGACTCGGTTGCCCCTCTCCGAGGCCCTGGGGGCTGCGGGGTTACCGCTTCCCCTGACTCCCGCGGCCGCCTTCCTCTGGCCGTGTCCTGCTTCAGGCAAAGCAGTAACCAAGGTGTTGTCAGTGGTAGCATGTAAAATATTGCAGGTGGTCTGTTAAGTACTGTGTTTTACTGATGCGGTATCTTCTTCTAAAATACCGTTTTCAATCGCTATAATCTGGTAAAAAACTTCAGTCTTTAATTTAGTTAAATCCAAGCTATTGCTAGTATTCTCACGCCACTGTGATTTTTAATTTCAATAAGCCAGAATCTGTATTTTTAGATAATAACGTATTGTATGATTTGTGTGATATCCTGTAGTTTCAGCAGTGCTTTTGCACAGGGCTGGGGCTGTACTTCATTTATTAGTGGCTGACGAGGCTGACTGCACCCTCAATGAGTCCATGGATGGCTTGAAGATGGGGGGGGAGCTGTTGGTGTGCTGGAGGGCCAGGCTGCTGCTTGGAGGGACCCTTAGTGAGCAGGGGAAAAAGCTAGCAGAAACCTCATGAAGTTCAACAAAAACAAATGCAAAGTCCTGCATGCAGGACAAAACAATCTCACGCAGCATGGACCGGCTGGTTAGAAAGCAGCTTTGCAGAACACGACCAGGGAGTCCTAGTGAACAACAAGTTGTACATGAATCAGCAGTGTGCCCTTGTGGTAGTGAAAACCAACAGCATCCCAGGGTGTGTGAGTGAGAGTGTATTAGCAGGTCAAGTGGTTGCTTCCCCTGTTTGTGGGCACTGTGGTCCCCTGGGGCTTCCCAGGGTAGGATAAACACTGACAGACTGAAGCAGGTCTAGCAGAGTCCCTGTTGGGCAGGAGGCTGCAGTACCTGATGTGTCAGGAAACCCTTAGAGAACTGGGTGTGTGCAGCCTGAAAAGCAGAACGTCTTGGAAGGGGGTCTTGTGGCTGTCTTCACCTGGCTTAGGGGCCATTATAGAGAGAATGGAGCCAGGTTCTTCTTGAAGATGCACAGTGAAAGGATAAGAAGCAATGGAAGACCCTGCAGCAAGGGAAATTCTGATGAGATAAAATAATTTCTTTTTGTTGAAGTGGTCAAATACCAGAACAGGGCCCAGAAAGTCTGTGCAATCTTCAGCCTTGGAGATACTCAGAACTTGACTGGACAGGGCCCTGAGTTGGCTTTCAAGCTAGCCATGCTTTGATCTGGCTTTGAAGCTAGCCTTGCTTTGAACTAGCTGTGAAGTGGTTATGGCCTGTTATTTCAATAGCCTTAGAATTTATTAAATCATTTTGAAGTGTCTTGGGATGACTACTTAAGTATGCTTAAATATGACTTTTAGCCATATTACAGAAGCCTATTTAGGTACAAGATAAAATTCTGCCTAAAAGACTGCAATTGAAGTTTAAAAACAATCAGAACATGATCTGAGTATTCTTTAACTTTGATTCCATTAAAATGCATTTTGCTTTGATTCTTATTTTAAATTTTAGGAAGAAAAGAAGATTCTCTTCTATCACCCAAATGAAGTAGAAAAGAATGAAAAAATTAGAAATGTGGGACTGTGTGAAGCTATAGTACAGTTCACAAGGTATAAAGTCTGACCGCATGACTCATTGTATTAGCACAAACAAAATGCTTAAAATTTCCCAATCATATGTTTTCTTTTTGCGTGTGTATGCAAATAACTGTATCTACATAAATGTTTTCTTTCTAGGACCTTTAGTCCAACAAAACCTGCAAAATCCCTACATACACAGAAGAATAGACAATTTTTCCATGAACCTGAAGAGAATTTCTGGATGGTCATGGTACTTATGCATATGATATGCATATTTCTAACACATCATATCAGAATGTTCTCAATGCATTCTGCATTGTCTAATGCCAGCCTGTTCCACCTTCTAGGTTGTACGAAACCCCATAATAGAAAAACACAAAGATGGAAAACCAGTCTATGAATATCAGGAAGAAGAATTACTGGTAATACTGAACTCTCCCCCTTTTTAAATAAGTTATATTGCATTTTAAGAGTAACACCAGAAATACCTTAGTTTGATTCTTCTTGAACTGCTGCCAAATTGACTTAAAATATGCATATAGCCATAAAAGGCAAAGTATTTTTCAATACAATTGAGAGAACATAGCAAGATAGGGAGTTATCCAAATGGCAGTTCAAAATCACCTAATAAACACCTGTGAAATACACAGCTGTGAGACTTTTTGGGTTGAAATAGGCAAATATTTTCAGGATCTGTTTATTTAATAGGTTTCTTATAAGATTATTAAATGTAGCTTTATTAGGTTTAAGTACATGTTTTACAACTTTAAGACTACCAGTAATCTTTACTAATAAGCTGGAAAGCCAAACAGCTCAAACCTATCATGGGATTTCTTGTCCAGACTGCAATATCTTTACACCAGTTTAATTGTATGCAGTAAAGGTATTTGGTCAGCTGGAATAATGTTTAAAGAGGTGGTTGTTTATGCTGCCTCTGTTCATTACGGTGTGCATAGTAGTACTGTTCCTTATTTAGTCTAAAAAGATTGGTGTTGTCAATCTATTTTGTTAAACAATATAAGTCTTATTTCATCTGGATTAAAGACTGTGGTCCAGTAACAACTTGCTATGATGTCCCACCTCCTTTAGCCTTTGAATGGGAAGAAGAGAACAGTGGTCAGAAATAAGTTCATTTTAATTGACCACTGGCCTTAGGGAAATATACTATTTGTAACTGATATCTTGTGCTTGAGTTAATAACATGTTTGATATTAAATTTAAGGGGGGGAAGGACTCCCTTTGAAATAGTACCTTATATGTATGAAGAAATCTCTAGATGTTGTCTGAAAATACTATTTAACTTTTCAGAGACCAACTTCTCTGATTTGTGCACGTGCCTGCTCTTTGAGTGTTCTTTACGTGTAGCTCAACCAAAATATTTGAAATACTGCCTCTGCTTATTCTAATGCCTTGCTCTTTTTCCTGCAGGATAAGGTCTATAGTTCGGTCCTGCAGCAGTGCTACAGCATGTACAAGGTAGAGTTAATAATACAGAGGCTCTACTTCTGGGCAGAGAAAGAGATCCTGATGGTACTATTTGGATGTGCAAGCTCATCATTGCTTTGAGATGCTTGTCTCATTGCTGTTGGCTGCAGTAATAACTCTTAATAACTATTCCTGAAGCTGTAATAGTGGTAATGGAAGAGAAAAAATAAAGCTGTTGCAGTTGCCAGCGTTAGTTCATTAGCTTACAGTAAAAGTAAGAGCCTTCTAATTTCTGTGAAGTCCAGATTTCTTCTTTCGTGGACAGTGATGACACTAAGCACTTGCTTTTGATGTTTATCGTATCTGTTGGAGAAACTATACTGAATAGAGGCCATCAAAATGGCTTTTAGAAAATAAGGAATTAAGATGTCTAAGCAACACAGATAAATAACTTCTCTACTAATGGAGAACTTAATTTCCTTCTCTAATTCTGACCATGCTGCCATGTATACCTGGAGTCTGCAAATCTGAGAGAGGATCTTTCAATAAGGGAGGGGTAAATTTGGATCTATGCAGAGCTGAGGAACAGAAGCTGTATTGTAATCTAGCTATATTCATAGTCAAGTTACATGAAATTAATGTAACTACACAATCATCTGACTGACTTCTTTTAACCACTAGCTTTTCAATGGCACATTTGTGAAAGCCATGGAAGATGGAGGTGTAAAAGTTCTAAAGGAAAGACTAGAGAAGTTCTTCCATCGGGTAAGACTTTATTTTTTAGGCACGTACATTGGAAATAAAAAGTAAAAATTTTCTTTATGTGGCTTCAGTGTAACTCTAAAATATGAGCAGTGGAAAAGATGTAGCAACAATACAAAAAGCCTAGTTAATTGTTCTTTCCAAATACTTCCTGCTTCCTACTAACATGGTAGATCCTTTAAAGGAGCTGAACCACAAACAGGGTAATAGCTTGATAAAAGAGTTTAGCTATTGAGTATTTTTTGTGATGGAATCATGTTCATTCTTTGGAAATTCTGCTTTAACATTTGAATTGGTTAGTGGGATAATTGTTTGTGCAGACTTATTTGAGAAACTGTTAAAGAATGGTTCAAGTTGGAAAGAACCTGGAGAGGCTATCTAGTGTAACTACATGCTCCAAGTAGGGTAACATTGAATTCAAATTAGATTGCATGTGGCTTTGGCTGGTTGACTCTTGAAAGTATCTGGGGATGGAGATTCCACAACCTCCATGCACAGACAATGAAAGTCCATAGCACAGTCAAGTAATTGGTAGTAGTGATTTTTAACTATTTTTTTTCCCTGTGTGGAATCAATAGTCACGCCTGACAAGGTTTCAGGAAATAAACCTTGTTTATAACTTGTCTTCAGTATTTAACTTCAATTTTGAACACCAAGTGCTTTAGTAAAAGGGTGGAAAGCAAAACCTATTTCTGAGCAGGAAGTCAATCAAATATTTTCATTTAACTTTCATATAAAGTAGTCACATCTAGCAAAAGTTTGAGTTCCTACACAAAAAGTTTAATCGAGCTGACTTCAGAAGATAGCAGCCAACTGTCTGTCTGTCCCAGTTCTTCTCATTTGCATGGAAGGAAATGGAGGGTTGCTGTCAGCAGTTAGTTCTCTTGTTGTAGAGATTTGAATATTGATATCTCTGATAATAATAGAGTGTAGACACTGCATACTGATGTTTAAAATTGTTTTCTTAGCAACTTTTAAGAAAAAAATAAGTGTAAAAAAAGTACAATTCAAACTGATTTTAGGATAGGCTTCTTTTGTGTATTTTTTATTGTTGTTTGTTGTTGTTTTTTTTTTCCTTAGTTTTGGATTTTTCTGTTTGCATGTTCCCTTGTAAGGCTGTCATAGACCCTAGAATGAACCCTGTTGGCACAAGGAGTACTTGTTTGATTTGCTGGTGTACACTTTTGTCTAGACTGCATTCAAAAAATACAGCATGGCAAAAAGGGAAGGAATAGATCATCTTTAAAACATTAGTTTTCCTTTCAAGCTCCTAGTGAAGACAAAACAGTAGTCACTGAGATTAGTATAACAAACAAATCCAAGGAAAAGTTTCTATTTTTTGCTGGGGAATTAGAAATGCTTAGAAAGTTTGGTCATGCTAATTACTCTATTGTAACCCTATTGAATGAATTGGTTACGTGCTGATGGTGCTGATGCAGGCTTGGTCTGCATTGGAACTGTGAAAGGAAATGAGATTTAGATTATAAACTGTGACAGAGACCTGTCATGCTGTCTGTAAGTACCATGGAATATGTAAATGTGAACAAGAATATGCGTTTCTAAAAGGAATGAGAACAAGCTGTAATTTTTAAGCTAATAAAATTATTTTGCAAAACTGAAGATTGATCTGAGCAGTTCAACATGTATGGATGTGCTTGGTGGAATGCAGATTTTTTTTTACTAGGTAGACAAAGATTTTTGTAATGACTTGGTAACAACTTGCTTTAGCTACGCTGTCTTGTGTGTATGAAACTAATTTTTGTTGACTATTTCCTACTAGTCTAGTACAGTGGTAATGTATGCAGTACTGAGTAGTGAAGTTCAGAAATGGGGCTTGTTTTATTGCTTGGTTTTTGGTAATGTGAAATGACTGTAGAGGGAGCCACTGGATAACTCATCTTTTATAGACCAGGGTGCCTGATAGTGTGTTTAAAATCTCTTACGCTTATGATCTACCAGGAAAGAGAATAATAAAAATTTTCTTTTGCAAATTGCAAGTTAATGGATTTATTTAATATTTCAGTGAAAATATTTCATAGAATTATTCTGTGATTCTATTATCTAGTATTTCTAGAGAGTTACTTCTGAAATTAAATAGTAGTATGATGGGCTGTGCATTCTTGTCCTCTCCAAGGATCTTGAGCTAGCCTTAAAAGCTGTTGTCTCTGATTAAATAGTAGTAAATTGACATTTGGATCACATTGATACATTAAGGAGTACTTCAGGCAAACAGAACTAGAAGGGATTTTTTGGATCATTAGTCTAGATTACAGGGAATTAGACTCAAATTTGTCATTTAAATGTATACATTGGAAATTTTCTGAATTCTAAAACCAACTGTCATTATCCTCTTAGTACTTGCAGACACTGCACTTACAGTCTTGTGATCTGCTGGACGTATTTTGTGGAATCAGCTTCTTTCCACTGGATAAAATGACTTACTTGAAAATTCAGTCATTTATTAATAGGATGGAAGAAAGCTTGAACATAGTCAAATATACTGCATTTCTCTACAATGATCAGCTTATCTGGTAGGTAATATGATAATTTATTTTCTGTGTTTTTAAATTATCATCCTATAAATAAGTGCCATAATAGCAAAGCTGAATCAGTGAAGAAGGTGCATGAAAATGCAAAAACAGAATGCTAGGAAGAGTGACGTGGAAAAACATCATTGGTCTTTGGCTTTAAAAATCTTTAAGCTGTAAGAAATTATTATTTCCAAGTAGGCCTAAGGAGCAGCTATAAGCCTGTTCCTGTAGTTCTATTTTATGACTTCTAAAATCAATGCATCTCTCCATGCCTGCAGTAATTTTAGGTCTTTCCAGTTCTACCAAATATTGATTGGACTTCTATGTGAGTCTTGTTCCTACTGAACTGCTTAAGGTGAAGTCTCTGGAAGTTTTGAGCTATCTGCTCTGCTCTTAAACTAGGTAGTAATATGGCAAGTAGGTCCAAAAGTTATTGGGGAAGGAATGTGAGCCTTTTATTAACCTAGCTTCTAGAGCTAGGTTAAACCAAGCAAAAGTCCCAATTTATAGATCTGTATTGAGTTTTGCAAGGGAAACTTAAAATAATAAGCCTTGAAAAAGCATGTTTGACACTTAATTATTCTTTAAAATGTCCCAGCTCTTATTGTGAAAAATACTGGGGGGAAGCTTTTTTTTTTTTTTTTTTTTTAACAAGTATCTAACAAGTGTTTAAGTTTGCAAAATCAATGCTAACTTAACTTTTCAGCTGATTTGGGGGGCATTTACTGACATGAAACAGTTGTTCAGTGCACACTGCTTCATTTGCAGCTAAACATTTTATTTTTCAAAGGGTGTGAGGAAATCATAAGAGAATTTCTGATGAGAAATCTTGGTTTGTTTTTGGAAAGACTTTTTTAAAAAAAATCCCACTACTTTGTACTTACACTACATAATTATGACAACGAATATGAGTTAGTAGCAGGAGATATTACTTCTATTTCACAGCAAATTTCTATTTAGAAAACAAACTAATATCCAAACCACATTTTAAAAAATGAATATTCTGGGACTGAATCTACTGATACTCTAAAATGTTTCTACCCTAGTTTCATGTGTGCTTTGCTGCCTGGGCTGCGGTTGGGGGAAAATGTGTGATTTGAGCACTGCAGGACAAACAGCACTTGCATTTTTATCTCTGCTTGATGTTCTAGGAGTGGACTGGAACAAGATGACATGAGAATTTTGTACAAATATCTCACAACATCTCTGTTTCCAAGACACATGGAGCCTGAGGTATCATAGTGGGAGTGTTTGTTCTTTTTCCTTCTGTCTCTTTTGCAATGCTAAAGCCTAAAATACCAAAGAGAAGCATCTCTTTTCCCCTACCCACCTTAAAATTCAGTTTAGGAATGCTTGAGATTTATTGTTTTGGGGGCATTCTACTAATATCAGTTATGTTTGTACCATGACTTACAGTATGAATTCCACTGATAATTTGAATAAGGGTTGCTGATAGGAATTTCCTAAATGTTGATACCTGATGACTCCTTATAGCACCAGTGGAGACCTGCTCAAGCTTAAAAGTGAATGCTATAAATGTTCTTGACTGTCGCCCTCACAAAAGCCTACAGTGTTTGAGGCAGAGCTGGGTATAGCTGAGTCTTTTATGAGTAGTGGACAGTGGGATCGAAATAAGCTTACTGCCAATATACTTCCGTTATCATGGGAAAAGAGCATTTTAATGGGAGCACTATTTTAAAACAAAATTATTTAAAAGCATATGCATTTGGGTCTATTAAAGATGTGCAATGTTAGTGATCGAAGCCATAAAAGCTTTTAAAGTAATTGAGTAAATTGTGTGTGGTTTTCCAGTTAATAAAGTGTTGCTCAAATACACCAATTTTGATATATAACATCTTAGAAACTCCTTAAGCTGCACAAATACCTAGTAATTGGCCTCTGAGTCTTTGTCCGGCGGCTCAGTGCTTGATGAATAGAACTTTCACACTGCTTGAGGTAAATTTCAGAAGTCATCGATCCTTATTGACAGGACTTTTTCTTCTGTAACTGAATCAAGTGAACTTCTATAGCTTTTAGTGAGCTTTACAAAAAATAAAACATTTGATTTAGGGTGTTTGTTTCAGTCTTCCATGGATTGGCATATGAAGCTGGAGAGGGGAAAGCTTATCGTTCCCTGAATTAAAAAAAAAATAATGTATTTGTAGCTGTTTAATTAGCTGCTACACGATGTTCACAAACAAAAGGGGAAACCCTAGGTTTGATTTGAGTTTTTCCACCTTAGGATATAGTTTTTGATGCTAAGAATAACAAGGGATCTCATTCCCAGAGATGACTGTAGCAACACAGTTAACATTTGCGGTGCTAACGGTTTGAGTTGATTCTCACTATAACTAACAACAAAACAGGGAGAATAGTGCAGAACATCTTCTAAGAAGAAAAATCATGTAAACACAGAACTGTTTACTTCAGTGAGGAGTTTTTGTGTGTGTGAGCTTAAGTGGCTGATGTAAATAATTACAGGTAGTAGATAGTATGTGGCACAGCCTCCTAATTTGAAGTACAGGCTGTGCTTTGGCACAGCAAATTAAAAGTGAGGGCTCAGCTAATGTGTGTGGTGCTAACGTAGGACCTGACTGCAGCAAGACAGGGTGAACAGACCTGCATTCCCCGTATGTCACTTTGAAGAATTCATTCAAATGTGTTTCATACCGGCATAACGAAGATACTTCCCTACTTCATGGTCCTGACCGTACTCAGTATCGCAAACAAATCACTTCAGCCTAATGGCTAAGCAGAACATGGAGTACTTTAAGACCACATGGAGTTAGTTATCCATTTCCTCCCCCCCAGCAAAGCTCCAAAGTAATAAATGCAGAATCAGAATGTTCTGTTCTGTCACCATCTCTTTAGCTTTGTATCCATCACATTACACAAAGAGTATGTATCTTCATGAGCATTATTTTCTGCAATGGTTTATATATAATATAAAGACAGTTACAAAAGAGTAATAGAAAATACCTCTAAGCTGTTTTTTTCTTGTGTTCTTTTTTGCTTCAGTTAGCAGGAAGAGATTCTCCAATACGTGCTGAAATGCCAGGAAATCTACAACATTATGGAAGGTAGCTCTTAATAACTGTCACCATCTTCTTCCCTCAAGGGCAAAACATTTGAGAGGAATGAATTGACTTTTGGGTACATGTTCCACATGTAGTCCATTCCACAGGGTTGCACAGTAGTCAGAACAATGTAAAACTTGACCTCTGAGGGGAAAAAAAAAGAGAAAAATAAATATGCAGAAACAATAATTAAGCCTTTTCTTCCCTACTGTTCTTAATGCACTGCATGAAAAGTTTTGGCAGTGTTCCAGACACTTCTTTTCAGTCAGGCACTTCAGACAAAGGTGCATGTATCTAGTGATTTATTTTTCTTCTGTACTCAATATGTCAGAGGGGGGAATTCTGCACTTAAGCAGCTGGGCAACATTTTGAATAATTATGGGTTCAGACATCTTTAACCACTGTAATTCCCTTTGCCTGAATTAGAGTATTCTGTTGGGATAGAAGCAGTGGCACGTGCTTTCCCGTTTTTCCCCTCAAAGTTAAGTGCTTCTAATACATCAATGTTCTACATAAAGCTACTCTGAATATACTATTGGAAAGTGGAGGATGAAGGCCTTCCCAGTAGCAACAAAAAAAGTGTTTTTTTTTTAAGTCACAACTTGGATGTGGAAGGAATTTGGCTGTTGCTCACTTGACGATCTGTGCAGTTTACTTCTTTATCATTTTTTACTCTGCTTTTCTGATCCTGTTTCTGCAGCTGGAACATACATGCAAATAATACTTTGAAAATAAGAGCGGTGAGATAATACATTAAGGAAAGGGTTCTGTGCCTATCTGGATAGCTGAAAACTTACTGTATGCAAATCCATTCGTGCATGCAAGTAATTGCTAGTTTCAAAAACATCTGTTAAATAGGAAAAACTGAAATACAATAATTCATCACATCTGACCTGTTAAATTATTTTATAGGTTTCTTACTGGACCCTTAAATCTTAATGATCCAGAAGCAAAATGCCGATTCCCCAAAATCTTTGTTAACACAGATGACACTTACGAAGAGCTTCATTTAATTGTTTATAAGGTATTACATTTTTCTCTGCAATTATTCCTCAGAATTAGGAATCTGTATACAACGAGAAGCCAATGATGTGAAATATCTGTGAACTGCATAACAAGATGCATTGATAGGACCAGGTTAGAGCGAAGAGACAGAAAACTGTGGAATTTCTAGCAATAAGATTTAAAATCTGAATCTACTTCTTCCCTTCTCGTATACCCTCCCCAAAACAGAAAGTTTTATCAAAACAAAATGCCAGCCTTAGTAAGTTTAGATAATTTCATGCCTGGTTTTACATTGTATTAATCAGTGGGGAGAAAAAAATAATATTTTTTGTAATGAAATGCAATTCCTTGCAGACATATGTCCTTGCATAAAATGCACTTAGTAGCAAATTTTACATTTCCCTACAACTTAAACACTCTAAACTGGGCTAAATTTTAAAATCCTAACTATCCCTTGTTATGGTAGATTGCAAAGAGATTGTTCTATTAAAGGGTAAGGATAATCACCTTTAAACTAGGTGATTATTTTTATTATTATTATTTAACTGGTTTAGATATGTGTGACTTCACTGAAGTATTGTAAATTACTTAGAGGTAGTTGAGGTAACCTGTTGTAAATGTTTTTTTGCTTTAACTTTTTTGTTCCAGGCCATGAGTGCAGCTGTCTGCTTTATGATTGATGGTAAGTACCTGCTAGTATCACTTCTTCGGTGAGACACAGTTAGTACAAAATGCATACAACTTGTTTTACTTTTGAAAATATTCAAGTTAATTTCTTATTTCTTCATGAGTGCTTTTTATCAGTCTTCTGATTTTGTTCCAGTGGTATAGGTCATTCAATTTGCACAATAAAATGACTAAATACTGCTTAAAGTTAACCTTATGGATGACTTGGGAAGTGCACAGGTATAACTGAGAAATTTGTCCCAGGACTCTCAAGGATGTTTAAAGAAAGCAACTACAGAAACTGTACCTTTTACTGTAGGAAGGGAATCTCATCTCTCCCCTTTCTTTACATGCCATGTAGCTTCAATTCCGCCTACACTGGAGTTTTGCCGTAAACTGGACAGCATTGTCGGGCCTCAACTTACTGTGTTAGCATCAGACATATGTGAACAATACAACATCAACAAGAGAATATCAGGGTTTGTACCATGTTTCTGTTGCAGTCCTGCTTTAGTTGGTTAAAAATTAGCTTTAATGAGCTGCTTATATAATGCTAATATGATTCCCACATGTTGAAAGCATTGAGTTAATTGTATATCTTAGGACGTTTATCTTCCTTTCTGCATCTTAAGCGTTTGTAAAGTTTCTGTTTGGAACTTTATGTAAATGGATGGATGTAAAACCTCTGGGCTTAAGCTGTTTATTGAGACAAGGGCATAGAAATGAAACCTGACCTTTCACAAGCAGCTTTATTTTCTTTTGTGTTCTTCATTTGTAGAAGTACTGAACTTGCACATCAGGGCATAATGGACTGCTCTTTGTGGCACTTGTTTAAAGTGGAACATGTAGCCTATAAACAGATGAGTGGGCTTTGAATAACCCAGTTCTTCCTGGGGAAAGACCTAGAAGCGTCCAGTGTAGTCTACTTTAAGGTAGCCTGGCTGAGTGAAGACTTTTCCATGGGACTGATGTTCTAGTCTTCCCTTCATTATGTTGAGAAACTCCCTTGCTCCCAAGTTCTTGTGCTCTCTTTAATTACCAATTCCTGGCAGGGAAACACTTGTTTTCTCATGGTTTCTGCCTCATCTGTAGGGCAGGATGTGTGTCATTTTGTTTTGTTTTGTTTTCTTGTTTTGTTTGTAATTTAACTCCTGCAGGTTCAATTCTTATCCCATTTTCTGGTTCCTCCTCCAACTGTCCAATTCAAGAATTTTCTTTCATGGTGCATTAACCCAACAGAAAGATAGTGAGAGCACAGGAAAGACAACTTCCTTGCTATTGCTTTGGAGTCAAAAGTCTGTGCAACATATTTGATGGTTATCAAAGGTT
Source organism: Heteronetta atricapilla (assembly GCA_011075105.1). Lineage (NCBI taxonomy): Eukaryota > Metazoa > Chordata > Aves > Anseriformes > Anatidae > Heteronetta > Heteronetta atricapilla. The sequence continues at coordinate 7,509,920 of CM021744.1, forward strand.
TTATTTAGGATGCTGAAGCTATGTTTCTTATCTTATGGGAATGATGCTACAAGGAAAAAGAAGTTCTAGATACTAGAATGACTTATGTTGAACAGTTTTTTGTTTTTCTTTCCGGAGTGGATTTTTTTTTAGTTATAATGCAAGCTTTAAAGTTAAGTACTTTTATTCAGAAGTACTGCTTCTTGGTGTGGCCATGTATGGTAGGCGAGGAAAAAAATGATTTATTATCTTTCTATTTTGCATAACCAAGGTAACAAAGGAAAAAAATGAAAAAGCACACTAATGCTTTAGAAAATTTGAAAAAAATCTCTTAAAACTATAGCTGATTTTCCACATAAAATGAATTATTTGTAGGTAAATTTGTTAATTGTACCAAGAACTGCAGCCACATAAAACAACAAAAATTAATTAAATCAAAGATAGGTGTGAGACTTAATTTTTATAGTGGTAGCATGCCAAATCAGCAGAATTGCAGGGTATAGAGTAGGATGCACTTGAAATTGTGCCAATCTACTAAATCATTAAACTTGGTGGTGTGTTGGTTTTTTTTTTTTTTTTTTTTTTTTTTTTCCTGACATCTGGGACTGGTTTTGGCTGCTTTAACCCTCTTAAAGTTTAATGCCACAGTGTCCTGAAAACATGATACAGTTTCTTGACACTAATGCACTGGGGTGACAGAGACAAAGGGTATCTAGTTGTTTACTAAGGTGACTGGTGTCATCATAGTATCTCCTTGATTCTGAATAATACATAGGCCTGAAGTACCAATTGCCAGTTTTTGTTGTGGCTTAAACCAAAATTACAGCTCTAAGTGACAGATTTTATATTACCTTAATAAAAGAGGAAATGGAGGAGGATAACTGAGGCAGGAGTTTGAAAATAGCCTTGCCTGGGCCACAAAAATGGTGGTTGAAAACTAATTCCCTGGATCAAGGGAGAGTCTTTCCTTTTGACTTAAGAAATAAAGATGTGAGTGGAAGATTCCTAAGTAGTCAAATTAAAGACTCATCTCCATTCAAAGCAAACTGAGCTGACACAGCCAGGAAACAAAATGGTGATGGAGGAAGAAATAGTTCATTAGAAAGATCTGAACAGAATACTGATGGGATGTGGGACCAGGCCCTTAGACTCCACTGCCTCTATTTCTTAGCAGCCTAAGAGGAGGAAAAACTGGTCTTGGAGGTTTTCATTTTTATTTAAGTATTGAAATTAAGTTTGATCTTGCTGCAAGTCTTAATGTACATGGTCTCTGCAATGTGAAAATAACCTCAGGATGTCTTAGTAAGTTTTGCACTGTATAGTTGATAAATGTTTTCTGTGAGTCTTGTGCTTATAGATCATGTTAGTACTTGCAATTCACCAAGTCACTTTTTTTTTTGAATCCTCCTAGGGCTGAGAAGGAGCCACAGTTTAAGTTTATCTATTTCAATCACATGAACCTTGCAGAGAAGAGTACTATTCACATGAGGAAAACACCCAGTGTATCACTTGCATCTGTACATCCTGACCTCATGAAGATTCTTGGTGACATCAACAGTGACTTCTCTAGGTAATGCTTAACTATTAAATAGCCTGTAACCCCTTCTGTCAAGTAGATTTTTCAGATGTGTGAAGCTTTCATGCCTTTTTGTTCATGGATCGCTTTCATAGCTCTATAAGGAACTGTGTAATGTGGGTCATATTTACTACATCTAACCAACACAAAATATTATGTCATATATATTTTTTTTTTGTCCTATTAAAATATCATTTAGAGGTCCTGGCCCTTTCTTTATCCAAGAAAATATCTAATCTATGTGGAGCTTTAGAGTAACCATAATCAACTTAGAAAGGGCCTGAAGACAAGTGCTTTTGCACTTCAGTCCATCTAATGTCACAATGAGTAGCTTAAAAGACAGGGAAACCTGCTTCTGCCTGTTATATTAAACCCTCTGCTGGGGTGGGCAACAGATAAAACACAAGCTTTGCAGTTACTACAGTACTGCTCATAGGAAAAACAACTGGCTTTTTGTAAAGGGTATCCTCTTACCTAATTCAAGGTTGGAGAGACCTTCCTAGAACTACAACTCATAACAATATGAAAGTGTTGAATGATTATGATGTCTATAGCTCTAACTATGGACTAGCTATAGTCCCACTCTGTAATAAGGACAAGTTTTTCATGTTCAGTTTAAAGTCAGAATTTCATCATATTACGGAAGTACTGGGTTGGTGACAGCCTTATATAATAGACCTAGTTGTTCAGCTTGGTTTAGTTCTACATTTAACAACTTGATATGTGCTGAGAGTCTACAATCTCCACCTTCTGTTATCTGGTCGCAGTGTAGCAAAACATAATGCTATGAAATACGTTCTTAACTTCATGGACAGTGTTTTCTTCGAAGTGCAGGAGTGTTTGGCCAACAGACAAAGAAAGAATTGTGCTCCCAGATGAGTAAGTCATTCTGTGCAGCTTATTTATAAAGTCTTGGATTGATTAACTATGTTAAAGTTAGTACTCTGTTAGTATCTCTTGACACTCCACAACCACAACAATTTGTGATGTTATTAATAAATTAGTACAAATGAAAAATTGATGACTATCAACTTGCCACCACCTTCTTTATTTCTTGAAACTTCTTTCAGAGTTGATGAAGATGAGGAAATCATCGTGAAGGCAATGAGTGATTACTGGGTAGTTGGGAAAAAGTCTGACCAGCGAGAACTGTATGTTATTTTGAATCAAAAAAATGCAAATCTGATTGAAGTTAATGGTAAGGATTGGCTTTTTATTACTTTTAAATAAAGTTACTAGTGAAACGTATGCCCATGGAAAAGTAATAAAATCCATCTCATGCAATCTAGAGAGGGAGTGATTGATGATAGACCAGATAAGTTTTTGTCAGGTTTTAGTCTGCTTTCTCTATCAGCTCTGAAAAAAGAACATAAATATTCAGGAGACATTCTTAAATTATTAATGAGTCATTCTTCTTTGAAATAATAGAGGAGTACTTTGTGATGTTTGGGAGTAATTAATGAAGTGTATTACAGGCGAGAGATGAAAATATTTACATCTGATGTAACCCACCCATGGATCACAGACATAAAACTTACTTATACATCATGTCTCTCCTGTCAGTGATCCTTCTGAATATTGTTGTTTCTAAGACTGTTTGAAGACTGATTTGCTCTGAGAGGGCAAATGAACATTAAGATGCATTAAGCTTTTAAATAGATCGATTTTAAAGAGAAATGGCAGTTTGAGTATTACTTGCAGCAATTTGGGGCTTCAAGATTTTTATAATGAGGCAATGCTCTTGTTTGGTGATAGAAAATAGTATTTTTTCTATGGCCTAAACCTATTAACTTAAATTTTAGAAAGAGGACCTGGTTACGTGACTTACACAGTGACCACTAATTGTCCTTTAGCATCAAACTTGGCATACAGAAACAGTGCACCTTATAAACTCAGAAGGTCCTGCTACCTGTGAAGCATTGTCTGCCATGTAGCACAAAGCAAAAGTTTTGTTGACTTGATCTATTGTAACAGACTACAGTAATCCTTCCTTCCTCTGAAAAGGTGTTCTAATGCACTTCCTTGCGTGGAAGCTACGTCTTCTGCTGTTGTAGTGTAGAAGTGTAAGACGTGGTCCAGTGGCAAGCTCAAATCATCATTTATACTTCAGCCACTAAACAATACAACTTATCTTTCAGACAGCCTGGAACTTCAGATTTAACTCAACTTTCTCTTACTGAAGACAACATTTATTATTTCTACAAGGAAACTCCTACTTTTTTCTATTTGAATTAAATTATACTCGATACTTGCCATGGCTTTTATAGCACAGCTTCCTGTAAAATATACTGATTTCTAAAATTTGTATATTTTTTTTTAACAGAAGAAGTGAAGAAACTTTGTGCAACACAATTTAATAATATTTTCTTCTTGGATTGATCTGCAAAGGGCTGATTTATTGAAGATGTCAATGTCAGACACTTGTTCAACATGAGAAGTTATTAGTCATATTATTGACTGGAATAATGACAATAGTAAAGCAATACTTGCTTTGTAAGAATCAAAATTTCTACTAAAATCTGTAAACTGATCATAAAATTTTTAGATTTTAAAAATGTTTATGTGCAAACTAATTAAAAACCAGTCTGAATTCATCTGTACCATTCCATTCTGATGTTATGTGAATATTTTACTGGATAATAAAATTAATAATTGTTACACTTTTAAGGGCATCTTCTGGTTTCCCTGCGTTGATTTGTAGAAAATTATCAGAAAGTCATGCTGGGATATGGAACTAGACTGGTTACACAAGACCTCAGAAAAGGTGCTACAAAATTATTTGTTCAATGTTGATCTGTTTTTAAAGCCTCTCCTTCCTCCTGACTGTTTTCATAGTTAAATTCTTACTTAAATGTAGGTCTACTCCAGACAGAACCACAAAAATACTTGCTTATATGAAGCATTTCAATCAAATAGACAATGATTTAAGGAGAAACCATTTATTTGGGGGCATACACTCATGATACAGGATATCGATTCTGTACCAGCTTAACCATGATAGAATTTTTAGTTAATCATCAAATACTGACTTTTGGAATAGTTTTCTTTATGCAAAGGGTTACACTCATTTAACTACATATTCTTTTTCCAAAGCCCTTCATTTAAGGCAGCTGGCCATGAAGTTTAATTTCCCTGTGAAAACACTCCATGCACTTTTATCTCACTTGTGTTTTAAATGCTACTGCAGGTGTTTTTTGGTGCATTTGCTTTTTCTTCACAGAATACTTACATACTTGAAGCTTCAGGCTTCATCAGAAGATTTACTTCTTCTTTCTCTTTGTGCCTGCAGGCACCTTGGTAACAACAGGGGGTGGTACAATGGATGCCTCTTCCTTTGGAGGAGGTACTAACTGTGCAACAGGCTCCTCTAACTCCTTAATACCTGTGATCTTGGACTCAAAAGATCCTTTTTCAACTGTGGCCTCTTCCTGCCTTTTTGCCTCTTCTGCCTCTCTTTCAGCAATAAGCCTGAGTGAACAAAGTTTAAATTTATGTACTGTAGATTTATACTGGCCAAGCAACTACACCTATATTCACATTATAAGCTGTCATAGTGTAGAAAAGCAGAAAGTCCAGCTAGTTAATCCTTCAAGTCCAATTTACAGTATTCAAAAGTACATTTGACTTGACTGCCTTTATACAGAGCAGAACTAGGAAAGATTGTTCTGTAACCTGAAGAGAATCTGCATTCATTATTCCTGACAGTAATAATATTCCTGACAGTTATGCAAGTTACATTCTATATGTTGCTTACTATATTTAGATGAGTTTTTCCCCAGTTACAGTCTGCTATACTACTTCATTACAGTGGATTTCCTGTTTTCAATAATGTTGCTAACAGAAGATAAAATATTTTAAGATACCATACGTACTTTGCTATTTCTTCATCCTTCTTCTTTCTCAGCTCAGCTAACTCAGCATCCTGTATTCGATTTTCTTTTATTTTTTCCCTCAGTGCTTTTTCATGACGATAGGCAGGAAATAAGTTGTTTATAAAAAAGATTTCCACTTGATGCATCCACCGATCAAATTCCTCATCTTTTCCAGTTTTGGCTTCTAGTTTATCTGCAACATACAAATTAAACACATTTATTTAACAGAATATTTATATTTCAAATGCTTGTTGGACTACACTATTTCAGATCTGATACCCTGCAACAGAAAAGTCTAGCTGCACTGATCATTATGCTCCTCACCTCTTCATATCTGAGCAATACACACTTGTTTCTGCATGGTATAAAAGATGACAACTCAGAAACTTAGAACTGGTACATGTGCAAGGGGATGGCCCTTTTGCAGGTCTTCAGAGTGACTCATCTCTGTGAATGGCATCACAAGAATATAAACATTCCCTTTAATCCCATGACAGCTGTCTTAATTATGCAGTAATCTGACAACAGTTCAGTACCTGTGACTCCCGTACACGGGGGAATGGAGGGATTAGCATACCTCTCTAAAAGAACGGAGTTGCAACCCATTGCTGTGACTGTCAAAAAATAGGCTAGGTTATATTTTTTCAGATCTAACTTTTCAATCGGATTTCAGTAAAATATATGATTGACCGCTTAAAAAAAAAAAACTCGCCTCCTATGCTCTTGCATTTGGGTTCTTTACCCATGTAACAAGTTAACAAAGACAAAGAATAGCCCCATTAAGACCTGCTAATCAGCCAGAAGGGCGATGTTATAAAAAGGTGAGTAACAAGAAAGTTACTAGGCTCTATATATGAAAATGCTCTTAGCAGTTTTTCTTCTGCATGAATGCTGGCCTGTCATAACACAAAACATTTTAACCAAGATAATGGTGGCATACCATTATTGAATATACAATAATAATTCTTTTAATAAGTAAAAGATGCAAAAAAATAGCCATAATATGTTTTATTTATCCAAGATTGAGCTTCCCATAGAGTAAATAAAAACTAAAAAGTATAGATACTCTACAAATAAGATGTGGCATTTTAAAATTGTAGAAATTATTTTTTACTTTAAATTCTCTTTTAAGTTACACTTTAAAATAACTCTCTCAAAATTTTTCTTCCAAAAATTTCCTTCAGAATTAATGTTCATTTACTGCCCTCTTGTGACAAGCTGAAATCTGCATATACAAATAATATTTTACAACTGAAGAGCTATGAGGGGTGTGTGCGCGCGTGTTCATCTTAAGACACTTGGGTTGCTTTACCTGTCAGTTCCGTTGTTGGACAGAGATCTTGTCCTTTGTCTGTACCCCAGCTGGACAATGACCAAACACCTTTGACTTCTCCATGACTTGTGTGGAATGAGAGGACAGGATCTGGTATTGCAAACACAGAAAAAAATAAAACAACTCAATCTGTAATTCTCTGTGTTAAGTATTTCTTTTGATCTTCAGCAAAAACAAATACAGATTATCATCAACCTTCCTGCTTGTTTAGTGGTTGAAACACTTCTGCACCAATGAAAATATAAGAACTTAAGTTTAAAAAAGCCTCTGAGGGTTTTTGTTTGTTGTTGTTCTTGTTGTTTGGGGGGAGGGTGGTAATGAAAAACTGTGATTGTTTACAATTTAGAAGCACAAAACAGATTCAAACTTGCCCAGCTAACTGAGCATAACATGTTTTGGAAGCTAAATATGGAGAGGTAAACCTCGTCATAAGCACAGAAATGAATGCCACGACCCTCCATAATTACAATACATCCAAGTGTTCCAACAATTAACTACTGTTTTAATCAGCTTTAATGTTGTAGCTGCCTGTAGATGCTTGTGGTTAACTACAGTACTCACCCATTAGAAATTCTTGCAGAGATTGCCCTCTGTCTTCACAGGGTCTTGGTGGCTGGCAAGAAGTTTTAAATTCAGTTACTAAATGCTTTGTCTTGTATTAAAAAAAAAAAAAAGCAATTACATTGTCCATTTAGATCATACAAATATCTACCCCCAAAGCACTCTCCTAATCAAATACATTCTTCAATTATGCCCATTTCAAAACATTTAACTTACAATAGTGTTTCACACATTCAAATATCAGCAAAACAGTCACAACACTTTGCCTTTGACAATGGCCAGAGAATCAGGATTATCCTATTTCAGAGTAAGGGAAAGATAGAAGTACAGAGAACAAAAGCTCCTGCTCTTAGACATGCCCCTCCCTTCTTAACTATGTTGTGCTACATTCTATTAGTCATCTATTTCTGGCTATAGGAATATTATACAGGAACTACATTCAGTGAACAGACCATTATTTAAAAGTGTATCGGAGAAGGATCCTTTGAAATCTTTCCTACTGTAATCCTAAGCTTTTACTGTAGCCCAATGATGCCACTCTTCAGGCAAGTGACAGCAGAAGTCTCACAATAGCTCGGGTCAAACATGGTTCCATTTTCAAAGTGATATATTTTATTTCATTTTAAGTCAGGAAGCTTCTAAATTCTCAGACTAATCCTTACTATCTTACCCTAGAATCTCAGACATCAAACAGAACATTTTTGTTCTTGGAATACCAAGAATCTCACCATAATCATATTCAGTTATTTTTACTTCATCATCTGATTCTACCCATGGTTAAAAGAATACAGCCTCAGTGGGTGCAAAACTGTAAAGGTGATGATCTTGAAAAAACTGCCAGAAGAAATCTGAGAAGTGTTTTTTAGGAACTATGTTACAGTTATTTTTTCCAGTGCTACTAATTCTCTTTGCCCACTTCTCAGCCTCTAACTCCACACCTTGCTAATATCGATAACACCCGTAGCTTTATTCACCACTACCTTCTGCTTTAGTTTATGTAGAAAATACCAACCAATATCCTAAACAAGAATAGCTAAGAGTATGTGTAGGAGCAAATGCTTTGTTAGCAATAGAAATATCCCACTTGTAGGCTCATACATGCATTCAAGTAAAGCAGCACATTTTAGTATTAGGTAAAATCCTTGCCCCTTTCAAAACATGAAACTACCTTGGCTTCTCTGTCACCCATGAATGGCAAACCCTTGACTTTCAGTATAGGCTTTCTATGTACCTCATGCTTCTTTAGTTCATCTTGTGATATGACACTTTTGCTTGAAGACAACCACGAGCAACTGTTGAACTCAACTGCCTCAGAAATGTCATCATTTATGTCTGTACCAATTATACTTCTGCTGTAAGTGTACTAGAAAAAGTATACAAGATATTCAATACATTTTAAATGAAGATTTTTTCTATTAGTCTTTGAACTAGTTTAACTGGCCTGTTTCACTGTGCAACTGCATGACTACTTGCAGTGATGCAAAGTAATAGTTACACAGGAGAGCAAAAAACGGACAGAGAATGGGAAAAGGTGGTGATCAGCAGCACTACTTACTTAGAGACTGAAATTAGTTTCTGAATTCTCTGCAATTTAATAAAAAATATTTTCATCTTGTGCATAACTCATAGTAAGTCATGCCTTCAACTATCCTGTGTCCCTAAATTATACAAGTGTCATAGGCAGCACCTTACAACCTATAGAATCCTTACTCACAAGATTAGCAAAAAGAAGAGTGCAGCATAACCTCTGGGAATACGCAGGTCCTATCATGTTCAATAGCTTCCAGGCCATTCTTACATGGCAATTTTTGACACCCCACTTAAAGCAGGAGAGGCATGTCCCCTCCTCCACCAGTCAACCCACTTATCAATTCTCCTTTGAACACTGGAAAACTTAAAGTACTTTCATGTGCATTTATAATTATCTATGAAAATGTGCAAGCCTGTTTACACTGTCTATACTGATAATGCAATCTAAGGTACCAACAAACGGAAAAAGTAAAAGGATCCAACAAAACGAGAGTTTATGCAATAAAAAGAATTTGGTTTCTATGTTCAGGCTTTGCAGGGCCTGACTTTGCCCTCTAAGTGGACATACATTTACCAGATCTGTATTAACTTTTACCTGGGAGAGAGAGTATTCTGCACACAGAGACGCATATGTGGTTTTCTCAGACAAATCTTCATCTCTGAAGTTCCTTCTCTTCTGATTATCGTGATCTACCTGCTCTTTAATCATATCATTGGTAACATACACCAACGCACAATCGAGAAGAGCTTCAACAAATTCAAGAAAAACCAACTAGAGTAAAACAAAACACAGTGATTAGTAATTAATTTTCACAAATCCTTTCATCACAGGCAAATGTGTCTGAGCAAACAAAGAACTCAAAAACTGATTGTTCACAAAGCCTCACCTGCTTCATGTATCTACTCAAACATTCCTTCTTTTGAAGAAAAAATGAAAATTGAATTGAAAAGTTCAGTCAGTGTTATACTGTCTTATGCCTTATACAAATCTTATTAAAATAAAATATTGAATAGATTTTTGCTATATCTGGAGCTACAAGATTTTTTCCCCCGAGCAATAACATGAAATTATTGGCATTACTTAAAATGTTTAATTGTACGTGATGCTTCCAGAGACCCCAAGAATAGGTGTATAATGAATCCTTCATTAATGCTTATACACTGTACTCTTAGTTTATCAGATACTGTTTAAAATCATATTCAAATCATATTCAATTATGTCATTTACTTTAGATTGCCACTGGATAAGAGCTAATTAATTAAGGGTGAAGACCCTCTATAGCATGCCACCTCATAGTTCAAGAGTCTTGTACCATTCCTCAATGGATAGTGACTCTTGGTGGCACTTCATGCATCTCTAACCAAGTATTTCGTCCTCTGTGTTACAATACTTTTAAGGTGTTACCTCTACAATCAGTGCACAGATATGCTGAGACTATACCAAAGGCAATATAATAAGCAAAATATGGAATTGTAAGAGCTGTACTAGAAGATACAGGCACAGAACAACAGAAAATAAAAATATTACAAATTTTGTGCTCATTTTTTAATAACAACTTACATTTTCTTCCTGTTTTAGCAGAAGGGAAACTTTGCAACATTTTCTAAAATTAATTTTAATTGTTCCTGTGGCAATGAGCTACTATGTAGTGTATTGTTTCCATACACACCTCCTGCTCCAGGTTGGTACTACTGCTGTCATGTAGAGATGGACCATCCTTGACAAGTATTTCCACAAGTCTTGAAGCAGTTAACTGTTTGCTGAGAAGTTTAAAATCCTGTGCAAGATTAAATATTACATGTTACCAGCACTTAAGGCATTCCCATATGAACCTAATCCTATTCCCCTTAAAGCCTGTGTCAAAATTTCTATTGGTTTCAAATTATACTTCCACTACACGAGTAATGATAGACTGAAATTCTGGATCAACAGAAGTCAACAGTAATTTTTCTGGGAATTCAAAAAAACAGTGTTAAGAAAGAACTTGAGAAAGCTCATAAATAAGAATATTAAATAGTACAATCTTGCCATCTGATAGTTTTAATTAGAAAATTTCAAGGAAAAGAAAAAAGGCTTGGATTTAAACAGTGAAAGGGACTCATCATAGTTATATCAATGGTAATTGTTCCCTAGCTTCAGTGTAATCTAGGTCTGTCCCTGGATTGCTGAATTTTAGTAAAGAATGTCATGACCATGATACGGTAAATTAAATTAATACCTTATTAAAATTCCTTATTTTGTTATTTCAGAAGTTTCCAATCTTTGAGTTCTACCAGTATGACATTTTGGCATATATATATTTTATATATATAATATTTAAATGCCTATAAAAACTGAAAAAAGTGCACCTAATCACACAAAATAACAAAAATAGATTACATTCAACATCCAAAGGAACTGCCTCATTTTCATTGTGGGTTCAAATGGAGGTCTGGTATTTGGTCTACAAAAAGCTCTGTATATTTCCCAGCATTTGTCAATGTAGCTCAGGGCAAAAACAGTACGACGTTGTTCAGAAAACAATATACCTGTAAAAATTAATTGGGAAAAAACAACAGTTACCAGAAAATTGTGATGTATGTAGTACTAAATGAATTTTACAGAGTACAGAAGAATATCCAGAATATTACTTACCCTGGATATGACATGCAGCGGGAATAACATTCCTGGTCACCATTTCTACAAAACACTTACTCAGATAAGGACCTTTGTCCCTACAGGCAAAACAAAAATTACAGTTTTTCATTTGCACAAAACCAAAATTTTTTACTTTTATTTTTTATTGTGATGTTTTAAAAAAGTACATTTATCCTGTAAAAGTTTTACAACAGATTTTTCTTGGACAGTCTTCAGTGAATTTCAGGGCTCTTGGTAAAAGTCCCTCCCAAAACCATATTGAATTATGACTCCCTCATATAGAACCAAAGAGAGAAGATTCACATTTATTTCTGTTCAGTATGAAAATGTCATTTAATTAATGCAAAAACATTAAGTAGAAATTTCAAAAACACCCTCATGTTGTAGGATCAAAAGCCCACTGAAATTCCACAGTCTACCTTGTACTTCAGAAATATTTGCTACAATTTACAGAGACTAGTTGCTTTTTTCTTTTGTTTTGTTTTTTAAAAAAGCTACGTATTTCACCCATACATCCACCTCCAAAAGCACTAATATATGGTTTCTGCAATACCACAGCTGGTACTACTTTGTTAATAGTGCCAGCATCAGTTACTGGGATATTTTGCCCACTATCAGAACAGGCAACAGAACGAGAATGAATTATCAAGAGTGCAAAGGCAAGCCAATGTCCTGGGAGAAGCAGAATGAAAGGAGAAGTCCTTGTCTTGGAAGATTCAAACATAGCACCAAAATAAATTTCACTGAAAGGTGAAACTTACTTGTGCTCCTTATGATAGATATGAAATGCTAGATGAATAAGGCGAGATAAAAACGTTCTGAAGAGTAAAGTCTCATAAGGAGAATGTATCTCCTCAAGTGGTGTTTTATCACCTAAAAAAATTGAAAAAATAACCTCTATTGCTATCATGTACATCAAAATGCTTTATAACCGTATTGAGCTTATAGCTTTCTTATCCTCTCCATCTCTACCTGCCACAGTGAAACAATGCTCCTGGAAGAATCAGACAGGACACAGCCTCACTTCCAAATAAGCAGGGCAAGGGAGCACAGTCCACCTACATCTATACCTTATAATTTCTCTTTCTAAAAATTCATCCCCTCAGCATATACAAATACAAGGGGAAGTGAAATTGGAGTTAATCCCTTCACACACTGGGGACACTGCAGTGTGTCTTTATAACAACGGCACAGTTTGGTTCCAAATGGAGCTGACTCATAAACTGGCTCTATGGAAGAAAAAAAATACTACATGCAAACCTGAGATAAGAGCACAACAAAAATATGAAAGATTTTTGTCTTCTACTGGTTCTTGTTGTACCTCTTAAAACTATGTGTAACTGTAGCAACAAGATCAAGGGTGAAAAAGGTTTTATACAGATGTCTATCTCCACAGAACAATTTTTAAGTGGTATTTTAATTTTGCATTTCTCTCAGCTAAGCACCTGAAGTGCTTAATACATCCACTGAAAATTCACAAGCACAGAGGAACTTGCTCTGTGCCACTTAACTATGAGTAGAGCCTGCCACTCCCACTCTCCATAGCTAACTTTTGAAATACGTAGATTCTACATCCTAGTCAACAGAAATACAAACCACTCAGTATTCGATCCATTTCAGCGAGAGTTACGTTGGAGTGATGAAGCTGGCAGTCCTTCAGAAATCTCCAAAATTGGAGCCTAGTCATAACGAAGGTGGTGTCATGAGAATCGTCACAGCCTAAGCTGCTGTAGAAACTGTAAACTCTTCTCAGTTTTGTAATATGTCTCAACACAGCAAATTCTACCTAAATAAAGCAGGATATGTTTTCAGTATAGTCTCACAGAAAGTAGGAAGCAGCTCATATGGAGTATGTAATGCTTCTGATCTAAATTCCTGGCTAAGGACTCAGCAGAGCATTACTCAAATGAAGTTACAATACGTAGTTTTTGGTGACTGATAAAAATAAATTTGTCTCTGTCTGCTAGTAGACAATCCTCTCAGTAACTGCAAATAGTTGCTGAGTGCCCTTATGAATGTTAACATATTTTTTATTGTTTTCTAGTAGCTGCTGAGTAAGAGTCAATACAGTGTATTCATTATTTGTGCTTTTCTTTTTTCACAGCCTTCAGATTTTTGAAAAATTCTTGAATGAAAAGACTTACACTAATATACGTAAACTAGAAATAATGTGAATCTCACTGTAGAAAAAAAAACATGAAAATCCTAGACAGTAGGCTCTTACTTGTTTTGTTTCTTCCTGTCTCTCTTCCCCTGGCAACAAGTAAAGCAGTGAAGATATATCTAATTCAATATCTGATCCCAGAGTAGAAGGATTTTCTGAGTTGTTAACAATTCCAATGGTTTCTAACATTCAAGTAAATAAATTAGAAACAAAATAAAATTAAATACACACAAGCAAAAGAAACCATACATTATTCCTTCTTGTTTTACTGACTTCAGAGCAAAACAGACTCCTTTACAGTGAATAGTACATATTTCATAAACAACAGCATAACTATTAAAGTGTAGCTTTTTCAAGTGCAACCACTAACCAAAAAAACGCAGATCTTATATCTGTTACGAAACTTCTAAACAGTATTTCAAAACCATAGGAAGATGCAGTATGAGTGTATCACTCAGTGTGATATGTATCAGTGTGAATGTATCACTGGAAAAAAAGAATAGGAGCAAGAATATTAAAATAACTTTTAAAGCAAGAAGTATTAAAATAACTTCTGTCTTCATCACAGTTCTTTGAAGACATAGGTCTGGCTCTCAAATTAGTACGAACAGCTCCACATTACAAAAGAGCAACAAAATCTGAATTGGGTAGAATTTGTGTTCTTAAGCTACTTACCAGTGCCAAAACAACTTCCTGTGCAAATGGCATTCAACTCTTGTGCATTCATTGCACCCACTTGAAAAGCAGGATATCCTACCATATTATCATCTATAAATTCTCCTTCATAAACATTCCCATTCTTGGAAACAAACTTGCCCTACAGACAGATGCAATTGATTAATTTTCTTATGTCATCAAAGACCAGGAAAAAATAACCCTAATGCTCTCAATTAAACTTCCTTTTAAACAATCTTGGTTATAAAGCATTACACGAGATAAAATAGAGCAAAAGATTTTTTCATACCCTCTTTTATCAAGTATTTTGTCATCTGTTAATTAAAGTACACCGATGGAATGAAGAATTGCCAACAAATCCTTATTTTGTAATGTATTTTGAAAGAAAAACACCCCCCCACACGCACCCATATAGAAGGACTGCAGCCTTTCTTAGTACTTAAACAATGTGCCCATGGTTGAGTGTTTTTTTGTTTGTTTAAACAATCTGCTAATGTGAGAACATCTCTGTGCAAGGATAGCTTGAAATCCATTAGCTCATAGGATAAAAGCACTGACCAACTGCTGCAAAAGTCAAGATGCACCAATTGAACTCAAAATCTCCACAGTGAAATGTATTTCATTATACACGTAACACACACTTTAATAGAGTCAGACCAGTGACCCAGCAAAGTCCCTGAAAAGCCTCGTAATGCTCTCAGTGGACTCTGTCCTCTATGTTAGGATTCCATCCACAATGCAAATTGAATGTAGTTTTTGGTACAGAAATCTCGAGATCCACTATACGAGATCAGCATGGACTCATCTGGTGTTTTCTCTTGCTTTGTCTCACTACTTGTCAACACAAACCTTGCCATGCTTCTTATTACAAACCCATTCGCCATCATACACTGCTCCACTGGCATAGATGAACCTCCCACGTCCATGTCGTTCCCCATTTAGAAAATTCCCTATGTATTTATTTCTTAAAGGGTACTGAGATGCAGGCATTCTCTTCAGAAACCATATGTGGGTGCCATATCCATTCTGAAAAAAAAGTTCTGTGGTTAAAAAAAAAAGTCTCCAGAAGAGCTACTACTGCTACCTGTCCTGACTTTTATAAAGGACAGCCTCCCAGGCATTTCTAAGAGTTGCTACTGATAAATCTCTCAAATAAAAGCACACAGTGAATAGCTGTAGTACTTCAAACCATACATAGAACTATATTCTACAAATATGTGTGGGAAAAGCATTCAGAGGATATACCGAATGAACGTATACGTATACTTAGGCTTTACCAACAGGACTCCTAAAAATATCCTTCCTATCTGAATCCTTTCAGCTGTAATGCCGAACAGCCAGGTGAGAAACGGCATGGCACAAAGCACCATGATGTTCCAGAAGCTGGACTCCTTGACAATTTTATGCAGAGTAAAAAGACAGAGGAAGTGGCTCCCATTCTTTTTCCAACACAAATAATATATGGAAGGAACAAAAAAATGCCAGAAATCTTTTATCATAAAATTTTTACAAGAGGGAGCAGTGAAGTCTCATATTTTACAGATGACAGAAGTAAACTGTCACATAGAGTCACAGTCCAAGTCTTAACTCAAGCTAAGTATAGCCACAAAAATTTAACTTTTCTAATGGCAAATAAGATTCTTAATAATAAAAAAAAGTTTTTAGAATTAAATTATCATTTTGTAATATTAAGTCAAAAGCCGTTAAAAATGGGAATACTCCAAACATGAGAAGTAACTTACAACATCCATCATATTTCCTCAGTCTCAACTAGCAAGATCATGCCATGCTCCTTTGATCTTGCACAGAACTCCCTATCTAGTTTGAACAGAGCAAAGGATAGATGTTCAACTAAAAAGGTTGCTGGGGAAGAAATCAATACCTGTATGCCATACACCCACTGTCCAATATACTCTTGATTATCTGTCAACCACCTCATTCTTCCTCTTCCATGACGTACATTTTTCTCCCACTGACCTTCATAGGTATTGCCAGACTTATAGCTGCAAAAAGAAAAAAAAGTTAAGATTTCACACTGAATTCTGAGTGGGTCTTATGAAAGCAGAATTTATACAAAACCTCAACGCTAATAAATTTAGCATTTTTTAATGTCAAGTATTAGTGTTAGTTTGTAAGCTGGCTCACTGTGATATGGATATGCAGGTTTGACTGTACTTACTCTTTACCAAATTGTAACTAATAATCCATTGTAAAAATATTAACCAGATCTTTTTTTCTCCTAAGAGTCTCTGTCATAACTAATAAAAATATTATTTTATATATAACTAGAGTAAATAATTCATTTGCTCATGAAAGCACCTCTATCTGTTCAAATCAATTTAGTTCATTTGTTTTGAAATGTTGATTTGTGGTTTACTAAAGCTGATTCAGGATCATTTCATCTTTAAAGTCTATATTTTTGGCAATAATCACTATAAATACATCAACATAAAAACATAACTCATAGAGAAGGTCTACGTTATTACTGTCAAGCACTTCGTACAGTTATTTTTTCCACTGCAGGAAGTGCATACTACTATGAAATGGCAGCACTTGCACCTACTTTAAACAATAGGAAAAAACATACGATAATATACGCAAAATAAAAAATATGAAGTGTTATCATCTTTACCATCTCATTCCCCATCCTTCTTTGACGTTATTTACCCAGTCACCTGAATACCACGAGGTGTGCTCCCGATCATAATAAATGGTACCCTGAAAGAAACAGTACCATCAATTTAAATCAATACCTAAGTACTCATCTACACTCAGAAAACATCACTTGGTCTGTCTAACACATCTGGGAGGTAGGTTCAGTTTATCCTTTGTGGAAATAGGTAACACACTGCTGATAGAATGTGGCTACGGATGCAGTCATCAATTTTGGCTTTGTCATCATCTAATTGGAGCAGCCTTAAGGATTAACAGAACACACAATTACTCTTGGCAGACTACTCATCCCTTCTACTACAAACAAGATCCCAACGCAGTTGTTTTAATTACTATTCACAACCTAAGAAATGGTCCTGACCAAAAAAAAAAAAAGAATCTCTATGAGAATCTCTATGTAGGATAAGACCATGCAATGACACAAAACATTTTTGGGAAATCCCTGCACAAGAGCTGATTATGTTCTAGAAGGTATACACCCAAAATTATGCTCTCATTTGGTGTTTTTATTTACCTTTCCATGTCTTTTGCCTTTATACCAGTAACCAATATAAGAAACTGGAAGGGTACTGCTCCTGAAAAAGCCAAATCCATGCCTAAGTCCATTCTCGATCGATCCTTCGTAATAGCTGCCATCATTCCATCTATAGCATCCATTAAACATCTGCACATTCTTAACAAATGTTCCCTAAAAGATTAAATTACAACATTTAAAAAACTAAAGCATTTGACTGACTGTTCCTCGTTAATGCAAGGAAGATATAACCAACTCTAAGGACTCAGATTTATGGCTGAAATAACTACCGCAGTTTTGCAGTTGCAACCTGTATTGTACCAATTACTGTAATGTAATTACTTCCCTCGAATTTACACATCTAATTGGCTGTAACAGTGTTCAGTCACAAGGTATAATGCACTTTACCTCATACTTCACTCCATCAGCCCATGTATAAGTCCCTTGTCCATGCATAAACCCTTCAGAAAACATGCCCTTTAAAAAGGAAAGAACAGTATTGTTTGCAAATTTATTCCAACCACAACTGAAGCCTACAGTGACTATAAAATTTAATAATAATAGCATATTAAATTCCCTCCAACTACTACTTGCCAATTAAGTTTTAATGCCAGAAACCAACAGAGCTTTCAATGCTTACACATTTTAAGCACTCAACCTCCACCTACATTAAGAGAAACAACCTATTTGATCTAGAAAAATAAGTTGATCCATCACTACTATTTTTAATTAATTTATACACCCACCTTATACACGTTTCCTCCTTCAAAATATGCAACACCTTCACCCTCATACAATCCATGGACTTTTTCACCTTCATAGCTACAAGGAAAACAAACTAAAGATGAATTTTTCAAGTCACCAATACACCTAAATCATGGCAGACATACAACAAATGATTTCTGTTTTACCATGGTTTGAACACGGGTCAGTTGTTGTATCTTGTGTAGAAAATAGAGC
Organism: Heteronetta atricapilla; assembly: GCA_011075105.1. Lineage (NCBI taxonomy): Eukaryota > Metazoa > Chordata > Aves > Anseriformes > Anatidae > Heteronetta > Heteronetta atricapilla. Next base: position 7,528,395 of record CM021744.1, read on the forward strand.
TACAAAATTTCCAGTTTTCATAATCCTTCCTGTAGGATTTCACGTAATTACTGTGTTGCCACAGACACAAATTATTTTCAATTTAAAAATAAATAAAATCATACTTGTAGCATTTATTAGCTTACAACTAGGCAACCTGGTGAATATGTGAAACTTCACATACAGTTCCCTTGAATGACAGAAGTATTTGTTATACAATGGATTCACCTGTCTCCCTCAGTTCAGGATATTTCTAAGGGATATGAACAGCCCTACACATTAACAGGCAGCAATAACCGAAAATTAAGTGATGTAGGTAATTTTTTTCTACTTGTCATTATATGTAGACTAAACTTCACCACACCTAAACAAAGCTTAGAGAATGAGACTTCCAGCAAGCAGCGAGTGCCAGCAACACTCTAGGATCCAAGAAGGCAGTAGAATTTCTATGTGTATCACTTTTATAGGGTGTCAAGGCTACGAGATCTGAATAAACTCATATGCTGCCTCAAATCAGGGACCTGATCCGTATTTGTATGACAAAATTGTGTATCACTGTACACCACAGATACTTAAATGAGAATTCCCAATTTAACTGTAACAACCATACCTTTTTACAATAAGCTGAGTAAGAACAGGCTCCTCATAGTATTGGGGAACATTTTGGACTGGATGTTCTTCTACCTCCTCTGGTTCTTTGTCTGATACTGCTGCGCTTGTCTGTGCTTCCTGCAAATCTGTTAGCTTTGTTGAACTACTCTCAGTTCTGGCATCTTGTTCAGCGACAGAAAGACGTACAGACCTTTCTGATTTCTTGACATCTTTCTTCTTATCCTTTGCCATAACTACTGAATTGCCTCAACATCTATTATCCTCCCAAGTACCTACTGTCTTCTCATACAAAGATCTTTCCCCATGTCTGATGCAAAAACAAACAACACAGATAACTACATTAAAAAATTATAAACCTTTCCTTAAATATATTCACTTAAATACATACACATATTCATACAGGTATTTAAAATCAGCGCTGTAATAAGAGTAATTCCTCAAAGAAGTGTTTTCAGCTTGTGGTAGTCAGACTGTAGGGTTAACTGGAACCAATGGCTGCCTCTATGAAATCCATCAAATACTGACAAAACATTATCGTCAGTAGACCAATTTTTGCTATGCAGAGAGGTGTCCATCTTTACCAGGGGCGTTTTAGGGTCTACATTTAATCATGTAGAAAGAGGACAGTTTGGTGGGCTTCTTTACAGTTACAGTTGCAAGAATATTTTGGATTTTAACCTACTTTTGTTGAATTGCAGACAACCACAACATAAAATAACCATTAGAGCTTATGAAAAAACAGGCTATTTTGCCAGTTGTTACACGAATGCCTTGGGACAGCTTCCCCAGTCATAAAAAATAAAAAATCCCACTCTTTTAACAGACGGGCCACCGCTGCTCTGTAATACAAGAATCAACCCCGCATTTTGCAGCAGCGGGAACCGACAGAGCCAGCGTCAAACACCCGCCATGTTCTCACCACAGCCTGGCTCCAGCAGGCGCCTGAACCCCTCAGGCACTACCACAGCAACTGTGCCCCGGCTGCGCGGAAGACCCGAGCGGGCGCGAAATGGCGACCGGGTGCAGCCCCCGGAGCACGGGCAGAGCCGCGGGGATCCCCGGGCCGCCTCCGCCTCAGGGCCGCCGCCGCCCGCTCCCGCGCAGCCGCCGCTTGGCCGGGGCTGCCGTAGCCGTAGCAACTGCGGCGCCAAGCCCGGCCCCGAGGCCGGCGAGGCCGCGCCGCGCCCGGGGAAAACCCCAAAACGGGCCTGCCCCGGGCCGCCCTCAGGGGTGCGGCCGCCCCCTTGTCCGGCGCTGAGGGGAGCCCGGCTTTGTGCTCGGTGTAGGGCCGGAGGCGGTTGTTTCCGCCTTAACGCGGGCCGCGAGGGAAACCGCTTTACCTTTTTTTTTTTTTTTTTTTTTTTTTTTTTTTTTACTTTGTGAAATCATGGATTAAAACTACCCGTTAGCAGATGTTGAACTCGTTCCACAGATAGTGTATTTATGGTACTTGGCACGTTCACACTCAAACGCAAGACAGCTATAGACATTTGGATATGGTCTCTGTGTGTGCCCATCAAAGCCACAAAGCTTAGAGAAGCAGGAGATGCTGACCTGCACCAGGACAGCTCCACCATCACAACCACAGCACTCCATAAAAAAAAAAAAAAAAAGGCCCCTAGGTCAAATCTTTGTCCTACATAAGTCAAAGACCTTCTTAGTTGTTTTTAATACGACAATTTTCTAATTACTGTGATTCTAATAAGAGAGGATTTGGTCTGACTTATAATACTCCTCCCCACTGCCTGGTGAAACAGTTTTTTGTGTGTTAATTCTCTGAAAAACAAACAAGCACTGTTCTTGAAAAAAAAAAGTGTTGAGATATGAATGGGAACAATGCTAATTAAAAGTAAATACACTGGATAAGTTATTCTTTTTGAACATTAACCGGCGATGCCCGTAAGTTAATTGTTAAATGCAATATTAATGCCTGAAGTAATTATCAAATAAAAACCAGCTTTAGTGTAAGTAAAAAACAATTGTATTTCACTTGCAGATCATTTACATTTTCTTTAAATGATCTGTTTGCACATCCTGTATATGATAATTTTATGTTTTATGGCATTACTAGGCTTAACATTACACTTAAGAATCACTGTATTTGCTACAACTGAGGGTCACCCACTCTTGCTCTTTATTATATATAAATATTTATTTTAAAAACCTTGATTACAAAAGTAATACAGAAGGCAAATCACAATAAAAGATGTTATTTACACATGAATTCCAGTACATAGATATCGTTGATAATGAAACCCTGCTTAATGTTTTTAAGTGCTATTTTCAAATTTGCAAACTGGCTAAAATAATTTTTAGTCAAAATAAGAGAACCATGATAAAAGGTTGAAATATTGCCAAGATATTAAAATTGAAAGTGTTAATAAACAGAAACTGACTGTTATTCTGATGAAATCAAGTCTAGGCTGACTATGTGTCTCATAGTAGGCCTTCCATGGGGGCAGTTCCAGGGATGCTCAATCTCACCCATATGGGTGATCAGTTTTCTCATCTCCTGTATGTTCAGTGCAGTTCCAATCATCACCTGAAAATAAATGCCCAAAAAAACATCTTACTCCACATTGACAACTGAATACAGATAAGAGCTACTACAGCAAGTAAAATACTGTGCAAAGCGTTAAAAGCAGAAAGATCTACAAAAAGACAAAATAGAAACAAGTATGTTGTTCATCACTGCACTAGTTTGAACCAGAATAAAGAATTACCAGGATTCTTCCCAAGTTTCACTATAGAAAGACAAGGAATAAAATGAAGGATGTTGGATGCTGACACCTATTAGTAAATAAACTTATCTTGCAAGACATATGCAGATACAGCCACATATGATACAATAGAAAATACAGTATTTACTTGAAAATAAACATCAAATGCTGTATACTTACAGATTTTCTGCAAGCTCGAGAAGCAAACATCTGTCTGACCCTGGAGGGTCTACACATGACTCCAGGACAGTCACTTAACATGAAGATCAGCTCATCTATGTCTTGTGGACCAAAAGTCCAATTTTTGCTTGTTGGCAAAGATATTAATTTCACTCTCTGAGTTACAGGAGCTGAAAGATTTGCAATAATTAATAAAGAAACAGCATTACAGGACATTATTTTTTCTTGAGAGAAAAATCGAGAAGCTACTTTGATATGTTACTGTATTCTCTATATATGACAAAATTTGAATTTAATCTTTTGATGGGATGTTATTAGGTAGCCAAAGCAATGGCTATAGCAGATATGCTTTCGTTTTTAACATTAACCAAGAATTGTTTTAAAACTTAAAATCAGATAGATCTGATTTCTGACAAACCCTTCAATTTCAAAGAGCAAATGATTTATGAAGGTGTTTTGAGGTTATGTGACTAAAAAATAATCAAGGATTTTTGTTTGTTTGTAAAAGATTAATAATTAATAGCATTTCAGGCAAAAATTGAAGATTCTGAAGTGAAGACTAGGGAAAAATCTGTAGTGACTTCCCAAATACCAAAGTGGTAACATTCAATACTTTCACAATCCTTCCCAATAAAGCTCTGAGATGTAAACCAAGGATAACACATGTATAAGAAAAATAAGGAGCTTGCAATTTGATCAGAAATACATAGCAAGTTAATGCTACAAAGAAAACCAAAGAACGTTATTTACCGATACTATCTAATAGTTTAAAATTACTAGATTTACCATTTGTCTGTATCTAACCTTGCTGGGACCCACAGGTGTAATAATAAAGTGAAATGATTTTAGTGTGACACATTCAGAAAATACAGATCCTGTCATAAAGTCAAACAGTGATGCCAAAGAGTCTACAGTGACTTTAAAAAAACGGTGAGATAAATATTCTACAGTGTTCTGTTAAATAGTGCAAAAACACCATAGAATGATGTCTTAAGAAAAAAAACCCTGTATACAATAATACATTATTTTCATGTTTCTGCCTAAAAGGATTCTTGCATAAGAATGGAAATGAAGCCATAGAACTTCCTTACTTCCAGTAATTCTGACACAAACTCACCATCTTCATTTATCACAAAATCAAACCCATTTTTTCTGAATATTTCTAGGTTTTCAATCAATACTGTTTCATTTACAGCAGTTAAGTTGAGATTCTGAGGCCTGAAAGAGAAAAATACAGTATTGCATAGGTACATAGTAAAGGCTGCTTAAGGTAGTGATAGCAACACGGCTTTCCAAGAGAACATTTCATTTTGCTTTGAAAAAAAATCTCACTACTGAGCAGAATGCTTTGTTTCCAAGTGTTACTTAACAGAGTAAAATGAACTGGGTGCTATAGCTGTCTCCCATATCTTCACTACGTGACCAGGCTTACAAAATCAACATGTAATCCTGCCGTGTAATCTGTTTGACCACTGACTTGCTGCATAGCTATGATTATCTGTGGAATTTAGTTGTAACTCTATGTGAAGGTCGACTCTTTGGAACACTGAACGTAAAAGTAACTTTTCTTGTAAGTAGTTTGAATGTATGAAATACTACCTAAGTATAATCATATTACCTTTCAAAAACATCAAATTAAACTTATAAAATTGTTAAAATAAACAATGAAAATACTTACGCTATCAGCTTCTGACCTTGAAGAACTGTGTGTTGTTGTAACATCTCAAAGTTGTACTTCTCATCAGTAGCATGTTGGTCAATTATGAAAAGATCAGAATTCAACTTTGCTATTATAAACCCTAAATTGAACTGGCCAATGATCTCCATTTTTGCAAACATTTCTTTACTGTATAGAAAATATGAACAGATTACAAGTCAAACCACATCAATTACTGTGTTAGTGTAAAACTTCAAAACATCTTTATCTCCCCTGCAGAACACACTTTACATTTAAAACAAAAATAAATACAAATACAATTGTAATTTAAGCAGGATACGAACAAGAAAAAAGAAAACGGTGATCTGGTATCTGGCACTGACTGATTATGCCATTCCTGGCACAGCACAATCCATCCTTACAACAGGACTTGATCAGCATCCTTCCCATTACAAATACAGCCTCTAGCAGTAATAAAATTATAAACAGGCAGTATGGTGATAGTCTAATTGAATAACACTGAAAGCAGCATCATGGTTTTGAAGTAAGGTAGCATGTACTTGCCACTTTCTTGCTACAAGAAGGCTTTGTTAATACCTTTTTCTTAAAATCAAAGTTCACAAATCATACACTGTTACTCCCCAGTAACCATCTGAACAAAACTTATTTCCACAGACATTGAATCACTGAATTTTAAATTCACATGAGGGAGAAATATGAGTTGTGGTATCTATTTAGTGTTATCTGTCATGAAATTTGGCATTCCTCTGAAAATTACAAATCTTAGTCAAGTCACATCTGAGATGTGTTGCCTTTTTAGTGTTTTATTTTCCACATTCTGCTTGCACTTAGTTCAAACAGCTGCAGACCTCTGTCACTCTTGCAAGAATGATGTTTTAATGGCATAAGCTAGATAAGAGATCCCCAAAATTAGAAAGTAGATTTAAGCATCCCTTCCACCTCCCCACACAAGACAGTTTTTATCTTTTTCCTTAAATGTATTTTGTTAATTTATAAATACAACATCTTAAGAAGGTTAAAATACCTGATCTCTTTTCTTAATTCATCTTCTGCTACTTTATTTTCTCCAGGACTAATTTTTGCTCTAAATCTTCTGAAATTTTGTGTCTCTGTACTTTTCCGTTGTTGCTGCATTACTTTTCTTACCCTTTCCTTTAAAACCTTCATAGAGAACTCAAGTGGCACAGTTTTCTTTTTAACTTCCACCAGTACATCAACAGTTGGCATGTAGTTTTTAGTATTCTTCACTTCAGGATGTACACCTGCCTTGAAGTCACCTGACTCACTTTTAAAACATTTTCCTTTCGGGGAAGAATTACTGGCTTCCAGAGATAAGTTACTTTGATTATTCCAGTCATTCATGTGATTTAACTTATGTTCAGTGCCCAAGACCTGAACATCACATTCCAATGATATCTCACTATGTCCAGCCGTTTTAGGACACTCATTTTGAAGTTGTTCTTCTGAGCTAGAGGATTCTTCTTCTAGAGGATTAATTACACTTTCACTATTGACACAGCTCCCAGCTTCTGTTGTATTATATCCAACATCTGATTCAGAGGTGCTACAGAATCCAGAATCTGTATTGTCTTTTAATTTTCTCAAACATCTGTTTGGAATTGACATCTTTGACTCCGTCTCATGACAACTCTCAGACTCCTCACTCAAGGCAGTCTTCCGAGTCTTTACAGTACTCACAACAGTATCAAGTGACAGTTGTCTAGGGGAGCTGTGCTGCTGTTTTGCCCTTTTAGGGCTTTGAAAATTACTGTCTGTTTGGTGGAGAGAGAATGTCTCCCTTAATCTAGCAAGAGTCATTCTTTTTCCTCCACTGCTTGCATTTTCAGTTTCAGAATCCAGCAGCATTTCTTCCCGAGGCTTTTCTGTCTCTTCAGGAAGTGTTTTCTTCAAGTTGCCTAATAAAAACAGAATAATAAAAAAAAATTTCAAGATTATAAGTTAACTTATAACTTCAGTTGAAACACAAAGGCAATCACGTGCTTCAGTAAAAGGAATGAAGGGAGGAGTAGAAAACTAACAAGCTCGTCAAAGGAGCCCTTAAGTTTCAGACCATGACCGAGTAGGAGCTGAAATGTATTACTATCCAATGGACAGGCAGCTACATCTTTAAGAAACTTAATATGAATTAATTTACAGTATCTTTTTAAACTGCAACAGCAATCAGTGCTCTTATTCATATTATCAAGAGTTTAAATGACTGAATGATGAAAGTGAATTGCTCTTCCATGTCAATGGTCACTACAGAAGTCTGTGGGTGAGGAATTAAGGAGATGGCACAACAGATACCTCTAGTACATGTGATTCATAGATAATTAGAGGACTTAAATCTTGCAGATTGTCAGTCCAACATGTATTTTACTAGAGATGAACCTAAAATAAACATTCAGTCTGCAACTGATCCTATACATAAAAAAGGAAATTAGAAGGGTTTTTATTGAAATGGGAGAGGAAGAAAAGCTCCTGTCAACATAGAAAAGCAAGCCTGAAAGATTACATAGTGAAAGGAGAAACAGTGATTTCTGTGGTTAATATAAAAGAACCAAAGTACTCAGATTTCAGTTTTTGTTTTGAAGACTTCAACTATTTTTTTCAGAAGCACATTTAAATAAACAATGATTCTGTTACAATAATCTTCACCTAGCCTTTTTAGTTAGATCATAAGTTCTCAGTAAGCATTCCGATATCTTCCGTGACAGATATAAAAAGTATTCTGTTTTTAAAAAGAACAGCCCAAATCAGGTATGATGTTTCATATACTTATGTGCATTAAAAGATACATAAATAGCAATAATAAAAAATAAATATATATTCTTTCTCTCTTCTTCTGGGAGGAACACAAATCTCTTCCCAAATTTTGTGAGAATTCTTTCAGACATCAACTAATTTTGTGTTAATCTTTTCCCCATACAGGTGACTAAAAATCGTATTAGTAACTTTCCGTCTTCTTTTATTATATAATATTTCAGCGTAAACAACACATGAAAAAATCTGCCCCAAAACACATGTTACTTAAAGAACAGAAACTTTCTGTAATTCCTTTGGGTTTAAAACACATTTTTCAATTCTCTACCATATATCATACGCGAGACTTTCACATTTGGTGTCCCACCTGCAATGTCCAGAAGTTTCTGATTGACGTTCAGCTTGTTAAGGTCGCTACCAAACATTTCCATCAGAGAAGTTTTTAAAATTGCTAATAAAAATTTTTCCTCCTGAAGTAAAATTTGCCTTTTGTCTGGAGTAACATTGATGTCAACACATTCTAAAAATCAAAAGAAAGACAACCATATTATAGATGGAAAAATAAGTGTTTCTTCAGCCCTTGGTTCAAAGTTCCCTGCAGTTTTGCTCTCCATTTTTATTTCACGATTGAAAACAAAAGCACAGTTAACAAAGTATATCTGCAAATTAGATTTTTCAACATTCTAGCAAACAAAGCAGAAGCCAATTCTGCGTAGTAACATGACAATCTTGTGGTTAGCTTAAATACAAGATAGCTTTTTTCTCATTCATTAAGAAGTTACTTCAGTCAAGTAGAGTCTGTAGAGAAAAAGTAGAACCACAGCTAGACTCCAGCCTCACCAAATGTAGATCAAAAAAATACTTTAATTGCAGAAAGTTAAGGTTGGAAAAGACCTCCAAGCTCATCTGGTCCAACCATCCCCCTACCACCAATGTCACCCACTAAACCATGTCCCTAAGCACCACATCCAACCTTTCCTTAAACACCCCCAGGGACGGTTTTCTAAATAACTGTGATATTCTTTAAATAAGTATGATTTATTCCTCAATGAAGTTTTAGCCTTTACAGAAGTTACTGAAAATTATTCATAACTCACCAGAATCCACACAAATGTTAAGGACAATAAAAGGATACTGGTGTTTATTGTACAAGTGATAAACTTCATTCACAACCTTGACAACCTGCAGAGGTGGAAAATCAATTAAAACTAGTACTGTTATCTTGTCTTTCAAACCAGAATGCTATTTAACCCCCCACAAAACAACAAATGTTCTAAACCTTATCTCATACAATTCAGCTTTTGTTCACATAAATGGACCTGATGAAGACAAAAACTCAAGACAGGAATTTGCAGCATCAAGCCACAAATATGTATATCAGCTACTAATCAAACAAGTGGTTTTCAGAGAATACCAAACAAGTTAGTGTTGCCATTGTTAGAAAACACAAAAAAGACAATTAATTCACCTTTGCTGGATCACATGGACGTTGGTTGATAAAGAAAAATTGTCTGTCTGTTGCACTCCTTCCAACACCATGATCACAACGAGAAATGAAGCCTGTAATACTGTTGAATAAGAATATACAAGTAAGGTAAAATGGAGGAGGAAAACAAAATATTTTTTTCTGAGTTGGAGCATATTTCAGGGAAAAGTATTTTATAAACTGCTAAAAGAAACCCTATTACACAGCATCAGCACACGTATTGTACTCTCCCAGTTCCTTATCTAACAAAGGCTTGATGTTCAGCTCTAAAAAGTCGTCAGACATTTGAAAAAGTTATTGACTGATTTTTTAAAAAAGTGGCATTTGTAATTTTTCTGCTCTGAAAGGAGAAGAGAGGTCAATTGTGAACTGGCATTGGTCAGATATTGATGCATCTATCTATGTGTCAACCTCAGCTACAGTGAGGCTGAAAAATACACTTTAAGTAAAGAGTAATTTACTTACATAAACGGATTCACATTCATTTCATACCATTTCTCAGTAAGATTACTGAAGAAATAAAGGTGTAAACCATGAGTACAACTCATGCATGCAACTACTCTGAGCACCTTCATAGATGACATTCACCAGAAGATTACAGTAATATAAAACTAGATGGGTTGCAAGGGATAGCAGTTCTGCTATTCCCTCTCATCTGACTGTCAACATCTTAGTCCTGCCCCGAGTTATCTTTTTAAATCAAGTGATGCTGTTTCCCAAACTGTATACTAATACCTACTATGCTGTTCTTAGTTATTTTTAGTACTGTTAACTGCATTTTTATTTATTTGTTATTTATGATTATGCTCAAATGCCACTGGCAACACTGCTTTATACTTCTCTAATTACCTATAAAGATTTTGTGGCATGTTGATAGCGTTAAGTCCATATTCTTCACAAACAGCTTCATTAGGAGGTAGCTGAACAAAAGGGATGAGGCTCTGCAACTAAAAAAATAATAATTAGAAGTTCTATTACTACTTACTAACTTTAAACTCCATTTGATAAAAGGGTATTTCTTTTTAAGTTGACTCATTCAGATTACCCAAAACCCAAATCTAGCCTAGCAGAAGACAGTAACACTGCTGATGAGTGCTGAAGGTATCGCTGCATTTAAAAATAGATTTAGATTAGACATCAGGAAGAAGTTATTTACTATGAAGGTGGTAAGGCACTGGAACAGGCTGCCTAGAGAAGCTGTGGATGCCCCATCCCCTTTTACTGCACAAGGAGCAGTAAAATATTTTTGGACTTGGGAGAAACTTAGTTGCCCCTTTAAAATAACCTGGCCATTACAAAGTCTTTGTCAGGGAAGTGTTTAAGGCCAGGCTGGATGGGGTTTTGAGCAAACTGGTCTAGTAGTAGGTGTCCTTGCCCATGGCACAGTGTTAGAATTAGATATCCCTTAAGGTCCCTTCCAACCCAAACCGTTCTATATGTCTTACTTGTTTTACAGACCCTTACTTTAAAAGGCACATAGGAAAACAAAATGATTGACTGAAGTTGGAGTCTCCAGCTACCTACACATTACCTAAACAAGTTTTATACAAAATAAAAGGGCAAGAAGAGTAATAGAAGTTTCTTCTGAAACAATAAAACTACTAGAAAAGACATGCTATTTGAATCACAAATTACCTAACAGATGAGGGGACACATTTTCCCAATCCTACCACTATTTTTTTTCTGTCATTACAACACCTCCTACTGATTTTACATTCACATACTCAATATTACAGATCAGGTTATAATAGATATATTCTACTCAGGCAACACTGAAATTTCAGCTATGCTTTTGCTATCTGGCAAGACAAAGTTACATCTTTTGTCTAACCTTTCAGTGATAGTATGAACAGGCTTTGAAAACTGCAAGAGCACTCTGAAGAGTAGAAGGGCTTAACAACCAGAAGGCAGCTATCAAGCACTCAATATTCCTCGTAGTTATAGAATATGGTTCTAGAAAGGGTGCTTTGAGTTCCTTTCCTTTTTGCTTCCTCCTAGATGCTAACAATTATTTTTATAGCTATTATTTAGAAAGCATCAGAGTCCACACTTCTACAGGGGCTGACTGCAACATCCATTTAAAGGTTAATGAGGCAGGCATTGCCTCAGTTTTCTATTTCCCAGTTAAGACTGTCACATCACAACTATTTTTATGATTTTTTTAATTGCTAGCTCTTGCAACAGACCTTGATATCCATACTGTTTTTTGAAAGCACTGTTTTTTGAAAGCATGGACCTTCAGAGGCTTTCTGTCAGAACAACTCATAAAACTGTCTTCAGAGATATTAAGCATTAACCTTATCTCCTAAATCATTTCTCGTCCATCAAAACACAGTTCCTCTCACATTTAGAAACTTCAGGTGAACCAACCGGAAAGGCTGCACTGTTTCCCCTTCTTCAACCTGTAGGGTGTGCTAGAAGTCAACACAAGCTCCATCTTTTTATGTCTTTTAAAGGTTTCCTGCATCCCCTCTATTTTAATGAGGCCTTAAAACTACATCTCTCCAACTACATTACCTCCCATTTCAGAAGCATGTAATACCTGTTTTTGCCCAAATACTGCTCCAATGTTTTCCTTTAAACTAGGACTTCCAGTAGTGGATACCACAGAGCTTTTTTTCCCTTGGCCGACCTGATTAGTGCAATTAATCCGCACTCCTTTTGAAATAATACAGTATGCTTGCAATATCTGGACCATTTTTGCATATTCCTATTAAAGAAAAAAGAAAGTTCACACTTATACAAAATGTCTTTTTAAAACAAAGTTGTATAACACTTTCAATATTTGCATGAGGGAGTGTCAGATTTTCTTTAATTGTTACAAGCTAAATGTATGTGTGTGTATGTGTATATATATATGAAAAATAGATGTGTGCAAATAGTCATACATTTTTTATTAATCTATGTCATATTTACAAGATTGATATTCAGTCATTTTTATCACAGCATTCCCTGATTTTAAAATACACCAAAGTGATCGTGTTGTTGTTTCTTTTCAGCATACGGAAATTTGAGACTGCACCTCTACAACTATTCATTGCAAAACGGAAGAGGAGAGTATATGGGAACACTGCTTATTATATGAAGATGTAAGACAGGCATAAAAGAATCTGACAATATCAGAACTGAACATTATTCAGCAGTGAAGAAATCTGAGGTAAGACAGTCTTAAATTAGTAATTTCTGATCTAACCTACCTTTTTAATGTTTCTTTGAAATTCTTTATGTCGTACTGGCAAAGTATAAAACAACTGCTGTATGTTAACAGTTGTTCCTTGTTGTCGTGGATAAGGAGTTTTCTCAGTAATTTTACCATTGTGGTCAAACACCAAACGAGTCCCGACCTTTGCAGATTTATGGCAGGTAAAAATGGTAACATCACTAATGGAGGGAAGAAGGCAACAGAATTACTGACTGAGCATTATTTTTTTTTTAACCATTCCTAACAACCTAATCAGGCTCAGAAAACATTCATGTATTTTTAATCATAGTTAAGTTCTCACCACAACCAACTTAAAATATAACTGACAAGTAGTGTAACATTTTCCTAGCTACAACACAAACATTTTTATCCCTTTCATTCTTCTCATAAAATGCAAAGTTAAAATCTGGTTTGGTAGGACACTACATTTGTCATATCAACACACAACGGCAGAACATTCTTGTTGCAAAAAAAAAGCTGTGCTATTTGAAACACAGCTTCTCTTGGAGGAGTTTAAATGCATTTTTAATGAATTGCAGTAACTGCAGTCACTTAGGTATAACAAGCAGCACTTAGGTGTAACATCAGGGTATCCAAGATTTTTGCAAATACACAATTGCATCCTGGAGAGACTTGCATACTGAAGTACTGCTAAATTTTGTACATAAAAGGACCATTCAGATGCTTAGAATAATTTTGGATGGAAAGAATCTCAGGATGTCATGCAACCTACTACTCAGAATGGAGCTTACCTCAAGTAACTGCAAGTTCCCAAAGCCTCAATTTATCAATAATGGTAAGGTGAAAAGTTGACTTCAGTCATTTTTGAGTATAGTAATGTTCTACTAGTAAGAAGGTTAACATTAATACCTTAATGCACACAGTGAACTGAGAGCTTCACCTCGAAACCCAAATGTTTCAACATGTACTAGATCAGAAAAATCTTGTATCTTTGATGTGTAATGTTTCAGAGCTGCAAAGAGATATTTAAAATATATATTTCACTTCAAAGTGACAGTGGTCTATGCAAGTAGGTTTTGCATGAATATCAAGAAGCAAAATAGACTTTTGTATTATTCATTATTTAGATAATAATCAGAGACAAAATAATTAAATATGCAATGTTTCCTTTCTGCTATACAAGATCCCTCTAAAATCCTGTTATTCTGTATTTACACCTGAAATTCACACAGCACTATTGCCACATGCATCACAAGATGCTTCAGAGCAGCATGCAGTAGCTGCTTCTGCCACTGTTGGGCCTGTCACAGATGCTGCCACTCGAAAAAACTGCAGAGCCATGCTGTGCAACGGTATACAGCAGGCAGGGATAAGGCTGTGCACCACATGACCAGCACAGCACTAGTCATCAGGTAACAACCTGAGCTCCTGACAGCGCTCCTCATCTTTCCCAGTCCTGAACAGCAGAAGAGTGAGTTTGCTAGCTACCAGATAAACATTGTAAGCACACAAAGTTACTCACTAATGACTTACGGTGAAAGAGATCCCGAACTATTACATGAAAGAGGAAAGATGAGTATTTCTGTTGCAATGGCTAGTTACGTTTGTCAGACAGTATCATGGCTGCTCTCATTCTGCATTAATTAAAAATAGCAAATGGAAAGTTTGACAGTCAAGCATGCAATGTCAGTTCATGGTCAGAAACTACTCCAGTTCACAATTCGCTTCTCAAAAGCAGTCACTCTCACAAAGTTTGACTCCTTCAGCAGTGACTGATGACTCAATGTGAATAAATACATGAACAGTTCCGGGACCTTCTCCCCTATAATTACATCTATTCTATGTTCCATTTAAGCAATCAAATCAAAGATCTACAAGAACTATAACCACAACAGCACTTAGGAAGTTCATTCTAGTTTTGCTCAAGTCAATGCATGTCATGCAAGCATTACGTAAATGCCAAGTACTCATTAAAAATGACTAGATAAAGGAATTTGTAAAAAACAACACAACATAGTAGTAATTATACTGCAAATATATTTTCAACATGTCCAAATATAAGTTATGAAAAAGGTTAAACTTACTCAAGCCTTCAAAGTTTTCTTCTTCCACTCCACTTCCATTATCTGAAACCTCTATCAGTTCTGTTCCATGATCCTTCAGCTTTATTTCTACAAATTTGACAAATAGCTTTTAAACTCTATATGTTTATAGGCAACATTCAGCATTAATTATGTACTTTAAACAACTTTACCATACAACTGTTTTCCACATAGTTTTAACAACAAAAAGTTCTCATATCTGTCAAAAATCAGACAACCTAACACAAGCCTGCCTGTGTTTCAGGTCGTGCTTTGGCCCATACAGAGGTTTTCCCCATTGTAACAGCTCTTATCCTGTTACTGCAGGAACCTGCAGTCCTGCCTTAAAGGTCTGCGAGCTTGAGGTAGCAGAGCCCAACCACCACAATGATTCAGAGGCAGAGCAGGCTGCAGATGATGAAGCGCAGACAAACTGAGCCTGCACCAGCTCAACTGGTGCTCAGGAACACAAACGCTTTGCGTATATGAGTGGTAAAATCGCTGCCAACACACTCATGCGCACTTCACAGCGAGGAAACAGACGCATCCCAAACCTCGGGGCGGGCTCACGAGGTGCTGACAGGCACCTTACCGATGTTGGTGGCTCCAGCGTCCAGGCTGTTCTCCACCAGCTCCTTGACGGCGGTGCCGAGGTTCAGGACGACCTGCCCGGAGCAGATGCGATGCACGGACCTGCTGTCGATGGCCCTGATGGCCTTGGCGGGCTCCGAGCTGCAGAGAGAGAAAGGATGAAGGGGTCCTGGGGGAACGGCGGGACCCAGGCGGGGCGGGGCCCAGCAGGCCGCGACCGCTGCAGGGCCCGGCACGGGGAGAGGCAGAGCGAGGCCCCCGGCATCTCCGGGCACACGGAGGGCCAAGGGGCCCAGGCCCGGCTCCGTTCCCTCACCTGGGCTCCGCCGCCGCCTCCATCACGCCCCCCGACCCACGCCCGCCTTCGCCACGGCCCCCCTCGCCTCAGGAAGCCCCGCCCCCTCCCGGCCCCGCCATTGGCCGTCGAAGAAAAGCGCCCACCAATCCTAGTCCCCTTTTCGCCCCTTCCTCGCCAGCAGTTGGCCGACAGAACTGTCCAATCGCAACCGGCGCCGTTCTCCCCGCGGCGACTCGCTGACTGACTCGGTGGCTCCCCCCTCCCGTCGGCCAATAGAAAGAAAGCGAGAGGAAGCAGC
Organism: Heteronetta atricapilla; assembly: GCA_011075105.1. NCBI lineage: Eukaryota > Metazoa > Chordata > Aves > Anseriformes > Anatidae > Heteronetta > Heteronetta atricapilla. The sequence continues at coordinate 7,544,244 of CM021744.1, forward strand.
GCGGCGCGCTCGAGCCGTCACTGGGCGGCGGGCCTGTCAGTAAGGAACCCTGCCCAATGGGCTCAGTGGGTGGGCGGTGCCGCGCGGCGCGGCGCTGCGCGGTGCGGGGGCGCCATGCCGATGTACAAGGTGAAGCCGCTGCACGGGGCGCCCGGCGCGCTGCGGGCCGAGCAGCTGCCGAGCTGTATGTACCGCCTGCCCTGCCTGCACCGCCCCGCCGCCTCACGGCCCCCGCAGGTAGGAGCGAGGCCGCCGCCGGGCTCCCCTCACGCGCGGCTCGGGCGCGGCCCCACGGGGCTGTCGCCGGCTGCGCCTCGGCTCCGGCTCTTTTTTGGGTCTTTCTCGCTCTGGGGGGCGCTTTCTCTTTCCTGGGGTCGTTCTCTCTTTTTTGGGTTCTTTTTCTTTCTTGTTATTTTTTTTCTTTGGGGCTGGTCGGGCTGGTTCTAAGCGGCCGGGCGGGGCTGAGGCCCCTCTCCCTCCGCCCCTGCTCCCTCCGGCAGCCGAGTCACGGAGCCCGGGAGCCTTGGAAGGGACCTCGGCATCGCCCAGCTCCACCGCCACTAGGGACACCTCCCGCCGGATCACGGTGCCCACGGCCTCGCCCAGCCTGGCCAGGAACACCCCGAGGAATGAGGCGGCCGCGGCCTCTCTGGGCAGCCTGTGCCAGTGCCACGCCACGCTCCGGGGGAAGAATTGCCTCCTAACCTCGAATCTAACTCTCCTCTTTTTTAGCTTAAAGCCGTTCCCCCTCGTTCTGTCAATATCTGATTGAGCAAGTTGTTCTCCATCTTTTTTTTAATAAGCCCCATTGAGTACTGAACGGTTGCAAAGAAACGCCAAACGCTTCGTTAATCTGCTTGGCTCCATCCCCTCAGCTCTGTCAGAAGCGCCGTGAATTTCTCAGCACCCGTAGCCTGGCTCAGCCCAACGGCACTGTGTCTTTCAGAGCACGCAGCTCGCCAGTGGGAGCCCTGAAGAGGATTTAAGCTCGGGGGGCAGATCTTAACAGAAACCCTCACTGGCACGCTTAGCATTGCAACAGCCACGGACTAACCACCACCGTCCTCTGAGACTGGAGTTTATCTCGTATAATTGTGTGCTTGCCAAAACCCATTCGCTTAAAGAAGTGTCTCAGCACATTCTCTATGAGAATAGTGCGTAAGCTGGTGGCATGATCCTGCTTAGATACCTTGCTTATCTCCTTATCCATTAGCCTGAAAGATGAAGTCTGGCCGATAGGTCAGGTTTCTTTAACGGCCGTATCCAGGAGGCTTAGAAATTGATTACCTCCATACAGATCTTTCTTAACAGTACTGTAAGGCTGTAGACTTAAAGCCTCCCACAGAAATGTATTATTTGTCTGTTAAAGAGGTCGCATTGTTAGATGGGAGACTTCTGGGCAGAAACTGAGATAACAGAAAGATGCATTGGGATTAGCACATAACAAAGTCCATGGGTTTTGATTTTTTTTTTTCCTCATAAGTTTATGTTCTCTGAAACAAAGAGCAGTCGCATACAGGGTACCACCCATTTAAACCTGCTGCTTTCCTTGGCTTTTATTAACCACGGGAACTGACAGGAAGCATCCTTGTTTGGCAGCCTCAACACAAGCTTCATCAGTTTAATTAACTAGGCTGAAGAATATCCTGACAAGCAAATTTTGGCTTTTCAGGTTTTTAAATGAGCTCATTGCTGCTAACTTTAAGCGTCTATAGTTCCATGATTCTTCTATATTTCTCAGATTTTTACTAGATTTTGGTTCACTGTAGCTAACAGTTTAAAAAAATACATCAAACAGATTTCACTGATTTGTTTAAAGAAGATATAACCCATCTCACCACCTTCATACAGATTGGAGAGGCAACTAGTAGACGTAGGACCTTAATATGCCATGATGTACAGTCATGATTTGAATAACATGTTTACAGTCTTTCAGAATCTACTGTCAAGTAAGCTGTGAACTATTTAGATGCTGGGCTGATTGAACACATCTGTGATTTTCTTTTTCCCATATTGTAGGAAGAGGTTGACCCATCGCTTCAAGCACTCGAGTCCCGCCAGGAGGAGATTCTCAAACGCTTGTATGAGCTGAAGAGTGCCGTCGATGGTCTCTCAAAGATGATACAAACTCCTGATGCTGACTTTGATGTAACTAATGTAATTCAAACTGATGAATGTTCTACTTTGACAAGAAATGGAGCAGATTTAGATTTGATGCTTGGAAAGGTAAGTTTAGTTCAGCATATACAAAGATGGTATTTGCTTTGCCCTCAAGATCTTCAGGGGTGGCAGGGAGGCGTTAAAACTTGAAACACTTGGAACTCAATTTACAAGACATTCTTATGATAAACCTACAACTTGCAATTTATTTTGGGCATACAAATTAAAGCTGTAAGTCTTAATAAACATCAAACCATATACATTCTCATTTTGATACCATCCAAGCTGGAATGGCTAATCTGGAAATAACAACAGTTGGTTTCTTGTTTGTTATTAACTGGAAATTTTGACTTCAGGTTAGACTGGAATTTACCTCGATCATGTTCTTAGATTGTATCATTATTGAAGCAGAAAGATGTTTAATTCTTTTAAGAAAGCCTTAAATGTGAAAACTTGAGTTGTCTAAAATGCTATGGATATTCAAACACGTGTGCATGGCTTTGTACATTCTGGTGTCAAATGAAAAACCCAATACTTCAAAGTCTTATTGGGAAAATGTCTCATCTGCTGATTTGTTTTTTGCTTTCCATTCAGGATTATGGTGCCTTGAAAGACATTGTAATCAATGCAAATCCTTCTCTACCTCCATTGTCATTATTAGTACTACACAGTCTGCTTTGTGAGCACTATAAAATATTATCAGCTGTTCACACACATTCATCAGTGAAAAGCGTGCCAGAAAGCCTCTTGAAATGCTTTGGAGAGCCAACCAAGAAGCAGCCACGCCATGAGTATCAGTTGGGCTTTACTCTCATCTGGAAGGATGGTAAGAATAAGTTATCTTATAGATAAATACTTTACAATAGGTCAGAAAATGAAACTTGTGCTATAAAACAGATGCTTTGGTGTCTTTTTGTTGACATGTGATAAACACATACTGCAGGTAACATTTCTTGCTCTTCTTGCAAGTATGGACTTGAATTTTCATCGCTGTATGTAGTGATGGGAACAGAACGGGAAAGCTGAATTACTGCTATTAAAATGCAAATGGTGTTTAACAGGTGGTTGTTTGAAAAACACCTCTATGCAAAAATCCTGTGGATACAGTTTCTACAAGTAATTTATTAGAATATAAATTAGGTGAGAGATTTTGCAAACTTCAGTCCAATGTGAGCCCTTTTTTAATATTTTATGCTAGGTTCTTGCATTAGTTTAAGTATTTAGACTAAGAAAACTGAAAGTTGTTCATAAAGTTAGTAGTGGGCTGGCATCACAAATGAAACACATTTTAAATTCCCAGTTTATTTAACTTTTCTACCACGCGGTAATCATTTTTATTTTCTCAATTTCAGTTCCAAAGCCTCAGATGAAGTTCAGCATTCAAACGATGTGCCCAATTGAAGGAGAGGGGAACATTGCTAGATTTCTCTTTTCCCTTTTTGGCCAGAAGTACAATGCAGTTACTTCAACTTTGATTGACAGCTGGGTTGATACCGCCATCTTCCAGCTAAAAGAAGGGAGCAGTAAAGAGAGAGGAGCAGTCTTACGATCTATGAATGCTGCCCTGGGCAAAGCACCGTGGTTGGTGGGAAATGAACTCACTGTGGCAGATGTTGTCGCATGGTGTGCGCTTCAGCAGACAGGTAGTACAAATGCTGCACCGGCCAACGTGCAGAAGTGGATGAAGTCCTGTGAAAACTTGGCACCTTTCAGCTCTGTTATTAAGTTACTGAAGTAAGGCTGTACTCTTCATAGTGGTATAATTTTAATCTTTTTCCACCTCATGGCTAATGTAGTGATTTGAGTCCTTTCTGAGATATATTCAATTTCTACAGTTGGACAGAATTCTAAAACCAATAAAAGATTATAGCTACCTTCTGTGTGTGATCTTCCTTTTTAACCACTGTGTAACAAGCATGTTTGCTCAATGAATGAGAGTTATCTAAAGTTGCCCTCTGCAAATACAGTTGTTTTGTATTTTTATTCTTTTGCTGTAACCCAAACGCCTCAGTACAGGTTAACTGGGAAGCCGCCTTTCTGTTCATGAGAGATTTGCCTTAGCAAACAATGAAGGCGTTTAAAGAACAGAGAGGGCAATCAAAATACATTGAAATATTTTATGTAAAAAAAGTTTTATATAATTTAATATACAATAGTTTTGTTCTTCCTGTATTTAAACTGGAGAACCTAGGCTCATATGTTCATCTTGTTCAGTAGAAAGACGTCTTAATTTCTCTTTCAATTTTTCTATTTCTTCCTCTTGCTGTCTCAGCTTCTGCTGTAGATTATAAATAACCTGAAAGTAGGAATCAGTTTATTTCATTTATATACAGGAAAGCATAAAGCCTTACTAATTTGTGTGTCTGTACTGGATTGTGAACAAGACTCATTCTGCAGCACCACAGCTAGTAGGGGTATTTGATATTACAAATTGGAAAAAAATGGCTCAAGGAAAGGGAAAATAAAGATTCTGCAGAGCTGATAGAAAGCTTCAAAAACTTATGACATTTACCTCAAGTGGTATGTAAATCAAGTGTCCAGTCTTAATTAAGTTACATATACTTCATGACCATTTGCCTACTTTAAGAGACCAGAAACGGGCCTAAATATTATTGGGAGGAAAAAAATGTTTGATTTAAAAAAAAAAAAAAAAATCACACGGTCCTCTTAAGTTATTTGAAAAAAAAAAAAAAATACTGGCACCGTAGAGGCAGGGAAACTAAGGGGGTCATTATAAAGCAATTTTCCTTCTTTATCCTGCAACGGGTGAGGTTATTGGCATAACTTACATGTTCTGTGGTATGAAATAGTTCACTTTCACGAAGCTGAGCAGCAGTTGGTCTTTCTGTAGATACCTGACTGGTGAGAAGCTTGACATACTTGGCTTGAACAGGCCATTTTTTGTAGAAAGTATGAGGAATGTGACCATTCCTTAAATGTGTAAGAACTTCTGCTCTTTCCATTTCTGTTCCAAACGGCTGGAAGAGTTCTAGCAGGATAACACCCAAGCTATACATGTCTGACTGGAAAAGGGATGAAGAAAAAGTTCTGGGATAATCCTTATATTAAATGACTTACTAGATTTCTGCTCACATAAGATTAGCAATATGAAAAGGTTGTGGGGTAAAGTTCCATGGCACTACTAAAGAAACTCATTCAAATTACACTTCAAGATGAACCCAGAAGTGCTAAGTTTGCATTTAGCAGTGTAGCTGAAATTTGTTTCAGCAAGAAAATGGAGCAATAGTAGAACATAAGTTTACCAGCTATGATGCATAAGTGAGGGGCTTATTTTATTCCTATAATCCATTCTAAGTACATCCTAAAGAAATTAGTAATTTCACTGTAAGACACTTTTCAGATGAATTGTGCTATTAAAATTAAATACATAATTTTTGAAAATTACATTTCAGGTTCCACAGACAGGCACAAGGTGTAACATGAGACAATCTGAATATCAGTGCCTAATTAGGTAATATTTAACAGCACTTAATTGGCTTCATAGAAAAAAAAATCCCTACCTTGAAATCATAGTCAGATCCCTGCAGTTGTTCTGGTGAGGCATAGAGGCAAGTCCCCACACCTGAAGTATGCGTCAGACCTTTAAAAAGTCAGTTTAGACTTAACTCATATAGGGTTACCATTTCATTTAAGAATTTAGTATTGTTTTTAATATAATAGAAACTGAAATACTGAAACCTACAAAGATTTCTGCTCTTACCATTTATCCTTTCTGTGTGAAACCACTGATCTGCATCACCCAAAAGGAGGTCTTTGCATGCTAATCCAAAATCTCCTATTTTAACACGATGATCTGATCCATGTAGAAAGATATTTCTGGGCTATAAAATGAGAGTATAAAGTCTTACACAAACCTATACAAATGATTATGATGTATTCAGCTGTTTCAAAATCTGTAGCATCCATTCAGAGGGGTAAGATAATGGTTATTTAATACTTCTGTTAGTGAGATAGAAAAAAATAGTCATAGACTATCGAATTCTGTTACCGAGCACTGTTTGGAGAGAAAGACCACACATGAAGGATCTAGGAGAAAGTAAAGAAAGCAAAACAGGAAAAACAAAGATTTAGTGAAAAGTCAAAGTACTTTTTTCTTCTCAGCAGGAAATGGAAATTTGCAGAACAGGAATCTTAACAGGCAAGAATGCACAGCAAATTAGACCAGCATAGCAGGAAGGACTGAGATCTTTGGGCTAGGCATAGCATAAAACAAACATACTTTCCTGTATGACAAGCACAGCTGCAACATGCTACTTTGTTCCAGGAAAGTTAGTGCTGAGAGGCTGCTAAGTAGGGAACACTAGCAGTGGAAAAACTGGAATAGTTTTATCTGTGTGTTTTGGCTGTATAACCACTAAGCAGACATGTTAGTACTATGTGTCTAGGAAGAAGAAATACTTGCCACATGAAAGAAAACATAATATCAAAGTAAAGTTTTTACTTAGTCTCTGCAGCACAAAATTTCTGAACTTACATACACTTCTATGAGAAATGAAAACAGTGTTGCTTAGCACAGATTTTTTTTCCTACTAAATTAACACTGGCAAGAAAGCAAATGGAACGGAAGCCTTTTTCCATTCTTAAACTTTCCCTGCTTTTATAGCATGTTTACAATGTTGCACTGAATACTGAGGTTACTTTAAAACTACTCTCTAACCAGGCATCCCACAACATCACAAACAATGACACTGCTCAAGGGATAGATTCCAAATCTTTTATTTCCAATTATGGATTTTCATTACAAAAACTACAAGTCCCTGTCCACAAGTAATATGATCAGGAGAGACAGTAGAGAGACCTGCCACTCTCTACATTTGATGTGTTCTCCTGGGGACAGAGGGAACACTGTGAAGAGCTATATGAAGTAATAATGGAAGGTGACAGCACTTAAAGCTTTACCATCTGAACACGCTGTCAGTGAAACAGTGACTGCTTGGGGAGGACCCTTAACTCATAGACCTGCTCTCACTCCAGGTAACCATTTGATCGGGATTATAATTTGTGTTTAAAGGATCTTATAAATTAAGAAATCCCACTTTTTTTTTTCTCCCCCTAATGAAAAAAAAAAAACATTAAAAACCATATAATTGTTGTGACTTCTAATGAAAACTGACTCCTAATTCTTAGTGAAATTGAAGTCACAGGACTTGCAAGCACAAGTATTACTTTGGGGAAAATGGAATATGTATCTCCAACAGATCACAACAGGGGCCTTCCACATCTCACATTTCTTTGAAGGAGTCAGTGGGCCTCTAGATAACAGCAAGCCAGCTGAACTCATTTACATTAATTTCCAAAAGATATTTGTCCAGACCTTCACTGAACTCAACTGTAGTGAAGTTAGAGGGAAGGTCCCCCCAGATAAGAAACCAGCTTAAAGACTTAAAAGAAATTATAAATAGACAGCTTTCAAGATGAAGGATATCATCAACTGATTTTTTTTAATGAATTTGTGCTGGGAATTATGCCTAACAACATATTTGTAAATGACTTAGAAAAAGGACGGTGAGTGGTGAGATGACAAAGTTTACTGGCTGTACTGTATTATTCAGTGAAACAACAATGAGGTCTGAATGCAAAGAAGTGTAGAAGGATCTTGTGATTCTTAACAGGCAGGGAGTACAATGACAAAAAGAATTCAGTGCAAATAAACAATAAAATGTAAATGAAAGGAAAAGCAATCCCAATTTTATATGGGCAACAACTGTCTCTGAGCTGACTGTTACTGCTCAAGATTGGTAACAGACAACTCCAAAAATGGCAAATTGATGTTCAGCAGCAGCCAATAAAGCAAATTGTACATTACCAACTAAGGGGGGATATAAAGAAGAAAACATCATATGATAGTACATGAATTAATATGCTGCCATCTTCAATACTGTCTACAGTTCTGAGCCTCCCATCTCAAAAAGCACATAGAGCTGGGCAAATATGCAGAGATGGTTCATATGAATGCTGAAAATTTGGAATGGCTTCCATTCAAGGAATCACTAAATATAAAACACAAGACAAACCGCTAGGTTTAAAACAGATCTATTAAATCATGCATGGAATGGAAAGTGAGTAGGAAACACTATTCAGTAATTAATATAAACAGAAATTATAACCAGAGGTAGTATCTATTGACTCAGAGTCATATCATTGTTGAATATACTTCTTATGCTGAAAACTGCCTTGTTACAATAGATTTTTTAAATGACATTTTCTAAGCTGAAAATAGAAAAGAGGTGAGAAAAAGTCACTAGCTGATGAAGCCATCTATAGCAAATCTGCCCAAGAAGCTGCTAAATTTTGTTGATTTACAACCCAAATCTGACAATAGAACTGACCTATAACAAGCTGTAATCCACACGTCCCAAAGCCCAAGCACTGTATCACAGATATGATGGTTCTGTCTGCTTATGCTTCTTCTATGAGCTTCAGTGACCTGAAGCTGAACTATGATGACTCATTTATCATCCTATAAAACTGGGAAACAGAGGAACTCAAGGCATAACATCATTTTATGCATTCCTGCTGGGCACACAGAAGCTGTGGTTAGCAAAAATGAATCAATGACCTAACTTCTGTTAGGTCATAACAACCCGTAAAATGTGTTCTGACAACTAACATTTTGTGACCTGTTACAATGTTATGCCCTACCAGTCCAAAAGTATTTATTTATTTTCTTAATAATAATAATAAAAAAATAACTCAAAACTGTGTTTTATATTACAGAAATAACAAGAGGCTACACAGCACTTCATCTCATACTAAATTTGCCTAGTACTTATAGAGCTGGAACATCCACTTCAGTCAGACTTCAGAGAGATCAGCAAACTTGACAGCATATTACAGAAAAGCGTCTCTGTATCTTGCACACTGTAATACATCAGACAGATCCTGAAATGAGTAATTACAAATACGACCATCCGCTACATTCAGGCCAGCAGTCTGATGATGCCTTTCCACCTATATGCATTCTTTTTGAGTATTCTCTCAACATAAAGGACACAGCCAAGTCTGGCTGGACACCTCTTCACGTAGCTGCAGGATCACTAAACACTGAGAAAATGGCAGCTTTAATCGCATCTGGAGCAAATATCAATTCTGCTATTCCAACTTGTGGGAGAACTGCCCTTCACGTTGCAGTATGTGCAGCATCATCTAAAGCAAGCAGAATTTTAGGTGTCAACACAGACTGCATCAATTTACTGTTAAGTAATGGAGCCAGCGTAAATATCCAAGATCGTGAAGGACGAACAGCTATTCACGAGGCCTGCTCAGGTGGCAGAAAGGAAATAGTTGATCTCCTGTTAGAGTACAAAGCAGACATCAACACTTTAACAAGAGATGGACAATCTCCATTCTTCTTATTTCTTCAGCGCAGACCAAATTTGAAAGATACAGCACTGTTGAACAAGTTGCTGGGATTCTCCTATCCACTGAAGTTAACAGATAAGCAAGGACAACTACCCACTGGACTTCTATTCCCAGAATCCCAAGCACTGAAAGACTTCCTTTTAACATTATCACAGAAATTACTGTCCCTGCAGGATATCTGCAAAATCACCATTAGAAGAATGTATGGTGAAAACAACAAGCACTGGCTCGAAAATAGGCTTCCAGTAGCTGTATGGGATTCTTTATACAGCTACCAGGAATTTGGAAAACACAGCCATGATGAAGCTAAACAGGAAAGCAAACTGAAAAACTGATAACCCAGAAACAGTCCATAGAAAATTAAAATTGATCCAGAATGAAGATTAATATTGTCTGGTTTTGAGTCATTCCACATTTTCTTATGTGGAGTTTTAATAACTAAGATAATATTTACAGAAATTTCCTCATATAGGTATCATCTCAGGTGCAGAGAACCTTTGAAGGAAGCAGAGTAGAATACACATTCACATCACTGTTAATCAGTTCCATGAGTTTAAGTTGGGGGAGTGACAAGACGTATTCTACCTACATTTCACATTTAAGCCAGCAAGTCAAAGCTGTTATTATGATTAGAGTTCCAAAAAACTACAGAGGAACATCAAATGGGCATCTATTCTATGGATATTCAAAGTGTATTTTTCTAAGTCTGATCTTCACTACATTTAACATGAATTAAAACAAACTTTTAATTCCCTCACTGAAGTCAGCTACAATTTCAATCCCTTAGATTTGATAACAACCATTTTGAAAGACAGCAGTTATTTGCAACTGAGGACAAATTATTGAAAAAAAAATAATGTAATAACTATAATTTGAACTTATTTTCAAAAGCTAATTGATTTGCTGTTAGCAAATTTAGGAGCACTCAAAGGTCTTTGCTTATTTTTATAGTTACCTAAGAGACTGCTTTTTAGGTAATTTAGCTCCTGCCCTGTTTAAGGAAGGACCAAATAAAACCAATCTGTCCATCCCTGTTTAGGACAAGACAATGGCTTCACAAACTAGAGGACATTTCCAGAGCTTAATCAGAATTTACTTTAAGTAATTGAGAAATATAGTAAAGAAAACATGGTAATGGTATATAGGAGATATTTTTCATATATAATATAGCTAAATTCTTAAGAGCCCATGTCCTCTCAAATTAACCATGAAGTTGCTTTCATCCTCCCATCATGTAAGCTATCTTTGTTTTCTTTAACTTCAAGTGATAATTCAGTGAACTTACTTTAATGTCTCGATGCATCACTCCCATGCTGTGGATATAGCACACTCCTTCTAATAGCTCCTGAAAAATTTTCATTGTCCAGTTGACATCCACAAGATGGTATGGACCTTAAAAGAATTTAAAATCTGTATTATTTCAGCTAATTTTGCTGACTTATTTTAGTTTGATACTATGTCTTGTTGAAATTAATTTATTTATGGAAAAAAATAGCATTAACACAGTTTCAAGAATGAAAGTTCCCATAGTTCTCCTAAGAGAGTATTTTGAAACAGTAGAAAGTCACTCAGCTCAAACTTCGGAAGGCAACAGTTCATAGGAAATGAATGCATCTGCATGAAAAGATTTGTCCAAACCCCATCATAGTTATTAGATTAAAAAATTAACAATCACAGATTTGAAAGTAAGTATCCCCAGTGTGTGTATATTTGACTCTGATTTGAATTCTGCTAGGCCCCAGTAATGACTGGAAGTTGTGGTTTCCATAAATTAATCACAACTTTTCTAAAACTGTACTTATTTGTTCTGATTAAGAGACCCATGAACTTAACTGGAACCAAACCAACGATATTCTTATCACTCTCCAAGAGAATCAGAATGGTATATGAAAATGAAAAGAACAGGTTACTGTCTTCCTTACAACATAAATGACAGAGTTTGAAAATGAAGGAAAACGCATGACAATCTCTTGAATGCTGTGAAACACTGATGGACTTTTCTTACTGTTATCTGCCTGATCACAGCATCAGAGATGACTGACATCTGATTACTCTTCACTATGCACCTTTTGTTCTAGTCCCACCTCTCTTCTTTCTTACTACTTCCCATGTTTTCTGCTCTCATTCAAAAAAAACTTGTTCCTTTAATCTCTTTCTACTGTGTTTTCCTGAACTCTTCACTTCCATGCAACTCATAGATTGGAACGTAAAATACAGCTCTAGATAAAACCATAACAATTTGCACAATGGTATGCTGTCTGTATTAATTGCAACATTCCTTTTTGGATCCTTCTGCAGTTGTGCTCCCCTCTGAAATTCCCAAACCTTCTCTGTCTGCTATTGTCCTACATAAACTTAACAATGAAATTGTTTTTACCGTTTCCCAAACTATTATTTTTATTAAACTGCATTGACTTCCTACTTTAACGATCCAGATCTAATGTCTGCTGGTACTTTCAACACTCACCATTGTCTCCCTCTTGGGTTTCTATTTCTTAATCTCTAACCTATAGCATTCACTTTTTCTCTCCTGTTGCTTGTGGAAAGTTTATGAACAGGGCATTTTGCAAGGCAAAATGCCCTAGCCTTTCTGTCTTTCCTAGAAGAGAAATGTCATCTCTTAAGCCTTCTGAAGGCTATGTTTACAGTAGACATCAGGGAAAGTCGGCTGATGGGGAAAAACAGTTAGCTGCTAAACCTCATTCCATGACTAAACAGAACAACAGATTTACCTTAACAGTGATTAAACTAAGATTAAATGTTAGGTTTTTTAGACCAATGGCAATTATCTTTAAGAACAAACTTGAAAGCTTTTAAGTATGTTTTAACTTGTCTGGAACAGAAGATGCATTTGTTTTCCCCAGCAGATAAATTAGCCCGCACAGAGCTCTGTTTTGTAGCAGCTAGACTGCTACCAAAGTAAAACTTCAATTATTTTAACAGCTTACTGAGAAACAGCAAATTCTTTCATTAAAAAACTCTATTCCAAACAAGTAGTAGTGTCCACGCACACAGCTCTCCAGGTAACAACTATGCCTCAGGCATACATTCACTCTTCTTTGAAGAGTTGTCTAAAACTCATGAACTTAAATCTCTTTTACCAACACATAACATTAAAGGTTCAATACTAGCAGCTACTAGATGAAGTGAATAAATAATCTAATGAAGAAGATCCGTATTATAAACTGCTGAATTAAAACATTAAATCATGTAAATGGACTTTCAATTAGGACAAAATAAATATTTGCCTTATGATGTGTAAATTTTAAAAACAGTGATGAATCTTACTGGCAGTTTCCTCTGTTCTCTCACCGTATTTTTTATTACGGTCAGCAATCCAATCCCATAAGGATAGTTCACACAGTTGCATCTGTATATGAAGCATCAAACGATACTCCACCTGACAGAAAAATAACAGTCCATGATTTTGCCAGTGTAACATAAACAATATTTCTTTACTTATTTTCTCTAAAAAGTAATAAAAAGTAAATTTATTTTAGACAAATTTAAGTTACAAGTAAAAGTCTTCTATATAATTTTGGTTCCTTTAGCAGTCATTTTCTTTTTTAAATTTATCATTATAAATAATTTCTGTGTTTACCAAATTCCACTTTATAGTCATCATTAAACCAGACAGTAGCTAAGTATATTTAAAGAGAAAGGCATTTACCTCAAACTGTCCACAGAGAGCTACATCATTTTTGGAGCATTCTTCAGTGCAGGACTTACTTTCAGTGCTAACATCTAGATCCAGACTACATTGAGGTCCATGTGATGAATAATTTTTAAAATCAGTTGACCCACTGTCAACATGACTTACAGAGTCTTCTTGTACTTCTAGGGGTAATTCACATCCATTTGGTTTCATACAGTCTTTACTACTACTGTTAGTAAAATCATTCTTTACATCCATGTTCTGCACTGATTCACTGTCCAGATTTCTGAGACAGGTACTGTCACGGGACTTCTCTTCTTGTGAAGTAAGGTCAGCAAAGATAATTGAACTACCACTTCCCACACTCTGAATGCGACAGTGATTACTGAAAAGGATAAAGGGAGGGAAATCAAAATATGTACCATTTTATGCCATCTATTTGCGATACACCATTCTGAAAACTTTATTTTTTATTGTGAATTGCATTCCAGAGTAAAAGTTCAGCTGCTTCCCCACATAAAACGTTATGTAACTGGCAGTGTAGGTTCTAGCCTTTTATATCTTCCCTCAACACAGGGTTTTGATAGCTGACCCAGACAGCTCATAGGTACACACAGTTCTGGGTCACAGCATTTACTGGGCAGAAGTACGATGATCCATTCCTTTTCAGGAAGTTACACTATAAGATACCTCATTGGACTCTGTCTCTTTATGAAAAGGGCTAATCAATACTTCTGAGAAACAAAAGGCCACTTTGCTTTAATAAGACTCCACAGTAGAAATCAGTGTTGGTGAATACTACAGAACTTTTGAAGTAAACTTGAAGCTCAGTTCAACACTCAGACACTCCAAAATTGAGAGATCCAAGGAAGGCAGGAGTATCCAGCAACATTCTTCAGCTCATACAAACAGAAGAGAAACAATGACAAGGATAACTAACACTTACTCTGTTATAATTTGGAAATGAAAAGCACTTGTGCGATACATGCTGAATTCTGTACTGTTTTAATGTTACTTAAAAAAAAAGTCTGTTAAAGACAAATTAATGTTATTATTGAGATGTATAATACTTACTTGACACTCTCTTGCTCCAAAGATAATGACTGCAACTTCAATATTGTCTTATCTATTTGATGAAAAGATAAATATGGTATTTTACAAAACAAAACATGCAGATGGGTACTACAAATTAACATTTAATCTATATCATCTTACTGAACTTCATTATCTGCAGATATCTCTTTCTCTCTGCTAACGCAAAAGCCATCTCTTAGTCTACTAAGAACCTCAGTAATTTGTTTTTCATTCTTCCTTATAGGAAAGGAAAATAAATGTTATAAGCAATCACTGAAAATTTTGTACCTTGTTTCCTTATGTTAACCCAGATTTAATTAATAATTTAGCCACTTCAAATTCAGGGCTTATAATGTGTACAATAATACACAGTTAAAGAAGCAACTCCATAAGGCACCACCTTTGGCATTACCTTGCTGCTGTTTTGAAAACACCTGAAATAATTTTCATTAAAATTTCGTATTCATATGGATAATGAATTTGTTTTAGCACACACAGGTTTCAAAAGCAAATATGAAATACCCATCTTGTAAACCAAAGAAAACCATTAAGAACAACAATACCCACATGTAGATCTAGTTATGTATTAACATTATTGACATCCAATTCTTGTGAAGTACCCCTAGCACTAAAGTTGCATCCTTCAACAGTCTCAGTATCACAGGTAAAATCTCTTGTCTGTTTTACTATACCATCAACTTCCTATGCATTTTCTTTTGTGTTTAAGGTGGACTGGGCATCAATCCACTGACTTGGAAGGCAATAAGGTCATACAGAGGATAAGCAAACCTCCCACTAAGAGAGGATCAAAAGATTTAACTGCTAAAGGCATTCCGGAAGAGAATGAAAAAGAAAAGTGACCAACAGATTAGGGTTTAAAAAGGACCAAAAGACAAAGTGTGGGAAGAGCTGAGAACAGAGAAACTGGAGGTGGGAAAAAAAAAAAAAAAAAAAAAAAGGAGGGGGAGGGAAGGTCATCAGGGCAGAATGTATAAAATGAACATAAAGGTAGAAAAATTCTCAACAGCTACAGATAATAGCTGATGTCCACACACAAAAAAAAAAAAGATTGCTCTGTCACTGCAGAACTATGAAACTCAATTTGTCAAATTTAAGAACTCTCCTGCAGAAAGCAAAATAAGTTTTAATTTTTTTCCCCTTCCCACTGAAGCATTTCCAGTCTCTTACCTAACAAACTTTTTTTTTTCCTCCTATTCACCCCTTTTCTCCCAGTAGTTGAAATGGTTAATTCCCAAGTATTCATTCTTCTTGTTAACTCACTGGTTTTTGAATTAAAAGGTTTTCATTGCATTCCACTGAAATTCACCCAGATTTCAAATCCTCTTCAAATATTACCAGAAGAGAAGCTACTATTTCCACACTTCCAAATTTATCATTATCATCAATTGTTTTTCAGCAAATAACACAAGCAAGAGTGAAGCGCACAGAGGGACATAAAGACCTGGTGGTCATCTTTAGTTTGCTGTTTCGTTGGTGTTTTAAGGAGGAAAAAAAAAAAAAAGTTACTTTATCAGAGAAGTACTCTCCTGCAAATAATAGTACAGATACTATTATACATAGGGTAATATGTATATACATAGGATACATAATACATAGGATGCAAGAATTGCACAATATGCTGTACTTTCCTTTTGGACATAAAGTTTGAACATGTTCCATCCAAGCAGTGTGATAGCCAACAATATTAGGATGCTGCAGTCCAGCCAGCACTTTAACTTCTCGAAGTACCTAACAGGACCAACAAGAAACAGCTTGTGTTCTTTATTCTGAGTGTTTAGTTACCCAAATGGTAACAAAAAAATAGTTTGACAGAAAAAAAAAGATAAAATTATTTCAAAAACTGTGGAGATTTGGAAACTTTCAAACAAATTAAGATTTTCATTTTTGAAGAGATGACCAAATTAAGGTTAATATACTACTATTAATGGACTTAAACACCTCTTAATTACTTTTTTCTATTAAGTACTGATAGGGTCAAGTCTTTGGAAACACAGAACACTAAACGTGTAACAAATGCTATTAATATTTTTGATGTTTTGAGAAATATTAACTGCATTACTAAATTAAATTGAAATCAGTTAGAGGAGACAGAGTTAGAACAGAGACAAACCAGGATAAATGATACCTTCATGCAATCTCTTCTTGTAGCCTTCTTAATATTGATTTTTTTAATAGCATAGAACTGACCATCTAACTTGTTTCTGACCTGAAAACAATTGTAATATGACAAAATTAGATCTTAATGTGTTTAGATTAATGAATTATTAAATCCTTTAGAACCAACCATTTTCTAGTAATTAGTTTCTGCACTCTATTCAAATAACCTCTCACTTGTATCAGAAAATAGCTAAGATGAGCATACTATACTTTTACCATATTCTTGGCCTGCAAACATCTAATCCAATCTTTCTGAAATACATATCTCTACATCTGTCTTTCCATCAGTTAAAAAAATGATAGGTACTGAAAACTGCTTGATCAGGTTCTCAATAAATCTGAGAGATCACAACAGTCATTTATATAAGGCACATACCACATGGGGAGCTTGAGGCTGGCTGTACGCTACAAGCGTTCAGTACAATTCAACATTAGGTTGAACAATTTACATTCAAATTAAGGTTGCTTTCTTTTCAAGCAGTCACAACTGGAACACTGCGATATGCAGATTAAACAGCAAATCTAAATTTGAAAGAAAAACTAGCTATAAAGTGGTAAGTTATAAATGGAAGGTAAAGAATACCTTGAATACTTGACCATATCCTCCTTTTCCTAGTCTTGCAATCTCATCGAATTCATTCAAGTATCGTGAAGTCTGTGTTTCCAAGAGAACTTCTTTCCCCCTATTTAAAAAAGTTAGGCTGCATTAAACTAAATTGAAACTTTTAAGGAACGTATTATATATGCTACAAGTATAGACAATCTAAAAATACTATCTACATTATGAAGAGAAGAGAAGAAGAATCCTTTGGCATTGCTATACTGCATACTGAAAACCAGGAGACCTGGTATGCAAAAGCATGCAGGTGGGCAGTTATAGTAAGAGTAACCTACATGCTACACATACATACCCCGAGTTAATGTAAGTATTCAAATTATTTAAGTTTATTCCTGAAAAATTTGTTTTCGTACGGCCACCCTAACCATGAGAACTGTACTGAAAAAGGAATTTTCATCGGATTGTTCTGAGAGAGTTTGGAAAAATTATATGGTTTTTTATGTTTCAGAGAGGAAACATGAAATGCAGTATTAATTAAATCCAGAGTGGAGCACAGAACTTTAGGGAGGGAATTGTTAAATATCATTTAAATACTTTGAACACATACCCAATTGCATGAGAATCTCCATTATCCAGTTCCTGTGAAACAACAAAATCCAACATAAAAACATGCCACAGAGTGATAGGTCTACCATGCCATCAGCACAAACAGCTAAATGAAAACAGTAACTAAAATTATGCCCTTAAAAGAAAATGAGGTTACAGATTGCCTTTCATTCCACAGAGAGCTTCACCAAATTAAAGTATTATTATCCCACTAGTAATCTACTAACATCACTTTACTGGAGAGATTATTGTCCTTCAAAGTTCTGCTGGCAAACAGGATAAAATGAAGGCTCTAAAATGTGCTTAAGACAACGTTAACTAGCTTAGTTGAAGTAGCTACATACACAAATCGGCTGTAGGAATAGAACACTTAGGACTTGTCTGTGTTTAACAGAAAAAATAAATCACTTTTTTAAAAAATAGGATTTAATAAGGAATGAAATATTGCTGGCTTCAAAAGCATTGTTTTGCACCTGTAAATCCAGATTGTGTCATCCCAAGCAGAAATGGTAGAACTGGAATACCATTTTGTATAATTATTGAAAACATCCAATCCAACACTAAAAGAACCCCAAAACAAAAGCTTCTTTGGATGCAATGATGTGTTAATTCCTTAATGCAGAGGTTGCCAAACAAATTTAACAAAGCTTACCCCATTAAGTACTTGTCGATTAGCTGCTTTCATTAGTTCAGTAATGGCTCTATTATGCTGCAGTCTTACAGTACTAAATTCATCACAGAAGGCAAAAGGGGAGAGCAACCCTGTTCTTGTGAAAGCCTGACGAAGTACTGTACAGAGGAACAGAGAGAAAGGTCACATTAAACGAAGCCTGCCAATAAGCAGTTGCTTTTTAAATGAGAAAACTTTATTTGAAAGATAGCACATCTGAAAAACTGAACATTCAGCCGCTCTTATTCTAATGCCCTTTCCCATACTCTTCGCAATAAAAACTAACTAAGACCAAACTAGAGCTGCTCTGGGAGAATCCGTTTGCATAATACAGTCACTTGCCATGCCTTTCATGGCATCTCCTTTCTCACCTCAGTAGGTGAATTATACAAACATCTACCCATTCACTTACTTGTCACTTCTAGACTAATTTTGCTTAGTAAAAAGATGTTCCAAAGCATGTTTACAAGTACGAGGATATGCTTATAATAAAAAGTGATATTGTCAAGACTTTTTAATTCCCACACAAGCTCACACATTTGCGCATGTACTTGTAGGAAAGCATCACCCCTGCCAAAGCACTGCATATTTCACAGCCTGAGTTAAACATTACAGAGGCAGAGAGAAAACTAACAAATACTGGAGATGGGTGCAGCTGTAAAGATACTATGAAAAAGATTTAGGAGTTTCCTGCTCCGGCAGGGGGACTGGACTGGATGATCTTTCAAGTTCCCTTCCAATCCCTAACATTTTGTGATTCTGTGTTCCAAGGTCTTAAACTTGCTTCTAAGATCCCTTTAAGATGTTTCTTTAGCATTGGTATTTCAAAATCAGCCCATTATCTCTTAAAGTACATAAAATTTACTGAAAGCAAACCCGTAAGGAGTCAGGAATTTTGCTATACAATCCTTATGGACAGTTATATACAGCAGGGGAGTGGGGGGGATCCACCCATGCCAACACGAATACGCCAACCAAAACCACAGAACAGATAATGATTACTGCAATATGTATTTCTTTTATTAATCAGGTTTATTCCACTTGGGCAACCAGTTTAAACTATACCAATGGAGGAATGTAATCTGCCATGGAAGTACACAGGGAAATCAAGCAGCTCCACACTTTGGAAGGTGCCTGTGCTACACCTGATCCCTGGTCACTGGGGAGACATGGGAATAACCACATCTTAACCAAGGCTCTTGGGTCAATAAGGGGGATGGTGAAACGTTCAAGTATTCAACAATCATTTATTAGCTTAAATAAACCCCCAAGGTAATTCTAAGATGTTTCAAGTCTTCCTACTGGCAGAGCTGTCAGTTATTAGAAAACACACACAGATCCTTGGTCACTCTAGGGTAGAGATGGCAACACTTTCTCTCTCAAGGTGCTTGCAACTGGACCACTGAAAGCAAGTTCTGATTAGACTCAAATTCTGGATAATTTAATGTTTCTAATAATTATTTAATATTTCAGTAAGTAGAAAGTATACGGTTAACAGTGAAATACTTCTATCAGGTAAGAATTTAGTATTCCCACAATCCATTTTTTCTTCCTCCTCTCCAATTCAACTAATTCTTTTAAAACTATTTAATTTTTGACATGACAGAGAAGATACGGCGTATCAGTATGGGGCAGCCTATAATTCTATAGGTATAGGCCAACCTAATCCTTTATCAAATAGATAGATACAGAATTTCAAAATAGGTCTGTCTATATCTTTATGGAGATAAAATTATCCCCCCCCCAATATTATTTAACATACCATAAAGTAAATAAGCATGATTCTACTGCTCTAAAATCCAGCACCCCTTCCTCCAATCCAAACATTTCTAAGAAATATTTTATTTTGTCTTCATTTATGATAAAGTAACTATGGGTATGGATACCAGTATAGGACAATTTTACTTTTCTGAGGTAAATTCTGCTTTTATAACAGTGAAGATCCAATCCTTACAATTGTTTCTTTACTTTTCCTTGAGCTATAATGAAGCAGACAGGTGCAGGCTGGCCAATTTAGTCTAGTCTACTACTAGACCTTTATAGGTCTAGGTCACATAAGCCTTTACAGGTTAACTTCATCGGTTTTAACCTATATAGGTTTGACATTGACATGTTAAGATTTCAAATGTCCTAATTTATCTTCTATCATAAATCAGGCATATCAGTATAGGCTGACCATACCCATATAGGGCGACCTATACGTCTTATAGAAAGCTAATTTTTTGTTGTTGCTGTGTTTCTCTCCTAAAACAAGGAATTTGCTTCTTTTGGTTTTGACAGGTATTTTTGCTTTTGATAAAGATATAGTAAGACCTGGGGCCAAACATCTGCATCACACTTTAAGAATGAAAAAGGGACAGTTGTCTGTTATTAGGGGATGCTAGAAATGGCTTCAAATATAAGCAATTTATTACGGCTATTTTTGTTTTCTATGATTACATAGAATAAGGAAAAAAAGCTTAGATTGTTTCTCAAATGCAGTAAGCATATGCTTAATTAAACAAAAATACCTAAGATACGCCATATAACCTAAAGCTAGATTTGAGGAGAGACACCTTACACCTAAGATGCAAAGTCCAGGATTACATCAAATGATTCTACTGGTAAATAAGATTTCCAAAACTATTTACTCTGATTTTCACAGAGCATAATTTGACAGATGTTGTGAAGACTATGTCATAGCTATTTCTTGATAAATATTAATGGTAAATCCCTCTTTTATCTGTTTTTAAAATCATATTTAACATTTCCACTAACTATAGTCACTTTTAAAAAAATGACCTTGCTACCCTTCTTGTGATGCACTTCTTATGATTTAGCTGAAACAGAACTGTCTGTTACTTGTATCAGCACCAACAACATTTGCTTACTATTTTCGAAAACAATGCAAGTCCTCAGCCCCCATTAAAGCTGATTCAGGGCATACAGCCTCTTCTCTGAGCTACTCCTGTCACCTTATGGTACAAGACCTACAGCTTTTTACTGATATTCCACTGTAATCCTCCACAGAAGATTCAGGTATATTTCAGGTAAGAAAGCACTACTCTTACTAACTTCGGAACAAACACCTCGAATGAACAGGGTTGTGCGTGTACATGTGGCAGAGATGCTCCAGCAGTGACACAAGCAGCAGCTGGTTTTGGATGGTTGAGGTGAAGTTTACAAACTTCTGTGACCCGTTTGCAACTCGAAGTTCTGCTGGCACATCTGATTCTGGAAAAGGCAAACCAGAGGAAGGAAATTAGAACTCATTATACTCCGAGTTACCAAAAAATAAACACACAAATACTCACCTGCCTTCCACAGCTTTAACGCAGCCCTGGCTCACAAAAAGGCACACGAGCTGCTGCTGAGCGAGAAGCTTTAGATGCAAATTAGGAACCTAATTATAATTAATTTTTATAAGTGCCTATATAACAAAGTAACCGGAGAAGACGAGGCTCCCCGGGGGCGGCCCAGCCCCCGCAGCGGTCGCGGCCCTGCCCGCTCTTGCATCACCCCCTGCGGCCGCCGCTTCCTCAGGGCTGAGGGGAAGGGAGCGGGGCGCCCATTTTACCTCCTCCTCACTCAAGGAGCCGAAAACTCAGAAAACGGGGGGAAACGGGGAAACCTTCCTCCTTCCCCACAGCCCCCAGGGCTCCTCTCACCGCCCACAGCCCCGCTTACCGTCAAAGCGCGGCTCCGGGCTCTCCTCAGGGAACTCGATGGCGGGCGTCGGCAGCGAGTGGGAGGCCCCTGCCCTCGGTGGGGTCCCGGGCTGCCGCCCCGGGCGTCCCTCTCCCCGCCACATGCCCGGTGCTGGGGTCGGGGCCTTTTTACCCCAGGCCAACGGCGCCTTCCCGGCCGCCTCCGTGTGGGCGGGCCCGGGGGCCGGGCCAGCGGTTTATGGCCGCTCTTTGAGCATAGAGCAATAAAACGTTAAATGAGGGGGGGCGATAAATCGGAGAGAGGTAAATACAGCCCGGAAGGCAGAGCCGGGCGGGAAGGCTACGGCCGAGGAAGGGGCTGGGCTTTCGGCCCCGTGGGGAGGATCGGGGGGCTCCCCGCTAGCAGCGGAACCCCCTCACCTCCACGCCGGGCTCCGGCTGCCCGCATCCCCCGGCTGCCCGCATCCCCCGGCTCCCCGCCGCCTTCGTCGCCCCCCGAGCCGTGACCGGGGGTCGCCGAGCCCCCTCTAGCGGCTCCCGGCAGCGGCACAGGGGCGGTGCTGGTCCCCGTGTGACCCGGAGGAGCTCGCTTCTCTCTCTTTCTCTCTTTCTCTCTCTCTGTTTCTCTCTCTCTCTCTCTCTCTCTCTCTCTCCTCTCCTCTCTCTCTCTCTCTCTCTCTCTCTCTCTCTCTCTCTCTTCTCCCCCCCCCCGCCGCCGCCGCCTCCTTTCCTCCCCCCCGCCCGCTTATTGCCCGGCCAGCGCCGGGCCCCGGATGGAAGAGGCCGGCGGAGGGACGTCATTGTTCCCCGACGGGCCGTACCAGGAGGCGGAGCGGGCCGGGCTGAGGCGGGGGCTGCGGCGAGGGGGACCCGGCAGCGCCGAGTCAAGCGGGGCCGAGCCAGGTAATGGGGCCGGGCCGGGGGGTTGGTGGTGGCGGCGGAGGGGGAAGCGGCGGGCCTGGCGGCGGCCTGGCACAACCCGGCAGCGCCGCGTGCGGCTCCCTGCCCGCAAATCAATGGGCCGGGAGGAGGGGCCGGCCCCGGGAAGGGAAAAAGGAAGGGGAAGGGAAGCGGCCGGCGGGAGCAGCCGGCCCGGCCCGGCCCAGCCCTGCCCAGCCCACCGGGCGCGCTCGGCCGCTGCCCTCCCGGCCTGCGGGCAGCCGGAGGGGGTGGGACCCCCGGGCGGGGCAGGGCGCCGCCCCCAGCGCTCGGCGGGGGGAACCAGCCCCGCCGCCACCACCGCTGCCGCCACCACCCCCTGGGTCGGCGGGACCGGCCCCTGCCCGGCGGTGCCTAGCCTGCAGTCCCCGCTCCCGCCGCCTCCCTTTCCCTCCTCCTCCTGCCGGCGTGGGGACCCGGCGTTGCTTCCCCGGCGGGCGGGCTGGCTCCCCTTTTCCATCCCCTTCCCACGACTGCCACGCCGTTGTTGCCGGCCGGCCGCGGAGCGAGCTCCCCTCGGGGGTCCTGGGCTGCCCTCGGGGGTCCCGGCCTCCGCCGAGCCCCGTGCCGCCCTCTCCGCCCCGTTGCTATGGCCACTGCCGCTCCGAGGGGCGAGCCCTGCCCGGCCGGGCCGGGAGGCGCGGGAAGGGAAAGGGATGGAAGAAGAGAAGGGAACGGAGAAGGGAAAAGACCGGGAGGGCGGGCGCTGAGGCGGCACGCCCCGGCTGGGCAGGGCGCCGCGGGGCTGAGCTGAGGCGCGCGGGGCTCGGCGGGGCGGCTCGGGAGAGGAGGAGGACGGCGGGGCGAAGCGGCGGTCCCCTCGGAGCCGTGTCCCCGCCGCCTCGCCCGCATGTCGGGGCTTTCTCGTGTCGCGCCCTCGGGCTCTCGCCGCGGGCGAGATGCTGCTCCCCAGCGCGGACATTTTGCGTGTGGGGCCTGCCCGCGGCGGCGTGAGAGAAACCCCGACCCCAAAAAGGGAGAGCTCGGGCTGAGGGCCGATCCGGCACCGCCAGCGAACACACGCCGGAGGAAACGCGCGGGTTTTAGCCGTGAGCACAACGGCGGTGTAAAAAACGCGTCACAGTGGAGCTCCGAATTCGGCGGCGTTCCGAGGCCCTGGGGGCGAGTTGTGGAGACGGCCCCGGTTGAGGTGGCGGCTGCTTGTCCCGCTGGTCCCGGCCCCTGGAGATCCCCGGCACCCCCTGTGACAGGACCTGTGGCCCCGGGGAGCTGCTGCCGCTTCCTCGGCCACCCCGGCAGCAATCCTGCCAGCACGGAATAGCTCGGTAGCTTGCTGTGCATAACCGGCATCCACTTCGGGGTAAAGTGACGATTAATTTATATTTCCTGGCTTGGTTGCTGGTTTATTCTTTAACGAAACTTCAAACACCATGATGTGTGTTTTGGGGTGTTTCTTTTTTTCTAGCTTACGGCAGCTTCAGAGGATGGAACAGCAGTTTGTAGTTCACGTGTGGTCTTAATATCTATGCCATGGCAATTTTCTCTTGCTGCTTATTGCTGTTTAGTTCTTTGTGTGTTTTGTTTTTTTTACAACTGCTGCTGCAAATGTTTGTTTTGTAGTGAGATACGTGCATAACGACTGCTGCCTGGTTAAACTCAGTTTTGTGAATGAGATCTTGTACAAAACCTTAAACTGTGATTGACTCTGCTAAGCGGAGGCCAAATGTGTACCTCCTAAGAACCAGGTCATAAGTGATAACATTTTGTAAAGAGACTGCTGGAAAATCTGAGCAGTGCTGCTGCAGAACTCTGAACGGGGGGATAGCAACTGTCTTAACTGATCTGCAGCCCTGAGTTTACTTTTCAGGGGGCAGGAGGAGAGTCTATCAAGGCAAACAGAGAGAGAAATAACACTCAGTGCTTATGTGAACACAAATTTGTGTTCAGAGTTGTGCAGAAACAGCATCAATGTGTATATGGAACATTGGGAGAGGAAACAATATCAGTATTTATAGTTCTCTGTCAAGGAAGCAGGAGATGTTATATCCAAATTAGGAATTGATGTATTTTGAAAAAGTAGTGATGGATCTGACTTATTCTTACTAGTGTTAATATTTACTGTTGAATAGTACTTAGTATCTGGTACCGCATCAATCGTCAAAAATAAATTTAAAAATGTGTAAGGCTTATCTCACTGATCAATATAAAGCTCAACTTGGGTTTTTTCTTTTTCTTTTTTTTTTTTTTTTTTTTCAGTAATGTTCTTCTGTTTTCCTTCTCACTGCAGTCTTGATTTTGTTTCTTGACCCTCAAGTATGTTTTCAATGTGTTGAAACATTTTCCCTTTCAATCAGAAAAAAAGGAGATGTCACTGATGTCTGCAGTTTGAAGACTGGATCTTGTCTGAAAATCACTGAGCCCAAGAGCTGTCACCTTAGTCTTCCAATAGGACAAGGATGTCTTCATTTCTCAGTTAAATGCATTTTTCAGTTTTGTGTATTATTTTCTCAGAAATAGCAAGTGTGTATAGAATGGATTTTAAATTAATTTTAGATAAAAAAATGTAAAGGGAAAAAATTCTAATTACAACCTCTGCATACAATTTGTCAGTTGTGGGACTAGGGCTTTTCTTATTTACTGTGCTTTGTTTAACCTGTCTTAAGTTTAATTGATAGAAATCAAGTTGGACTATAAATCTGAAAACACTTTATGCATAGTTCTCTCAGTCATTTCAGTATAACAAACTAGCTTATGTTTTAAACCCTCCATTAGGTTAGTGGTTTCCATAAACGTAACAAGTCTCTGTGTGCTACAGCAAGACAGTAACAAAAAATTAAGTATAGAAGTTCATCATGTCATTATTCAGCTTCTGACTATGCACACACAATTACACTTACTTAAAGTGGTACCATCTTGAAATCTAATCAGCATTTTAAAAAGGACTTAATATGAGTTATTGCCTTTTGTCCTGGAGGGCTGAGGTTTGTTTTGTTTTATATTCAGCATTTCCTTTCCTAGCTTACATTCCCCTGTTGTTTTGCATCAGGAAAATGTGCAACTTTGCAAACTAGAACTGAAACAGAGGCTTTTTAGTCTAACTCTTCAGGTTATTGTAGGAGCTTTAAATGTGATAGGTGTAAAATACCATATATGCTGCTGCCAAAGTTATATACAAACAAGTATTTTTTGGAGAAGCAGAAGAAGTCCAGGGAGAAATGAATTTATAAACATCTTCATGCTCTCCTTTCCCAAGATTTCTCTGAGATATATCCCATCCTCTGTGTGTTTTGAGGTATGTGGTTCCCAGGAGTGAAAAGGAGGGCCAAACATTTCTCCTCTTGGATCTCAACATGCCAGGGCTTTAATGTACCGCCACTTATGGCTCCTGTTGGCCTGGAAAAAGCGACCTCATGATATAGACTGAGGAACCCTTACAAATTAACTTGCTATCACAAACTGACGCCCAAAAAAGGTTTATTTAAAAGCTAGGCTTATTATAGAATCACAACAAGCCCATTATGACTGATGCAGTAGACAGTGAGGTAGAGGGTGAGCCCTGGAAAACAGAAGAAAAGTAGCAGCGAAATGTAGGTACCTTTGTGCACATGAAACAGAAAAACGCAGGCAGTAAAGTAATAGTGTTCCATTATTAATGCCAGCAATAGCTAATTGCAAAAATTATCTATTGGATAATAGGTAATCTTATCCAAAACTCAGAAAATGCAATAAATAACTGATTCCCCTCAGAGAATGTCACTTACATTTTTATATTAAAAAGACTCCAGAGTTGTAATGGATTAAAATCCTGTGAAAGTGAAAGGAATGACATCAGCCACTGCTTCTGCAGAAGCTAGAAGTAATACTGATAGAGTTTTAATGGAAATTTTTACTTTGTGTGTTTAGTTTGGGGATTCTTTTTAAATCATTCATGCCAGCTGTTTAGTTCTTCAGGCTATTTCTTTGAGATTAAGTGACAGGACTTCTACTACTCTTTTCTTCTTGGAATGCTTTTTGATATTCTTACATCAACCAGAACTTTTCTCTCTGTCGCAGATATGAACAATGACCATAGTTAACAAGCCAAAATCTTCAAAGTCTAAAAAATCATCTTCAAGGCGGTCTGGCAAATCCAAGAAACCGCGTACTAAAAAAATGAAGTCACGCACCGCAAACTGGGGCCGGATACCACCTGCAGAAGATTCAAACCAAGTCTCTGTGGCCCAAGGACGTGGAGGTGCTATTTATTGTAGATCATCTGAAAAATCTAAGCCTTTTGCCCAAAGAGATCTAAGTAAGCGTATGTTTTATTCTGCCTCCATTTTCCTCAAAACAGAAGTAGAAAATGCAGTTCTTACTTGTTACACTGATAGAGAGTAGGACTACTGTGCATAAAGACTTCAAAAAGGAATCCTTTAAGACAACTGAAGTGACTGATGTTATAGAAATTAATTTTGATATATTTACAATTGGCAGCAAAATACAGGGAGCTTTTTGTAATACACAGATTCACCCATGTCTTTTCTGTTTTGCAAAGAAAAGTGTTCGATTGTTGCGATTCATAGCTTCCATTATTCACAAGTTTTTGAATGATAACATTGCTCAGGAAAAGGTCTGATATCTACTGTCTTTTCTAGTTACTCGTTTTTACATTGTCCTTGCATTTATTACCATATACTTTCAAGTATAAGTTTGTGGTTTAAGTTATACCTAGGAAAAAAACTGTAGTTGAGTTAATCGGGTTAAAGATTATAGATGAAAAGGGACTTGGCATTAGTTATTAAATCAGAATAGCAATTAGTCTTGCCTTAGAAAAATTAAAATGGTTGAACACACTTTTTTTTCCCCAAAACATTGTGTTGCCCAGCCAATTTGAATTTGGTGGTATTAAAGCCGTCTGTAATATTTTTTTTTTCTGTTTTGGATTGTAGCTAGTTCCTCTAGGTGCTCCTGCAGAATAGTATTTTTAAAATACCTTTCTTAGAAACAAACAAACAAAATCTCTTTAAATGTAACTTTCTTGCAGTCATTAATGATGGAATTGCTCCGCCGCAAAGAATTCTTTTTCCACCTGAGAAGATTTGTATGGATTGGCAACAAACACAAAGTGTTGGAGTTGGACTGTATAATCTTGGCAATACATGTTTTCTTAATTCTACTCTACAATGTTTGACCTACACACCCCCACTTGCCAATTACATGCTTTCTCTTGAGCACAACCAGTCATGTGAGTACTTTCTAACAGTATTTTAAATCTGTTGGATAGCTCTGAAGGTGAAAGAACAGCACTGATTCTGTGAGACAAAATTACTTGTCTGATTTTACCTGTAGAAGCTGGCTTTGAATGTATTATTATTATTTGAATGTATATTAGCAGTGGGCTCAGAATAGCATATAGAGTGCATTTAATGAAACATGTTAATAATAAAAAATAAAGGATCATTTCTTGCTTCATGTGAATAATGAAGTGCATTGGAAAGTAAGGCCTTTTAATGAATATTAGGCATTTGGGCTTCCTTCTGGTAGAAAGGCAATAAAATTTAGGATGTTGGCACCACAGATCTATAGTCTTCAATGCCTAGATTCTGTAATGCACTACAATAAATGACATGTTAATTGTTGAACTAATTTTAAAAAAATGTAGAAAGCAATATGAGCTCTTATGAACTTGACTAGAAATTTTAGTGGGACTTTATTAAAATCTATACTGATTTTGTCCTAAATAAAATGAAATAAAATGTTGGGGTTTTTTTTGTGTTTTTTTTTTTTTTTTTTTTTTTTTTTTAAAAAAAGTTGAATTTGTGTTCTTTGCATTTCATCATTATACTAAAGTTTATTTAACCCTAGGATCCTGTTGTCATATCTGTATATGTGTGTTTTTACAAAGGCACCTGTATGCTTTCTAGCCGGGAATCTTTGTATTGATACCTAGAAATTTAACTGTTTTCTTACTGTAAATACAAATTGTTTCAGTTAAGAATCCTGTTGAAAAAAGGAGGGTAGAAGTACTATTACATACCTTAATTTTTTGTTTCTTCCAAAGGACTTGTATCATGAAGCTCACCTGACAGCACTGTGCTGAAAATAACACACATTCTCTTAATGCTGTATCAGCAATGTCAAATATTCCTTCCTCATATATTTTGCAGCCTGTGGAGTTCACATTCCTGTCAGCCTTTACAAATGTGACTTTGCAGTAGTCTTTTAGATTTCTCATCAGAAAATGCATTTGAATACAGTCTTAATAGATCTTTTTATTGTATAAAGTTTTGTGAAATGACATGTTACAAGACTGTTGATATTGGCATCTTGGGAGAATAGAATGTAGCACGGAAAGTGGATATTGTATCTATAGTTTAAATTTTCTTTATATGTTTGTTTGTAGTTAGGTATATTTTGCTAGACTGGGATGCTTTCTTTCACTCTTCAGGTCGTGAACAAGGTTTTTGCATGATGTGCACAATGGAGACTCACATTAACCAGGCCCTGTGTTGCACTGTTGATGCCATCAAGCCTACACGTGTTATCAATGATCTTAGACGTAAGTGGCTTCAGATGTTTCTTTTTCAATATCTTGTAATCTTCAAATAATTATTTGATGTGTATAAGTGGTTCTAACACTATAAAGAAGAGAGATTTTAGAATTACAAGAATTATTTCATTTTCAAATGAGGTAAATACTATAATCTTCTTATTTAGGAATAGGAAAACATTTCCGTTTTGGCAGTCAAGAAGACGCACATGAATTCTTACGCTATACTGTTGATGCTATGCAGAAAGCATGCTTGAATGGAAGCACCAAGTAAGCATAAACAAATTCATTTTGATATGTTCTCTAGCACCTCTTAGTCATTTATTTACTACAAAAATGAAAGTCTACATCCTTGGTTTTCATAAAACCATTTGAAGAGTTAACTTTGTGCCTTAAATCTTGTGAGGTCTGATTATAATTTATTTCCAGATTGGATAGATCTTCTCAAGCGACCACCATCATTCATCAAATATTTGGAGGATTTCTAAGATCAAGAGGTACTTTAAAAAGTATTCCTGTCCTTAGACCTGATCTGTGTCTTTTGTTGATAGTAAAGTAGTCTGTAGTTTGTCTAAAGTAGTATTTATGAACAACTCGAATTTGGACAGTTAGTCTCCTTCACATATTGTTAAGCATTTATATTTTGCTTCCAGTAAAGTGCTTGAATTGCAAAGCAGTTTCGGATACATATGAGGCATTTCTTGATATCACTTTGGATATAAAGGTAAGATGTTTTGTAAATATAACTCATGATGTTTAATTTTCTAAAATGTATAATTTTCTAAAATAAACTTATTTAACTTTTTTTTAAAATATAAGAGCTTGGTGGAGGTTAGGAAGTGAATTGGATATTGTCCTGCAGTGGAACCCATGTAAATAGTCTCCACATTTGCATTGGGCTAAAGCTGAACGAACTTTATATCTACACAAATTAATATACTATTACATTTCTTTGTTCTACCTCAATATACATCTAATTGTTAGACTGATGGGTTTGATTCTTCCTGTTAGTGATGACAAAGCACACTATAGACGCTGTCTACGTTATTGGAAAATTATTTTTTCAAAGTAAAATGACTTCCAAGTGAGGTAAATGCTGAGCGTGCTTTTTCTGCCTCCTTTTTCACAGTGCTCATATAGATCGCTTAAGTATGTATTAGTAAGATTCTCTTATAAGCTACTAGTATGTCTTTGGAATTTTGAACTTACAGTGACTTTATGCTCTTCTTTCTTGCTCCTCTAGGCGGTTTCATCTGTTACCAGAGCTCTAGAACTATTTGTGAAACCTGAACAGCTGGATGGAGAGAATTGCTATAAATGTAGCAAGTAAGATTATTACTAATTATGTCTTAATACTAGATACTAGTTTAATATATTGCATTGACTTAGAGCATAAGTTATCTTTTAACTTCATTTGGAAATACTTTTTGCTTTGTTGTTGTTGCTGCTTCATTTTGTTTAAACAACTGATGCACTGAAATAATCCCAAACTTGAAAACATTACATTTGTTTTGGAAATATAAGAAGTGTAGCAATTAGCTAATATTGGACTTTTATTCCTAGTATTGTCTGCACCATGGCTTGTCAAGCTTCCTAGATGTGTAGTTGTATGCTGAAATATTCATATTGCAAGAAGTTAAATGACATGCCCAGTAAGTAGTGGTGTGCTGAAGCAAGGAACTATGAAGAATGATTTGGAGTGGAAGGTAGCAGCAGGTTTCTGAAGGTCCTAGCATTCAGCATTCACTGTGAAACAAAGTTAGATTGAGTGTCAGTGAGTGCAAGCTGGCTCTGTGATAATTAATGTTAGCAGCTTGTGCTGGCTCACTAAACAGTGTCTTGCACAGTTCTTGAACTGTGAGACCTGTGGACTGATGTCTGAAATGAGCTACCTTAAGCCTAACGCCTGCTTAGGGAAAACCTATTGAGTTCAGGTGCTCTATATGCTGATCAATAAGTAAAATGTTTCTATGTATGTGGGAAACAATTGAACATTTGTATAAGATGGTTTGGCACAAGTTGTTATTCAAACACACACTCAGAAAAGCAAGGAATGCCCGGCTCAGTTCTGTAGGATTCATGCCGGATCCCTCTAAGTGAAAAGTGCAATATCCACTCTTTGTTGTTGGAAACTAAATAAATTAGTGTGTTGAATCAAGAGCATCCAGTAGGTTATTAAAGCAGTTTAATCCCAGGTTCATCTTAGCCTGTGGATCCTAGAAAGCCACATGTAGTATATTCAGGATTCTCATAACTTACGTCTGAGGAAGAGAAACTGTAATAAGCACCTCACATGTGAATTGCATGGTCCTTCATTAATGTGCTCTTTGAGGTGTGATCGGTTTAGTAACACACAAAGCCAGAATTTTCCATCTTTTTTTGAGTTTAAAAGGAAAGGCCTTGCATATGTGCCATACTTTTTCCATTGCGGATAAACTATCTTACTACTTCAGGTTTTTCATAATTGACATTTTCGTTTATTTTCTACCATGAATTCTTCTAACAAAGAGGACTGCCTCTAAACTTTGTATCTAATTACAAGTTCTATGGAATTTTATAGAACAGTTGGATTTTTGTTTCTTTTGAGGGGGAAGTCTTTCTTGTTCATAGGCATTCTCTATGGGTTTGGAATTCTCTGGCTTGTATTTGACATCAGGATTCAAAAAGAGATACTTTCATTATTTCTATTTATTAGCTGTCAACAGTATTTTTCTTGATGTAAACTGACCAGTTTCAGTTGTTCTCTGGACTAGTGGTTAAATTTCACTGCTTACACTGTAGGTCCTACCTTTGAGTGGGCAATATGTCAAACTTAATTTTAACTATTTTGTTTCAAAGGATTGCAGATGATTTCAGTGTCTTTCCAGACAACCTCAGTACATTAAGACTTATTACTGTTAAATGTCTCCCTACTGTAGAATGACTGTGTGCTTCTGTTGTATTTTTGATGTTGATAGATGATTTTGGAAATTATTTGCAGTTTCTAGTTTTGAGGACCAAGGCTCTCTCGTTCCACTTTCAGTATTTGTATTTCACTTGAAAGCTGAAAGAATGTATCCAGGATTTGAGTTCATATAGCCACTTTTGTATACCAATAAATGGTACCTTGCCTTAAAATCTGGTGATACGCTTTCGTGAGATTCCTGTTCCCGCTACGCTCTGAGTTGTTGGGAAAACTTACCTTTTTGGCATAACTAAAATACGTGTTCAGACAGTTGCTTGGCTATCAAAAGATAATGTTCTAAATCCTTTATTCCTTTATTCTTTGTTCTGTAGAGCTGTCCTCTAATATCCTGCTATCTTCTCTGTATTAACAAACCTGAAATGCAGTGTATGGATTTATGAAAAGAAAAAAACATATTATGCAAGTAAATATCATTCAAATAGCATAAGCATGTGTGAGACATTAAAAATAGTTTGATTTTAAGGCAAAAAAGAAGATGCTTTTAAACAGTTGTCTCTGCTTGTTTTTAAGGTGTAAAAAGATGGTTCCTGCATCCAAGAGATTTACTATACACCGTTCTTCCAATGTTCTCACAATATCACTGAAAAGATTTGCAAATTTCACAGGTGGAAAGATCAACAAGGTATATTTACCGCTGTAATGCAACTTTATCATCATGTAATGGGGCACCTCGCAAAGCTGAAAGTTGTTAATATTTTCAGACAGTAATTGTAGACTAACAGCTATGGCTTCTTCTTTCTCTTAATATCAATAAAGTTCCTGCTTGACAAGAAGCATATGCTTTCCTCTGATAAGTCTAATTCATCAGAAAAAGTTCTCTGCAACTTCTGTTACTATTGTTTATGGGAAGACTTATTTTTAATTAATCAATAAATACATTCAGATAACTCTAGTCTGTGCTTTTGGAAGTGTTTTTCTCCGACTAGTCCACAAAGTACTCTGGGCTAATTTTTATATCTTCTTGGTCTCTCTTTAGGAGGTTAAATATCCAGAGTATTTGGACCTTCGAGCCTATATGTCGCAATCAATTGGAGAACCCCTCCTGTATGCCTTATATGCAGTACTAGTGCATAATGGTATCAACTGTCATGCAGGACATTATGTGTGTTACATAAAGGTAGATGTCAACATCATTTCTAACAGGGTAAAAGTTGTGCTGGCAAACCAATTAAAATGTTACTAGTAACTACTGTTTCTAGGGAAAAAGATTTCATTAAATGTTTATTTGATGTGTGTGTATTTTGTTCCTATCTGTGATTTCATTTGGAAAACATGCAATTCATCTAAAGATATTGTTGTCTTTGTTTGCAGGCTGGTAATGGACTTTGGTATCAGATGAATGATGCTCATGTAGCCCGTACTGACATTAAAACAGTTCTTGGTCAGCAAGCTTATTTACTTTTTTATATCAGGTAATAACAAATATTAAAATGTGTTCAGAAGAGATTTACTTTCCTGTTATTGATATTTTTCTTTTTTACAAGTGTTTTTCTTTCTATCATAGGAAAAGATTATTTGAATAATTCAGTTCTGTCTAACCTGAAATTCTGTGTCATTTATTATCTTTTGTTGCTTGGCATTAAAACTGCAGCACTTGTGTAAATTGCTATATATGTGTTATTTGTATCTGGCTAATTTAGAGAAGAGAAATTAAGGTCATCTGTGGTGTAAGAATGAGTTATTGCTCTGAAAGTGAGAGTCACAGTAGGAAGACCATTATCTAATTTTCAGTTTGTAGTCTTGGTTAAGTCTTGTGTATAGAACACTTCCATATCGTATGAACTGTTCCTATAAAAGTATAGGATGGTATTTAATCCAAAAGTAAGCTGAAAAAAAATCTAAACTAAGATCACTGCTCTTATCCAAAGGCGCTATGATTTGACACTTGGAGAACGTGCTTTTTACTTACCAGCACCATCTTATCCCCGTTCATTCCTTGGTCAGCGGGGGGCTAATAGTAAGCAGGCTGGATTTATGGGACCACGACTTCCTCCTCATATGATTAAGGTAATTTAGGGAAGTGGGAGGGCAGATAATGGCACCAAACTGATAGTGGGTTTGGGGTTCGGTGTGTTTTTTTTTGTTTGTTTTTCGGCATCTTAGTTTTGTTTTCCTTCCCACACTGCAGCTTTCTTCACAGCCCTCATGCTACAGCCAGAATCATTCAAACAGTGGCTACTGTTGAATTGTGCAGCTGCACTACTTCATTACTTTAAAGCTCCAAGACAGCTTTCTAAAGCACAGAGAGCTATGCTCTTTGACAATTTGAGTGTACTAATCCTTGAATCATTTAAAAGAGGACTTTTTTTTTTTTTCCTACCAGTATCACATTACGCTAAGACAGTGAAAACAAATTGTCTTATTCCTGAGCACCAGAACAATTATTCCAGGTTTTTCAGGGTATGTTTAAAGGGGAAAATAAATATGTTTGGGAATAGTTTTAGGTAATGTTGTTCGGATGGTTTTCAAAAATGATGCTCATTTGATGCCAATATGCGGTAAACCAAAAGCAGGAATTAAATACACTTGCTGAATTTGCATTTACGTATAAAGGGCAGTGGTTTTTTCTTTTTTGGTGTTAAGACCATTTGTAGAAATACTTAGTAGGATAATTTCTTGTTTAATTTTTTTTGTATAGTGTTTGCATTAATCCATTGTGTGATTTCTTTATAAATACAGAATTCAAGTCGTTTAAATGGAAATGGATCCTTAAAAGAGGATCCAAATACCATTGGTGTCACCCTAAAAAGGCCATCTTCAGCACCACCGACGGCTTGTGTTCAAAACTGGGCAATTACCAGGCCTTCAATTACTGATCCATCAAAAAAACAGAAGATCACTATCAGTATTCACAATAAATTGCCTGCTCGTCAGACTGTGTCACAGCCTGATTGTCTTAGCAGTGCTGTGGAGGATGAAGATCTAAACAAGGCTGTTCCTTCATCCACGATTACAAATTCCACCGCAGCAGAGTCTACCTCAAATCCATCTACTATGTCAGTTACTACTATTGTTTCCAAACAAGAAGTTTCTGATGAAATTTTTGTGGAGCCAAAAGTGAATGGAAATCCTAAACTCAGCTCTGATAACACAGTCCCTTACGGTGCAGAATCTTCAGGAAAATCTGAGGAGGAGTCGAAGGGCTTATTTAAAAGGAGTTGCAATGTAATATCCTCTAATGGAATTCTGGTTGGAAAGGTAGTCCGTACATTGCAGAATTCCCATTCTTCCTGTCAGAATGCTGAAGAAGAAAGATCCCAGCATGAGCTGCCAAAAAATGATTCACTAAATGGTGCTATTAGTTTAGTTAATGAATCTAAAGAAAACGGACTGAAACTTGATGATTCCATTTGCCAAGCTGAACCTGTTAAACCTTCTGAGATGTTCTTTTCTAAAACAAATGGATTGCTTGAAACAGTGAGTTATGTTTGCTCCATGTAGAATTTATCACCTATGACGTATTCAGGAGTATTATCATGTTCTTAATTCCTGTGAAATACTAAGAAAACACAGCACAAATTTGATTGTAACACTTTGTGATATTACCCCATTAGAATTTGCAGAGTTGAGTTGACATTAGAACTTGTCAACTTAAGTTCAGCTGAGATAAAAATTCATGAGTTTCATAAAGTAGATTTTTGGGGGGTGAGTTGGGGTTATGTTTGAAGTGTAGATAATGCATATAACTCAAAGTGGTCTTGTTTAGCATTTAATGTAGAAATTCTGACAACACTAGTCTTCAGTGCTACTACAAATAATATTTTTTCTGTCTGCTGACTTGTGCATTTTAATTGCAGATGCCTATAGCTATGCCTCCAGTCCCTCAAGAAGTAATCTTAGAATCCCTCACAGACAGACAGCTGAACAGCTTGTCAGAGGAAATAAGGTAAAATGAGCACAGTCTGGTTAAAACAAGATTTTATGGAAGTTCATTGTGGTTTTATCTGTCTACTAATACTATTTAATGGAAGGATTTAAATCAGTAGAATTCCGCACCGTACGTCCAGTGTTATGAACAGAACTAATGATCAGCACTGTGCATATTGCTCTGATGCAGGTTGGTGCCTCACGGAGAACTTCTGTTCATAGAATGTTTTTCCATTTTTCTCCATTGTCTGCAGAAACATTGGCTCTTCCCCTATTTTTTTCAGTCATAGGATATGTGAATGTAAATTCTTGGGAGAGAGATGGAAAAATAAGTTTCAACTGTTGTTTTTTCCGCTATGGGGGGAGAGCAAATACAGTGGTTTTGGATATTTTGGCTATTACTTAGAGCAGCACGTGGAAGAAGACACATACTTTTTTTTTTTTTTTTTACGGCAATGGTTTCAGAAGCAAGAGGGGAAAAAACTTTCTCTGGGAGCTGAAGAAGGTGTAATAATCACTGAATAGGTTTCTATGCGGAATATTGAATTTTCCTGTAGTAGTGAGGTTTTTTGTTTTTACTTAACAGGATTTTACTCGTAATATTAATGTGTTTTTATTTTGTGCAGTGTCACGGGACCTCAGAAATCTACGGAGAATGATGCTCTTATGGAAACTGTAGTGATGGAAGCACTGTTGGTCTATGAAGAATCCAGGAAAGTTCCTTCTGACTTCAGCTGTGAGGCTGAGAATCCTTTTATTCAATTAGATTCTGAAACCATTTCTACCAAAGAAGAAGTTGGAAGTATTATAACAAAAGCTGATAATGCACATCCCAATATGAATGGTCAGCACAAGATTAGGGAAAGATGCTTTGATATTGAAGATGAATTCCTTGAACAGTACCGATCTGAGGACCGTGGAGACAAAGACAAACCAAGAAGATCAAAAGAACCTGAATTCATTTCAAAAGAAAACATTTTGTACATCAAAGAATCTTCTGAGACTGAGAACTTGCAGCAAACTTCCTCTCTAAGGTCTGACAATGAATGTAATTCTAAAAATATTTCCTCCTTAGCTACTACAGATAAAAGCCAAGATACAAAGAACATATCTAATAACTATGTAGAGGTACCACCTGTTAATGACTCATCTATTACAAAGCTGGATAAAGTTTTGGAAAGCCAATTCTCCAGACCAAATGAAGAATTTGGTGATAGAAAATGGGAAGAAGACACCATGCACAGGAAAAAAGATAAGAAAAAGATACACGAAACTAAAAAAACTGATAAAGAGCATTACCGAAAAAAGAGGGAATATTCTGATACTGAAGAAAAGGAGAGTCAAAACAGAAGCAAAACAGATGATCATTCTAGCAAGAGAAGATGCTCTCGCAGCATGGAAGCTGTTAAGCAAAATCGTCATAAGCAGTATTGTGAGGGTAACAAGTATAGATCTTTCCACAATGAAAGAAACAGTCCCGATAATGGGAGAAGATCAGTAAAATATTTGAAGTACAGATCTCGAAGCCGTGGAAGATCGGAACAAGATAGGAACAGATATTACCATTCCAAAGGAGATAGAACTTGGAACAGAGAAAGATATTATCAAGACGAACCGCGGAGATGGCAAAAATGCAGATATTACAATGATTACTACTCATCTCACGCAACAGGAGACTGCAGAGAGAGAAAGTTATCTCACAGTGATAAAGACTTGGACAAATTGAGTCAAGCTTACAACAGCAGGTCACATAAAGATTATCATTACAAAAGCAGGTGGCCTCACAGTTCCGTCTCAAGAGAGGAAGATGTATATCATTTTAGCAGCCACAGAGCAGACTTGCATCGCTGCTCACTAACTCAGCAACATTCTGAAAAATATTCTCGTGAAAGACATACACTTCCACCTGTGTCAGGTCATTTTGAGGACTCTCCCCAGAAAAGTGAAAAAGAAAGAAAAAGACAATACACTCGTGCAGAAGGTAGTGAAAGTGAAATAGAAAGGAAACGCAGAAAGATAGAAAAGGAGCTTTTAGGTGATGAAAAAATGAAAAAATATAAGAAGTTTAAGAAGAAAAAGAAGTCTAAAGATAAACATCGGGAGAAGGATTACAAGTAAGCAAGGATTCCAGCATAATCAGCAATTTTTTTCCTAATTCTTTTCTGGGTGTTTCTCATGTCTTCCTTTTTTTTCATAGTTTCGAAGTTATTTTGATAGCATAATCTGGCTGGGGATCATGTCATTAGGTTGATCAGTGAAGATAGGAAAGATATTGCTGAATTGTGTTAGAACACTATATTTGGACCATGTAGTTAGAATCATACCTGCACACCATTCTGGATTAGGTTAAAACATTTTTTTTTTAATTGCACATATTCCAGAGCTAGCCATTGTTAATGATTTGTGTACAAACCAGGACCTATCGTCCTTCAATCTGAGGGCTTAAGTTTGCTGCATCTAAAGTAAGTTACATGTGCACAAAGTACCACAAAATAGCTGACATGCCGCAAAACATCACCTCTGGTAAAATAAATAAAGTTTCATATATGCATCAAGTGCCACATCTTTTTTTTCTATCTTTAACTTGCATGTTTCCTTCAGACTTTATGATTTGGATTTCTCTATGCTCCACTTTGACAATGACAATCGCAAGCGTAAGAAAAAGAAGAAAAAGAAGAAACACATCAGGAAACTGAAAGGATTCTTGGAGGACTTAGATCCTCGTTTCCAGAAGAAAACACGGGAGAAGAAGGAAGAAACACGTCCTCCAGATAGCTCTTTTTGTGACCAATACAGAAACGAGGGCAGTAAAGAATCTTACAAGGAAGGGAAGCCTTCCAGCACAAGCAAAAGCAAGAAACACAGCTCCACAGCATCCAATGAGTATATTAAAGGTAAGCAGCTACAGCATGTTTTTGGGATTCCTTTTTTATTAATACAGAGAGTATTTAAAACGGTCTTTAAATGCTTGATGACTGAACAGTCTGCATGGATATTAAAAAAAAAAAGATAGACTTTTTTTTTTCATTTTTCAATGACCACTAAGAAAGAAAGTCTGAAATAAAGAGGTTTAAAAGACAATTTTAATTTGATTTGATGATTAATGAGGAAGAGATGCAAGATGCCATATTAAATTCAGTCCAACTAACTAGGAAAAATAAATTTGGACAGCTGTTTCTTGGAAAAGAATATTGTAGGTAGAAAGGAGGTTCAGTAGTCAAGATGGAAGACAATGACATAAGGCTTACAGGCCAGTAATGTAATAGTGAAACACAGTCTTCCTAAAACAAAAAACCTGCTTGAATAATTCATTTGAATAACATACTATGTTCAGCTATTTCATAACATAGAAACAGTGCTGACTGCTTATTCAGAGTAACATAAGTTGGTGATAATACTGAAATATTTTTGTTTCAGATGTAGATCTGCCTTCTCCTAAGCACACTGAATTCACAGTTATTAATCCTCCAGAGGACGCTTTGCAATTTAACACCTGGAGAGTATGTTAAATTCCTGCTCTTGTTCTACTTGTGTTTTTTTTTTTTTTTTTCCTATTAGTGTAGGCTTAAGAGTATAGAGAATTGGCCTGATGAAACAAATTTTAGTATCAAAAAGCCATCTTGGTACATCTCCTTACAGAAAACTAAATACAGACTTGAGCTCCTGATTGGCTTCACACTGAACTCTGTGCTGTTCTTGTCATAATCTTGGTCTCTCAGTAGATAATACGGTTTAATTAGCTATAGAATCACATGATGAAGATTGCACACTGCAACAAATTCAACATCTAAAATCAAAATTTACATTTTCCGTGACTTTTTTTTTCCTGAGCAGAGGTGTGTAGTATTAAATATATGTATATCTGAGATGAAGCCACAGTCCCAGTTACTCTGATATTTTAATAGGCACTTGCAGTAAGATAAATTGCTGCATCTTTTTGCATTATTTGGTTTAATTGTAGGGTTAGAGACGCATTGATTCAACAGTTTCTAAACAGTTTCAGTTTCTAAACAGTTCTAACAGTTTCAGTAAAGTTTCTAAAAGCTCAATTCAAAAAATACCAGCTAAATTACTGGCAAGACTGCACCCATTCTTAAAACAAACAACCCCCCCAATCATCTATTTTCCTCTTACAGATAACTGAAGTAATCCCCGAAGAAGACAGTTCACTATCCAAAGGCAAGTTTTATTTTTAAACATTTTCTACATTTTATACCTAGCCACAACTTAACAACCAGTCAACAGTCAGTGAGAATCCTGTTCATTGTTGAAAATGCCATTCTGGCATACGAAACAAAAGAATTCATCTTCTTGCTTTACAGCTGAGTGCCTTTTATAGAATGTTTGCAGAAGTTAAATCTTGGAAGAGATTTTCAAAAATTCTGCCTGGTTTGGATGATGAAGTAAATTGCCATAGTCAGTAGATTCTGACACTGAAAAGTTTCTTCAAGATAAAGAGGAAGTGCAATTGTTGCAAAGCATGTTTGTATTCTGAGACGTAGACAACCAGAAAATTTAATCTTAAAATACCATGTGGAGGGGAGGCTGGTTGTTCACACGTTCTTGCAGACTTTAATACAATCTGTCCTATTATCAAGAAGAAAATCAGGGACTGAACCGAGGTCTTTCAAATACCAGTGTTGCAAAAACAGACTTTTTATGATACTGATGTCAAAAGAATCTGGATTATACTAAACTGTAAGTATCTCTTCTAGCTGATAAATCAGGAACAGCACAGAAGAAAATGCATCTGCTCTAAAGCTCTTTGGGCTTCAAAGAATTCTCTGGCCAGCAGATGGCAAACTCGTCTTTTCTAAACCAGTCAAAAGTATAGGAAGGAAGTAAATCTCTCGCATACATTCCACAAGTCTGGGGCATTAAGATCACTGGGCTATATAAGTAAAAGCAATGTTCAGTGATAAATACAATAGTACCCCACTTAAATACACTGTGTTTGCAACATAAGCAGGATAGAAGGGCTGTGCAAAGCAGTTTTGGTAAATTGAAGAATTCAAGTATTTTATCAAGCCTAAAGGTATTAGTTTCATTTTGAGGAAGGTCAGTCTTTCAAAGAAAAGAAAAAATGTCTCAAGCAGGATTTTCTGAATGATGGAATCTAATCTGAAAAAAGGCCACTTCAGCAGTTTGTTTTTTTGTTTATTTTTTACAGTACTGAACCTCTCAAATAAGCTAGGGCCAGACTAGGAACAACTGAGGACTTGTTAGATTGTGCCTTTTCACCTGGACTCATGTTACTTTGAATAAATTAACAAGGACAGCTAGTGATAATTTGTGATTTAAGGAAAATCCAGATACATGAGAGAAAGAGCAGTATTAAAGCAGTTAAATGCCTGCATTCCTAAGTGCTCTCTCTAGCAAGTTTCTGAACACTTCTGTGGTTACAATTTGGTCAGCTTGACCACAAGATCACTAGTAAAACAAGGATGCTGTCCAATCAAACCTTCAAATAAATTTAATTACATAAGGTCTACCACTTACTATTAAAGCAAGTAGCTTTGTCCTAATACTCTGTACAGTTAAACAATTTTAGCATAGAACTGAAATGCAGCAACAGTTTAATGGGGAGGGCTTTGGAAGCCACCTTCTCCAGCCAGTTCAATCCTGTAGTCACAGCTCAGATCAAGCCATGTGCAGGGTTGTGACATCTCTGTTTAGAAAGAAAACCACTGAGCCAGACAGTTCCACGTTGAGTAACTCAACAGGGAATGACACTTCTTCCTTTTGTCTTTCAGATGCAGAGCTTACTGATGGAAGCCTTCAGTACTCAAACTAAACCTACCATCAAAATCGATGACCTTCTTACCATTCAAATCAACCATTTTACCATTAAAACCCAACAACTTCTTACCATCAAACCCAATGACTTCTTATGACTTCTTACCATCAAACCCAATGTCGTCTTATTGTTAAAACCAACCTTTTATGGTCAAAAAAACCACCTCTTACCTTCAGAACCGACAACTCAACATTATCGAAACTTACTTAAAATTTATCAATACCGTAAAATTACCATCAAAACAAAACCCAATCATAAGTGGTGCTTCAAATGTCTGTACAGACTTTTACCAAGAAAGAACTTTTTTTTAGCTTTTAACTTGAGACTTTCTTTTTAAAAATGTACTTCTAATCCAAAAGGGTGGAAACTTTCTACAACTGCTGAACGTTGTACATTACCAAGTAAATATCTCACTGAAAACAATGCCCTGGAATAGAACATCTCAAATGCTGCTTAATTACAGACTCAGGTTGATTGTGTGTTATTCATGTAATGTTACTCCAAGTTAGACATCTGGTGCAAGAACGACCAGGAAAACCACAGAATTATAAAATTTGCAACTGACAGTCTGTATATTTAATTTAAAGACTTATTTAAGATTTCACAAGCTCTCACATAACAGGAGTTTTGCAAGAGCTTCATCTTTTTTGTGACGCCTGACACTAGAAACTAATTTACTTCACATTTTAATTCTATTCAAGATCGGAAGAATGTTCTGGTTTTCAACGCTGTGGAACAATGATCAGAATATGCAGTTCTGAATGTATCTCAGACTATTTGTATACTCTTCCATATGTTTTTATTACACTTTTTAATACAGCGTCACTTGTCTTAAGTCTCGGTTGTCTGTTTTGTCCCTCTAAAGTTTCTAGTTACAGACAAATTCATACTGTGATTTTTATTTTTATTATTAAATGCTATCAAACTGTGATGCACTTATTACTCACTGGTCCTGCATCAGGAGATGAGTGGGGAACCTGTATTAAATACAGTTCATCTGAATAATCTGTCTGGTTTATACAAGCTGTGTTGTTCAGAGATGTCTAAAGTTTGATCTTTGTTTTTTTAAAGATAAAAAGCACTTGCCCCACTGTAAATATATAGCATGTAAAATTTATATAGTATATAAATACAGCGAAGTTAAAATGGATTTTTACTTGAGTTTTACTTGAGTTATTTAACATGCAATATGTCATGTGACCTGACAGCTTTCAGAGTGTTGGATAATCAGGAAATCAGATCTTCCTTTCAGTGGTAGGTGAGAAGATGCTGTTGGTGTGACCCAGAGAAGACAAGTAACTTGGGACTTCAACTGCCTAGACAAGAATGCAGAAGTCTTTCTCCTTTGAAGTTAACAGCTTCCAAAAGCAGGCAACAGGTTGGAAGCTCAGCGGTAGCTTTCCACTTTGTGTGTCACTAAAAAAGGAGTAAGGTTAATGTCTTACTAGATACTTCGAATAATATTTTGGTACATGGAGAACACCATAAAGCCAAACCATAAGTGTACCCTGCATAATGTTCCTATGGCAACAGTTATGTTAAGTTACATAAAGTAACATGACAAAGAAAACACCCACCTGTCCTGTATCTGGCTTTTTTTTCCTCCTTTGTCCTTTGGCTCCAAGATTTGGTGTCTTGTGTTTTGTCTGATCAATAACTCTGGGCTTAAATGTATAAAAGGAGTTTAAATGACGACTGTTGTACCTTTTTAGTGCTGTCTATTAAGCGCTCCAACAACTACTGCTGGAACTAGCCGCCTTACAGGAGTGGGGGAGTGCGATGAAAGACAGCTTCAGTTTAGCCCTCTGAAGAAGATGGGGCAACTGCACTGGTGTTGGCTGCTTCTGCCGGGGGGAGGTCTCATTCGTCTCCTTGAGGAGAGAGATCATTTTTTCTCCCACTTACATTTGACTGAAACACAAGGAGATATTTTGTCAGTCCTTTTGCTAATTTAGGGTGGTTCTCAAAGGAAATGGAGATCTCCAGCTCTTACTAGAATTAACATTCGTAGCTGTAGCATACTTTATTTTGCAGTGAAAGGGTTTTCTCTGTAATCTGGTCGTTTAAACTGTTGTGCCTAGAAGAAGGGCACTTGCAAGAGTAGATATAATCCATGCTATAAAATTGAATCATCCTCTAGAAAGAAAAAAAAAAGAGCAAAGAGCAATTACCTTGCATGTCCTCTTGATAAAGGAGGAGCTATACAATAGTATGTAGTTTCACACTTTATTTTTGAGAATGTCCAGGTTTAAGTAACAGCTCTTGATGATAAGTGAAAAGATTAATATTGCAGTGGATTTACACAGAACATTACATTTTTAACAATGATCGATACAGAGTATTTGTCATGCAAGTCACCTGTGTACACCAAGTAATACTTATATCAATACATATCTGTACAGTATTTACATTTTATATTTAAACTCTAACTAGAAACATTTTCCAAGAAAATATAGAAATGAAACTGGTAAGCCACAAGTCTTAATTTGTAGCATTTGGTCTACAACAGACCTAGCTTTTCCAGCAAGCATATCTACATAGATATGTAATAAATCTTAAAAAATAGGCATTGTTTTTATATATGAAGCATTATAAATGCTGCTTGGTTTATAAAGGTTCAGTTTTGTACCAGTTTAAAACTGTTCAAAATGT
Organism: Heteronetta atricapilla; assembly: GCA_011075105.1. Lineage (NCBI taxonomy): Eukaryota > Metazoa > Chordata > Aves > Anseriformes > Anatidae > Heteronetta > Heteronetta atricapilla. The sequence goes on from CM021744.1 coordinate 7,588,886, forward strand.
TAAGTGATTTAGAGCTTATATTGTCAGAATATTGTAAAATTTAAGTCAGTCCAGCTGAGCTTAAGTATTATATATAGTTCTCTCCCTAGATTGCACTGGCAGCATGGCTGAAGTTAGTGGCCAAATGGTTTAGGTATTCAAGAAGCCATATGTGTGGCAGAAGCAGCAGCAGCTCTTGCTGGCCCCTGTAGTTTCAAAGGGCAATGGTAAAGAGCTGAAGAATTATGCAAATTTCAGCGCAACAGGAAGGGAGAAGTCTGCTGTCCCCAGAGGACTTTTCCTCAGCATGGCCGAACTGTAACAGGTATTGCTTTAGGCCACAGAGCAGCTAGTCTTAGTAGCTACACCTGGACGTGAAGCCCAATAAAAAAGGGAAAGGTTGAGAGATTTTTCTTCACCCTCATGGATAGTACCTGACTTGGCCAAAATTTTCACAAGCCACTTTGTTTTACTGGCCTCGTGGCCAGTGGAAATTCTGGGCCAGTTTCACTCCCCGTTAATACTGTTACAAAAAAACATTTGAAATCAAATATTATCACACAAAAGAATGATATTCCATTAGCTTTGGTAAATTAAATAGTTACATTGAGCACCACAAATAGCTGGTTTAGATGGCATTTTAATGCTAGAAATAATATATTTCCTGCTACAATATCCTCAGTTACATGTTAATCTAAATAATTATTTCTGCAGGATATAAGAACTTCAAATCAAGTACAGCAAATAAACTCTCAAGGCATTTCCTTCATGCTTACAGGTTGACACCCTCACCTGGCTGGATAAACAGATTTTCTTGAAGGTGATATTTCAGAATGTAAGAATTGATTAAAAAAAAAAAAAAAGTGCTTCACGACTTACTTTTTTTGTAATCTCACATTTCTCCAGTAATACTTTATTTGCTGCATTTCACCATTACACTTATCAGTACCACTGATTCTGGTTTATCACTATTTGCATTACAAATCTACTTGTCCAAAGCTAAAACTGATGTATGCACTGCTTGAAAACAAAACTTGAAGTCGCAGAGCAGAAGACTCAAGTCATTATGTTAGCAGCTGCGTAAACATACTGCTTTCCAAACCTAAGATGTACAACTTAATTCGTTTCTATAAAGAGTTTAAATGGCTACCATTAAGCAAAGATGTCCCAACAGTGATACTTACTGTTAAGCAAAGATTCTACCTCCTTTGGCTGAGGTTTGCTCCCCTACTCACATTCAAACATTCATCCAAGTAGCCTGCAATTCCACATGCTCGGGGAGTATAGAAATAGTATAGAGTATAGAAAAGGTTCCTCCAGGCTCTTCCTCTCAGCCTTTTTTTGAAGCATGCAATAAAGCAAAATATTCACAGGCTGACATCCCATGCAAAACAAGGCAAATTAGTATGACAGGAACCACAAAACTGACTGTCCTTTAAAGTTAAAATGAAATTTGAAATAGATTAACTTAGTAAGTGTCTGTTTTTCCCAGTGCAGCACAATTCCTTATCATGTATCCAGAGCTACTTCTGTTAACTCCAAGAAGCAAAACTGCTTTGACAACATACTGCATCACCAAAGCATTTGTTGGCACAGTAGGCACGGCTCAGGTTCAACAATTCTGTGATAAAAATGCATACTAACAGAAGCAGCAGGGTCCAAACAAACACTTTGTCCCCACTGCGAAATGGGGGCCTTTACCTTTAGTGTTATGCACACTGTCAGTAGAAAAGCACTGTAACAGAATCTGCCATGGCAGTTTGTATGTTACTGAAATACCATCGGACTGGGACTGCAGAAAGATCTTCCAGAAGTTACAAAAAGACCATGTGGGAGTGGGAGTTTAGGTGCATTAGATAACGCCATCTTAGATACAGATTTTGTTCTTTACGTAAAAGTAAGGATGTCTACTCACTCCTTCAACAACTGAAGCACAAGTCTGAAAAATTGCCTTGAAGAATGTAATGAAAATATTGAACTTTTCTGTGTGTTCAAAGCTTGCTATCAAGCAAAGGAATGAATGCTGATGCCTTAACTATCTAGGGCTGTATCTTACAGAAATAGCACACCTTCCTGTTTTTTCCCTTAAAAAATATTAAATCCATGTGAAATTATTAGGGGCTGTTTTCACATGCAAAGCCTAATGCAATGCATGCAAGCCCTGTCATCTTACTCCTTTAGCAGTAACTTAGCGTTAGTTTAACTACAAAATATCTAAAACATAAGAAGGATGTTACTATATAAAAAGCAGATGAAACCAGTCATTAAATCTTACTGCTTACTGTGCGTGAGCAGACTAGAATTAGTTTTAGCCTACTGGCAAGTATCAAACCACATCTGTACTCAGTGTCATGCCTACAGACAATCCTTTACTGTTGGGATCTGCATATTTTTCAGTGCATTCAACACAAACTCTTTGGCTCAACTACTTAACTACATAGCTGCCAGTCCACCACTCAGCTGCACTTCTGAAGAAAAGCTATTTCCATCTAACGTACGAGCACATACCCTAACTGAAAGCTTCACTCAGCTGGTCATTTACTGCCAAGATGCACAAGATTTGAAAACTGCTATTGAGATTGTGGGTTTTCTGCTTACAGAAAAATTAAGTGCTACATTGCCCCTGACTCCACTACGTAGTGCTGCATTTAATGGAGATTAAAATAATTTCAATTGCTCCTCCGTTTATGGACAATGAGCTCAAGGAACAGGTACAGCATATTAGCCTGGAAATCCTTCCTCACCAACCAAAGTAAACTGGAGCTGTAACTAACACAAGCAGAAACAAGGCTTCCATGTTTTCAGCTGAATAAAGTTCCAACAAAATCATCCTCTGGGATTTGAAGCTCACTTCAAATGCCATTAACTACTTATATGCCAATAACTATTTACCTTGAAAGGTCTTGCCAAGTTTTTATGTCATAGTAAAGTGTATATATATATATATATATATATAAAATTTACAGTTAATATCTTCATTTAGTTTGTCCCATTTTTACATTATCACTCAACTGTATGCTCATTTATAAGTTGATGCATGTATACAAGCCACTGATCACGTTCTATTTCTTGTTTGCAATTCTTCGTTTCCTTGTTGCCAGCATATCATAAAACGGATCCCTGCTGATACTCGCTCTAGAAGAAAAGGAATCATCAGTTTGGTTAACAAATACCCGTTTCTGAAAACTATAAGTGTTTTGTTCTCTCTTCCCTTTGAACAACTCCACACTTCTAATCAGATAATGGATTGCTGACCTAGAATCACAGAACATCCCAAGGTGGAAAGGACTCACAATAATCACCAAGTCCAACTCCTGGCTCCATACAGCACCATCCAAAGAACAGACCCTTTGTCTGAGAGCGTTGCCCAAATGTTCCTTGACCTCTGTCATGCTCGGTGCCACGACCACTGCCCGGGGAGCCTGTCCCATTGCCTGACCACCTCTGGGTGCAGAACCTAACACCCAGCCTGACCCTCCCCTGTCCCAGCTCCACGCTATTTCCTTGGGTCCTTTTGCTGTCCACAAAGAACAGAGCTCAGCGCCTGCCCCTCCACTCCCCTCACGAGGAAGTTCTGTAGGTCTCTAAGTATCAGAAACATCTATTTTAAAATAAGATCATACTCAGCTGTGATTTGTTAGGAGTTCATACCTTCCTCTTGAACATTATTTATTCCTGTGTGAGTCTGCTTTATAAATCTTACAAGATGAAGTCAAATTATCAAAGTTCAACGCTGCACTGTGAACATGCTCAAGATAGATGTCACTGAAGTTAATTAGTAGTTGAAGAATTTAACAAAATTAGGGTTAAAGATAATTTACACAATACTTCAAATTCACTTTAAAAAAAAGAAAAAAAAAATCCTCATTTTCCTCATTTGAGTTAGTAGCACTACTATTTCCTTAGGACCAGACAGTAACTGGAGACTTATCCTGATCTATCAACCCCATGTAGCTTGTCATTAATCCTAGAGGACACTGCCACATCAGAACTCTTCAAGTTAGAATACAAACTCTCTTAATACCTTACTCAGAGAAGAGCTTACATTTCATTTCTGAAAGACATTTAAGCCTCAAAACTCACTTGATAGATTTAATCCATTCTTCTTTTTCTTCTGGGGTGGGAGCAGATATTCTATACACCACATGGTTTCCTTCTACCACTCTACCATCAGCTTCAGTTTTACAGGCTTTAATCACTTGCCCTTTATGACTGGGGTTATAGAGCTCAAAGCAGTTCTGGAAGGTAGACATGGAAAAATAAATAAATTAAAAAACAGCCAAATGAAACAACGAACAACTGGCAAACATCTTCAGTAAAAACTTATAATGAAGATATCTTACTGGTTTTCTAGGGTCTTCAACTTCTCTTATGCTAAGGTTTTCTAATGGAATAATCCCTCTAGGTTCTTTGTCCTGAAAATAAGAAAATACCACATTAGCCCCTTAAATACCTGGATTACAATTGAAGCTCACTGCAATATATACTCACTGTTGTATATTCAAAGTAATACAGGCAATTATCAGTCAGAATAAACCATCTTCGTTTCCATGTTTTAACTCTTCCCCCTATAATCAAAAGGTATCATTAAATTAAACGTGTGTTTCTGTCAAGGCTTCAGTATTGGATAAGAAGAAAGTATTTAGTTGTGTTTTTTTTTCAAAATATGGCTTAATTAATTGCAAATGGATCAGGCACAGATGAGCTGAGATTAAAAGAATGTGTTTCTGTAGCTCTTGTACTGAGATCAAACTCCTGAGACCGCATTAACTATGATGCTGTTGACCAGCCAACATGAGCTTTATGCTGTAAAGCTGTAAATGTCTCTTCTCTTACAGGTTCACTTGAGCCCAATAGTTCAGCATCCAAGCCTGCTCCCTCTGTCCATGTAGTCACAGCTATTTCAAAAATATTAATAAAAAATATTAATAAAAAATATTAATCCTTCACAGCCCTCAGAAATACAGAGCCAGTGCTGCTATGGGAAAAGAGGCTGAACAGCAAACCCAGTAACTGGGTTTCAATGACAGGACCAATCCTCTCCATAGCCTGTCTTTTAAAAGGAAGGGGTTTCATCAGTAAAATTAGTGGTGTTTTATCACCTTCCTTGCACTCCACTCATGACCATGCATGTGATTAAGAATCTCTCTCTAGTACTAGAGTTAACATCAAGCACATTAGATGCTTACAAACATTACCGCTTGCAAGCGGAACAACTCTGATGAGTCATCAACTTGGAGCAAATGCAGAAAATGCTACACCAAAATGTATCATTTGTAGTGACTTTTCATCATTTATTGTTTTAAAAACATGTACTATTTATGGGGAAATATGTAATGGAATACACTCGACAGAAGACATAGCTACTGCTCCAAAAATACCATTTTTCCCCCACATTAGTGGTTTAGAAAACAGCAACCACTGAGATCCTCTTTCTCCCAGCTGTTAACGTCATGCTGCATGGAACTGATCCTTTTAGAAACACACATTGTCTCAGACTTTTCGCCTATTGCTCTGCAGTGTGCTACCTCACAACACCTCCAGTATTCTACAATTATTATTTTCAGGACTCATTTTCAGGAAAGACAATAGTAGATAAAGAATTCATGTGTGATTGACATGCAGGCTTAGTTCCACCATAGTTACACGACTTCAGGATTATGTCGCCACCTGTGCATCATCCATTCAGCAATGATTTCACCTCATTAACCCAAATGTCTCAAAATAGTTGGTCTTGCTATTTAACACCCTGGCATAAAAGAGTACCATTAATGTACACAAGGCCCCCAATTTAAGTCATGTAACTAAATTTAAGACACAAACATTTTTTTCATCTGCTCTTCTTGAGATAGTTGGAACTTTTTTGATAAAATCCTCAATTCTAGGAATATCGTTATTTTTTATACCAGTCTACTATGTATTTGCAATGCAGACCAAGTCCTGTTGCATGTTGTATCTTCATTTCAGTTGGTTTTATGACCTATGTTACAGCCCCGTGCTAACACGCTGCAATGTTCAATATACTCAATAAATTGCACGTTTTCACTACACGCACACATATCTCAAGAAAAAATTAATCTGCAAGCAGGTGTGGTGAAATACGAGAAGGCAAAATAGCGCAAGATGCAGAAGCCGTGACAGAATGGATGATTGAGTGAACTGGAGACAGTGAGGGAAGAATTGGTGGCATTTCAGTACGACCACTGTGACAGGTCCTTAAATAAATCATTGTATAAATAGTCAAACTGGCACATGAGTCACTAGAAAAATTCCCATCACCTTGACTAAGAGTTCGTTCAAGTATCAGGAAGTATTTGGGCCAGGAATGGAAAACCAGCCAACTTTAGCTTGATTCACTTCTGGATTAATGAATAAGCAGCAACCAAATCAAGATGACTGCCAGGGCAATCCTTCCTATCGCCGCAACAGGATCTGTTTTTCAGGTATTCCAAGGTTCATTGCAGTGTTCATTGCAGCTCCCTTCTCTCTCAGCCAACCAGTAGCTCACCAGGTCACAGTACTCACGAGAGCTGTGGAACTGCAGCACAGGTCCCTGTTCCCAACCAAGCTATGAGTTACTATTCTCCTCTCTTCCAGGAAAAAAAAAAAAAAAGCAGCGAGGCAGGATATTTTTTTCCCCAAGATAAGCACATATTCTAATATATAAATCTCTATATCCCCACCCCATTACTTAGTTGCAGCTGTCAACAGCACAGAAACTCTAATAAAAAGCTTGAAAGGCAATCTAATCTGTACTCATCAAGTTTGCAGGGGTCACCATACGACGTGTTTAATATGCCTTTAAAAATGGGCTAAAACCCAAGAGGCTGGTTGGTAAGGCTTTGGGGATGATAAGCATGGCATACAGGATTAATGGTAAGAACTACTGATAACAAAAAATATTTTTGTCGTCCAAGATTGCTGTAGGCTCACAAAACAACAGCACAGGGGGTTAGTACTGTGTTTCATATCTTATTCCAGTTGCCAGCCTCTTAGAGATTAAAACTGAAAGGAATTGAATTATCAGAAAAGGATCAAGAAAATCGAAGTATGAGTCCATAAACTTTTATAGAAACGGAGAGATACAAAGGATGTAATTCTAAAAGATCCAGCTGATTAACTGAAATGCAAGGACAACCAAAATAAAGTACATTTTGTCAGCCAAAAGCTAAGGTAACTACAAGAAAAAGGCCACAATGCAAAATATATAGAAAGAGGAAGACAAATCCTCTTCACCTCAGTAACCCAACACTGGATTTTTATTTTTTTTTTCAATTCTGGAAGAAGTATGAACTAGAGTCTAAGGTAAAATAAACAACCTAGGCCAAAGGGAAAAACAACTGGCACTGACTTAGGAAACACTTACTTCAAAAAACTAAAAATGGTTTTACAACCAAAGGTAGCAAAGTATCTGAAGTCAGAAAATTCTACCCAAATCTTCAGCACATTTTTAAGTAAACTTTTAATAGGGAAAAGGGGACAGGCAGACAGAAATACAAAGAATTTTTGTGCGTGTATCTCAGTTCATTTAGATACCGCTAGGTGGAATTGGACTCAGAAATTGCAGCTACACACAATTCTGTTTGCATTTCTTTGAGAACGTTTACCTCAACAGCAACATTAACTGCCTTAAACTAGAACAGCATCCATGCAACCCAGATGGGTACCGGAAGGCAGCAGTTTCCTTATCACCAACCATTATTCTCTCCCCCTGGATTTGGGAAAGGCAGCAACATCCTCCCAAGGACAGATGTGCTGGAACAAGCACCATGGGCAGAACGGGCCCAGAAGCGAGGCCTTTGGACAACCTCCAAGCTCTCGGTTGTTGCCTGACTGGCAGAAAAAAAATTAACACGATCACGTGTCGGGCTTGAATCATTTCCTCTCCAGTTTGGTAGAGCTATGTCACAGCTGCCCTCTAACTAGAGGGAATTACGTAAACCAAGCTGTTTGCCAGGAGATGCTGTTTTAGTCATAGGAACACCCTCCCTGAGCAAAATGATTATTAGTTAGAAATCAGGACAGACAGCCCATATAAAAAATTCAAATACCTTCAGTTGGAAGGTACAAAATTTCATGGCAAATAAACACCACCAACATTCATGGTGCAGAAAAATCTAAAAGCTAGTAACGTCGTCTCAAGCTGCTCTATGTGAAGAATTCATAAGCACTTAGCAGCTTTCAGCTTTTTCCCACTTGTAGCATATTTTTGTTACACCATGCTTTGAAAGATGTAAAACCAAATGATAATTTAGGTTTACCAAGATTAAAAGCATCTACAGGAAAAGAACCAGCTGAGTCTAGATAGGTGAAGCCAGAAGTGCTGCCTCTGTGCCCAGTTTTGCACTTGAACTAGCACTAAGGCACCTCTGAACAACTCAGAGCAGCAAGATTCACAACAGCAGGCATTTGTGCACAGCTTTCTAAAACACACTGCCTGGCTAGAGAGCTGGCGAAGTCTTTAGGGCAGGTGAATTTTACCACATACGGTAGTTCCACAACATCCATCTCCCGCCCAGAGAATAATCAATGCAGCAAGCTGCAATACCAAGTAGAAGGGCACGGGTAGACAAATGGGAAGTGATAGTAATAAAAAATAGTGTCTTGATAGACTCAGCGTTTGAGTGTTTGTCTTAGTCATAGTTTTATATATGAACTTTGATCTTTTACGCAAGAATTAACACAACTGAGCACCTGAACTCTCACAGGGGAATAGAATCCCCTCAGCATTTCAACAATACTGAAACTTTACATATCCACATCTTCCAGAAATAAAAGGAAACTCCATCAACTTCAGAGTAATTGTTTCCCAACAGAAAGGGCTGTAGCAATGCAGACTATGTGGATCGAGATGGTACTCTCTAACATAAAGTTTAAGCCTCCTCATAAATAGGAAACTCAAGGGAGAAAGAAGGAAGAAAGAATAAAAAGAAAAGAATATTGCTAGGTTTGTTTTTGGTCAATTCACCTAACCTAGCAAAACGTATTTGTCTGTAAGCAGTCTGCGCCAGCTGAAAAAAACACGGCCTTTCCAGGAAGCACAGCTTCATGCATTCACAGGCTGATTCACCGGAGGCTTCGGGACACATTTCATTTCCTTACTCAAATAACCCCGCTGCTGTGGGAGTGTCACCAGCAACACCCTGCAGTCTCACGCCCGCTTTTGCTGTTGGGTTTCCTGTGTATTGTCTCTCATTTACACCCTCCACAATGAAAAGCTGGCTTCCTTGGCCCTACTTGCCAGCGCTGGAGGTGGCAGATGCACAAGTACGCAGCAGCTTTCAGCAGTCACCTTTATTTCTTCAACTTCTTCGTTTCTCTATTGTTATTTATTTTAGATCTCTTATATGTATTTTATTGACTCTTTGTTCCACAGTGGATGTTTGGCACTCCTCTATGCACACACTCCCATTCTTGCTTGCGCTCTCTGGATGCATGTAATTCTATGAGGAGTATCAGCAACCGACAGAGAAGAGATAGATATGCACAGCATTCATAACAAGAGCTTATTCCCAACCTCTTCTCCAGAAAATGCATTTTATCTACTTCATCTTGAAAGCCTTTTTTGTTGAGAAAGCTGTGCCAGGAGACTGCAAATTACCAAAGATTCCTGTGACCTTAAACTTCATGCTCATTTAACATTCTGTTAAGCAAGCTATATATATTATTTACAAAGGAAAATAAATAGCAAAAATAACAACTTTTATATATGCATAGTTCAAATGTAATCAGATTTTTCAATAATCTAATACAATTGATGTACATGTAACAAAATCACCCTGAAACTTGATTACAAGGGTAAGAAAGGTTTTTCTCTCAGTTGAAATTATTCTTCCCTTGTTATAACCTTCAGTGACTGTGATTTTTGCTGAGAAGTCATCTTTGTTTTTCTGCTTTACATTTAAACACTTTCCTTTTTTTTTAGCAGAAAACACTTGCATGTGAGCTAGACACTAACATGCCAGTCTTTTGTGGACAGAGTACCACTAATGATACTGTTAGTGACACTGAGTGAAAAAGCAAAATGCTATAATAAATTTGATTTTAAAAAATAAAGAAAAGAAAAAACAGGAGGAAGGAGGAAGAAAATAAAAGAATGAGCAACTGAACAAGATGGGACTGGAAAGCAATCAGATACGTACCTCCTAATGCAGAATAAGCAGAGACAGCCAGTCACAGAACAGAAAGGTGATAGGTCATAGGCCATAAGGAAAACAAGAAGGCACATTTAAACCACTCATTAAAAAATCATAGCCAAAACCAAACCAAGAGAAACTCACAAATAATATGGAAAAATAAAGACATACAAAAACAACTATTTGAAGAGAAATCCTTTCTTTTTTGCACACAGAAAACCGAGTTGAAATTTCACATTAGTTTTCTGAAATGACTTCATGGAGACTTAGATGTTATTTATCAGTCAAGGCATGTGGCAAATACCATGTGGAGTTTCCTTTCTGTTGCTGAGTTTTCACTTGTCAAATATCAGAAATAAAACTCCAATGTTTGAAGTAAGATCACTAATTTGGATATGTAAAACAAGAAGTAACAACCTTTAGTTGTAAAGGAGTTACTTATTTTGGTTTACATTTTTAAGTACAAGTTACAAGATTAATCCTATTACATTAAGGAGAAAGCAGTTAGACACAGAAGGAGCAGACACGCTAACAACGAACAAACACATAGCAGCAAAACTGCCCTTATAACTAACCTAATTTCAGCAGCCAACCTTCTCTATCTGGATTAAAAAATGTATGCGTTAGATCATTTCCATCATCCTCTGGAATTTTAAACGGCTCATTCTTAATACTTTCATATAAATTCTAGAAGAATAAAAAAAGAGGAAAAATACCTCATTAATAAAGTCTAACAGAAAATGCATCCTACTGTTTCTCAGACTATTTGTATAAAAAAACAAAGGAAATATTGTCCATAGAATTATGGACCGTCCCTTCTCAATCATTGTTTACTGCTTTGAGTAAGTCTGTTTTTAAATTACATCATCTATAAACAAGTGTCTCTTTCTCTCTACAGATTTTACTAGCACATCTCAAAGACATTTTTCTTTTAGAATTCAGTATTTCAAAGGTTTCAGCTTCTCAAACAGTTCTCATTCAGTTCAAGTGTGGCCAAACGAATCTGAATTTTCAGAAAATACTTTAAACCACCACACTGTCTTAGAGAAGTATGTCTACTGCCTACCCTCTCAGGGGACAGGACGAAGCTCCACAAGATATATGGAAATGTATTGGGGAAGTGTTTTTAAACTAATGGGGAATGGTTTTAAAATAAAAGAGGGGTGATTTAGATTAGAGGTTAGGAGGAGATTCTTCACTCAGAGGGTGGCGAGGCACTGGCACAGGCTGCCCAGAGAAGCTGTGGATGCCCTATCGCTGGAGGTGTTCACAGCCAGGTTGGATGAGGCCCTGGGCATCCTTTTCTACTGGAGGTGTCCCTGCCCATGGCAGTGGGGTTGGAATTGCATGGTCTTTAAGGTCCCTTCCAACCCAGCCATTCTATGATTCTACGAATGAAAAGCAGTAACAAAACAATGATTTTTTACTATTCTATTTTCTCTGATTTATCCAGAAACAGTGTTTTTTTCATAAGAAGCCAATTCCACAAGAATTTTGCCATAAGCAACTACCGAGAGTAATACAGGGTATTTCCTCTGGAATCTCCCCTCCTCAACATAAGATTGAAGACAGAGACAACTAACCAAAGAGGCCACAAACATCATAGAATGCTTCTTTCAGCTTCTCAAATATGCATGCAAATGCATGCTAGGAAGTGTTCTTACTTCCCTTGACAAATCAGTCTGAGAACTGTTGCATATGCTTTCAAGTTTCCCATTAAAAAACACAAAGCAATCTCTTTTTTTACCCCCAGTTTAACTTACCCGTAGCAATTCTTCTGGAAGGTCTCCACCTTCATTAATTCCACGATTCATAGAAATAAATCTCTCTACCGTTGGTTTATCTCTTACATTGTGGTTGTGCAGACTAGTATTTAACATAATGATCGCAAATGATAGCACATAGCATGTATCTGAAATCAGATTTGGAAAATGGTTTATATTTCTTTGTATACTTTCTGTGTTTACAGAAACCTGTAAAGTGAATATATAGCTCATCCTGACTGATGAAGAAACTGCCAGTCATAAAATACGGGCACTATTCACAAAAAAGTCTAAAATTTTTCTATCAACTGTTGAGTAAGCCTAAAAAAAAAAAAAGTAACAACTCAAATTAAAAGCCAGTATAATAAACACAACAGAAGAAGAGAATATGAAAAATTTTTAAACTCTCTGAAATCATTGCTATCACCCTAAGTTAACGTTTCATTTGAAAGTCTGAAGTGTTGGGCAAAATTTAAGAGAACTGTCATTTCTGTTTCCTGCACACAGATTTGGCATTGATAATACAATAGACTTGGTAGATCCAATAACAGACTTGATACATCAGACTCTGACTTAAATTACCTCCAAAGCTTTATCACAATCACCCAGAAAAAGAACAGTCTCTTCAAAATCAAACTTGAACAGCATTTAAAAATACTGAAAATAACATGTGACTCAATTTCTTGGCATAGATGAGGGGGTAAATAGCACTGGACAATACCAAAGGGTAAGAGATCTTATCATGGCTCTTGATGTGGTTATGACTGTGGTTAAATTCTCCCAGAATTCAAGTACAAAATTCTGTGTGAGAAAAGCAGGATGGAAATCCTTCCAAACATATCTTTCCACTGAGGAAAGATGTGTTTGCATCTTCAGCATTTTGTTTTCAATAAGGATTTCCCTCTGTAGCTGTTGCTGACCTGCTTTACGTTAACCTTTTCCTTGCCTCCTTCTTCCTCAAATTAACTGAGCAGCAGCAAGCTATGTGTGCATATAAAAATGCTAGAATGCTAGGGCATTCTAGACAGCAACACAGAACTTTGTTAGCTTTTTATGGCCCAAATAACTCAAGAGCAAGCAATTAAATGCAAAACTGAGGTGCATTTCTAACTGAGATAAGTCATCGACGAGCAGACTGCAAAAGAGAAAGGACACAGTCCTCGTAAGGAAAAAAAAATGATGACTTTCTTGGTAATATACTACAGCCACATATTAGGTAGACTTGATAAAGAGACATTCAGGTGTGAAGTCCTTATACCTGACAGATGAGATTACCCAACCTGTAGGTCTCACCTGGCTGAGCCCCTTAGTCTATGTACTCTTAATTATCTTTGAACAATTGTTTTTCCTGCAGGTTGTTCTGCTAATTATATGCTTATCTGCTTTAAGGGATTCCTGTCTACTGTTTGGTTAGTTTTTCTGTCTTTCCAACTTTGTCCACCATTAATCACTTACTACTTCTGGTTTGCTTTTCCTTTTATGTTTCTTGAGGAACAGGTAATGCATTATTATTCTGAAAAAAACATCAAAGCAATCAAGATCTTCTTGGGTCATCACTGAAACTGCTGCTTACAAAAAATGACATTTTTACCAGGATACACCAAGATATGTAATAATAGAGAATAAAACACATTTTAGAAATGTCACCAGAGATTTTTGGCTTAGAACTGGAGAACTAAGATTCCATTAGCTTATATATTAAAGTTTTATAAATGGAAATGCATTCTGACCATCAGCTTGCACCTCCTGGACATAAAGTATAGGATTAGACAACGGCATTTTCTCAGTTCTCAGAAATTTATTAATTCACATACTTTTTTACCCTGAACTTCTAAATTGGCCATTGTTTCCTTGCACCAGATATAGAACTCATATCATGCTAAAAATATATATAAATACATAATTAACTAACCTGTAGACTGAAAAACTCCTGGGTTACAAAGGCAATAGCGTGAAGCAAAAGCTTCCATCATACGATCAATTTTTTGAGCCTCTCCTGGGAGTCTGAAGCTCCACAGAAACTGCCTATAGAAAGGAAGAATAGTTGTTAGACTCATTCTGGCCGTTATATATTAAGGATCTATTACAGATAATCAGAAACAAAAGTCAGCAATGTCTATATAAAGCGTCCTAGAAATAGGTTCTCAATCTCTCAACACACAAGTCAGGAGCTATTATAAAGCAACATGCACAGATGGCTAGCCCAGTAATTCAGCCAGCAACACTGCATGCTATCAGGCAAGGTAACATGGCAGTTCATATTCTGATACTCTTTATTTTCCAGACTAGTAAACAATTTTCTGTATGCATCCCATTTTGCCATGAGAATACTATGGGGAAACAAAACAGTTCAATCCTCCCCTAGGTTTCCTGGATACTAAAAGCAATAAACACTCAACTAGACTGGACTTTCAATGTAAAAAGACATAGTAAATAAAATATTTCCAGAAGGAGAGAGAAGCAAAGAACACAACACTCAACATCTTTGCCTGAATTCCTCAAACATTCAAAATATAAAAACAAGAAAAAAAAAACAGTGCTTTGAGAAAGATGCTGCCTGTTAAGTGTGAGTTCACCCTACAAGAATCAGACGCAGATCTTATAAAAGAAAGAAAGACTCGCGATATCATCTCAGTAATTTTGTAATATATGTGGGAGATCTCTTCTGTTTAGCTGCATGAAGTGAAATAGAGTTTTTAGTTTCATAACTTAATGTTTCTATATATAAGTACACTGGAATGCATACAGGACAAATCTTTACAAATTCACTTTTGGCACACTGTGGAACTAAAATGCTCCAATGAATTGAATTACTTGTTCGTTTTTCTTTCTTAGCAAAAGAATTAGCTAAAATAAAACAGGACCTAAACCAGCAAATTTACATGCTCTGTCATGCAAAACAAGTTCTCTATATTCCCTGTACACTGGGGGCCAATATAATAATCATTTACTTCCATCCTCGTAAGTTTTCATTTTAGGACATGGTATCAAATTGTCACAGGCCATCTTTAGCTTGTTCAATTCTACATACTGTCTTTTACTCACCTCTTACAAGGTTCCAACCCAGATCACGAATTTTGTAAGCTACCAAAATACAAACATTTAATAGTAGCAGCTGCTAAGGAAGAATAAAGTCAAGCCTAACATTAAGTTGGGTAAAAGAGATAGGAATATGAAGCCTCCCAGACAAGTTTCAGCAGCCAGAGCCTTAGCTCAAGCCTCAGGCAGCTCAGATTATCATCACCACATCACTCAACCGTAGCAAAGCTATTCTGATGCCACATCACAAGACACTGCACCAGAGACAAAGATCATATGAACAATTCAATTTATCTGGTGTCAGGAGGGAGTCACTTGTAGCAATGAAACTGGCAAAACTGTCTAGGTCAACTTAATTTGCTGGACTAACTGTGGATTTCCGCCAAGACGAGAGCAGCCTTCACAAGGTCACTGTACGTTGCCATCCCAGAGAAATCAAGTAAAGTGTTAACTTAGCAAGGGGAAAAAGTACATTAAGATTTTTACACTTTTGTTTTCACATGACAGTTGGAAAACTACGAAGTAGGAGGAAATTACTTGTTCCAAAGCTTGCCTCTTTGCAATTGTAATTATGGCCAGCAGGACTCCCTCACCCTCTGAAAGGAACAAGTTAAAGTGGAAGAAAAGGAGAAAGAAGGCAGTAAAGAAAATGTATTTGTTTATTTTAGGGTTTTGTTTGTTTTTAACCTATCTCCGTGCTAAGATACAAAATGGATCTTCAAATGTCCACATTTGGCATGCACACCAAAGAGCCACGGCTACAGTTCAGTTGTTTGTATTTGTCTGAAATAATTAAAGTTTTCACCTTCAAAGGCAACACAATTAGAAGTGCTAAAACAGAGCTGTCTCTGCTAACTTGTGGAGTATATAACCCTGGTGAGCTTTAGATCAGCTTTCTGACGAGTAAATCAACACAGTGACTCATACAAATGTGCAATTTGGTAAAGGAAGCTCAGGGAGAAAAACAGAAAGAATTTACTCACCTTAAGGCTTGTACAAGATTGAGATCAGCGAACTCATGGAGTTCAACAAAAGCCTGAAGAACTTTAATATTAAATTCATCTCTATGAAAGACAAAAATGGAAACAGACATTCACAATTCTGAACTTCAAAGCCTCCTTAGTTACCTTTATTTCTCCCTGAGAATACGCAAACAAATAGATGATCATACTGATCAAATCAAACCACCAGAAATCGTTTACATATTTAGTTGAGTATTGTAATTGCTAGTGTTTTGTCCATTTTTGCAAGTATTAATAATCTAAATTAGCAATAGCCAGTATACTTTAATGGATTTTAGCACTGCTTATTTAAATTACCTGAAAAATGGCCCTGCTTCCTTTGCTTCATATTTATTATTATTGCACCTATCTTGACAGGGGAAGGTATTTGATAAAACTGTTTAAAATAATAATAAAACTGTAAAATATCTTTTAAAGAAATTGCCAGGAACACTTAAAGCAATAGCTAATGTAGGTTTAATTTATAATAAAAGACATGAAAAATAAATTAACCTCTTTTTTCCCATCTAAGAATGAAAAATATTAAATCAATTTATTAATTCAGATACAAAAATAAGCAACAGAAATACTTCAACCCTTTATACCTAAGGAAAGAACAGTTTTTTGTAGTATCACATTCTTATTCCATTCCCAAAAACTGTTACAATTAAAGTATACTAAAAATCAGAATAGCTTTTTACTTGGCTTGCATTTAACTATCTTTTACATCATTATGCATCATTTGTCATTGTAAGCCAAAATGTGCTTTGTTTGATAGAAGGGTATTTGAATGCAAAAGTAATATTTAATTGTTGATGAACACAAAATGATTTGGATACAGATAGAATTTAGTCTACACCATCACTAAATTCATATGCCAGAAGCATAAAGGTTTGTAATCCTTAGGGTGTGCTTTAAATACATCACCAAGGCAGAATGTTGCATATCAGCCTCCACCCAAAAATAGAAAGGTGTGCATCCACAAAGAATTATCTGTTGCATTACTGACTAAATGCGTGTAGCCAGCCTAGAATACTCACAAGCAAATAATTTAAACCAAGCCATTTATTAAGATGTTTCCATGTTGTTTACAGAAACACACATCAGCTCTATCAAGCAAAAAGAAGCAGCTCTCATCAAATTCAGTAATACACATTTTAGCTTCAAGACTATATTGCAGGGCAGTAAACTGGCACAAGTGTGCAATTAAATCAAGCACTCAAGAGGGTTATTTTGTTATTTTAAGGCAAAGATCTATTCTGCCTACACATACATAAAGCTGCAGTAATTCAGAACAAATATTAGCCTTGTATTCTATTTTTTGCTCTTCTAGGTTTTAGTGTAGACTGGATTAATAGTCATACTTGTGCTGGGTACAGCTCCAACAACACAAGCCAGTATCACAAAAGGTCTAGAAAGCCACTTAACAACAAATGAGGACTTGTCCACATATAAAGAAATCTTAAATCTTTCGTAGCATGCAATTCATCTCTCATTTATTGTACATTTTTGGTATCATTTTGTTCCATTTTGCTATTCATTTTTTCCAGTTTGAGAGCCTATAATACTCTGTAAGTCAATAACTTAAAGCATCTCTCTTTATACCATGATATTCTACAAATTCCACAAATTTTTCATCCTGTTGACTGTCCTAGTCTCATCCTCAGCTAAATTTAGCTAGAATGCAGAAGCAATTTCATGACAAGCCTCAGGGAGGGAGTGGCTAAGTAAAAGGGAACATCCTCAGACTCCAGGTGCCTTAATAAAAGGTAGGAAGTACATATCTGAACAAAATCTCTTCTGTAATATGTGCTGCCATTTGCATAGCATAAGTCACTGTTTATAAGGTACTCACAAAAGCAGAACTAGCAGCTTAAGACCACCTCAGTTGCCATATTCTATTTTATCCCAGGGCAGTTATTTCACCGCAGGACTTAGAGGCCTAACATATTGTTTTCAGGGGGAACTTAATACATATTATTAGGCTACTAGGAAGTTAATTTTGCATTAAAAGAAGTACTGTGAACCAATTCCCATTGCAGACCTGACTACCTTGAAATTTTCATACACATTCTTGAAAAATCAAACTATCATCTCTTCACCTTCCTAATTGCTATTAGTGGAAAAAAAAATCCCACTCCTTCATATCCTTCATAGAAATGAAGAAACATGTAAAATCCAATTAGAGTAGAATGACTGAATACATTGAATAAAAACTTCCTTTAAAACAAAACATACTGTAATTATTATATATATATATATATTTCTTTTTAATTCAATTGCTCCTTAAAATGGGTACACTTCTGCTTTGTCGCAAAATAGGATATTTTTTTTCCAGTTCTCCTCAGATTTTATCACCTATTTAACAGATTTATTTTTAAAAAATCCTGATTAAGTTTGCTATTCAGGACTGATCGTAAAAAAATCTTATTTAAATTATGAGAAATCAAGAAGATGCAACTGAATTGCATATTTGTCAGTATACGTGCCCAATGTTAATAAACTTTGCCCGGTATTTTCAGATCAGATGACAGTGCTGCCCAGCTTGGAATGAAAAAGGATGAGCAATAAATTTTTGAATTTTAAATGTGAACCTCTAAATAGTCACATGACTGTTCTAGACTATGCCTGTGGGACTGAGCATATTGGAAAGACCTTTCTGCACGAGTATGCGGGTTGCAGGATTAGGGATAGAAAAACTAGAAGTATTTCAGAAGGTAGAAAGCAGCTGTCAAAAATGAATACAGACTGCTTTGTACAAGCTTTGTTACTATTCTGTAATTATGGATGTTAACATACGAGTAATTGTATAATGCTGCCCAAATATTCAAGATGAACATCCTAATGCTTTCATATAAAACTTGTTGACATGTCTTCATACATGGTACAGCAGCTCCATGGCAAACATTTTCAAAATGTATATATCACAGTGAAAACTTTCATTAAACCTGTTAATGTCAGGAGGAAACTGCTGAGCACAAACTAAGCTGCTGATGCTGTAAACAGATTATGGATGTCTCAAAAGGGATCTGCCAGAACATATCACTACAGGAGTAGATCCTAAATGAGTCAGCTTTCAAACCTCCGTAACTGGCATCCGAAGCAGAACATGTGCAAGCACGTAGATACATGTACTTCAACCCACTCTCCACTTCTGTCTCTTGCTCTCGCTTTTTCCAAAATCAATTCTTAGTTTGCACACCAATTGAGGTAATTTGCATTTTATTATGTTATGCAACAATATGCAAAAAATATGCACATTGCATGTTTATTGCACTAGAATTGATAAAGCTATCGTGCAGCTGCTCTTTGAGATACCTACTTACTAATGGGAAGTCTGCATGCAGAGAAGAACACTAAAACCTTCTTAGAACTACTGTCCCAGGAACTACCAACTTTAATAAGTTATTGCTTTACCATCCAAATATAAGCAATTGTAAGGCACTCCTTGTCTGGGCATCGTATCAAGAATTACCGGAACTGTTGCAATACAACTCTCTGTCATTCCAGAAACTTATGGCATTAAATTCTGTGTTGTAGACAAATTTAAGGATATTTTCTCAAAATGGTAACTTACAATGAATTAAATATTTTTTTCCACAATGCATCCAATTAAAAAGAACAACAAGCAATCAGAGGAAAAAAAATATAATAGGTTAGTATTACTTCCCACTGTAGCTTTTATAGATTTCAGAATAGTAGCCATTATGTGCAGCCTGTGAAGGGGAAGGTAACTACCAAACCAGTAAGTATGCTTTGTAAACAAGAACAAAGAACAAAGTTCCAATATTTTTATTTTACCTTTCACCGAGGTAATCACCAATTACAGTTTTATTTAATCCTTCTCCTTTGTAAAGGAACTGTGCAATGTCTTCTGCAGTATTCTGCAGGAGGTCATTTTCTATCAGAAACTGTATTCCCTAGGAAAAGCAATTCCAGAGGAAAAGGAATGTTATGTTTTCTTCCACAAACATTATGTAAATACTGCTGAGAACAGTTGGCATTAATATAGTGACAGAGACATACACATAGCATATAAGAATTAAATTAGTCTATAGAAGTTATTTTTTTAGACGATACAGTAAACAAAAGTCTTCCAGTCAGATAAGCAGTATTTAGTACTGGTTTACACATAAAAATGGGAACACATTTTAAGGCTAGAAGTACGAGGTGGCTGTTAGAATTCCTTAACTGCAAATATCAAATATTGTTTCAATTGTAAAAATTGAATTCCATGCTGCTTTGTGGAGTCGATGCACAAGCTAGCCTGTTCACTATATTGCATAACTGTCTGCAGAGCCTTAATCTGTAAAATCATATAACAAAGTATGCAGGAATAACTTAATTACCACCATGACACAAAATAAAGCATCTGCAAACTGCAACCCAATACATCAAGCCACTACTTGCAGTAGAAGTCATGGCTGAAGATACTGAAACCAGTTTATAGAATTTATGCTGACGCTGGGATTATCGCTGACTGCTGGTCATGCTTGAATTAAATTCACAAAGGACTATCCAGAAAAATCAGTCAAGCCTCTACCACAGAGTTTCTACCAAAGCCAGGAGGAGTCTTACCCTGTCCCCCAGCGGGCGCTCAGTCAAGCCCCTGGACCCCTACGCTTCCATAAGTTACTGGCCCTACAACTTGCCTGCTCTGGGGGTGCCCAGAGAGCTTTCTGCAAAGCGGTTAAGAAAGCAGACAGAGTTAAAGATTACACGAAGGCTGGAAAGGATGTCATCCCACCACCTAATAGGTCATGAAGAGACACCTCTTCCCCCTCCATCAAACACCTAAAGATGTTAATAATCCTGCTGATTTCCTAAAACTCTGAGCAGCACGCTGCTAAAAAGGAGAAATGGCAGCTGCGAGGATCCTCAATGTCTTAGATTCCAAGAACGTACAGAAGAGCTCAATAAATTATTCCAAATCTTTCCTACCAGGATATTGGATAATTTCAGAAATTTTCCAATTTCCAGAAGTTTTCAAACTTCTGCAAATGGAATATATTTAGTTTTTATATCATTACATCTAGGAAAATTTCCATTATTTTTTGATATAGCACAGCAGGCCCTGTAATAATATTCAAAAAAGTAATTATCTTCCTGTTTGGTCGTTTTTCATGTTTGTTGTTGTTATTTTTGTATGGTTGTTGGTTGGTTGGTTTTTAGCTTCAGGACTGCATCTTTGTTAAATTAGGCCAGAAAATTGACTTCTTGTCAGGCACATAATCATTTCATTATAAAAAAAAACAAAGTCTGGAATACAATTCTCTTATAACAGTTTCATCATCTGAAACTTAGTTCAGTGACATGCTGCTAGTCTGACTGACAACTCAGTATTTTTATAACTCATTTCAGAACAGAGATGACTTTGTTGCAAAGAAAATATCAGTTTTATCTTGAAGTAAAAATAGCTGAGCTTTCCTCAAAACAGATCACTTCAAAGCTTATTTGATAACTTATTATTTGTACAAAAAATTAATTTGAGTATGAAACGTAATGCTTTTTCTCCCCATAGCAAGTTATTCAAAGAGCTTTCTCAGATCTGTCAACCATGAGAGAACCTTCCTTCTAACAAACATCAGAAACAGCAGTTGCAGATTCCCTTGCTCAACACCCAGACCGTATTATTCATGTGTAACGTAGACAGACTGTCCAGAGTAATTTTTTAGAAGTCAAACAAGTTACTGAAAAATGGAAATTACTAGAATCACGGAAAATATTTTTTTCATGTACAGAAGCAGGTACCTTAGCATACTACCAAAAAAATATATATTTTTTTTGTTTTTCCTTCAGATCTTTAAGAACCAGAAGTCAGATAGACAGGAAAGGAATGTCTGGGACAACTCCAACGTCTGGAAAAAAATGTAAAATAGGCCAGCCGAACACCCATCAACTCCTACACTATCTTTTGTCTTGATGTAAATTTTCTTTCTCTAGACTGATACAAGATGGGAGGCAGCTGTACTAGTTTGACCTCCCCATACAAAAAGCACTGTTACAGAAATATTCAATATTCACTACAAATATTGCATAGATCTACTTATTTATTTAGGTCTGTGCAATGCAATCTTCCTTGAGCTTCAGCTTTTACAGCAACTTAGAGAATTTGCAGTTATTTAAATCCTGTCTTTGTTATAAAGAATTCATTTTCTGGGCCCATCACAGACAGTACTAACATCCAATGCAGGGATCTTCAGGCTCAGCTTTACATCCCCTGCACTGGGATTCCTAAAGTGTTTTTACAAACTTGACTGTCACAGTCCTTTCCACACTATTTAACCAAATGAACAGCAAATTTTGCAATGTTACATGATTTAACTGCATTAAACACAGGTATTGCGATGATGCTTTGCTGGTAAGGGGTCAGGGACAATTATTCAACATACTGGTTACCACATTAGAAAATTTAAATCTTTAAATAAAAATGGTTAAGAAAGCTGAAAATGTTCCTGCTACTATGAAAACATTGTATCTCCATTGTTTGAGTAAAAAAAAAAAAAAAACACCACCACTTTGGGGATTCAGTGCATGTATTATTTTAGTATTATTTTACTTTTTTTTTTGCATTCCTAAATATGGAGACCATCTTCCCTCCCACTATGAAAGAAAAGCATCGTTTTCACAATGACCCCAAGTTCATTCTCTCATACAACATTGGAATGACACAGATTTCAGCTGCCTGTAATTTCAAGTAGCAGCTCCTAACAGAGACACGATACAGCTTTAGAGCAGCCAGCTACTGCAGGCCACCACTGATTCATAAACATTATTAAGGAATTACTACTGTAAGTCTGTTTACCACATTTATATTATGTTACAGTATTAATGTGGCCACAGCATCTATTTATAGAAATAATTTCATCCAGCAAGAACAATAACAAAAAATAGTTAACACTGGAACAAAAGCATCTGACATCATCCTGTGATTTTGCCACAAGCTTCTGGAGGCAAAAGAGCTGGAGGAAAAGAGCAAACTATCAGGATATTGGAGATATTCTGCCCTCAAAAGAAATGAAGTTACACAGCTACCAAAATGGAAAAGAGAAATAAAACACATGGTCACTAGCTTCACCGAACACTTGAGTGCTTCTGGTAAATTGAAAATAGCCAGAAGAACAGTAACTGTTCTTGAACAGTAACTGTACTTGAACATTAAGGAAAAGTCATTGAAATATAACTGACTTCAATACAATCTGAAAGAAAAACAATGTTAAGGCAATTTTAAGAAAGATATTAGAGAAAAAATCAAAATGGAATCCCAATGAATACTGTAGAAAGCAGAAAAACAAAGCCAGAAATACGCAAAGTTTAACATAAATGGTAAAGGCAAAAATATAAGAAACAAAAATCACGTATGTTGAAACAGTTCTTTAATATATTGGGGAATCTGTAAGAGAATGTTCAGGTCACTCACTTTTCAAGACAATTAATAACTCTTTAAGGAAAGTAGAGGTACTGCAGAAAAATGAACTGCTTTACTTTTCAGCTAAATGAAACTGTTAACAAAAGTCTCTACCTGCAGGTGTTTGTACAAACTGTATACGTACATATATGTGTATGCATGTACACAAATATACAAATTTCATACATGACTTTTTCACAAACAGAATTTAGATATGCAAATGTAGGAGCCTGTATGAGAAGTAACTATCAACCACGTTAAAAGCATTTTGGAAGAACCAGAGGGAATTAAAAAAGTAAAATCTATTTCCTCACTATTAACCAAATAACAACATATTTTTAGAATTGTTTGACAAGTCAACATTGAACTCCCTCTATCAGGTACAAATAATCTGTCTGCAAGCCTGCTCAATCAATACCTGGCATATTTGATTGTTGATAAAAACCTTTTCTGATCAAAAAAGTTTGCTTCAGTGAAAAAAGCACACATGACTGGCAAATGACTAAAATGACTGCTTCCACATTAACCCTCTGCTCAGTGTACTAAAGGATATACAAATAAGGTCTAACCATTTTTATTATCAGCAATGTTTTCTTAAGAAAACAGAGTGTATTTGCCATAGATCATATTACAAGCAGGAACAAGCAATAATAATAATTCTCTACCTTCTTAGGGTCCATGTTGAATTTCTTCCTTCCCATAGCTATCTGCTTATTTCTTTGTGTAGTTTTGCTACACATGGAGTAAAGGAAAAAAATTAAAAAGCAGTTATCAGTTATTCTTACAAAACAGAACAATTTCTGGATTGGTTTCTTTTAGTTTGCATTTTGATTACTTTTTTTTTGTAATATAAAAATACGAGACATTCACTTTTTATACGGGGGAAAATTATGTTACTATTTACGGTCATTTCAAGTAATTGCAGCTTCAGTTAACTGTATCATTATTAATTGGACTATCTAAAATACTACATTCTATCAAACATATACTCAATCCAAACAAATGACACACCTGAATGGGATTGCGTCAAACTTCAGAGACTTTATAGCAGACTGAATAAAAGTGATCAAATGTTTGTTTAGCATAATAAAGCCATTTTTATTTTCTGTTCCTAGAAGAGCTTATTCCAAGGTCTTACTGAATCATGGCCGTATGTTGGCACTACTTACCTTTCTTCCACACTGGTCAGGTTATCAATTTCTGTCATAACCTCAGCTATTTCAAATTTTAATCTCTGCCAAAAGAAGGAATTAAATTAAAGTAACCCACGTTAATGTACTAGTAAGGTATTAGGTTTTAAAATATTTGCTAGTCATCTGAAGACAAGTGATAAATCTCACAGTTTCCTTAGATACCTTGTTTAAAGACTTTACCACAACTGAATCTCTGATCTGAAGTATAGCATCCAAGTATATGCTCATGTCAGAAGATCAAGACCAAACTGTCATTACCAACCTCAATATAAGATTTATTTACCCAAATTTCTTTTTCACTCCTATGCTATATACAAATCTACTGCTTGAGTTCTTGATTACACAAATCAAATGTGAACGTATATGCATAATGCATTACATAAATACAGAAGTTAACGTTTTTAAAAGCACATAAATGAATTGTAAATCCTATTGATAATTAGTAAGCTTTAGCTTAGGCCACTTACATGCTTTTAAAACTATTAGGTACAGTGATTTATACATAGAGTGAAATGTTGTAGTCTGTTGTAAATTTCATCTACTGAAGTAGTCTCCTAAGGAATTTACAGATAAATCAATTACCTCAATATCATCAATCAGTTCTTTCTTCCTGCGACGAATATTTAAAAGTTCTTCTCTTTCTTCTATGGAGAGGTCATCAGGCACTGAAATAGAGCAAAATGTAGCCTTTTAAGCATTTACAAACATAACCCATAGCAGAAAACTGAATAAACTTCATTAAGAAAAACAAGTTTACATGGAACTTTTTTTAGTTGGAATTATTTTCAGGAAAAATATTTTCAGAGAAAAAAAAAAACAAATTTACTGAAATTCTATTTTGTAAAATCATAAATAACATAATAGACTAAGGACAGAATCAGTCCTTCAAAAGAAGTCTAGACAATTTAAGGGAGCTTGTTATCATATGATATGTGGTAAGATTTGTCTCTACAGTTAAATTGCCGAAGTCTGGCATCATTCCAGTTATTTTAGTAATGGACCAAAATTTTTCATGTAAGTAAATTATGGTTCAAAATACATTCATCTAAAGAAAAGCCAAGATTATACAAAACTCATTACCAAGATGTGTATCCTAATACTGATTTCACGCATCATAACTGCAAGAGTAACCTTTTACTTGGCTGCTTTTTACCCGTTCGTATCAGACACAGGTAAGTAGAATACTACAGACAGCCCGAACAGCAATTACTTTCCATCAGCTGGATAAACACTTTTGTTCTTTACAAATAAATATGCAGTTATAATCAGTTATTGAACACAGCCTATCACAAAGTTCTGCTTTTGTGTACCACCACTTAAGTGGGTCTGAAGCATTTAAGTCAATTTGAAGTACTCCTTGGCCATGCTAAAACAAATACGTTACCCTGCTGATAAAAAGCACTTGCCTCTGAAGATGCAAACGTTTTCCCGCGTGGTTATCACTCACTCTACCAACAGCCCCTTACCCTGCAGTCTCTGACAACTAACAAAGTTATTTGCACAAAACCTCTGCTTTTCTCGAGCAATCAGATCTTCACCATCAAGAAACTTCTTTGGACATGGATTACACTCACGTATCTGTACAGCACTAGCACATCAGCCACAAACGTTCACCTCTTTTGCCACAATCCTATAACAATTTTAACGCTACCCACTTTATTGGAAATAGCTCCTTATTTATAGAACAGCTTTTCCTTCCAGCTCCAATGGAACAACAACAACAATTTTAAGATGCTCATATGGTTCTGTACCAACAGTAACATCCAACAGTGCAGTCACTTCAGAAGACCAAGGGTTTCTTTTTGTCATACATACATTTAACGGACACAACAGGATCACAAGCAAAGATTCAGCTTGACAAGAGTTTTTTCACTTGGACACTTGAAACATAGCCTCTGTTCAAACCTTAATAATGAAATATATTATTTTTGACATCCAGTGGTTAAGCTCCTTTCCTTCTAGGATTCAAATCATAATATAAAATCCAAATGGCAACAGAGCTTGTTAGACATGAAGTAATTATGGCAAATGATCTCATTTAGCTATTCCAGATACAGACATGATTGAATTATTTCCAGTTTAGACAATTACAGGCTCCTGTTGAAAGAATACTAGACGTGGATGTTTACCTGTTTTTTCCCCTCATCAGATCAGAAACCCAGCCATTTCTAAACATTTCTTTCATGCAAATACTGGTTGATTCTTTTCACATTGAACCTCACACCTTTGTCTCACGTGCACTCAAAGATTCTAACCATCCAAACTCAAGAGATTGTACGCCTGTGTGCACACTGTACCTACACATCAGAGTTATTCCACTTGGTTAACTGAGGACTGAAAACAACAAAACTCAAGTCTGTTACCCAACATTTATTGTTTGCAAGGCAAAACACACATAATCAATCACTCTCCCAGCTGGGAAGTACACTCAAGTATCGTTAAAGCATTTTTGCAGTGTTAGATTAGTAGGTGAAATTAGATTAGATTTTGCAGTAACAGTAAAACCTTCACTTATACGCTTCCTGCCATAACAGAGACTTTGGCTGATCTCACCTTCACCAGTAACTAGCAATACTAATTAGAATGCAAACAGAAAGTGATCTTAAAACTTTCAGTATTTAGTATCCACAGACGGTGCTTCGTTTGCCTTCAAGCTGAGTTACAAAATCAGCTGCTATCACTAACTCCTCCCGAAGCCTAACGGCAGTGAGTGCTGCTGCAGTTCCTTTCCCTTTATGTTACTACCCAGTGAAAGCTTGTAGGTGTGGAATATCTGGGACAAGTGAAATTTCTATTTGAAATCAACATGACTTGTGACAGCTTTCCGTGCTCAGGCTACCCAGTGAAGGAAAAGAAATAAAACACCAAAGTCCTACAGCACTCAGAGACTTGTCTTCTGGGAATGAAAAAAATTCCCTCTGATCACAGCAACAACAGAGAGACAGCCCTCACAACACAATTAATGATACTGTTAGACAAAAAGGAAATAAAGTAAATGGAGTCAGACTGTCTTCTGCGTTAGGAAATAACATCAAGTATCTATCTGCCAGATGAAAGACAAGAAAAATCTGCTGGAAAATAAGATTCTAAGTGCTCTTACAGAGCACTTAGAAGAGAGTACTTAGAGGGAACTCTGCATTACTACAACATCTTTACGTAATGGCATTAGTATCAGAGCCAAAGGACTCCAATACCCTTTGATAAGGATTAAAAAAAAAAAAAAAGGCTAGGAGCTGAGCTGGTCACAGTACCGCTCAGGTTCTAGCCACTGCTGATGCAGTCAGTATTTTAAATCCACTTGCAACAGAGGAGGGAAGCTTTAATTGTAGGAGGTGCACGGTCCTATCACCACCGTAATTTGGCAGGTGGGGAAGATGATACTGAAAGTGTTTGCCTTATTCTCAGCCTTCTTTTGGTTGTGTATCATCACTACCTCTCTTCTACAGCACTTCTGTTGAGGCTGATGAGGAAGTATACCAATGGGCACACCAACTCACCAAGAATGTTTCAGAACAGCCTGTGGGTTGTTACAGCCTGCAATTTCAGAGGCTGCAGGTGTCTGCTCCAGGAGGGTGTGTGGCCTCAGCTGTGGTTGGTGTCCCTCATGTTTCAATTCTCCTTCTTAAAACAAAATTTAACAACAGTATTTCTGTATTTCAATGAAGGTTTTTGATACACCAACACTGCAGGATGTCCCTACCTGATCCGAAAGGAAAAAAAAAAACAGTAGAAAATATTCAACTGCAGCTAAAAAAAATATAAAGAAATATCGCTAATGCAAAATGGCACCCACCATTACTTAAACCTTCTCCTTACAAGTAAGGATCTACTTGTTTTTCACTTCAAATAATCTTTCCCTTTCATTCATCTCTAATGATTCAAAAACAGCTAGAAAACTCAGCATCCTACTTCTAAACAGATAAAACGTTCCCCCAGCAGTAGGGCTGGATGGCAATCAGTCTGTCTCACTGTGTGCAAGATGCCTTCCACAACCTGCGGAGCTGTGGTGCCCAGGTGTTCTTACACAACAGAGCAGAGCTAGTGCTTGCCATGCTTCCAACCTGAAGAGAAAAATACTAATTTATTCAAAAAATTCAAAAACCACAGCCAAAAAGTGTGACATCAAGGCTGATATTAGGCTCATGGAAAGCAAATGTGAGACCAAAGATGCCTGAAGAGTAACCACAGTGCCTTGAAGCATCTCCACAGACTGTACAAGTACTGCAGGTCCGTGCCACGAGGGATATCTGCCCTGAGCACACCGCTTCCATGCAGCTGTGCTGAATGTGCAGGCAAGTGTTCTCTAGCTAGAACACTTGAGATTTTTTTTTAAGCTTGTGTCCATACAACCCTCCACACACAAGTGCTCCTTGAGTGCAGATTACCTATTTGTTCTCTAAAAAAAATTTCCTAGCTCTCTTCTCTGAGTCATTTCCAAGCCTTTTTTTTTTTTTTTTGGTCTTTCACCAATTCTAAACACAAAGTAGACAGGATGGGAGGAGTTACACGAACATTTAAATACTGAAAAAGAACAAAGAGCTGGATGGAAAAGCACTTCGGTATAGTGAACAAACTGGAGTTGCATCATGCTTTTATGCTATCTTCTAATCTTTAAATAAAGACAATGTTCTATTTCTAACGTGAGTCATTCATGAGAAAACCCTTCAGCTCACAAGGGAGAGCCCTTCCTTTTTCTAAAACTTCACAGTTTCAGCTATTACTAAACAGAAAGACAATTTGCCTAGTGATGATTTTACTAGATAGGCACGGCATTGTTGTAAATCCAAATTATATTCCTGGCCAAGTAGTAAAACAGAAGGAAAGACAACAGCATAAATCTTGATAGTACTGAAAAAAAAATGAAGTGATTAAAAAGGACTAAATGGATATTCCAGCTTAGTCCATTTCTGTTAAATTACTGTGACTGAACTAAATATATTTAAATGAATTTCCTGTAAACACTTACCAGAATATGCACTTTTAATGCAAGTTTGTTTACACTACAGGTGTTATCGAAAAACACAATCCCAGAACAAAAACCAAACCGTAGCTTGCCATAGTAATCAGTGTTTTGTCCTGTAGCTGTGATGATGCCACTTCAATCACCTTCCACTATCAGCAACACAAGCACAACATCCAAACACTGGCATTAACTCAGAACTCTGAAGCTTAAAAAGGCACCTTCAGTATTCATTTGTCTCAACAAGTCCTACAAAAAAGCATGGGGAATCAATTCACTTCTCAGATGCTGACACTGAAGGTCAAAAAAATCATCATTAAAAAAAATAAAAGAAATCCAACTGTCAAATGCAAATCAGGAAACAGGAATGTAAAGAAAATTTCTTTACATCACCAACTCTTTTACCTTCGTTTTACATTTTTTGTCCTTCGTTTGTTAAGCATGAAGCAAATTGAATAGTATGACTTAAATGCCATCAATACAAATGCTGCATTTTTGAGCAAGCAGGCACCAAAAATTAAAAATAAGCAAGTCTTCTGCACACTGAGGAAGAACTGCAACAGAGCAACACGCAAAGAACACCCCACAGGTCAGTGCAAATTAGGAATGAATCCCAACATATGAGAAAAAATCCATTACTTCCCAAATCCACATCCCTCATCTTTTCCAGTAGCAAAAATTAAATCCTCTCTAGTGATGTTACATGAACCAACAGAATTCCTGTGTTTGAGAATCTTCCCTTACTAGCCTTTCCCCCAGCATTCACTGGCCAAGTTGTAATGCAGTCTTGCTCCACCACCTCACCTGATTTCAGAGTTCAGTTTCTGAAGAGAACACCAAAATACTCCCTAGCCAGTAAACAAAAAAGTTCCTACAGTATCTATCAATAGATGAAACACTGATTCTCTAGCTCACTTATGAAGAAACCTGACTACCTGACTCAACGAAATTTTGGTTTCGTAAATACTCTCCTCCTACAATGTCAGCCCTGAACGGGTGATAGTAAGCACTTCCATTCCAAGCAAAGAACTTCATTTAGATAGAACAGATAGATTTAATTTTGCTGCTACTCAAGTATCTCACGAGTGCAGACAGTTACACAATACAAGGCTTAAAACTAAACAAACCTATCCTTGCCCATCCACACAATCTGCACAACTGTTTCTTCTGGCCTTTAAAAATAATACACATCCATCCTGAGAACACATCTGATCATCTCAGGACATTTGTCTCAACGGATATGCTCAGGCTACTCTCTTCCTTTCCCCCTACACGCTCCCTTTTTTAAACTTAATTATAGGAACATTTTCCAGCTTTCAGACAAGATGTATAAACAAAGCTGTGACCACTTGTGGCTATTAAAAATTCCACAGACGGTTTTGTAGGAGGACATCCTCCTGCACAGATTTATTTCAGTGTGAAAACGAAACATACCTGCATTAAATTCAATCAGTAAAACTAGATGGATTTGGTTGCCTTTAAAAAATAAAAAAATAAAACCAAACTATCCTACTGCATTAATCTTTGCTACTTAGTCACTGCTGAGCATAGCATAGTAGTGCTCACACGTCCGTTAACAGTGAAAATAAACCTTTACACAATATCCTTTCGCACACAAAATTACCAGTTAGCGGTATGAGGAATTTAGGACCGAGTCCATGGCTCGCAGAGTTATTTTGAGAGTTTTCGGTCATGAGGGATGCTGTGACCAGAAAGCACATAAGCAGCAAAACCCAGAAGAGAGTCTCAAACGCGCATCCATCATTGTAATTGTTTAACTACCGGAAAGCACACCATTACGAGATGTTGCTGAAAACATCTTTCCCTCTAGGACAAGGAGATGCTTTACAAGCAAGTCAGAACTAAGATACCTGTCCTTTGGGGCTTCTAATAATGTGAAAAAGCCCCACTTAATATTAAACCTATTATCACACGAAAACGTGTTTTCAGGAATTTAGAAGAAACAGTTTCCCTCTGACATGACCCACTAAATCTCTTACATTTAGAGATTGGTTTATTTCCTCTGCAGGGTAGGTTTAGTTATACCAGTGATTCCCGTTCAACGTGTTTTTACTGACAAAATAAACAACAGCATAAAAAATTGTAAATATAAAATGCATTTTTATTCTACACAGAAAAGAGACAGCAGGCTAACTGCTGCCAGGTATATAACCGCTTCTTGGAAAAATCAAGCATTATTTGTTATAATGTATAAGAATGACTTCAAATAACACAGAATTATGTTTTTGTCCTGGTCAGAAATACCCACATATAATTTAGTTGGTGTTAACATGCTTAGTCAAGCAGAAAGTAGGCAATTCTGAAGTTGTGCAAAAGCAGGGTCTAAAAAACACTAATTTGGGAAGAAATATATATATATATATATATATATATATATACATAAAAATCAAATCCATGCTATTTACCTGCCTTCCCAAAGCCAGCATTAGGCTTTCACCTATCACACACAGGAGACAGCTGCACATATGCTTACATCTAGAAGGTGTAAAGCACAGTAAATATGTTTCTTGAACTCAATGGAGCAGGAGTTCGTAGCGACCGACTGCAGCATGTGTCTTTACAATCTGCCCATGCTGATAACAGGAGCAACAACAGCTGTAAAGAAACAGGCGAGTGTGCGAAGGCTTTTACAGCTCGCATGGGCAGCTTACCCTCACTGCTCCTACTTGCCCTTCCCAACAGCACTGAAGCACAAATAGGTACAGCTTTACAACAGCTTTCAAATCTTCACCCTGCTAGATAGATATGCCAATAGAAAGAACCAAAGAGCCAACAGCCTTGCTTTTTATTTCCTAATTATGCCACTGACACACATATCTGCCATCTGAAAGCAGTGTTTAAGTTAATGAGCACTTACTTCTCTTTTACCATCCCTGTTATTTTTATGAACAGACAGTACTGAAGACCATGATTACACTACACTTACCTCCTCTACATCTTATATTCACTAATGTACCTTGTCTCATCATTCTGACGCATTTCCATTAGGAAACCAAGTGTTTTGCAAACACAAGTAAAAGAACCACCTTCAAGCAAATGAAGGGGTGTCGTGTGGAGGAAAGAAAAACCACACAACAAGCAGCTCTGCGTGAGTTGCTTTGCCACTTGCTGCTGGATATACAGCCCTGCCTGGATCCCTTCTTGTTCTGGGTTTGTTTTCTGCCAGTTTAGCAAGCCAAATGCTTTCACGCAAGGATCACAGAGCTGCCAAAGCAACAGGCAACGCAAAAGCCCTGGCAGAGGGAGGCACAGGGGGCAGCAACCCTTGAAACATCAGCCAGCCCTAAAAGCAGCTCAGCCCAGCCCTCAAACCCCACCCTCGCAGCCTGTATCCTCTAAATCCTGAAAGTAGTTCAACCTGATATTAAAAATAGATAAGCGTGGATTTCCTTTTAGGCGCATTTTTCTTTTGAAGTCACTCTGCTCCTGCTTCAAGATCAGAAGATGCTTCTAGGCCAACTTCTCTTTTTAAAAGTATGTAAATACAAATCACTGAATATGGAAAGAAAGCTGAGTTTAACTTCACATTCTAGGTCTCTTACCCAAATAAATTAATACTGGCATTAATAACACAGTGTTAAAATACGCATGGTCATGCATATTGAAGAAGTGCAGCAAAATTTTATGCTAACTAATGTGGAAATTGTAACAGGAGATATTGGTCACAACATAGCGGGATGTCTTTTGGGGTGGGTTATTAACAGGTTAGCACATATAGTGGAAATACTACCCAAGTTAGCATGTGCCTTCGTTGGTATGGATTGCCAAGTACAGTTCAAGAAATCTGGCGAATCGCCATTCTGATTACAGTGTGACACCTATATTATACACTGGTAAGTACACCATCACCTTCACATCGCTGTCCTCTTTCAAAAGGGAAAACAACAACACTGAAATAATGCAGGACAAAAGCAATACCTTTGCAGTGCCAAGTACTAAAAGTAAAAATGAATTCCTATATGGTCTTATTGTGTTATTTATATTGCCTTAAAACTTTCTTAGATTTCAGCTTTTAAGCAAAATTACATTTGATTTTCCCCACAGTGAATAAGGGGAAAGGATGATCAGAACCAGCTCTGTGTAGCAACACCACCAGGAAAAATGGAGGTGATATTACGACTCCAAAATTAAGAGGCCTCGAGCCTTTTCTTTACGCTACATCGGATCAACAAAACATTGCCAAACAGAATCAAAAGATTTCTTCCCCATCAATATGTATCCTGCAAGGCAGAGTCTCACAAATATGTAATTTTGGGAGAACTCAATAGTATTTTTCCTCCCCATTGAGCACTCGTTATGCACAAAACCAGAGAAACATAGTTTCTCTTTGTGCTACAGCTGAAATTGAACTCCTTTCCTCTGATGTTTGCATTTGAAAGCCCCCAGTAAGTGTTACTATTAGTGCTAATACAAAATGCAGTCTTTGTAAAAACTGCAGATTCCATATTTCTCTTGTTGACTTTCACAGAAAGATCCAGGTCACAACAAATTCTGTAATTTTGGCTCACATTTCAGCACTCCAGAGTGAGAGACTGATCCAGCAACAATGCCAGGAGAGGCCATGGTAACAGCTGATAGCAAGTTACTTAGCCGCTTGCAACACACAACAGCCACTTTTTAAGTGGGAGTCTTGGGAAACAAATCAGGGTTCCTCCTCAGCGTTATGTAGGTGGTGAAAGCAATAGACCACCGTGCCAAATATGCACAGCTAAATGACACATGAAAGATATCGCCTATTTATTTGAAACCCTTCATTCATTACAGTGCGATGAAAGGGCAGCTGAAGATCACTGGATTTAGCTTGACTACAATAGGAAAACTCCGAAAGTCGAAAATGAAGATTGAGAGTAAGAGTAAGATCCATATAAGTTGCAGAAGCTGCATGTACCTTTTAGTACTTTTTAACATGGGGCACTTATGATTTTGCCCAATAAAAGCATACTGTATCACACAACATACTACCATAAAGACTTATACAAAGAATGGGATGGAAAGGGACTGGATGATCCCATGACTAATTTCTGTGACAGAGCTATTTGCTTCTAATTGAGACAAGCATACAGGCAATGCTGACAGTAATTTAAAAAACTTCAAACAATTGCCAGA
This sequence comes from Heteronetta atricapilla, assembly GCA_011075105.1. Taxonomy (NCBI): domain Eukaryota; kingdom Metazoa; phylum Chordata; class Aves; order Anseriformes; family Anatidae; genus Heteronetta; species Heteronetta atricapilla. The sequence continues at coordinate 7,623,492 of CM021744.1, forward strand.
TGACAAAACTTCAGATAAACAAGGTTTAACAGATTCCCATCAGGTCTTCAGCCGATTGACATTATGCTACACAGCACAAAGACATCATCTAGTTCAAATTCAGGTCACAAAATAAGCAATTATCCACCTTTGTGAGTTATGCTGCATTCTCTTCTAATGTAAAAAGGGAAATGGTTAGCACTTGGCTACCTCCAGGTCATCAGCCACGACCAAAGCCGCTCTCCCCACAGGGCACAGGAGTGGTCACGTACATACATGCTCCCCAGGCAGCATTCAGCACCAGCTACTGATGGAAATCAGGTCATGCACACGGAATACTGAGCAGGCCAGGAAGCTGGATTGCTTGAGCTACTGTTACCGCTGAACAGGGTTTGGCTCCACGTTCACATCAGAGGATACGGGATGATTCCCAGGAATTCAGCATCTCCCACTGGCATGCACCTCCCAGTAGCTACTGCGAGTGACTGGACTAACCACAAACGTCTTGCTTCCAACCTAGGCAGCTTCCAGCTCCAACATCCAAGCATCCTGGACCAAGGACAGGATAATTCCTTCGGAATAGCAGAGATTATTCCATTGTCTGTTGGGTGTGGGAGAAGCAAACAAGAACACACTGATCCTATCAACTTCTGAAAGGACACTTTGAGAAGAAACAAATTTTGCAGCGATGTTTTTCAGCTCTGCCCTTACCACAGCACCCCCAGCTAGAGGTGAGGAAAGCACAGGCTGGCTCGCACCTACGTTTCATAGGTCAGACCTGGAAAAAGGCTCAAAAAGCAAGCACACCAGAGCTGTATCAGACATTCCTGTCAGATCCATTTTGAGTCGCAGCATGGAAAATCGACAGGAATGTCACTGAGCAGCTGCAGGGGGGTCCCAGAGGGCAGACCCCACAGCCGCCCACCAGCAGTACCCTCAAATCCTGCTTCAGATGCGGGTGCAGTTCACCAGACCTACCGTGCTCCCAGCACAATATTTGGGGCTCAAGCCGTCTTGCTGTCATAATTTTCCAGTAACATCTACTCTTGGCAACGAGGGAGCTGCTCTCTGTACTTCACTCATTAGTGGAGAACATTAGTCAGTTACTTATGATTGTTGGCTCTTTCTAAAGCACACAAATCCAATTTTCAGAAAAAGCAAGGGAAAATTCATCCTTCCCCTTCCCCCACCCCTGCCTGAGACAGCTCTGGAGTTAGATTTCAGAAGCAATATTTATTGCAGAAGCTTTCTATTTATTCATTTTCCAAGATCAGTTGCAGGCTAAAGGAAGCGGAGCAAATGCTGGATCAGAAAGCAGTCTTCGTTCTCCAAAGAACGTCTCCAGACAGCAACCAGAGCGGCATGGTAGGACTACTCACGCATCAAACGACTGCTCAAGTAGCATTTACTTTCCCCCAAAAGAAGATTGAGCTCTAGGGTACACAATGGGTACCTGACACTGCAAACTATCACAGTTCTTGTGGTCTCGTCCAAAAAATCAACCCTGATACCTGCTACGGAAACTGCTGAGCTGCAATATCTGAACGAAAATGCACTTTAGGTCACACAGTATTTTACTCTTGGTCATCTTCAGCTCCAATTGTTCCAGTATCTTGCTATGACATCAACAGGCCTGTTGGCCACGTGCCCAAGAGGTCAGGAATTTATTCACAGGTTTCTTAGTGAAGGAATAGTAAGGTTTAGTTTAAGACTGTAAAGCATTTTCAAATTCCTCACACAGGAGTATATTTAGCATTTGTAAATTGTTGGTTGCCATCACTCTGTGCAACAATTAGCTTGACAGGTCACTAATCCAGATATAAAAGAGCTTTTTCTCTGGTTCACTGATAAGAAGTTTGCTGGATGGATCACTTACTGTAAGGTCAAACCCATGCTCTCCCATTCTTAGCTTGGCAAAAGACCATCGGTAGTTTATACCAAATCTGGCTCATCATACTTCTAAAATAAAGCACATTCAGTTTGAATATGCTTTTAAAGAGACTGAATACATTTTATTTATTTTTTAGTGTAGACATAAGTTCTATGTAGAAAAAATATTTTTTTCGTACTTCAAGCAGACCCTCTGGCACTCCAAGCAAAAACTCCTTTGAATAAATACATTCTTCTATTTAATCTTTTCCAAACAGTTTCAGTCAGATCTGCCAAAATAGTACATTGCACTTTCTAGGCTCTTTTTTCTGCCTAATATTGACAAAAAAGTCACTGCATTCCTTCCAGAGATCAATGAAAAATAATCTGAACATGTATTTTTGTACTTTATTTAGTCATTTTTCCTCAGCTAAGTGCTTAACAAGAAACAATCTGTATCCCTACAACAACTTCAAAGATCTAAGCAATTAATTTCTACGACTCTCTCTTTCTCAGACTTACAGCACGTTAAATTCAGCATTTTCCCTGAAACTGAAGAGAGAAAGGTTTACAAAGCTTTAAGTAACTAACTGGCATTCAACCCCGACCTCTTTCCAAATCCATCGACTCCTGCTGCTCCTATTTATAAACATTCTTACTCAGATTTCCACTTCATCCTGCCATGCTCAAATAGCAAACATTTTTGTCGATTAGGAAACAACTGAATGGGACCAAATGCTTTATTTCTGTTACCACTCACCACAACGCAAAAGGTACCAATAAAAGATAGCCCTTCCTGCTAAACTTGTAATACATAAAGCAAATACTGTTGTCTTTAACTGCAGATACCAGCTTCATAAGACAATGTGGTTATATATAGCTTCTGAGAAGCAAATTTCCAAAGAGCTCGTTGCTCCCTTCGGAGCAGTGCTGTACCTGGCACGAGCTCTCAGTACACAAAGACAAACTTTGTGTAAGGCTGAAAAAAATCTGACTCGATATTAACAGTCGCAATCATCCTAATTTTGCCTAAGGGCAACCAGAAATACCAAGTTGAAATTCTGCTGAGCACTCTGCGCCAACAGGGTGTTTGTCTGCACCTCCGTGGGCACTGCTAGCAAGGGGCGTAGGGAGAAGACGTGTTCACCCTGTGCAGAGACCCTTCCAACTTTCACAAACGGGCAGTACGGCACTGGGTACAAAACACTCAGTGAATGCCATTTGCTTGCAATCTCTTCATTAAGTATTTTTTGCCCACTGAGAAAGGCAGTTGCTAATAACAATGGTGGCATTATTAAGCATAGGTTTTTCCTACCAAGTCACCTAATCCCAACAGCATACGGCCACGTAGAGAGCAGTCTGCATCACATCAAAATTATACAAAAGCTAGTTTAGAAAGATTCTTCAATTACAGCATCCGCCCTACCATCTCTTCAGTGTCTGAACAGGTTTGGACCTTCAACTTTGCTAAAGTATCTGAAGCACAACCAGAAAACCCTAATGTCACATCCACAGACATCCAGCCAGTATCTCTAAACATTCAAAAACTAATTCTGAAAGATTACATTTGGATCCTTAAAGAAAAATTGCTCTTATACAAATTTTGAATCAGGCTGTTAGAAAACATGAGATGCTTCCACTTGTCTCTGCAGTTGTAAACCTTTGTGATGAACTCTGCTCTAACGGAAACTTTTTCCTGAATTTTCCTGCAGTCGTAGTTTAAAAAAATGCCTTCCCATATGCCAAAGAAACACAAAGCGTAATTAATGGCAAACTATCAATGGAAGTCTAGCCATCCTGCATTGTTCCAGCTAAGAACTTATGAGCTCACTAATGAAATCTAAAAATACACCCCACTGATTGAATGGCGATACACACGTTTTCACTAAGTACCGCGACACGCAACTTTGCATGGCACACATAATGTGTTCATACTGAATAGATGACATAGCTTCCATAAGAATTAATGGCAATGGAAAAAGACAACTTATACAGACCCGCAGAATATAATCACTACATTGTTCATTAATCCCTGCCACCACTGTTAACTCTATTCCAGAAAGTCTCGAGAGGAAGCAAGATATAGCAGCAAAGGCTGAGGAACGTCCAGCTGCAAGGGGGTGGGAGGGAAAGGAAGCAGACTGATTAGTTGAAGAGATTTATTGTATGTGCATATTCTATGTTAAAATTCATTATCTACAACAACAAATTTTTTGGAGTCATTTAACTGTTCTCAATTCAAATACAGGAAAATGCTATCAGGCTAACATGTGTTTGTTCAGCACGAAACCCTTTCTTTAAAATGTAAAATGAGGTTGTGAAAAGCCAAGGCTTTCACAGAATTATCATACAATTATTTCAGTAAAGTGAGAAGGACCTTCTGATGATTTTCGAATGTGACAGGATAACTTCTAAGTCCATATGAGTTCCAGAAAAAAATAAAAAGTGTAACAAATTTTAAAAAAATGCAGCATTCTCTTTCTCTCTTTCAAGACATTATTATACTGCCTTCTTCAATTTAGCTGGCATATTTCATTCTCTAGGCAACAATGCTTCCTGAATTTCCTTTCAAATACACCACAAATGTAGCCAAAGCATCCTGAAGCATAGTTCCTTATTCTAATTGCTGTATTTTAGTGGCCTTTGACACAGACAGAGTCTACATACAACCAATTTTGCAAAAGACAGGCATTCTACAATCAGGCATTCTGGCATTAGGCATTCTACAATTCAAGATTGTAACACCTGTTCAGACCAACTCTGAATACCATTCTTGCAAAACAAAATGAAGCAATACTGGTAATTTAATCACTACAATGTTGGAAAAAAAGTTATTTACACACACTAATTGCAGGTATAATATTGTATTTAAAAATAAGATAAAACACGGGTGCTCAGGACAGGAATCCATCTCAACAAAGCCCAAACATTGCTATGCAATATATGACACCCAGTGCAGTAACACTGCAAAATGATTCTCATTTATTTGCTTAATTAAAAAGAAGAAATAAATGCCATATAGAAAAAGAAATTTGGTTGTGGGTTTACAAAATGTGCTTAGTCACCACGTAGATAATCACCACGTTGATAGTCACCAATCAACCACGTAGATTCGGTCACCATACAAACAAAACCAACTGTTACTGCCACTTACCCATGGAGTGCAGCAATCCTACCACAGAACAAAACTTCCTCATCCTTAACATTGACTTTGGTGAGCAAGTACAAGAACTCCAAAGATCATTACATCTTACATAGCTGCATGGACAGCATAGGGATTTCTACATTGCAATTGATTTGCTTCAGAAGTATTGTGCCTTCAAAGCATACCATTTTGTCCACATTTCACTTCCACTTTGAAGTCATAGATCAGCTCCTACTAGTTCTGGAAGGAAAATAAATCGTTGTTATTGTTGTTATGTTCTAGCATCGTGGGGTGAAATGCCAGGTTGTCTGGCAAGCCAGCAGGCTCACCACAAATCTTTTTTTTTCTCTTTTTTTTTTAAACAAAAGAATTAGTAAGGTGTATACAATAATATTTTCCAAAATTATGCTGTAGACTGTGGTTATGTTTTAAAATTCCTCTATCACTAATAATGTAACTTATAATATTTCAAGCTAGTTCTTCCAGTCAATTAGGACTTATTTGTATACTATTGTTATTAAACTTATTAGTTTGACTAACATAATTACAAAGTGATTGAGTAACTACATTCAAAATTAAAGACTCAGTGGCAGTAACAGAATTCTCAAGTTTAGTAGCCATTTGATGGACTCCAGTCGCAAATTTAGTGTGGAAGAAAGATCTGAAAGGCAGGCAGAAACCTAACAGCCACTGCAGTTCTACCGTGCATCATTGGTCCCAAGTAACTCATGTACAGGATACGCTGGCTCAGTTATAAAGAAACTCAAGAAATTTGACCTTTTTAACAAAGAAAAAAAGAAACAGAAATTGTTTTGAAATAATAAAGGATGCATTATTTTGGTCATCCTTAAGTATTCTCACATTCCATGTACCTACTGTATTTCTCACTCATTTTGTTTAATCTGGATCCAAACCATCACCTACATACTTGGAAGCACAAAATATACTGAAGGGAAGCTGAACTCTGAATAAAAATATTAGGTTTCTCGCCCCCTTAAATACTTAAGCTTTGTAAAACAAAGACTAGTGAAACACAGCATAAGTGAAGTTAGCAAAATCAAAACTGTTCAATGAACATTGTAGAACTCATTAAATATCGTACCAATACTTAAAGACAGAAAAGGATTTTGTTTCAACTAAATCTTGTACTAGGAGTGATAACTTGATACCTTCTTCTAAAAGTAATCTAAAAGTATGGCTACCTTCCCATTCCATTCAGGCAACTTTATTTCTTTAAAAAAAAAAAAATCCTAGATGACTTAAAGTCTACAGCAAAATCTGAAGGCGTTTAAGTATTTCAGGATGGGATTTATGGCAGAGTTCTGAAATGGATACTCCTAGTTCCTGTTGCTTTTACTGGAATATTTTTATAGAGAGTCACTTTTTTCCCACCCTGCCCTTTTCCTTTACTGAATTTCCACACAATAACTTAGATTTGACCATCACCGGACATCTGAACAACAATAAAAAAAAGTTACAGCTGGATCCTGTATTAGTTCCAGCTGCATAGGATCTCTGGCTGCGTTCACAAAACAAGAAAGCCAATAGGAAAACAGTAGGAGAATTTCTTTTAGCAGCTTAACTTTGAATAAATTGCTTTTCCATATGCTACTACAACAAACTATTTTACTACTCGATGCAAACTGAAATTATTCTATTTTTCATCCCCTTTTTTTTTAAAAAAAAAATCCTTCTTCAAAAACCTTTACTACAAAATGCCAGAAAATAATCATCTCCATATGGTCTTTCAAGTCTAACATACCACAATGGATGTATCTGCCAAGTCCACCCACCCACAGGCTCCATAAACTTTAGAGTATTATTTGTATTTAATTTGGATTACCGATTTCACCCAACCTTTCCCCTTTATAATACATGTTTCTTTTTCAAGCTTGCAACACAGGTAGAAAATACAAAAAGAAAATGAGCTTTCAGCAATTAAGAACAATGACATAACATGTACTCTCTACACTTATCACTGAATTCATAGTGGAAGGACTTAAGCTAGCCTTCTTTTTATGTTTGCACTTATAAAATATCACCTAATCTTTTAAAACATTCATGTGAGACTATGTCATTTATTGGTACAAAACCAAGACTAAACACTGCAGTCCTTCCAACTTACAGAGCAGAAAATGAGGGTGAAGAAAGATGTATTTTGATTTCAAAAACACTTGGGGGGAAGTTTCCTCTCATATATTTAAAAAAGAAAGTTACTATATTTAATGCACAAAAATGCACTTCCTATAGCAAAAAAAAAAAAAAAATCAGCTCCATATGCTCCATTTATCTGTCCTGAGCACACCACCTCCAGCAAACTGCAGTGTCACAGGCTGCCCAGAAAGGCTGACCTCAAGTCACACACAGGAGTTCAGCTTGAGAACCAGGTTGGGATTCCCAGCCTGCAGAATTCACCAGCATCAGCTGCGCTAAGAAACAGCAAACCAGTCATATACCTGAAAGCCTTTAATCTCTCCCTTCTGTGGCTGGAATCATTCTCATAGACAAAACAGTCATTTCTCTAACTTTGCATCCGACTAACCTTGGCTTCCAGTTTCAAATTCCACTTCAGAAACAGTTTCTATACAAACTGCAATTCAGAAGTAGCAGCACAAGGAAAAAAACACACAGATATTCTCCTTGTCCCCAGATGAATGCTGGATTCCTCTTTAGAAGTGTTGCAGGTACAGAAAGTAATAATCTGAGTAACTAGAAGGGCAGTGCAATAGGTCAGAAGTGACTTGCAGAAGAGCGGGTTAAAACAGAAATTTACTTTTGAGACTATAAACATACACTTCCATAACATGATGTGCCCATGAACGCGTTACGTGACGGATACCACATCCAAAATGAGTCCTCCCCAGTTAGCATGTACCAGGGTTACGCCACAGTTTCCTCCAGGCTGAGCGAGGCTCCTGACGGCGAGCTCCCCAAACACCGAGTGCTTGGTTTGGGCAGGGTCCAAGCAGGATCCTTTCAGTCAAAGGGAAAACCACACAGAAAAGAGAGAAAGAGAACCAAAAATGGAGAAAAAAAAGGCAGAACCACAAAAAGATGCACAGATACGTTTACCTACCCCAAGCAATCAAGTCCATAGATCTGTGAGGGATCACTAGCCAGCACGGCCTGTACACAACAGCTCCTGTGTAGGCAACTCCGAGCGGCCAAGCACATACATGCACAAGAAAAGGGGCAGCTCCCTAGGGCTTCTCAAGGACTCAAGGCTGTCCTACACAGGACCAAGCCCCTGGCCTGAAGATGGGAGGATTTTCATGGTAAGAAAATGCATTTAATTTGCAAGGTTCTTCCCAAGGGAGGGAGTTGCTCCGTACCAGAGCCACCAGCGCTTCTTGCAGCCACTTGGTTTAACCTCCACTTCTTGGGAAAGCCTTCCCTCGCAGCCCCCAGTTGTGGGATACAGTCACAAAAACACGCAGCAGTTTCACAAATTCAAAAATGGCATTTGCAAGTTGTCAAAGTTGTACTCGGGGAGAATACACAGCCTGGTGGGAAAATTCCTCTTCAGTCGATTTGAATGACGAGGCAGGAAGTTCATTAGTCCATGCTTACATGAGTGAGAATAAAAGAAAAAAAGTACTCAAAATCTGACTACTGAATATAAGAAATGCTACTTTACGCGACAATAATCCCTTATTTTGTAATATGTGGCTACAAATGCCCCTTTTGCCTATTCCCCTCTCTTGTGCATGCCTTATGAGGCAACAGGACCCATTCGGGTCAGAAGCTGACCCTCCAGACAACGTTTCTTATGAGCTAAACAAAGATCTTATTAAGGAACATGATATTTACAATATATGAAAGCAAAAATGTAACAGCAAATAAAGGCTTCTGAAAACTTGGGAATCAAGCAGGAAAACAACCTGGATGGTATTTAGCACTCCAAATCAGATGGTACAAACACACACCTCCATGCTGGAAGTTACACTGCCTATTAATGAGGCTCTTGTATAAAAACGGAGAGGTGACTCACTAAATGATTACATCTCACTGTGCCTTTCACAGAAAGCAGCAAGAGTCAGTTTCCCTGCTTGCACATGCCAATTTTTTTCAGCCTTTTTTTGCGTGTGCATGTGTGTGAGAACAGGAGAGAGACAGGATACATTTCTTTTCCTCCCCATCTACTCCTTCTGCCAAACGACGTCTTGCGTACCACTCCATTTCAATGTAATTTGACTGAAGGGTGGATATTACAAGCCTTGTGAGAACTGGTAACTGGCTAGGGGAGACACCAACATGAATTCCCACAGTGGCTGCTCAGCCACTCCTGCACCCCGAGAGGCAGCAGACAGCGAACGAATTTGCAGACGCGCTCTACGTGGCCACCCTGCACGAACCCTGCTCCAAACCAGCTGCAGAAAATCACATTATTATGCAGATAAATGCATGGGGAACGAGGCCAGAAATAGAATACCGTAAGGAGTAGATGCATGGTATGTCTCTGGAGACATGAAAAAGATTCAGGACTCCTAGGAGAGAAGGCAAAGCTTTAGAGATACCAGACCATTTCCATAGACTTGGGTTTCATCATTTTCATACAACTTGCTTGTTTTCTTCAAAAAGTTCAAGGTATTTCACCTAAAAATCAGCAACTGTTTTCTCCTTTGGTATTAAGGACCCACAGCAGCTCCTCACAATCCAACAAGGCTGCTAGATCTGATATGGAAAGCCAGATCCGAACTCAGATTCGATCCTCACAAACAAACTTACCTCCAAACCTTGTTTTAAATAGAATTTTCTTCTGAAATTCAGAAGAATTATTAATCAATAGTCTCACAGTAAAATCTATCCTTCACAAATCTTCTGTACTCCTGGCATAAGCTATTTCTTCTTAAAATAAACAGAGCATCTTAAAATGAGGCTAATTAGTAAAGCCATGCCAAGACGTCCAACCTACTGAAAAATTAGACCAAAGATCTCCAGTACTTCATGTCCTGGTTGCGATTTCACAAGCTTCCAGCTTTCTGCATTTCCTGTTAAACTCCACGAGACCCTACTGAATTTGTCAAAGAAATGTTTGTTTGTTTTCTGGGAAATATTAGATAATGTCTGTATTTGCCTTTTTGCACGTCAACTCATATTGGAAAAGCTACCCACTTATATCCTACCTACATACAAATAGATAGCAGAACTTCAACAGAGCTGTGGAAGCAGCTATGTATCGTTGCTTGTTTGTTTAATAAAACTTTATAATACTAAATAACGGGCTTAAAGAACTTCAGAAAGTAATGAAATAAATGTGACACAGATGTTCACCAAAAAAAAAGAACAAGAATGTTTTTACTTCATAGCAACCAAATAGGTCAAGCCATTTCCTTCTCCAGGCAAATCTCAGAGGACCACAAAACACATGGTTTTCTAGTGGATTTTGTGTGTCTATCCCACTAAAAGGAAATACTGTTGTCCAAAAAATTTGCAATACTAAGTTTTCCCATGAAATTGTTGGAATTAAAAGAAGGAAGTTATATGCAATTAAAAACAATTTGCTAGACGCTAAAGTTAAACAAATGGTATATAATTAAACCCACTTTTACTATCTAAGTCGCATACCTTTCCTATACAACACACTGCTTTAAACGAATGCGCAGTGAAGAACTCAGAAAAACCACTCATGGCTGTTCACATGAAGTTTTCTTTGCCTCTATGAATATTAAAGTAAAATATCACAAGTTCTTCACCTCCATGGGATTGTGGCCCTACAGCCCTGCAAGCTGACAAGCTTTCCCTGCAGACTTGCTGCTAAGGGCTTAATTTTATCCTCAGTGAAAGAAGCCCCTGGTCAACGCGTCCAAACTCTTCACTACAATGAATGCAATCTTTCAGTACCTGCTTAAGTACTCATGAACAGGAAGACAAAGCAAGGCAGACATCCTTAACTTTCACTTTTCCTTAAAAAGGTGGAAAGGATTCCCACAGATAGCTTCAGTCGCCACGAGACACTACCCCACGTGCTGCCTAGCCCCGTGCAGAAGCATACAGAAAGCGTAGTGTGGGATCCCATAACCAGATTAAATTTATTCATGCACTCAAACAGGAAAACAAATGTTGCGTAGGAACATGCAAGTTATTTCCTAACTTGAGGAGTAAGATTGCAAAAGTGTTCAAAAGGTTTTGCATTGCCTTTTTAATGCCATTTTTGTACAACTTTTCTACTGACTTTTTAAAGAAAGAAATAATAAATTCTAACATCTGATTATTTCCTTGTCGATAACCACTCAGGATGCTGGTGTGCACCCATGGACACTAAGAAAGATGGTGGAAACAACATTAACAGCTCTGGTTTAGACTCATTAAACTTAAGATGACAATTACGCAATCTTAACATCTTAACCAAGGCAGCATTTTAGCTGGGACAGATGGCACTGGATCCAGAGCAGACCGTGTATGCTGCGAGTCTTCCCTTTAAACACAATAGTTTGATTTCTATTTGCAAATTTGATTGTTCAGAACAAGGTTTAGGGATGAAGAGCATTAAGGCAAGCACAGGAGCCTGCAAAACTTCACAAAAATTTGGAAGCAGAAAGATGAACTTCCATATGAGAAAGTGATTAACAAGATCGGAGGGGAGTAAGGAGACAACAGTGAGGGAAGCCAAGAAAGAGCAGGATTTCAAAAAGAAAAGTATAGTAAACAATACTAGAGGCAGCTGGCAGGACAAAGAGGAGGAAGGGAATGTACTGAGTACGAGGGGTCAGGACAAGTGTGGAAAGGACCTAGGATGAACCTGGAGGAGATGCTCTTCAGACGGCGACTGCAAACAGCTCATTCGATGACTTCCAACATGAAAAGGAGATGGGGCAGTAGTTCAACAAGAAAATGAGGCCAAAGACGGGGTGCAAAAAGAAACAGACCAAAGCATGTTTGCACTGGGAGGGAAAGGAAGCAAGCAAAAGATAGAAGCAGATAAGATGGAGCTCCAGTATAAGCGAAACAGCTTAAGGCAAGAGATCAAACTTTTCTATAATGCTAGCAAGGGAGAGACACAGGTGGAAAAGACAGCAAGCAGAAGAAACTGCAGGACAGACACACCTTATTTCATCAATTTTCCCTTGGAAAGTGTTCAAAATCCTATAAAGAAAGAAGGGGAGGCAATAAACACGATGAGATTGAAAGATTTGATGTGAACCGCGGGATGTACCTTGGAAAACCCTGTGCTGCCCCTCAACTGGTAAAAGCTTTTATGGAACCACTGATATTAAAAGACTGCAATATCCATCTTGTAACAGCAGCACATGGGGAGCCCCCTTTCACGTGGCTATTACTGTGATTCCCAGACACAGTTCTGCAAAGAACGCTCTTTTCCTCTCAGTAAATCCTACAGGTGTTTGGTTTTTTTTCCTAGATGTAGTAATACATAGATGCTATGTTATAGGCATGCTGTTCCACTAAAATCCACGCCATCCAATCCATGCTTGTATGGCTGTGCACCAGACACCAAATACTACTTAATTTGTCAAGTTTGGCAACCTCTGGAAATTTTGTCAGCAAAAATTTAATGTTTTCTTCTAAGGCACAGCTAAGAATATTGAATGTTAGGCTCAGAAAAAAAAAAAAAAAAAAAAAAAAAGTGTTATTGCAATTAAGATGCCCATTTTCCAATACCATTATAAATTATATTAATGATTACATTGTAAATACTAGCATATTTGAAGCTAAAAATTAAGATCTTATTGAACCAATGGGTAGCCTGTATAAATGTGAAGTAGGTTGAGCACGGAGAAATATTTATTTCAGCAAACAGTGACTTAGTGTGAAGCACTGCTGGCTAACAGAAGACATTTATGTTGTTTAACTTTGTGCTGTGTCCCCAAATCTGCTCTTTTTCCTCTTCCTAGAATTCCTATATGTTGTTAGTCTAACACTCAGGTGCAATTTTATATTCTTGGCACTTCCCCAGTGTTATTTAAAGCTACAAGCCTTCCTCCAAAGAACTTCTGGGACAACTTTTAAAACCACCAGTACAAGTTATCCACTTTGATGAGTCTGGAGTGAAACATGTTTAACATTCCTCTATGCTAAATAAATTCTTTATTTCATGAGTTTCTTTTATTATAAACAAAACATGCAGATTTAGTCTCAAATGCAGAGCAAACATCCAGAACCATGCACAGGCCACATGGATTTTTCTGTCTGTAACATCTACCGTTGAAAGACACAACAATGCTCAAAAAACAAAGCAACAATAAGAAAAAAAAGAACTAGTCCAGAGGTTACTGCCTGAAGTTGAAAATACATATCTATATATATAACAATTATTTTTTAAAACATTTTTTCTAAGAAGAAAATGGTTTTTCTTACATTTAACAGATTTTGCCTATAAACGTGTAACTGCTTTGCCATGCAGAAGAACAGAAGTCATCTTGCTAAATTTGGTTTGGCAGCAAATCTATTCTTCTGAGTCTTCTGCAAGACGATCTGGTAACTTGGTCTAATTCCTCATGAGCGCCTGTCTGCATAATAGAAATCAAAGTGCTACCTGGCACCGTCACTGCAAGTCAGGCCAACTAGCACAGCCTGGCAACCGAACTGCTCTAACCCCCTCAAAAAAGCTTCACGATTTGGGAATAAAGAACAGAGCTTGGGGAACAGTATGGAAACATCGCTGTCATAGTCAGTGCCATTTTTTTATATATTTGTTCAGTAGAAATAAGATTTTAACCTTCTTGCATGTCTATTTAGAGCCTTTCATGGAGATAGCCTCAAACAAGCACACATACACAAGTCACTACGTACTTGATCTTTTAGGTTTTTCTAAGAAGACCAGCACCAAGTTGGATTTAGGTGACTACGAAGCAACTGAACAACTCAAATCCAGGGAAACAAAGGGAGAACTATTCCAGCCTGCCTTCTACACACCTGCTGCAACATTCAATGTAAAGATCTGGGTTCAATGGTATCACCCCTGTTTAACAGTAAGCGTGTTAGAAAAGCCTCAGTCAGATCACAAAACATGTGATTTTAAACCAAGCGAGGAGAGGGAGGGGGAGAAATTTCCTGGATCAAGTGAACCACAGAGATATTTTAATCAGAACACAAAAGATGGCTGAGACAAACACCAACTGACTTGGATCATATCACATCAATAATCCACGCACACAGCCTCCACTGAAATCAATGGGAGGTTTGTGTGTAAGTGGCTTGCATAAAATAAATGCATGCCCCCATTTAGACTCCAGAGAAGAGAGAAAACACAGAGAACAATTCCTGCAATTAACATTTCTCTTCCGTCAAGTGTTTCTAAAATAATAAATCCCAGCTTTACATAGCTCTGCTGTCATTCACAGTTTTTACAAGAGGTGGCAAAATAAGTGACCCCATTTGACAACTAAGGGATCTGAAGCATCAGATGCAAATTACACAGAAGAGCAGGGCAGCAGGCAGAACTGAACTGGGAATAGCAGTTTACCTTATGAATCACAGTGTAACGTCCTAGATATTTAGATGCTTATCTAGATCAAGCCTCTAATTAGGGTGATACCATGCAGTCCTCAAATAATTGTGCGCACTTCCTAAAGTACCTGTGCACATCGATAAGCTCAGCTTTATGAGTCTGCTGGTTAATCGTGAATTTTTGAGCACTGGTGGTGTCCTGCAGAGGTTCAAATGCTGGGCAGCCCTGCTCAGACGCCCTTGGCAGCCCACGACTCTCAGTACTTAGTGGCACTAAAGCATTTTAAAATCGGTTATCAAATCAACACTTTTCACATGCTTTCTATTGTTTAGAAAGAAGAAAAAAATTACTCTTAATTCAAAACAATTCATTAGCTGGAAATGATCTAACTAATCCTGGTGTTCCAAATTGACTGTGTTCCATAAGAAAAAGCCAGACAGGATCTCTGGTCAGGAAAAAAAGTTCAATACTCACAAGAAATTAGTGTAACATTAAGTACTGGTTAAAAATAATAATAATTAGTCTACAATTGTTTTACAACAAAGCCAAGTAGGAACATAAACTATTCTTTTCTGACAAAAAGCAACACGTTTATTAATGATATAAAGTTATAAATAATAGCTTCATTTGCACTCTACATGAAAATCTGATGTCTTCATCCACAAAACCAGCCTTCAAAGCAATACAGACCAGCTCCTCCCGAGCTTCCATCTTTTTCCTCCTGTGAAAACGCAACTCTGAAACACTTAACACCTTCTGAAAGGTGATTCTCAATTCAGCAAGAGGTCCACTTGCTAGTCTAAGCCTTGCACGTGGGCAGGTACTACACTGCACAGGGTTCGTGCCGACAGCAGGCATGGTCATCTCCTGTTACTACAGATCTAAGTCCATAACACTGTGAAAACATGTTTTGAGTTGAGTGAATTTTCTGGCCTTTATAATTACACTGTTCAATTGTTCCCAATGACATTTTTTAGAGGAAGACTGCCTTGTTTTGTTATTTGGTTTCCTTTTTCAGATTTTTATTTTAAGACTTAAGCCCAACACTAACCAAGGGACAGAGGTGCCTGCTGAGATGTGGCCGTGCTTACAGATGACTCTTTGAATTATTTTTCTGATTCATCACACTTTTTTTTTTTCAAGTTGTCAAAACAAACACCACACCCACTTGATTTCCGAGTTCTAGGTAATTATATTTAGAATTAGCAATCACCGTGTAACTATTAATCATACAAGGCTTAGCCATTACTTTACCTATCTAGAAATAAAGCAACACGTTCAAACGCAGGCAGTTTAGTGCTTTATTCAGGAGAGATCCCCACTGCTCTTCACTCCGAACCATGCCACTGATGCAGACGGCCACAGTCGCAGCAGCGAATATAGGGCACTGCATTGAGCCCGTGCCTCTGCCCCAGGGCAGGACCGGCTGCTCCTCAGCACCATTAGCACTGGCGGCACCCAAGAGCTGGGTGTTCCAGACACAAGCTTTACACACGTGCTCCCAACGTGAAAATCACACGAGGAAGAAAGCTGCAGAAGCTGCAGATCCTGGAAGCGGGATGGTACACAGCCCCGTCTCCTAACGATTAAGAATTGAGACTAAAAAAGCTCCCCCAGGACGCGAGCCCTGGCTTTCTGAAGGCAGGCTTTGGGAGCACTCACACCGCTGCCTTCAGGCTCGGTTCACCTTGTTCAAACTGGCCGAACCACTCCGTGATTATCACCGAGCCGCCACGAAGATGACACACACACATACACTCGCAGCAGCCCTCACAGAACATAATTACCCTTTTCACCGCCCGCTGCCAGCCGCGTACTTTTCCCCCCTCCTCCCCAGCAGCTGCACCGGGGCAGCGCAGCGATGTCGCCGGGCGGGAGCGCAGCCAGGAGTGGTGCCGGCCCCCGGTGAGGGCCGGGGACCCAGGGCCGCCGCCCTCCCCACTCCATGCCCAGCTCCCAGAGCCTCCGGTCCGACCCCGCCGGCCGCGGGGCGCCGAGCCAGCCCCCGGCGGTCCGCCGAGCACAGGCGCCAGCCCCCGCGCCCGGCCGCGGTCTCCTTCCCCTCAGCTCCCGCGGAGCGGGACGGGGGAAACGTCCCGGGCTCGGCGGCGGCCCCCAGCCCGGGCTCGGGGCTCCCCGGCCACGAACGCGGGTGTCCCCCCGCGCCCCCCCCGGCACCACTCACCGCCGCCACCCCCGCCGCCCTCTTCGTCCATGTTGGGGCCGCAGGCAGGGCGCTCCGCAACGGCCGCGGCTGAGGGAGGCCCGGGGCTCGCTCCACCCGCTTGGCGCCTTTCTTGGCCGCTGCTCTTCCTCCTCCTCCTCCTCCTCCTCCGCCTGCCCTGCCCCGTCCCTCTCCGCCCAGCCTTGCCTCAGCCCAGCAGCAGCCGCAGCCTCGGCCCAGCCGCCCGCCCCTCTCATGTGACGGGCGGCGGAGGGAAGGCAGGCCCGGCCGGCTCTCTGCCGCCGCCCCCCGCCACCTCTCCCCCTCAGGGAAAGGCAGCTCGCCCGCCGTGCCCCCCCGGGCCGAGGTGCCGCCCTCCTGCCCTCTGGCCCTCTGGGTGTTCCCGGCAGGTTTGGCCTGGCGGAGTTGAGGCCACGCAGAAGCATTCCCTTGGGGGCGACGGTGGGAAGGGCTGAGGGGAGCCGTCGTGCTGGGTATCGCTATGGCCGGGGTGTCTTCTGGGCTCTGTGGTAGCCAGAAAATGTCTGCAGAGTCGTTCCAAGGTGTCTGTGAGGGGAGAACGGTGACAGGGAGATGACAGGAAGGTGAGGGGTGAGAGCTGGGCTGGTGTCACGCTGTCAAGGGGGACGAGGTGGGTGGAAGTGTCTGAAAAGGAGCCTGAGGCTCATGGTGTCTGTGCTCGTTTCTTCTGCAGCCTTGCTTGCTCCTGATGCTTTGGTCTGGTGCTGGAGAGATGCTGGATGCTTCCCCTGCTGCAGTGGTCATGAAGTTTTGTGTATAAATGGGACTGCTTCATACGCAGCAGGGGGTTTTGCCTGGTACGTATTGTCTCTTTGGTAAGGGAAAAGATTTTCCTGCTTACGGATATGGGACTCAAATATTTGTGGGACTTCCTAAGTCCTTGCTAAAGATCGTCAGGGCGATACCACGGCGGTCAGGATATCAGCCGCCTCCAAAGTCTGTAAAGGTAAGCAGAAGTGTGCTGGCACAGACCAGTCTTCCTTCCTTCCCAGGCACCACCCCGCTTTATTTTTTAAAAGCTTTGGTGTCAAAATTTTATTCAGAGAGGAAACTGGGGGAGGAAGGGGTCAGCCAACAGGAAAATATCAGGGTTTTCATTTTCCTGTTGTAGGCTGGCATGGGACAGCATACTGTCTAAAAAGCTGTGTCAGGAGTGCTCACCTCTGGACACCACTGCTAATTGGTGGCTGTTACATCCCCTTTTGCAGAGAGCTGAGCTTTGGTTCTTACAGCTGCTCTGGTGATAAAGCGTTTTACCTCAGCGAGAAATCATAAATGTCATAGAACTCTAAGATATTCCTTTGTATTTCATATTTTAAATTAACCTTTGTTATAAGTTTAATCAGTTAGTGTATAAAAAGGAGATGACTACATAAAACAGAAGCATTGCCTTGGTAAGAGATTTATTTTGAAATGTGTGTCTATGAAGTGAAATTACAGAATGATTTTTAAATAAATTTGAATGCGGATGAGCTAACAGTGGGTTCTGAATATTTTTGCACACTGAGCGGACTTAATTTACATTAGAGGGGAATCTGTTTCATGAGAAAAATTCAAATTTTATTTTGATCACAGATTGTTTGCTTTAATTTAATCTGTGTTGTTTTGCACATTTATGTAAAAAAAATCATTCTGTTTCATTATATAAAAATTTCATTCTGTTCTTGCTTTTGTTTAGCAGTATCATTTTTCCCTTCCTGTGTTCCATTATAGCTTTCTATGCTTTTGATACACAGAAAATTCTACTGCAAAATGAAAGTTCAGTCACTAATTATCATAGCAGAGAAGACTGAGCCATGGTCTTCCTCCCACCGATTCACTGGCAAAATTCCTGTTGACTTCAGCAGAAGCAATACTAAGCTTTAAAATTATCAAACTTAGTAGCAAAGATGAAGATGATGTGATGCAAGCAAGATGAGAAAAAAGGACTGCCCTAACTATAAGTGATCAGTTGGGATATTTATATAAACTTAATGCTGAAATCAGATAAACTTGTGAAATAAACTAAATGTTCTTTATTATAACCTAATTATTAACTTGAGCAAACAGTTATATTTCCAGTTTTTTGCCCTATTGAATACGTAGCTTACTCTACTGTAGGTTTCAAAGATACATCATTCAGTACCCTCTCAAGGAAAACCTGTGCTCTCAGTCCTGTTTTAGTAGGATGACTTACCAATGATACAAAATACAAAAGAGCATTGAAATTATAGTGTCTTCTTCAAGGCTGTATGTCTCTTTTTGAGATCAAAATTGTTACCTTATTATCTCCTTCTCACATGTTAAACTTCAGTCTGTCATGTCTGGCTAAAAACCAAACTAGGGCAGGAGAAGATTTTTTTGAAAATGTACAGAATAAACTAAAGAATTACAGTCATAGTTCTACAGTGTAATTAGAGTACTTCTACCATACCAGAACAGCTTCGTATTTTTTGGTAATTCAACAATAACAATGCCACCACCATTAAATACTGGGCAGTTTCCTACCAACAAAGAATCAGATGCCCGATAACGTGACAGGTTATAGTTTCAGCAAATTTTAGGATGCACTCCAATAAACTATTTCTTACCCATGTGAATAATTCTCTCACATCTACTTTGTTTTCCTTAACTTTGATCATTCTTCTGTTATGAAACGTATCAATTTTATTTTTCTCTCTGTGTTAATAAGGATTTCAATCAACAGTTTTGTGAAGATTGTTTGATCTTTTTTTTTTCTTGCTTGCCATCCCTTCTCTAGTCATAGCTCTATTTTTACCACAAGTATGTTTTGCCAATTTTATATCCACAAGTCTAGCCTTCTGTGTTGGAAGGACTTCATAGTCTGTCATTCGTGTAAATAATAGTCTAATAGTTGGTCTGTTTAAATTATTTTTAGGGGAAAATTGGGTATTCTCCAAAAACTGCTGTTGGCAGGGTTGATTCCTTGATGATAAATGTGGATATTTGCTGAATTTTCAGGTAATATACTTTGCCTTTATTTTCCTTTTTTAGATAGCTTAGTATCTTTTTTTGATTAAGTTTCCACTAAGTAGTAATTTATCACTTTGTGTTTCATTTTAAGGGGGTCAGGAGCACATATGTTACGACATTTGTCGTAACACAGAGAATCAGTGAAGACAACTGAATCCCTTACATCATATTTTTGTGGTTTAAGTGGCTCATTAAATCTTGAGCCATTTTTATGGACTGCAATTTAAACCAGACTCCAAGCGATAGTGAATGAAAATCGCCCTTCCCAACCCCTTTTATATATGTGTTTTAATAATTGAAGAATTTAGATGTAGGAAAGGCCAGTTGGTTATTACATCTTTTCCTCAGCATGAGACGATTCCCTTTTTTCTGCATTACTATTTATCAGTTAATGGAAATTCTGAAAGGAATCTTAATTATTCATCTTCAGTTTACTTGTAGAAAGAAATAAGCTTAATCCTATCGTGATAAGTTTCTTCTTTCAGTAATGTAAATGTTGCAGTGATGTAAAATACCATTTTATGATTTTAAGTTTTTTAAACCTTTAATTTCTAAACAAACGCATGAGCTATGGTGGTGTTCATTACATGAATTACAACAGGAAAGTAGATAGTAACATTATACATTAAAGACTTAAGAAATACCATTCTGAATTTTCTCAACACAGAAAGAAATAAAGAACCTGCCATCGTGCCATCAGGCTGGATGTCAGTATCTTACACAGGGAAATGAGAAACGCATCTTACTGTTGGAAGGAAGAATCTGAAATCGTATTTGAGGAGGCAGTCATCACGCATGCAGGTAGACCCACATCATAAGTTCAAGACATCACTAATTGGCAACTTTTGTTTATTGTGACTTTGTTAGATTTGATAAGAAGGATCTTGTAGTTACCTTTAAGGAGACAAGTTACTCTTAAAGAACAAGCATCTATAAGCTTTTAAGAATATATTCTTAAGGAAAATGGATGCATCTTTTAAAGAATATACATAAATCTTAAAGAACATAGATGTTGTGCAACATTTTGTATACTAGAATTATTTGGTTGATTTTATTGCTCACTTAGATGCTCACATGGTAGGAAAAGTGGTGCAAGCATTTCATTCCTGAGACAATGTCTTTTGTGAGACAAAGTCATCGATACTCAGCTGTTGCATTAAAGATTACTTCTGTTTAAATTCTAGGCAATCAAATAACTTTTATATTTTAAGAAGCAATGCCTGATAGTTTCCAGGGAGGAACGTCTTAGTCCACCACCGTGTCTTTTTTCCCTGTTTTTTATTTATTTATGTATTTATTTATCAGTACTTGAATAACCTGGTATTCTTGAATCCCTAAGGCAAACTCTTTGACTTCCTCTGTCTGGCAGATGGGTTTTAGTCATGTATTGT
This sequence comes from Heteronetta atricapilla, assembly GCA_011075105.1. Taxonomy (NCBI): domain Eukaryota; kingdom Metazoa; phylum Chordata; class Aves; order Anseriformes; family Anatidae; genus Heteronetta; species Heteronetta atricapilla. Next base: position 7,644,464 of record CM021744.1, read on the forward strand.
TTCTCAAAATGTTTGTGCTGTCACACACATCATATTTGTCTCAGCTGGAAAAACACATTTATAGAAAACGCTGTTTGCTGGTTGTCTTAATGGTTTCAAGAGTGCTTGCACTTTTAATTTAGTCCAAAAAAATGTTACATGTAAGTATTTTATATTGCTTTGAGGAACATCAAAGCTCAAGCTTAGCAAGTAAATCTTATATTATGAATGGTGCTTTTTTGTATGGATAAGAAGCTCATTCTCTAAAATAGTCAAAGAAGCAAAATGAAGTATGCTTGTTTTCTGAAAAAATTATGTGCTTTTTATGCAAATTAACTTTTAAATCACATCCTGAATTTTATTTGTGACATATTTCAAATTCCAATTCTTGAAATATATATATATTTTCAACACTTCTAAATGAGCATATTCTATTCTTAGCATCAAATATTACTGGTTTTGGAAGTCATTTCTGGCTTCCATTGTGTAACACTGATAGGGCCACTGCATGATTGAGCGAAGAACACCAGAATGATCCAGTGAGGAAAACCAAATGCATTAAAAACTGTGGCGGTCCACCAGCTCTGTAAAGCTTACGATGTGAAATACACTAAGTGTTAGAGCTTGTTCTACCTGTATTAATTATTCATAGTACTAGAAACAAACAGCATGCTTTTGAGTATGAAAGCTGTACCTAAATAACAGAAAAAGATGACTTGGATTCAAAGGGTCAGGGCTGACACAGATCAATAGTGGGATTTTGTATAGATCTTGAGGGGGTTTTTATCTAAGGAAAATAAAAGAGTTTGATATAAAGTAGTTCTCCAAGGGAGAGTGCACTGACTATGGCCATGCTCTGTTCTCACCCTAAGAAATAGCCACAGTCTGTGAATTCACCTCAGCTGGTACTTCCAGCTTGAGGTGGCTGCAAATATTACTGCGTAGCGCTCTTCAGTCTCACCAAGGCCTGGGATTTTTAAAGTCCTTATTCATCCTACCCTGGGAGCTGTAGCTGGCTGCAAGCCACATATGAGTCCTGCTCTATCTGCATACACATGGGAGCAGTTGAAGGATTTATTGTAGCAATGCTGATAACAGGGAAAGCCCCCACGGTTCCTTCCTCCCCACCTGGAGAAGCCTGCTTAAACAACTCCACAGTGTAAAAGGGCTGGCATCCCAGCGTGCATATGGCAGCCAAGTGACAGGCTGGACTTGCTCATGACGTGCAGTGTTAGAAGGGATAGACCAGGTGCTCTTGTTGATTCACCAGCGAGTATCTGAAATGCAATTGCATATCTCCACGTGAGCTGGCTCAAATCTGGCTTTTGGCAAGTCAGCAGTGCACAAATCTGGGTTTAATAAATAGGGAACCATAAATTTAGCCAGGAGTAGGAACCGTCAGCTAATGATGGTGATTTTTAGTGCCCTCTTAGCTGTTCGTGTAACTGTTTGGAAACCATGCTGTAAATCAGAATACAAAATCTTTTAAAAGTTCTCTCTAAAATAATAATTTTCAATCTGTATTACTCCATTGATCAAGTTTACACCACAAACAATTGCACTGGCAGAATTGCAGTGCCAGTTGTTAGACTGTGACTCACAGGTGGTGTCAAAAGAAAGAAGGCAGAGTGGTGGATAGTTCTTTTGTCAGTAAGGATAACATCCCTGTATAATCCTAATTTTATTCCGAACCACAGGCTCTCCATCAATTTCACTTTCTGATCCCTCATGCTCAGCCCTTCTCAAACTGTACCTAGAGCCAGACTATGCTTGTCAATACCTCATCTGTGCACCACTAGATCACCTAATGGTAGTAAATTGATCCAGATCAAATATGAGCATGTAATTGCATTCTTGTCAAGATCAGACAGCTGCAAGTCCCAATGTTTAGACCAAGCTTTAACCTGGCTTTAGAGTAGAGTGGCAGCTGAAATACTATCTTTAATTTAATATCATTGGGGTAAAACCACTCTTAACTCGTTTGTTTGTTTCTTCCCTTAAACAAACTTTTGCTATTGGATTAAATATGTACTAAGAATTTCGTGCCATGTGACCATCCAAAATTTAGTGTAGCATGAAATTGTAGTTGTATACTGGTGAGAGTATGCCTTCACTGCCTCTTGCACATTATTTTTAAATACATAGCTCCTGATGAGTCCAGAAGCAAAGGAGAAACGATTTCTCATTAAATGGTGGTGTGTAGTATTTTAAATTCTTACTGTCTCTAACCAGGAAAGGTCCCTATTTATTCCAACTGCTGTAGTTGGAAAGATATACGAAGTCTGAAGCAGAAAAAAAAAAACACCTAAATCCTTTTCTTCTCGTGTCTCTGCCTACTATTTTATTCCTTGTACGTCCTCATAGATGTAAGAAAAATCCTGCACTCTTCTGTATCAAAACAGAAATGTTTTGGTCTTTTCTTGCCGTAAGAAGTGTACTTTCAATTTAAAAAACAGTTCTTCACCATAATTGTCTTTCTTGTGCTGTATTTCTCTTTACAGTCTTAAAGAAAAACTGTCTCTAAGTACAGGATGATGTTAAGCAAGGGAGAGTCAAAGCTAAAACTTGGCAAGCACTAAAACAAAGAATTTTTCTAAGGAAATGGTGGAGACGGGTCAAATTAATTCCTGATGTAACTCCATTTACCTCAGTGCAGTTACGTGAAGGATGGATTTGGTACCTTATGCCTCTGGGGTCAGAAAAGGATTTCTGTGATCTCAATCAGCAGTATAAAATAATCATTCTTAAGAGAAAGAATTGTAAATTAAGCCTGATAGAACTGCCTCTGTTACTTTTAGTCTATTAATATAACTGTAAAAGAACAATAGGTCTAGAGAACAACAAAAAAGGCTTCATAAAAAGATTAGTACATGATGATTTGCAGCCAACATCCTCCATAACAGTTTGTGGGAAAAAGGAATTATAACAGACTGTTAAAGTGGGCAGTGACATCAGGGACAACTTCGCTTTCTTGTAAGTGCCAAAAGCTTTACTCCAGTTTGCTGCATTGCATCTTTAATTTTTTTCCTCCAGTCTCATTCTTCTCCCCTGACCATCTCTAGTTCATTTGTCCTTTCCCTCAAGTTTCTTTTGGTTCCACTGTGTGCGCAGGGATCTCTGGTCTCTCTGTGGCTTCTCACTGCTCAGTTCTCTAAATTCTTCTCTTCAGGCAGAAACATCCAAGTCCTTGGATGGAGAAAGGAGAGATGTTTGGCCTTTGGCCTAATTTCTTTTTAGATTTTAAATTTCAATATGCTTAAATTTGATATACTTTAAAGCAATGTATTTTCACTCTGAGAACCCAGCCTCCACGTGTAAATCTGTAGTGCTGAAATTAGCTATACCCAGAGATTAATTCAGTTTTAAAGCCTTGTTATGAAACATCAACCTCTGCCTTCCCATCCCACTCCCAAATTGAGGAAATAATTCTAATAGCAATATGTTAAGATCTTTCCATAGTATAATGTAAAAAAAAGCCTTGTAGTACATTAGTACAATTAAATTGAAATCAAAAGTCTGTCCTTTTTATCCTTACCAACATGCAACTGTCAGTTTTAATACAGAGGAAAGGATATATGTATACATGCATATAAAAGATGTGAAAATACAAAGGCATTTATTGAAAACAGACAAAACCAGGAAGATGATAAAATAGTAGGAGGAAGGGGCCTCAGATATAAAAACTTGCTTTGTGTAGCAGAATTTATCACTAAAAGCTAGGGCTGGCAAATTGCCATGCTTTAGATAAAATAAGCTATGTAATGTAAAAAAAATGCTTGACAGTACAAAATACAGTAGATGCATTTGCAAAACTAATGTCCAACCAAGAAATTCAATAAAACATTTTTTAAAGTTTATTTTTTCAATGTGTATCTTGAAAAGCTTAATTATATTTTCCAATACCGGAAATCTCAGTTGTACAGATGTTAGCTCTCCTCTGAGGATATCTGCATCAGGTGTACCATTGAGCAGGATATAGAAAATTTCCAAATATCAAAATTAAAAAAAGATGATGAAGATGCATTTTGAAACCAAATTTTTGTTAGTCAGAACTATTGAAGCATGTTTTAGTGGAAGATTGTTCACATTTTAAAATACCTACAGTTTTAATCCGCAAAGCTACTCAAGTAAACTTGTACTGCTAGCCATTTTCAAACTGGATAAAGAATATTTTTTCATGCAGAATATCTTTTCTATTTCCTTGTTTGTTTCTTGGAAAAGATTCAGAGCTTTAGGAAATAAGAAATCAGGAAATAAGAGGACACTTACACCTGAAAGACCTGTCATGTAAAAGTTTTTGAAATCTGCAGAGAACACTACAAAAACAGGAGAATCTTGGGTATTAAATTCAGTTATTGTATCAGCTGAGAATAAATGAGCTCTCTTCCGCAAGGGTATTTTCTTCCTCTGGCCTGGCAAGGTCAGAATTCTGGTCTTCCTGCTAGAAGAGAAACCATATCAGTAGATGACAGATAATGAGCACAGCTAAATTCTCATGACTAACAGAATCATGCCCTTGCTCTCTATTCCCATCTGCAAGGCTTTTCCAGAGCTCAGCATGTATGGAGGATACCAAACCTGAAAAACAAGATGGCAGATAACTCCAGTTAAAACAAACAGGTAATTTTTTCAACATCTTCATCAGATTTACAAGATAAACTGTTACTTGAGTACCGCTCATATTCTTAAATAAGGTCTCTTTCACAGCAAAAAACTTCTGTAACTTGTTGACAGGAGCTATTATCTCTTTCATAGATGCAATCATTCCATGAAGTATTTTTAGGCAGTTCTTGTATCTGAATCCTCAGCGTCCTGATTGTTTCTACAGAATTTCAGATTTATTCTTTATGAAGAACAGTAGCTCGGCAGTTCTTTTTCTAGGTGCTGCTTGTTCCCTGAAATGGCCTGGGCTTTCTGCATAATTTGTACAAATCTCTCCATTCTATAAATGTACTTCTTTCTGCTTTAGTAAAGCTGAGATACATAGTTACAAGTTAAAAGGAGATACAATTCTTCATTATTCTTCAGCTAAAATAAAGAAATGCTTACAATTATTAGAGAGGAGATAAAATTGTTTCTGTCAGGTTATGAAACTGCAAATAATGGCAGAAAGATGCAAATAAAGTATTTTTCTCAGAAATCTAAACTTATAATCAATTAAAGATACTGTATCAGAATGCTGACCACGGGCAATAGGAACTAGTAAAGCAGTAGCTTTATCACAGTGGGCTTTTGGAAGATCCACATTAATTCCACAATAATGCAACAGAAAAGAAAGGTATGCTTTTATCATGCTTCATGTACATTGAGGAATGTATTTCCATTCTTTGCTACCAGACTTTTAATAATTTATGGAAAGTACTTAAAACTTAAGCAGAAATATACTCTTGAGCTGGAGAAGTATTCATGCCTGTGTATATTTATATGTAAATATATGTATGTCTATATACATGCAGGCAAAAACTACAATTTCATATTTTATGCTAATGAGACAGACTTTTATCTCTAGATCATAGGATTAGAGGCATTCCTGGTTGTGTAATGAGCAAAAGACTCTCTGAAGGCTGTTACAAAGCCAGTGTGGATATCCTGCCTTGGTTTCAGCCCAGTTTTGAACAGAGACATGGCACTCACTTTCAACAGCTGGTTCTAATGGGAACTCTTTCTTGATCCCTTTACAGACCCCATTTACGACACATGAGTAGACTCCACCTCTGACTTTGGAGTCTGCCTGAGTAAAATCATTTCTCCTCACATTCTGCCAATCATCAGCAATTGTATAACACTTCTGTAGTACTTATTTAATAAAGAAAGCCACAGCTAGTAACAGCAAATTAAAAAGATGTCATCAACTGAAGAAACCACCCCAGCTACCAGTAAATTCAATAATTCAGGGAGTAAAATTCTCCCTGAATTACTGAATTTACTGGTAGCTGGGGTGGCTTCTCTGTAAGTGGAAATTGTAGGGAGGCACTCTTATTACTGCTGTGCCTATGTGTGTGCGTCACAGTTGCAACACCCTTTAGGATAACTGTGAGAAACTGACTGGGGGATTCTTCCTTACGATAAGAAGCCTTTTATAAATAGAAGAAAAATTCATTACAACATGACAGTGTTTGTCAGATTAATTTGAAAGCATGATTTAAATAAAAATACTAAACTTTTTCTCAAACTGCAGCACCAATGTCAAGCAGCTGACTTTAAACAAAATAATACAAGAGCCAGTACATCCCAGATGAACAATGTGTGAACAACAACAACAAAAACTAATACTCTAGGAAAGAAAAAAAAAAAAGTTACATTTACTCTGCATAAAAGGCTATAGCTGTATTAATGACTGTGTGCAGTTCATGTGAGATTATCTAAGATTAAAAACCAATATTGACTAAAGCTATGTAAAAAATGTTATCAAAAGTTATCAATTTAATCATTCAAATAAAGTACCAAATGATACCATTTTATAAACTGGAATTCCCAGCAGTTTTATTTTAGAAAGCCACCCAGTGTGCTCTAACTTTGGACATTGTGTAACTGACTTTTCTAATTCTCAGCTACTAAATGCTGACAGTGTGTTTCTAAATAATACACTTATTTTAATAGTGTTTTTTGCTAGGAGCACACTATTTGGAAAGTATGCAATGAATTTGAAACCTCCTCAGATGCATGGTATTGTATCCATTTGAACTGCTGGAAAGGTGCATGTTGACTCTACTGTCAGTAGGCCTGGACCATTAACAACCTAAATTTAAAGACATTCCCCAGAGACACAGGTCCTGACCCTGTAGTTCGGTTCACATAGGGATATCCTCGTGCTTACAGAGCTCTGATTAAGTCAACAAGGTTAGACATCAGTACTGATCCTATGTGATTGGATTAGTTGTGATTTGTCTTACTAAAACCCCTTTAAGTTACTTAAACTGATAAATCCAACTATCAGATTTTGTTTCTAATTGATTACACTTTCCAAAATGAAAAAAAAAAAACACCTCGCTTGCTTCACATTTTTAATGAACTACTTCACTTTCCTGTTTACTTTTTCATAAGGTGTATCTAGGGCTGGAAAGATAACAAATCTCTGAGGGAAAAAATAGTAAAGGTGTTACTTCCCTTTCCCATGAAACTGATAAAATACTTTTGCTTTTTTATTCCATTTTTTTAATTCCACTCTGATCCCATTTCCACTCCTTATTTAAGTCCATCTCCCCAGGGCCCTTTTCCGTTTGACAGATTTCTCTCTGCAAAGGAAAGTCAGCTCGTATCCAAGTTGTCTCATCTCATGCTGTAATTCACATTCCTCATCCTATGTTCCTGGTGAAAAGATTTATCAAAAATAACCAAAGACACATTGAATGTTTTTTGTTTGTTTGTTGTTTTTTTTCCTTGTTAGGCCTTCCCCTGCCCCAGGTTTATTCCTTGCTTCTCAAACTCTTACACACTAGGTTGAGAAGAGTCATCCTGCATATGTCATTATCTCTCACAGCTAGAGTATCTGCTAGGAGGTGGAATTGTGATACCTTCCCAGGCAGATCAGCTGCTGGATTTGACAAGCGCGTATGAGTAACAAAGGTTTACCAGATGTGTTTTCACTGATAAAAGCATTCTTTTATAGTAACTGTAGTAGCTATAGCAATATCCAAAATGCAGTTGAAGCTTTGGACAATGCTATTTCAATAGGGGCCTTCAGAAAAAGCATTTCCTATGTGGAGGAAAGACAGACTGCTAAATAATCCATTCAGGAACAGCTCTAATGTCTTGTGGATACTTTATGAAAATACACTAGAATTTACTGTAAATTGAGAAGTAACAAAGAAGATTGACGAAGCTTTAAAAAAATACAGTGATGAAAATCTCTACAGACTTCTGGATTGCTGGATTGGAAAGTAAACGGTTTAGCTAAATAGAACTTAGAAGGTACAGTTACCAACTGCAAATGCACGATTATAAGCCAGGAAGAAAAGTGAGGAAGAACTCCGAAAATCATGTTTGACAGTGACAACACAGACCACACAGTTGTTATTTCAACCAACAGATTGTAGAGAACACATACCATATATCACAGCGAAGAACTGGAAGCCTGCTATAGTCTGTACAGATGTTCTCACTAAGCAAACAGCTAGAGAACAGGAGATGAAACCTGACCTAAAAGTGACCTGAAAGTATACAAGCAAGACTTAGAAAGGTGCTCTACTTCATCATATATTTTTTTTAACCTTAAATACCTTTATATTGTAGGAGAGGAGCAAAGGGCAGAAATTGGAAATGTTATAATTATTTCTAACTCTGGAAGAAGTTATACGTGCTTGCAGTCATACTTGGAATGCAAGGCTTAAGATCTGAAAGGCAATTCATAGGAAGCTCTGCTGCAGAAAAGATTTTTTATTACAAGAGGCCAGACAGGAACACTGAGCTCAGAAGGGTCATTTGTGAATAACTTCCAGCTTAAGTGATTAAGGGCTCCAGCCACTAGCCAGACCCACCCCTCCTCCACACACACAAAAAAGAAGGCGTATCAGAAACATCCTGTTTGTCACTGCTGCTGGCTTTTTGTTCGGCGAGCGAGAGGGGAGCATTTGACTTCTGTGTTGGTTTTGGTTCTTTGCCCTTAGGGATACTTTTAACAATGCATAATACTTGAAAGAATTCTGAAATATTGAGATTTTTCTTTTCTCCTTTGAACTATAAGGTTAACGATAAATACATTTTGATATGCGCTGAAAGCATTTATGATAACAAATAAAAGCAGCACTTCCTAAGGCTCAAAATACTGATAATGCGCTTTACATGCATGTTTGACAACAAGATCCTCATCCCCCCCATTTTTTTAATGTAAGGTAAAGCATTTCAAATACCTTTCAAAAATCATCTTCTAAAGAGATAGGCATAATTTCATCATTTTGTTAAATTATTTTAGTTTGGTTGGTTTATTTTTTATTTTAAGCTGCTATCATATCTGCCAGAAAAGACAAGAACTAAGAAACATACTGCAAAGGTGAAGGATGTATGAGTCTAAATTGCCAATTGGTTCCTTTGCCAATTTCAGCTTCACATAGAGGAGGTCTGTGCTCCTCTACAAGGAGAGCTCTACTGTGAAGTGCAGAAAGGGAATTGATGGTACTCTGTTAATTGTGGATGTCTAACCATATGCTAAAACCTCATGGCACCTCCTAGACTATTAAATAATAAATAGATGTAATAAATAAATAGATTTAATAATAAATAGATTTATTACCCCCATTTCTTTTTTTCTCACGTTAAATTCATGTTTTGAGAGAAAAGACGTTCAGCATTTATCATTAATAGTACATTTGAATTACACATTAAAGATATCAGCCATTTCTTCAACATCAATATCATTTCTTTTCAGAATGAATACTGCACATAACAACAACATGTTTCCTCAATATTGGCACTTACAGCATCAAGGGACCCTGAGAATGACCAAAAAATGTAAGTTAATTATGTCTTTTGATTCCAGAATAAATCATCTGGCAGCAACTTTCAGTAGGGAGATCTGAAGTGTGAAGGTTTTCTGGACATTTATTTTTTACTGCTCAACATGAAGCAGAAAATAAATGTTTATTCTACTCCTCTAGCGTCACTTTGATCAGCAAAAGCAGTAAGTCTAGCATTTAAACCCTTAGGAGAAACATCCAACAGCATTATCCTGACTTATGCAAGAGAATTGCTGTGCATTTTTTACATCTTTATCATGGTTTTCTTTCCTCTTCTAAAATGAAACTATGGTGCAAGACTAGACCTAATTAGTAAATACCTTGGAATTAAATTCACTGTGACTGGTTCATTAAGGTGTGTCAAAGAAAAAAAGTGCAAAAAGAAGGCCAACCAATTAGCATGGGTTGCTAATATGATTAAGCTAGCCTAGAGATCGGCTACCACATTTCCAAAGCCAAGCATAAATGCACTTTTTAAATATGTTTTAAAGGTTTTTAATGTTTGGTATGTGATAAACATACATCTCTCAAAGCTTATCTCTTGGGAAAAAAAAAAAAAAAACAACTCTATTGTCAGGAATAGGAGTTCTTAAGTTATACGCACATCGTTACATCTGACTGAAAAAATCAGAATGAGGAGCAGCACAACTAGCTCTTCCGTTGAGCACAGACAAAAGATGTTTTTTAAAAGATTTTTATTTGTTTTAAATAGCTTCATAAAACCCACTGATCGGTATTCAGAGTTCAGTTGTAAACAGTTACAGTAATTTACCACTGTGTATAGATTTTGTACATTAAGCTATTTGCAGTGACAATCCATCAGACAAGTCAAATTCAGCATATTTATAAATTGAAATGCACTGTACTAAGATAAAACAATGCCATAACTGAAAATGTTCAAAAGACTGATGTTTAACTCCCTCCTGTGGTGTAAGCAAGCAGCATCACAATCGGCTCCTGGCAGCTTAGACAGCACTCTATTATTCAAAAGTCTGTATTCATTGCATTAGGACAACAGATTTCAAGTTCACTATGGAAACTCACAAGTTCAAAAGTGTTATAATAAATTTCTAAAATACATACAAAATTGTAAACATCTTTCTCTGGAACACACACAAAAATGGTTTGTGCCAGCCTCCTCTGTCTCCCACACTGTAATAAAAAATAATTAGGCCAAAGACCAAGGCCATGGACTAAAATTGTTTTGCATGGGTAACAGCACAGTTCACAGAAAGTATTCTAGTGTTAGCATTTAAAATTAGTGTCACCAGCAGGGAGCAGAACCCATATTAAAGGAAGTTCATGGAACACTCATCAACTGATGAACCAGGCACTAAGCAATAGATTTACCTATTTTTAGGAACAAAAGCTTAATTATATCTAGCTATTTTTATATTTGAAAAAAAGGTGAAATTGACTGCAAGCAGAAAATAAAACAACGTTGCTACTTGGAGAAGATTGATCTTTTTTTGCTATCAGGTTCTAACTATAGAACTTGCACAAAAAGAGATTTTTCCGAACAACTGTAACTATATTGAGATCACACAAATACACAGGATCATTTCAAGGCAGATTTTTTTTTCCTGGAAGTCCCTCAGGCCATTTTAAAAAATGTATTAGTTTTCAAATCAATTTTGGCATTAACAATGAAATAACTGTTTACTTGGTCTGAATCTTGTATCACAAATTCCAAAAAGACTAAGATCATTGATATCTTGGAATGCAATACAGAATTAATTTCGAAGTACACAGTAATACGGCTTACTTAATGCAGGGTGATAAGGATGGATAGCTTCATTCTAGCACTTCCATATTATTCTTATTTTCACAACAACCACCAGCAGGTTAGATTATCTGTGTCCTTGTATTGAGTATATGAGCTGATCATAAATATTAATATTTTCATAAACAAGGTGTTTGAAAGTTCTGTCAAGTGCAGCTCCTCACTGAGGATTAGAGGCTTTGTAGTCTGAGATACCAGAAAGAAATTCATCACAAGTATTACAAAAATCCTAAAAAGTTTTTTTGTTTGGTTTTCCCAGTTATTGACTGTGCATCACAGAAAAAAGCATCAGGACACATTTTGTAATACACAGCCTCGAAAAAAAAGATTTAAAGTATTAAGAGTATATTAATGTGAATTTTTCAGAAAGTTATAGTATGACTTAAAGTTTTGAAGCTAGTGTAACTGTTTCTTAAATTTCAGCCTCAATGTATTTGATAAGTCCTAAATTCTAGCTGCAATTCTCAGCTGACAGATGTAAACAAACTTAAATATTAGATTTTAATCAAAGCAAATGCTTTGCTGGGAAAAAGCAGAAATAGATCACACTGACTACTTACTGTCCTGTCAGATACACGACTTGTCATACACCCACAACAGACTATGGATACTTGCATCTTGATGTGGTCACTATCAGTTTGTTATGTGTTACAGGGAGCATTTCTGAACTTACACGATTTCAGCTTATGCTGAGAAATGATGTGGAGGGAAGAGAAGGAAAACATAAGTAGGATCAGGCCATAATTAAAAACAAAAGGAACAACTTGACAATAAGCTGATATATTGGGGAAGTCAGTAAAGACTTGCTTCTTCCAAAAATTAAAAGAATGTGTATTTTTAGTATAAGTATACACACACTTCTTAAGGAGGGGCAAAGGAGGAAAAAAAAAAGCAAACTTTGGCAAAGTTTAAGAAAGAGCCACCTTTACAGTTGTTCAAAAAAAAAAAAAACCTGAAGAAACAAGAGGCTAAAAACTGTCTACAGTTAAAACTGTCTCATGGTACATGACAACACATACAAATAGTTTCTAAGATTGCACTAGCTAGTACCACACCGAGAATTACAATATCATCTCTACTAATTTTGCATTGTAATGTCAAGAAGCAAATAATAGTTTGCATAAGCATTCCAACATCATACTGTGATAATACATTTTTACCCACATGCAGAGCTCTGTGTACATACATTTAAAAGTATATTTCCCCTTTTTTTTTTAAGCAGTACACCATATGGTAAATTTCCACTTCAGTGTATGTTTGTGGGAAACTCAATATTCTCTAAATATTGAGTATTTTTGTTGTTTTCTAATGGCAGAAACACAAGTTTCCTATGTAGTACAGGAGGGATCTGGACACTGGTCGATGAAATTTTAAAAAGCAAGAATTGTTTAATAGAAATACCCCTTTTCAGCAGCAGTAGAATAGCACGATTTAAGAGGAACTGGAAATAAAAAGGCAACTCCCGGTTCAGTTAAAAGATCCCTTGCCCCTATTAAAAGTTATTTTTCTGTACTATAATAAATCATCCAAAAAACATTCTCAACCCTAACAACACATATATTCAGAAAAGCAATTTCCATGTAGAACTTAGAGACCACAAAATTCCGTACAAACTGGTTCTAAGCAGAGACATTTTCTGTCTTTTGAGATGAGTTGATAACAAAACATTTGTGGAGAGAACTGTGGCCTAAACCATATACTGTGTTTGATTTATATGTAGTTTCAAAGGATTGACACCCTTTTGGTTTACTATTCTCCTACTAGAGAAGAAAAAAAGCCATTTGAGCATTGTCTCTGCTAGTCAAACAGTTCTATTAGTGCAAGAATTGTGTTTCCCATTTCTGGCCTCCCCATGCTTAAAGTGCAGTATATTACATGAGATTTCAGCATGCCAACCATCCTTTATTTGACTTTCAAAAGGAATGTTCAAGTTAGAAAGTTACCTTTTAGGCGTTAAGCAATAAAATCCAAGGCAAAGTACATAAGCTATCTTAAAAATGGATTAAATCCACTCACTTAAGACATTCTTTAAGTCTTATATTCAATATACATATAATACACAAAAAATAACATGTCACTTAACTGTATTGTATCTGTATTTAAAGTGATCCTGTAATAAGTAATTAAAGGCCACTCAATGCAAATTTTGCTTGAAACAGGACTACGTTACCTGGGCTGTGATACATAGTATGTTTCAGCATTCCATGATTCCCACCTGCACAGGCTTATCAACGAGACAGCTCTTGGCACCCCACTGTACACACAGTTAAATTCTAATTAACCAGTGGTTTCTCTCATTTTTCCTCTTTTTCTTTTTTTTTAAATCACCATTAAGTCAGTGTGTGAAAAACTGGATTAGTAATTTTATGCCTTCAGCAACTCCTCTCACCTGTTAACATGACAATACTACTTGTAAGCTTTTCTTTTATGTACCTATGGTTCCCAAAATATGTGGTTCCCAAGTGACATACAAAAGGGAAGAGAATCTTCCAGGCCATACTCTTCATCTGAACAGAGGGGGTTCTAGGCAAATACAGGTACAACCACACCAACAGATTCTCTAAATAGGAAGTTCAAAGCAATCAGTTGTGGATTCAGGACTATGTTTGAGTGCAACTTTAAAAACAAACAAACAAACCTCACCATACAGGAAGATGGTATTTCCTTACCTGTGTAGTTACTTATAGAAATTAAAGATGCAGTTGCACATTTTTTTTTAAGCAATCAAGCCAGCTTAAACAGGCTCCAGCCCCAACCTCCACCTTCATTCCTGTACCCGCAGCTCTGCCAGCTGTTAAACATATAGCAGGGTTAAACTGTATACAGACAACAGTTCACACCATAACCCAAATAAGCCACAGACTTTTGGGGAAATGTCTTTGTTTCTTGTGTTTTGGGGAACTACATTACCTCAGCAATCTTGATCTATAAATGCTTGCATTACTACTGCTGCAAGAGTGATAAACTGCAGTAGTGGAGATGGGAGAGAAAAGTATGAACGGCTTGACGAGAAGGACACTATTACTGTCAAAATAATTACTTAAGATACATAATGTATTATTATTTTGAAGTTTCTGTAGTTTTGTGACTAGAAGTCATATAGTCAAAAGCCTAGAACGTTAACAATAAAAATACACACCAGGGAAAAAGTTATTTTTTAAATTAAAGGAAATGGCTTTTTATCTCTTCTAACATCCAGAAGAAATTGTCAACCAGTTGGGATAATAAAAGCACAACATGCCATCTAACACACGAAGTAGTATACCTTACTTTTAGCTCTCAAGTAAGGCTTAGAAAACAATATATCCTCCAATATCTCGCCCCATAACACTGCTAACCAACATCTCATCTTCATAATCACAGACTTCTCTATGCTAGTATACCAACACCCAAGCAAACATTAGAAACACAACTAGCTTTCCAGGTCAATACAATTCAAACTGAACGCAACATCATCACTTACTCCCTTTCCAAAGTGAAGTAAGCTAGATAGTAAACATGATGTGATGCGTCAGCCACTTAAATCCTCACTTTTAACTCAGACTGAAGAGTTAGCTGAAGACATATCCTAACCCATCACATCAATACCTCCCTCTTCAGGGAAGTCCACAGAGCGCACTAAGCCTATCTATACTAACTCAGTTGATGTGAATTTTGGACACTAAGTTCAAATTTTGACCTACTACACAATGAGTTTCTCCATCTACGTGTCCAGAGGATCATATTCCTACGATTTCTTATTCACAACCAGCTCTATTGATTTCAACATGCTTGCTCCATTGTTTGCCAAACCCTGTTGTCAGAAGTCTGTCCCAAAGCCAAAGTCAACAGGCCCAGAAATGATTATTATGCCTCAGTGATAACAATCGCTATTTCAAGGAAAGAAAATGTTCTTTTAAAAATTATTTATAGTGTGTCTATTGTAGCCCAATAAAGCTCATGAGATCCTGCTTAAGTTAGAGCAGTATCACCCTTGAAAAGGAACACTGCTGAGAATTACGCCATATTGAAGACCACCACCCCAAGAGCTTCAAAGTGTTTTAAGGACTGATACATTAGTTATGGCTGATTTCACACTGGGAATTCAATTCTACAAGCAGTAGTTTCATTGGAAATGGTTGTAAACAGTAGCCAAAGTACTCAGCAAATACAAACCCTTAAGAAAACAAAAGGATCTGTGCTAAACAGTCAACTTGAGTTCTAGTCTAGTGTTAACAGGACACCTGCAGAAGTCCCAGAAAGCATTAAGTTCGTTCCAATCAGAGGCAGACATTCTGTACTAAAAAAAAAAAAAAAAAAAAAAAAAGCCTCTTATTTCAACAGCCAGTTTTACCAGCAACTACACAAGTATAATTTTTACTTTAGCTATCTATCACTAAAACCTGAACTGCAACCTTGTCTCCAATTTAATCGATTCAGTTTCTATTAACGTTAAAAATAGTAACTATTAAAATTTTAGTATATTTTTACCTTCACTACTGCATACCAGAGACCTGCTAGTGCAAAAGCTAGGCCAGATATTACTAGCTGTATGACATGAAAACTGGTAGTCACATATTGTACACTTGAAAGCATTGTCTTATATCCAAGTGGTTGCTCTGAAGTAACAGGGCTTAAGTAACGAAGAAAAACACATGATTTCTGGTTGTTTAAGAGTCCCATAGCATAATCATTCAGTGAAGCAACTGGAACAGAATAGAGATCAGTAAGCCCACTAAACTCCGGCTCTTCAAGAAGTGCAAGCTGCAATTCATTCTCTATGCTGCTGCTCACTTCTAATTCCAGAAACTGCAGTTCTTGATTACACTGCAACTTTCCCAGCCATGTGTGTGCAAAACATACAAAGTTATCTCTTGGGCAGCTTAAGCTAAAGTCTGTAGCAAAACTACGAGCTTTCTCCAGCCAGCCCATTACTGAAATATTAACACAGTGAGAAATCCCATCAAGCCTGGCTTCCCCAGAAGAACACAAACAAAACAAATCTTTCCAAGGAACCGCTGGACTTGAGTTTCTCCCTGCTGATTCACTCAAACTCAGAGGCATTTCTTTGCCAACATAAGGCGGAGGTATATTAACAAAGAGAGAACAATTCCTGATGTTAAAATAAAATAATTCTTTTTGTAAACTGCTACGATTATGAGAGCTGTTCAACACGGAATGTACACGTGTCAGGTGAGCTGCAGCCTTGGGATGACCTGGGCCACTGTCACATACTCTTCCTGGGTTTAAGTCTTCTTCCTTCATATTCCTATGGAAGACAAACATAGCTTTGCTGTTTCACAGCAGAACGAGCTTGAAGAAGAATGTGACTGACTGTAGTTGCAGCATAGAGTGCAAGCAGCATAACAAGTGACAAGTCAGTGGATCTCAATATGGACCTAGAGAGAAAGAATACAGAAAGTTATTACACTAGTTTCCAGCCCCAGTATTTTTTTCTAAGCTCATCCCACAAGAAAAACAAAACAAAAAAAATTATCTTTTCTCTAGATCTGAGTATATAGAAGAACAAAAATTCTTTAACATAAAGAGGAGCCCAAGTGCAGAACTTAAGAGTAGTCCAGACAGACAAGTCACCCTACCAGCTGCTTTGAACATATCTAAAGGGGTAGTTCTTCTGTACTTTGAGTTTGATGTTACCAAAAGAGAGTTTGTAGCAAGCATCAGTGTGAGTCAGCAAACGAGCAACTAGAAAGACTGACTGTATAACAGCATGATTTTCTCTCACCAGTACAAACGCAGACTGTAACTGATTAGAGGCTTAACGTTGAAGGCAAATATTAAAGTCATGTTCCTGTAAACAGAAGTACATGCTGCAGTCAGTCAGAGACAAAGCCGGAAATCAGGAACGTGGCATGAACAGCTTCCCGAAGGGAACCAGCCAGACCGGCAGTTAGAGGACACTGCTTATACTGCAGCCAAATGACAAGCTGATGTTATTACAAGAGAACCATTACGTAGCAGCATAGATAAGAAGCAAAGGCGAGGCATTTTTAGCCACCGAGCTTATTACTATGCCACGTGTGTAATTTTTGGCAGCGTGGCTCAATATCAAGCTTCAGAATTGCAGGACAAATGCGTCCCAAAAATAAAAATGTGAGACACCACATTTTGACCTCTTCCCTCTCCAGCATGCCTTTCACGAGTTGCAGGCTGCAGCCAGCCTGATCTGTTAGCACTCGGCCACCAGCCAGACGTCAAAACTTTGAGCACAGCTATGTTTACGAGCAGAGAGAGAGCGCCCAACCTTTGGCTACACCAGATGGCCGTAGCCTGCTTCTGTTGCCAGTTATGTTAAAAGCAAAGCTCTCATTTCAGCACCAAACCAATAAAACTTCCACCCTGTGAAGGATACCAGGAACATCTTTAGGTCAAAGCTTGCTTACGGAGTCCCACGTTTTGTAGAAGACAGGAGAGACATTAAGTTTGAACTGTCATTTTCATGCAATTTCATTGTTAGTTAAAGCTACCCCTGCGTTCTTCCTGCTAGAACCGTTCTTGGCTTTAGGCACATCATTTTATTAGGAACTTATTTTATCAGGCGCCAAGCACAAGATACCCGAACAGAAGCGCTCCCAACCCAAGCTAAGGATGCCCTCAAGTCCAGGATGACTCGGTAACGAGGACAAACGTAAGGGCGGCACACGGGGGCACACGGGCTGAGCAGGGAGCAGCCACGGAGGGCAGCCCGGAGCACGGGGCCGGCCCCGCCAGCCCGGCGCCGCCGCCCACCCACCTGCAGCCGCACGTTGAGCATCATGGAGGCGACGATGTAGAGGTACGGGAAGTTGATGCGGAGCTTCCAGGCCAGGTCGAAGAAGATGAGGAGGGTCCTGGTCAGCCCCTTGCAGAACACGCCGTACGACCTGGCCGCAGCCGACTGGGAGAGCCTGGCAGCCAGGGCGGACAGCGCCGCCGCCATAAACCCGCGGCCCGGCCCCGCCGCCCGGGCCCCGCCGCCGCCACCGGGTGTCAGCAGCGGGGAGGAGCCCGCCGCCGAGCGACGTGCGCGCCGCCGCCTGCGTGCCGCTGCGTGCGCGCGCCGCCCGCGGCCGAGGCACGCCTGCCTGAGGGCGGCGCGCGGCCGTTGGGACCGTTGGGGCGGGCGCGGCCCCGCGGCGCCCTCAGCCCGGCCGCCGCGAGCCGCAGCCCGCCGGGTGTTGAGAGACCCCGCAGAGCGGCTGGGGCTCCTCACAGCTCTTCCAGGCGGGCGGGCTCTCGCCGCTGAAAAATAGAAGCCCCAGGGCTTGGTTCACTGAACTTCCTCAACGCAAATTAGTCGGCTGTCCATATTGATAATGATTTTTGCTTGTTTTGCTCCCCCCACTCCCCCATTTTTTTGTAATTCTGTTCTTCATGCAGTTCGGCGATAAATTTTGAAAAACACCTATTTACACAAGTAAACGCTTTCTGTGCTTTTCAAGTCAGCACTTCAGTTCTGAATTTAAAAGCAGTGTTCAAACATAGGTTACACTTATACATTTTTCTGCCATACCCTATGAAGCTCTTTGAGGTACATTATCATCATCACACTTTGCCAGTAGGGAAAAATGTCCCCAAAACAGATAACCAATACAATTTATGAAGATAATTAAACAAGAAAAAAATGCCCTTTTCTACCAGAACTCTTCTATGTAGTTTCATTCAATTAACTTTTAATAACTGTAATGTGAAACAGAAAAATCAATCTATTGATCTAAACTCCTCGTGAGATATTATTTTATTGCCACAGAAACACTCTGGTGTACAGAGAGAAATTCCGGTACAAAATTGGACACTCTCCCAGGTTTATCTGCAGTCCCTTTGTCTGTAATGCTGTTTTGTTCGTTAGTTACATAATAGAGCGGAAAACCCCTGGAAAACTCACTCTGTCTGGAAACCGTAAACAGTCCAATTAAGGAAAATACAGGCACTGGCTTGTGCTCTCAGGAACTGGAGTATTTTTAGGATGCAGCGTGTTTTGAAGGCTTGTCCATCCTGCAGGTGAGGAGGTACCACAGTACCTCCTTGCTACCTGAGGTACCAGGAAACCACTCCACCCTGATCGGGATGGGTAGAACGTGGTTGTAAATGGCAGAACCAGTCACTGGAGCTGTCCTTAGCCAGTTCTTTCACCTTATCCTGCTTCTGAACAGATCTGAAGGAACCCGCTCGGATCTCAGGCCTTCAGATAAGCCTCTTATGACTGTGGAAGTCCAGGACCCCCTTCCTTCACCCCCTGGTCTTCTGTTCTGGACAGCTGTAGCTCATTGCGGTCATCTAAGCAGATTTGACTGACTGTCAGACTGTGGAGTTAAATGCTCTCTCAGAGGTAAGATTATCCTATTGATTCTTAAAAGCAAAACACTGCTTATTCAGATTAAAAAAGTAACAAAGAAAATGCATCTTTAAAAACCTACCTTATCAGAAACCTGTCCATCTTCCCCAGGGTTTCCTAGCAGATTCAAAGTTCTTTGAATCCCTCTTCAGTCACAGATGTGTGTCAGTCCTTTAATCAAAGCTGAAGAATCCCCTCTGAGGCCAGGATTGATCTGTCTATGATTTGACATCTCTGTGCCTGGGTCTCTTGAGCCTACTTGCACTATTAAAAGGAGGAGACAGGACTTAGCTGCACCATCTTCCCTTTGGAGGACATGTAATAATAGCCTCCACTCTTCTCACAACTTCATTCATAAAGTATCCTTTGGGTTATTTCAGCATGTCATACAAAAAAGGGAAAGAGACTGAAGTTATGTATATTATTCATAAAGTGAATACAATAGTTTGCAATTCAAAAAGGTTTCCAAAGACAGGCATACGCTTCTTTTTGCAAGCAGTAGTATTACTTCTGTGTAGAGTGTCTGTCAGTTTAGCTTGGCTGTTTGTGAAGACAGTGGTGCTGTATCATTTTTCCTCCACATCTGAAGTTTTTAATAACCCTGTTAGTACTGAGACACTGAAGACACAATAACAGAGATGTGTCTGGGCCCTACAACTGGAATTCCAAGATAACTCAAATTCTTTATTGTCTTCATTCCTTTCTCCGTTATGTGTACTGCAGCCATCTACTCAGCAGATGAGCACAAAGCAATTTAGCTGCTCTAAGACATTTAGCAGCTTTTTGTGATTATATTTGAATGCAACGTGATATACAAAGACTAAATCAGGAAGCTGATTACCTTATATTTATCAGTTGATATCTGTCAGATTCTCATTAGTTTTGGCTCATGTTGTTAATTGACAGAGTTGTGACACTATCGATTTTAAAATTTTGATTAAGAATTTGACACACAAGAAAATACTGACAGGAAATTCATTTTTACACTAAAATAAGCACTATAATAAATTAGGTCATAACAACAAGTTAGCGTTGGTATTGATTTGGATCTAATTATTTAATTAAATATTGTGTTTGATAAAATAATCTTTAGCTTTCCAATAAATAAATGCAAATTGCAAAGATAATTCAATTGAATACCAATTGAAGAGCTTCATCAGATTTTGTCACATCAGGATTTGGAAATTAGCTACTTATTAGACAGTAAAACTAAACCCCAAAGCCACCCCCCACTTCCTCCTTTGATTTCAGCTCTGTCATGGTGGTAAAATCCTTCCTTTTCAATTTAGATAAAACACTGATTACTTTAATATGCAGAAGTTCAAAACTATTGATGTGCAATTTGTGGCTGAGAGCTGCAGAAATCCTTTTCTATCAATTTACTGCCATCATTCCATTTTGCTTCCTAACCCTGACTCGCCTTTCTCTGTTGCATCAGAAAAGCACACCCTTATCTTTGAAGTCCTTTCATGTTTTATTTCATTCTGCTTAAAATTTCTCCTCAGGAATTCAAATATTTATTCTTCTATTCAAAGAAAAAATGTTGTTAGTCAACATTACTCTTGTTACATTTTCAAAATGTACTCTGAAGCTTTTTCAACTTTTATCTGTTATGTTTAGGAGTTCCCCATACGCTCATACAAAGATTTATCTGTTCTCCTTCAGGGCTTGTATGTTACCATACTTCCAAAAGAAATAAAAATTAGGCCCTGGATGTGCCTACCACATAGACCAATGTTACCTGTATTTGACTATATCTGTCTCCTCCACTTTTAGGTAGGCCTCTTTTGGGAAGTGACTTCTCTGTGCTCTGGTGTATAACACAACAGTCCTCGTGCCTGTGATCGGGTCTCCAGGTTTCTCTGTAAGAACTACAAAAGTATAGATAAACTATGAGCACTTTGTATTTCAATAAGAGAGAATTTAGGGTTATTTATACTTAGTTTCTTTCTGGTATCTTTTTATATCCATTGCTATGTATGCAAAAAAATAAGACAATTGACAAAATGATTGCAAAAGACCGAGATCATAACAAAAACTTGAAAAAGTGAAAAGTCAGATTTTTTAAACAATAAAACATTTTGTTCTCTTCAGTTCCTGTAATCTGTACTCTTTTGGACTGAAAGTTCACATTAAAAAAAAAAAAAAAAAAAAAAAAAAAAAAAAAACGAGAGAAAGAAGAGAGAAAAGAAAAAAGAGCCAGATGGTTTATAACAAACCTCTTCTTGTGAGTGGGTTTTTAGGGCTGCAAGGAAACTTGTCATCAGCTCTGGTAGCCCGTCTGCTGATGCCGTGCTTTCCTTCCCCAGCAGTAATCAGCCTTGGCACTCTGCAATCCCAGGCAGTCCTCAGAGGGTTTATTGTCCCTGCTGACAAAAGCGTTCAGTTTACTGTTTTGGTTTGTGATGTTGTCTAGTTTTGAGCCCCCTCTCTACAAAATCTTTCAGAAATTTAGGTGTATAACACGCTGCAGATTCTAACAGCACATTGTTGAGTCATAGTTAGATGAAACTGAAGCTCCTGACAATATGAACAACTCTTGCAGAAGCTATTGTGTTACCATACAATGCTGCAGTGAGCTTGTTCTGAGAAGCATTGGTCCTCTAACATACACAACTCTTTTAAAAAGACACGAGACTACATTTGAACAGGAATTTTTCATCAGTTTAATAAATGCAAAGTCTAACAGGATATCAAATTAGCTAGCTTCCAGAAGTACGCAGAAACATCAGGCACCCAATTGCATCTCTTGCTATTGGGTGAAAACAGAAAGAAGGTGATTAACCTGTGCCACCATTAACATAGATTGCTTTGCAAACAGGATGATTTTGTAATTGTTACATTTAGGAACTGCAGAATAAATCAGCTTATCTGGGGAAGTCTTCCTCTTCACAGGAAGAAGCAGTTTAGCAGCTTCCCACATTAATTGGGAAAAAGGGAGTTTTCCAGAAAAGTTTTAAACTCAGCTGAGAAGTAGGCCTCTTACCTTTTGCCTGTCCTCGGGCAAATTGACCACAGAAGACTTGTCCTTTTAAGTCCTTGCTTTACTGAAGTTCATAAGCACGCCTGCAAGCCTAGAGCAAAAGTAACACTTAATCTTTCTGAGGAATTCAGGTAGCCAAGTTGAAGCTCGTAGCCTTCACTCTTCATTCATATGAAGAATAATTGGCAGGTGGAAGGCAATATAACTAGTAGGGCTGAATGGGCTTCTGTTGCGGTTAAACTTTTACGTTTCCACGATATCTGAAAGCTCATTTCTGTTAAATGCTTGATACCTACATAGGTAGAAGATGAGGCAAATCTTTAATTCACCCATCTGTGTACTTCGGCAATGTCTCACCTAACGGCATAATTTGATACCTTCAGTTGGCAAAAAGACTTATTCCCTTATTTCTGCTGAGGTATTTACAGTGATAAATAAATTACAGAGAGTTCTAATGTCTTGTTAATATCTTGTTAATAAATATATAATAATGTCTATTCCAAAAAGCTTGCAGCCATATACAGGGATTACTGTATAGTCCCGCTGTCTTCAGCAGCTCTCGCTGTAGTAAGTGCTGTCTGTTACTGCTTGCTAAACCTGAGGGGAGGCAGAAATGAATGCAAAGCCTTATGTGGTTTTTATAACTGAAATTCTGCACAGAAGAGGTATTTGTCAGAAACTATCTAAAGAAAATGCAGGACTTGTTTGTGTTGTATATGTATACCAGCTAAATCATCTATGCTAATGTCACACAAATATGATGCATTTATTTTACAATGTTTCATTATTAATTTAGAGATGTATATGTTAACATTTTATTTTCATACTCCTTTAATCTCTTCTCTCTGATGCAGCAAATGCTGACATTTAAAAGCTATGGTTCCTTTTTTATTGCTGGCTTTGGTTCCTCTAGAGCAGACTGAGTACTATATTTGAACAGTGTACATATCACATGCTAGTACTGTTTTTGTTTCAAAGCTCAGGAAACTAATCATGCCAAAAATGTCTGCCTGGAATAGCTAAAATTTGTGGATGGTTATTTGCAGATTATATTCTTTTCTAATATGAATTTTATGTGACTATATCTTCCCAGCTTCAGTGAATATTTCCTCTTATCCAAACGGCTTGAATATGTCCTTATCTCCTGATTTAAAAGTGGGAAGGCAAGGGGACTCAGCAAGTGACACGCAGGCCACAAAGGCAGGTAATGCCACAGGTGGAATAGAGTCCAGGAGGGAATGTTGGTTGCCTAGTCCTGTGCATAAAGATTTCATTCTTCCAGTTACTGAATCCCTAGTACTGTATCATTGATCACCTGAGTTTTAACACGAACTCAAGTGAGGATAAAATCTTTCAGAACAATTCTTTGAGACAATTCTTTTAGCTTTTATAGTAAGATGAAAAAGTACCTAGAAACCCTATTTTTCTCCAGTAAGAGCAATCTTTCAAGTTGTTTTGGGTGGTTTTGGTGGTGGTGTGTTTGTTTGTTTGTTTGTTTTTCTTCCTTTGTTTTTCTTCTGATTCTAATACAAATATGTAAAGAGACAAGAGTGCAGCATATGCTGAAAGCCTTACTCCACCCTTTAGTAGCATGTGATTCACTTTGCTTCATGTAAAATTGGCTCCTGCACTGCTTCAGTCCAACCCCTAATTTCAAGTGACTGTGAGCTCTGATTACAGCTTTTCACCCCTAAAACAGTTTTGACACTATCCATGAACAGGCTTTTACTTTTGACTTAGATATTGTAGCATGTTATTTCCTGGAGGCAATCGAACAGAACTGGTGTCTGCAGGAAGTGTCATCTAGGAGCAGTAAAACACATCCATGAATCACTCTTAGGTGTCCTGTTTTTTTCACTGACGTGTTTTCTTGTATATACCGTGTGTATACTGGTACTTCTCTACTTCTCTGTGCATTTGTTTGTGGTTTTATTGATGAACTAACACGTTAAAGAAGACAGTAATAGTTTGGGATGAAAGATGCTATAAAAGTGCAAATTATTGTTGTCTCTGTAATGCTGATGTTTTGTGTCATGGTGACTAACACTTTCCAGTATTGCATCAGTGTGATTACCCTGCCACTCCCCATCCACAAAGGATAATAATCCTTCAGTGCCAGCACATACACAATACACACATTCAGGCAGTACCAGAAACATTTTTAAATAAGGATTTCCTCTCGATGTCTAAGAAATACTTTCAACAATTGTAATGGATGACAGAAGATAAGGTGATAGGTTATGGAACAATATTAGGACTGATCTAAGCCTCAACTTTATGATTCATAACTTTATCAGACTTATGGAAAGATTTATAATTGGTTATAGCTACTGCCATTCATTCTTTTTTACATGCTCCTCTGTGTACTACATCTGTAAATATTCCATATACAACTCAGCAAAGCAATCGTATCTATCAAGCTATTATTGTTTCTATTAAGCTGTTTATTATGAACTTCTCACTCCCTTGTCCTGTCTTTCATCCTGTTCTTTGATTCTGCGTTTATTTATGTTGTCAGATCATTTTGGTGTATTCCCTTTGTCCACCTCTCCTCCGATTCTCAGGGAAAAAACACGCAAAGTGTTAAACATTAGTAGCACTATGTAAGGAACTTTTTTTCTCTTTGAAAACAAATACACTTCATAAGAGAGTAGCAAAATAATGTAAGAATAAATTGAATTGTAGTTGGAATATGTTAAAGTTTAATAATAGAATAATGAATCTATAATGTGCTGTAAGGAGCATACACACAAGTAAGAATTTGTCTTCCAGAGCATGTAATTAATATTTGCCTTAAAACAGGTATCAGTTAGGAATGCAACTGAAAATTTTGAACAATTCTAAAACGCTCTTTTTTAGTATATTGGAAGGAATAAAGATATACAAACGTGGGAAAAACACTGTAGGACTCTATTACTGTCATTATCTATCCGAACTGTAATATTGTTTTCAATGACTAACAGTAAATATTTATCTAGATGTTTTCTAATACTAGCATTTATATATCCAATTACAATTCTAAATTTAAAAAAATGCTTGAACTATACCTGTGCTTTAACTTAAGTAGTTTTTGATGATGCTTAAAACAATTGATCCCAAAAGAATCAGATGTAGGAGCACTGAAAAGAACATACATAAAAAGATTGCTTGTCTCATGGCAGGATCATAAAAGCAATTGTTGCTAATGTGAATGTTTTCTCCATTACAGCCTTCATGCTTATCTTTCTGTGCTATTTTATAATAAGACTGTAAATGTGACTGTAGTTCCTTTTCATGTAAAAAGTTCCAGTCATCCATCTGGGTTACACTGAGCAAAAAAGAACCAGTGAAGGAATTGGTAGGTGGTGGGATAATCAGAAGCAGTTTTACACAGCACTTGAATCTTTCCATGTTCTGGGTCTCCCCAGGACCCTAACATAAATTAGACAATCTTCACATCTGCTCTATTTCTGCACAGGATCCCAAAGGCCCCAAAACCTGTTGTAGCAGCCAAGAACAGCAGGAGCACTGTGCTACTGCCCACACCTCTCTTCCGCAGCTCCCGGCTGCCGGGTAGAGAACGGTTGCCAGGTCATTGGCAGGATCAGACTCTTGGCTTTCAGGATATTTAGCTTAAATGACAAGTCATTTTCGCTTCCATCTGTACGAGGGAACACGGACATACAAATGTTGCAAAAATAGCCTTTCAGTAGACAGCAGTAGTTATGATGTTTTCTTCACTAATGTGAAATATCTGAGAATTTTCTATGCTTGAGAAAGAAAAATGGAAAGGATTAAATATCATGGGATGCTCTGTCCAGTGATGACATTTTGTTGTATGGTATCAAAATCATTTAGAAATGTTCTGAAATTAATAGATCAAACCACTTGAAAACCACCCTTGGTGGTACACTGTATCAATTTCAGTGAACTCATCCACTTGGCACAAGAAGCATGTGCCTTTTCCCCCTACTTTCTTTGAGGCATGGACGGATGGCAATGTGGAGAACAGTGGTTGTGAGCATCAGTCCAACCAGAAGCTTCTCTGCCAAGTAGAATAATGGCAAGAACTAACTGTAGAAATGAAAAGGCTCCTGGGATTGTTGGACCTGCTCTGCTTGACTTTCACTTCAATAGTTACTAAAAATAACTGGCTTGCTTGGGGGAAAAAAAAAAAAAAAAAAAAGGAACCCAAGGCTCTTTGTAGCCTGGCAGTCCTAGTGTGAGCGGCTTGGGCTGTCCCATCTCATGAATCTGATTGTGCACTGATCTGTCTAAAACTTGCCAGCAGAATTAATTAACGTCACAGCATGTCAGGAGGAGGGAGAGCAGCACGAGGGGCTGTCGATGAAAGGAACTGCTCTGGCTCTGCGCTGTGCTGGCACGCTGAGCGAGAGGGGCTGGCCTGTGCTGCGTGGCTGTCCCAGGGAAGCAGGCGTCCACGCACAGCAGCACACAGGGAGCATGGTGGGTGCTCTGGCACCCCAAGTGATGTCCACACGGTGACTTTGCAAGGCAGACATCGTTTCACACTAACATGTTTCCTAAGGTGCCATGCGTTAACTTGTGCACCAGTCAGAGCTAGCTGGGAGGGCCGTGGTGGACCTCCTCAAGAGCGAAGCACGAGCTCACAAAATGGTGCCCACACTCGGCTTTTTGTCGAGGGGCTGCTCGCGGCCTGTCCCCAGCCAGCCGCTGCCCGGGGCCCGAGGGGCTCACAAAATGGTGGCCGCACCCGGCTTCTTATACCTCCAGCCAGGCTCCTGCCCTGACGGGAGGCCAGCGGAGCCGCAGCGCAGCCTCTCAACGGGCGAGCTGCCCTCCGGCCACGGCGTCACATCGCCTTTCGGCGAAGCTCCGGCCGATGAAAGAGCCAAACGCCGAGAGACCGCGCTGGGGGAACCCGAGAAGGTGGGCGTTGACTGGGCCGGCAGCGCGCCCATGGCGGCCGCTCCCTCGCCGAGCTGAGCGGGGCCGGGCGCTGCCGAATGCGCCCGAAATCCTCAAGGCGGTGCCGGAAAAACCCGAACGGGGACGGGAGAAACCCGAGCGCTGCCGGAGAAAGCCGAGCGGCGCCGAAGCGGCGGTGCCGAAACGGCTCGCCGTGAGGGCGGGGTGCCGCCGAGCGGGCCCGAAGGCGGGGCCGCGGGGGGCCGAGCGCGGCCCGGGCGGATGTGAGCGGCGCGGCCGCTTCCTGCTCGCCCGCGGCCCGCCCTCCGCTCTCCTCCTCTCCTCTCCGCTCCCCGCCTCGGGTGGTGGCCGCTGCCTCGTCCCCGCTGCCAGCCGCAGGGCGGAGGCGGCCGCGACCCGCTGCCCAGACCGCCGCCCGCCCATCTCCGCTCGGCAGCAAGGCTCCGCCGCGGCGGCGCAGCCCCGATGCAGGCCATCAAGTGTGTGGTGGTGGGCGACGGGTGAGTCCTAGCACGGCCCTCGGGAGCCTCGGCGGTGAGAGCGAGCCCCGAGGGGAGCGGCGGGGGGAGGCCGGGCCCCGAAGGGAGCCGCGAGGGGTGCGGCGGGGCCTTGAGGTGATCGGAGGGGCCCTGGTGGGGGGGGCGCTGAGGGGGGTGGCGGGGCGCTGAGGGGCGCCCTGAGGTGATCGGAGGGGCCCTGAGGGGGCCCCGAGGGGCGGCGGCGGGCGTGGGCCGCGGCTTCCTGCTGGCGGCGGGGGAGGGGAGCGGAGCGCGGGGCGAGGCGGCGGCTGCCGCCAGCAAATGGTGGCTGCGGCGCCGGCAGCGCCGGGGCTCCGTCTCCTCCCGTCCCCTTCCCGGGCCCCGGAGTGCGGCGGGAGCCCCGGAGCGGGGGCCGTGGGGTGCCGGGGGCCCGAGGCTGTCGCTGGTACGTGGGGTAGCCGGGGGGGGTGGGGGGGGCGCGGGAGGTGCAGCGCGCACCGGAACTCCCCGCTGGTGTCTCGGTGCCTGCGGCTCGGGGCGGTCTCGCAGTAAGACTGGGCGATCTCAGCACGTCTGGGGTGCTCGGGGGCTGGGACCGCTTTTCTGCCTGCGTGTGTCTCGGCTGGTAGGGTTACTAGCCCAGGGTTAGGGTTCCTAGCCCAGGGAGGCTGCTAAAGCAAGTGAAACAGCGTGCAGGTCTGTACCGACTGTTACACCTAACACGGTGTTATAAGCTAGTCGGAAACAACTTGAGGAGGCTTTTTAGAACCAGTTTAACTCCCAAGTTTCAGATCTCAATATAAAGAATGCTGGCATTGGTGGGGAAAGAGTTAGTGTGTTTACCACTGAGTATTCTCCGTGCTGCTATCACCATCAGCTCAGAGGCATTCTCTCTTACTGATCATCAGAGCTCAGGGGAACATCATGGGCCGGCTGGAAAACAAGACTGGTCTTATGCAGTTTGAGAGTTGTGTGGTGTTTTTTTTTTTTTTTTTTTTTTTTTTTTTTTCCCTTGGTAGAAACAAAAATCCCAGTGTAGGCTGAGCATAATTGGTATCACAGCAAACTTCTGTAGATGACAGAGGAGCGTAAGTGTAGTTAAATGGGCTCACCACTCTCTGTGTCATTTCATGTGGTGGATTAGTCTTCAAGCT
This sequence comes from Heteronetta atricapilla, assembly GCA_011075105.1. Lineage (NCBI taxonomy): Eukaryota > Metazoa > Chordata > Aves > Anseriformes > Anatidae > Heteronetta > Heteronetta atricapilla. The sequence continues at coordinate 7,673,498 of CM021744.1, forward strand.
ATTTGTGTTTTATTTTTTTAAAATATAATTGAAATCCCTAAAAGGCGTCTATGCATTCTTGAAAGATAAAATTACCTCATATAACAGATTTGTTCCTTCTTGTCTTGCTGTACAAGATTTTGAGCAGTAAGAACATGTGTTCTTCTACGCTCTTCTTGCTTGACAACCACCTTGACAAATGAAGACTTCTTGTAGCAGTGTAATTCATTGATGCTGGATAGAATGACTCTGGACTGGTCTTTGGGTTGTACTGATTTAAAAAACAACTAATTGGGTTTTTATTGTGTGTGGGTTTGTGTTTTTTCAATTCAGCTGAACTATGTTGTCAATGACAGTGCTGTAAATAAAGGTGATGCATCATGTTTGGGTGGGGAAAAAGTTCTGTCTACTTCCTCCTCTGGATTTGAGAACTCTGTACAGACAAACTGTATGGTATTCAATAGTTCGTTCGACAAAGCAGCTCTTTTTTGTCACTGGCTCTATAAATTTTACTCCTTTTCTAAATGTATTTACTGCTGCTTGTATCGGAAATAAAAGTGGTGCAATTAAGCTCTTCCCATATTTGTGAACAAAATACAGTAGTTTGATTGTTTTTTTTCCTCCCTAGTTAGAAGAATGTCTCTCTTAAGATCGCATTTAGATATCATTGCTCATTTTTGGTAGCTTTTTGTTGTCCTCTATTGAGGTTTCTAGATATTTACTTTCTTGTGTTTCTTTGCTTCAAAAGCTCAAGCATTAGAGGTATTATTGAAAATGTGTAATGTTTGGCTTAGATAAGGCTAGAGCTTTAGTGTTTCTGTAAAACAATGCAAGTTAAAGATTTGCTTATATGATATAAAACTTAGGTACTGTTTTATGCACCTTTTGCAAAGATCTGCTAGGAACAAAATAAAGCTGTAGAAGTACCTGTGACTTCTTTTTCTTAATCTGTAAATGAGTAGGCTGTTTCTGATACACAGACTGTGCTTGTTCTTAGGGCTCTGTCTGATAATCTGTTTAGAGACCTAACGTGAGAAGCAAAACACTGCAAGGAATGCTAGTTGTGCTATCTCACTTTGCCTTTGCGCTCTTCACTGTGAGGATTGTGTCGGGAAAAATAAATGGCAATTGTTGCTTGCACTTCTTGTAGATACAGATAAGTGGGAATGTGCAGGACAGATGAAGAGCACTCCACTTGAATAACAACTACAGGAATCGCTGCTGATTGACACTTGAGGGAAAGCAGTGGTATAGGTTATTTTTAGCAGCTTTTGTTTTTACTCTAAAAAAGCATCTGTGAAGTGGTACGAAATCTCAAGTGATCTTGGGGAAGTTCTGCGTTTTGGAGAAATGATTACTGGGTGCCAGCGAAGTGGTCAGATTTCATGCTCTGCTGTATGCATCTGCTGCAGAAATATTGTAAGAATGGGAGAGGTGAATGGAGAGTCCCTGTTTGAAATTGGGCTCGCCTTGAGGCCCTGCCTGCTAGAGCCGTGCTGTTGTGAGGAGTGGGGGATAATTGGCTTCTGATCAAGTGCAGTGCGTGTTTGGGGAACGTGCTGAACACCTCGCATCTCTCCAATCCATGGAGAGCACAGTGACTTGAAGTTCGGAGACTTCCGTTGTTGTCGTTCTAAAGTTAAGGCATAAATAGATGGAAGTTCTGAGCAGCACACTGGGGGAGAGAGCGTCACAGCGAGTAAAACAGCTGATCTGGAAGAGCATCGCGTAACTAAACCTACAGCAACAGAAATGCTGTGCTTCGCACCTGACAGTGAAGTTTGAGTGGAGACCTGGGCTGTGCATCATGTCAGGATGAGGAAGAAAGGAGGCATTCCAGGAGTTTTGAAGGCTGCCACCTGTTTGCAGATGTCAGCGTTTCCGGAGTGAAACGAGCAAGTACTTCAGCTGGCCTCCATTTCCATGGCTGTGAGTGGCAACAAAACTCTCACAGCTGGTTTTTAGTTGTGGGCAAGAGGGAGACTGTGCACCATCTGTGCAGCCCTGGTGCCTTCAGAGCGGAAGAAATGCTGGTGCAGATCCTCAGGTGGCATTTTTGGAGTCACCTAACGTGGCTCCAGGCAGCCCCAGTGCTGGGGGGAAACTTTGCAGGACTGGTCAGTATAAATGAGGCCTGGGAAGAGATGGCTTGTTTTGTTTGCAGGAATGAGTGCTTTTATGAAGATTGATTCCGGGATGGTGCCAGGAAGTAGCGAGGGATTCACTGCCGTCTTTTAAGCCTTTTGCCTACTGTTAAGTGGTTAAAATGCCGGATTTCTGTAGGCCGTGCTTTTAATTACAGCCAAATGTTACCAGCTGCATTTGATGTACTAGTGGGAGGACAGAGCTATGATTAAGTAGTTGCTAGAAATTTTGTTACAACTAACTAATACTGGCTTGGTGGTATTTAGGGTCTTAATCTTTATGCACAAGGGTTTATACTGTGCTGAAGACTTGGATTTCGAGTTCCTTAGCACAGAAACAGACACCTTAAAGGATAGCTGAAAGTACTCAGAGGTTGTTCTCTATTTATAAAGATAGGTGTTGGGGTACATTTTTAAGACTGGTGACTATAATGATCTGATTAATGGGGCAGTGAGCCAAAAGGCAAGGAAAGCAGGAAACCGAGGATGGAGCAAGCCTGAAACAGGGTTGTTGAACGTGTTTTTTCTTGTTCAAACGACTGATGGGTGCTGCAGATACACGCTGCAGACACTTCTAAGCTTGGAATGAAACCTTTCACCACCTCCTCCTTGCACTGTTTTGATTAGCCAGAGCAGACTCACCAGTTTCTGAGCAAGGTGAACAAAGCACCCTGAGCACAGAGATAAGTTCTTGCTCCACTGCTGAAAACGTCAAGTTTCACATCGATTTGTTAGAAGCTTGCATTATCTGTAACAAGACTGCAGGTAAATGAAGCATCAGACCAAACAGGTTCCAGAGGCATGAGAACACGTGGCCTCAGCCTCAGAGGTTTCCCTAAGGATCTGCCCTTTGCTCCTTGGTGCTGCGAGGGTTTTTCACATTTGTCCTCCGTGAGCCTGCTTTATGGCAGTAGGAGCGCAGTCCCACGATACCTTGTGGCTGCTGAGACAGCCCAGGGAGCGAAACCCGCACGGTGTCCCTGTGGGGGAGGGAGCAGCTTGCTGAGGCTCCTCGTGCTGGCCTGTTAGTAATGCTCGCTGGGGCAAGAGATAAGATGGGATCTCCTGACAGCTGTTAAAGCAGCGTAGCTGTGTCGCACTGCTCCCTGACTTCGCTGAAGTTTCTGTGAGGTAAATCCCTGTCCTGCTTCTGCGGACCAGCACGTCTCAAGCTCGTTGCTTTGAGAAAATGTTCAGAGATTGTACTTACTGAGAGTAGAGAGAAATTTAACTCTTACAGCATGGCACAAGAGGGTGTGTGCTGACAGCAGGTTGGGCTGTAGAAGGGGCTGGCATCGCCTTCCCTGGGGGCAGGTGGGGAAGGCAGCGCAGACAGGCAGCCGCCGTGCTGTGGTGGGGGCACAGAGGGCTGTAGGTGGGACATTGTGCTAGGGGTCAGCTCAGAAACATTACACCAAAAAAATGGGCATGTGGGACAAAATCCTGATGTTTTGCACGCTGAAGCAACTCGTCATCGCTTGAGCACGGGTGGTGGTGTCTTCAGGTGCTGCTGTCATGGCACTTGGGGGCTGTGGCAGCGTTGGCCTGCGGGAAGTTTGATGGAGGCGCTTGTCACGAGCTGGGCTGCAGCATAGCTGGGAACTTGTGGTTGTGGCACCTCAAATTCACTGAACCCGCCTTACATCGCGCGTCACTGGGTAAGACTGGTTGGGTAATGCTGAATGTTAAATGATGTTAAGTAATGCTTTGAAGATGGTCGTTGGTAAATGAAGTGGCAATCCGTAGTCTTCCAGACCAAGAGAAGAAATGCCACGATTCAAATGTGAAATTCAGATGTGAATGCCTCAGACGTTTGCAGCAGCAGAGCTAGTAAGCCCGTGACTAAAGCTCATTTCTGAGTGTGTTTTTTTTTCTGTAAATGCTAAAGGATGAAAAGATATTTTTAGCAGTAGCATTTGGTTCCTGGGAATATGTGTTGTTGTTTTTTAATATTAATTGTAGTTCTAAACTAAAATCTTGCTGAGTTACTTGAGCTTCTGGTGAGCTTAGGAGGCATATGCATTGAACCTAATGCTGATGGCAAGATTCACCTGTAAGGACAGTAAGGTGTCAAAGTTTCTGCTGGCTTGCTTTGAACACATAGTTGTAGAGATGCAGTTTGTCTGAGACGAGTAATTGGGAGGACTGTGAGGCAGTTTGGGCATTTTCTTCTTCCAGGCACTATTTGCAGTCACCCCTGGAATCTCTTAAGCTGTTAAAGGACTGCACTTAGAGTGAGAAGGCAGCATGGGGCCTAATTTTGCAGTTAATTAAAAAAAAAAAAGGTCCAATTTCAAGCATTCTGACCCTTTAATTGTAACTGTAGCAAAAGTTCAATTATGTCTTTTATGTAAGGTTTGACTGCAGATAAGATGTGAGGAGAAGGAAAGAGTTTGCTGCCAGAGTTCTGAAAGAAACCTGGAAGAGAACCTTGTCATGCCCCCAGTTGTTCCAGGCTGTCCAGGACTAGATCTGTGGGGGAAGGTTCGGTGTTCCCAGTTCCTCCTTCGGTACCGCAATGCAATTTATCTGTGCCTCAGTTGGGGAAGTGTTGGGGTGGTTGGTGAGTGCGTGAGGGGATGTTCTCTTACGGCAATAGCCGTAAGTATCATGAGGATTGCTATTCATATTTTCTCAAATACCCAGAAGTAGTGATACATTGCAAAATCATACTTTTCAAGCTTTTTCAAACTTAGGTAAAATAAAACTCAAGATTATCAAAATGGATGTTCGTATCAGGTCCGATTCCATTACCAGCTACCTTTAAGGCCACGGCCTGTAGGGAGTTTTCATGCACAGTAGTGACTGACACTCTACATTGTTCCTTAGATGACTGGATGTAATCAGTTTTCTTCCCTAAAAGTATTTCTTACTGAAGATGAATGGTTCTTACATGTGAACTTTTTCTTTTTACAGTGCTGTAGGTAAAACATGCCTACTCATCAGTTACACAACCAATGCATTTCCTGGAGAATATATACCCACCGTGTAAGTACTTACAAAACTCTAAAACCTCGTTTATATTATGTCTGTATGCTTGCTGCCATTCCAGGTTCCTCACTGGAGCCCTTTGAATTGGCTGCAGGCACCCCTCGGTTTCACCTTAATCGTTTTGCTGGGCACCTAGGTGTGTTCAAGGAGAAGCACTTTGGACTTTCTCTGTTGAGCATGGTCATACCAGGGCTTGTTCGCGCTAAATGGGTTCTGCTTCTCTGACCACTAAGCCTCCCTGACTAGGGACTAGTATTTACTAACATTTTAGCACTTTTTACTCTCTTTTTAAAATTTCCGTGTTAAGTATTACTCATAATAAGCAGTTTCAAGGCTATAAAACCTTGTAAAGCATAGACATAATTGGCTTACGTGACTACGGATGAGATTTTTCTGTTCCTCCCTTTTTTTTGTACTAGTGCCAATCCTGTACTAAGCCACAGCTCTACAGCTCCTCGGGCATGACTGTGGGGACTCATTTATTGTGATGCTTCCCGTTTTCTTGCATGGACAAATTTGTTGGTATCAGTATTAGTGTAGCTCTCTTTCTAGAGGGCATTTTGGGTGCCAGGGGAGGTGTTTTATAGACAAGCAGTTCCCCTGTCCTTTAGAGATGTCTCTATACATTTACCTGTCTAACTTGCTCTCTGTAAGCATCAAGTTTTTTGGTAGAGTAGATTTTAATGAGATTTTCAGATGACCTTTAAAACAAAAAGGTCTTGGAAGGGTAACTACTCCTGATTCTCTTTTTGTGTTCTTCAGATTTTTGCATTATAATATGTACGTGTTTTTAGCGAACATAATTTATCCTTAAAACATCACGAAAACCTTTGCCACCTACAGTAGTGATAACCAGGAGCCAGGACAGGCATGGCTTTTATTAACTTTGGCGTTTCATTAGAGGAGATTTTTGTGGTGGCTTTTGATTAGCAGGATTAATTTTTTTTATCTTAACCTGCTGTTGTCTTGAAGGATTCCTTGGTTGTTACTGATGTAAGATTTAGAGTAGCAGATACAAAATGAGACAGGCTGTCACTGTTTATTGTCCCACTAAGACTGGAAGATGCTTGCTAAGTGCATCACCTGCTTTGCTCTGTTTGCTGGGACCAACAAGACTTCTGTTGGAAGAGCAATGAAAAAGATGACTTCTGCCCAGACTGGACCAAGTCTGTTGTGTATATTTCTTCCTTCTACCACTCAATACCAGACTTGGTATTTTAAAAAAATGTCTTTTTTCTTGGAGCAGAAGGATGCAAATTATTTTGCAGTCTTCCCAGTTAGGACTCTGTAAGAAAAAAAATCTGTGTGGGCCCTGTTTTACTGCAACCAAATGCATCTACCTTATCACTTTATTTTTTACTTTCAGTTTTGACAACTACTCTGCTAATGTAATGGTTGATGGAAAACCAGTCAATCTGGGCTTGTGGGATACAGCTGGTCAAGAGGACTATGACAGACTACGCCCACTCTCCTACCCACAAACAGTAAGAACTGCAGCGTGAAACTTTACAAATGCATAGTTTTGTCTAACATACAGATTTATCTTTTTAAACATTTCATTGTCACATCTGAAATTGTATTTATTAGTAAGTGTGAATTGTTTCAAGCTACCTTCCTTCATCCTACACTGTAGCTGTAGTATTAGTATCTCTGGTGTGTGTGTAGCTATCCAAATGTTAAAATTTGCATCCTCAGGTATTTGTGTGCTGATACAGGTTGGCTTATTGCAGTTGCAGCTTCAGAATTAGCTTGAATCCTTGATATTAAACAAACAAGCAAACAAAAAACCTGGGTGAATAGTCCCATCAGCAAGTCCATTGATTTTAAGGTTAGCATGCCTGCCAAAAGCAGAGTTTGTTTTTGTTTTTAGGCATGATGTTTGGCTGCAACCTGACACTGTCACTGCTAAGCACTTGATACTGTTTAGCCTCTCTAAAGACGTACTGAGTGTGAGAGGCGGTCCTGAACGAAGATACTACTGCTATTGACAGAGCCTGGGTTGTGGCTTTCAAATGTACTTAAGCCCATGGCTATTTTACTACTTACTGCAGTTTGTGCTCGAACATTAGTATAAATGTGCTTCTCTCTTCAGGGCTTGCGACTGGTTAAGTCCTGTCTGCACGCTGTTCATTTCCTTGTACAAAGCTAATGCTGGAGTAATCTGCTCTTTTCTTTGCAGTGCGACTTCAGCTACAGTTGATCTTTGTAGAAGACCGATTTTTCTAGTCTCTTTAGAGTTACTTTTATCTAGTGGAGTTGTCCTTTAAGTAAAGAAGGGTGGCAACTTGTAGATTTTGTTGTCAATTGTCGCTGATATGTTCAGCGCTAATAATGTAAAACAACGACTAGTTCCAGTTATTCTACATCGTAACTCCTCTCTTGAATAATATGAATCTTATTTAATGAACTCTAGTGCTTTTTTTTTTTTTTAGTAAACTTGTCTTAATTCACAGTTTTCCTTAATTCACTGCTCACTAACTCTTAAAATTTGGCTTTCCACTCAGTTTCAAGACCCAAGATGTGCATGAACTTGCCAGTTGTAGACATCTCTAATAGAAATGCCAGAACTACCTGCCTTCCCTTGTAGAGAAGCAACATAAATTTGTTTTTCTCCAATATTTAAATATTTTTAGGATATTAGGAGAACTTCAGGTTTGCTTAAAATCTTAATTAAAAAAAAGTATGGTGGGGTAGAGAAAATATCATAAAAGATCACTCAGTAGTGTGTAAAAGCAGAATTGTAGAGGAAAATATTGTTCCTCTCCTGTGCTGAAGGGACAGAGTGCATGTGTATGTCTTCAGCCTGCTAAAATAACTGTGGTTTTCTAATAGGCTGTGGAAGAATTCCATATCCATCTAAACATGCTTGTTAGAAAGTCTCTTCTGTGCAGGCATGTATAACTAACAAGTAAAGGTCTGAAATACCTTCTGTTATTCAGATAGCATGTTTTTTTACAGCCGAAAATGAAACAAAGATAGGGTGGTAAGTCTTGAACTTCTTGTGATGCAGTCTTTGGATCTTAGACTTATGCAATAAGTAAGCTTCGCCATCACTTAAAGGACAAAACCCACAAAATTAATTAATGTTTTGGAAAAAAAAAAAAAAAATAAGAGAACAGTGGAACTAAAGAAGCCTGACTTCTACTGGATCTGTATTCCACCTCCCCCTTTCATTGTGCTATTTAAAAATTACCCCCACATGCACGTCTTTCCCTGTACATGCACGTGAGCACTGGGTGAGGTGGATGCAGGCACTGCCTTTAGTGGGACCACACGCATTTCTTGATTAGCCAGCCAGCAGCCCAACAGCTGCTAACTTCACAGTAAGAATTTTGCTGTAGTGGGGGTATTCATTTGTATCTCTCTCCTCTATTAATTTTTCTTAAAATATACAGGAATTTCATACTTTCTCCCAAATGTAATTGAAGTTCATGAATATTCCTGGGTATCTGGGGGAGGGAGGAGGTTGTGACAGATCATTGGGATAATCTTGTTTCCTCGAGAGACCAAACCAAAAAGAAAATTAGCTAGGAGGATTCTTTTTATGTGGGATTTGCTCTTGCAAGTCTTCTTGGACAATGCAGACAAACACCTACAGGCTTAAGGGGAAGTCTGGTGGCCAAGTTTATGTGCAGGTAGTTGGTTGTGCTGAATTACAGGGCGGCACATTTTGGAGAAAAAGCCTTGATGTGAGTATTTGTGAGCACAGATCACTGGCTGAGAGAACATTTTTCTCTTAAATCCATTTTGGGAGTAACTTTATCTCATACTGTTATTAGGTTGGAGGAACCAATGGTAAGAATCTATCTTCCAGTCTGACAGATCAACCTATTGCCGTATGTAAAACTTCAAGTAAACTTCAGTCCCAAGTTCTGTACATCTTGTCTCGCTTACGATAGTGATAAATTGGCCCCTATTTTTTAATAAACTACTTTTCTTGGAAATAATTGCTAGATCTGCGAACTTCTGTTACATTTCTTATGAGTTGCTAAAGACTAAAGCTTTTCCCACAAATAGTGTTTCCTCCTATTTATTATGATTGGTAGTGTGCAAGACAACTGGAATCTTGAAATAATTCCTCCAGGTCACACTGATTTTTTTGATCTCTGGAGATAGCAGAGAGAGTCTGCATAACGTACAGAAATTCAATCACCACAAACTGCACGTTTGGAAAACAGAAGTAGTGGCCATAGTATCACATTATTTGATGTTGTTTCTTTCTTCCTTGGGGACGCTGCTACGGAAACCTCTTGGGGTGATGCATGAACAACTGGGTTGCAAGTGCTTAGCAATGCAGATGTCAGATGCTGACCTAACAAAATGCCTTGAAATGCAGCACAATCAACTAACATTCTGAAATGCCTGATTCTTTAACACATTAGATACTGGAGTAAGTATGGATGCAGAGGTAGGCTGGGAAAAGTTGGGCTTGCTTGAGATGTGTTTGAGTTCTGGGTCATACAGCGAGACTTATGATTGTCATCTGGTTAGGTAGAGAAAATTAATTTTGTGGTTATTCCAAATGCTTGTAGGTGATTAATATTGTTTTGTAAATGTATACTGTACAGCAGTTAGTGTGAAGATATGCTATGTAATATTTTTACCTGATCTTATTTATAATCTTATATTACTTTCAACTGACAGGTGAGATGTGCAAGATCACCCAAAACATCCACTCTTCTGTCTGTACTTTTTAATAATTTAGAAATGGAGGAAAGGAGCTAGTGTGACACTTAGAGGTTTTTTTATGCCCTTCTCCATCCTACTTTGGTTCTAGAGAAATTCCAGAGTGTTTTTACAGTGACACTCAGTAGTAGTGACAGTTCTAACAGATTCTTCAGCATTGGGCATGGAAGCAACAATTGTGGAAATTGGTGTATGGTTTATTTTTGCTGTTCCATGCTCTATACTTTGCCTTTGCAATTAAAGATTACTTTAGAGTAGCACATTGGTAAATATTCATTTTTTTCAGAAATTGATGTGAATGGTAACACTTTGCAACAACCTAAGCTGAGGAGATGCATGTCTTTTAGGGCTTAAATTGCTCAGTTCTGCAAAGAGCCATCCAACCACGGTTTAGAAGCCAGTCTAATGACTCTTCGTTTGCTGTATTTGTTGAGGATTTGAAGTGTTTTTCATTGAATGTTAGTAAGAGAGAAGGAGTGACATTTAGGGCAAAAAGCTTGCAATGCAATGATATTAGAGTTTAGTTGCTGGCTACTGCAATAGCTGATTATAACTTTAGTACAATGTTTGTTGTTTCCCTCCCCACCTCTTTGCCTCTGCTTGTAGCTGCCTGGGAATGGATTTCCCATGGGGAAAACCACCTCAAATTGTCTTGTTGAGTTGTGTTGTCAACCTTGCCTTTTGCAAGTGTGATACAGATGGCAGCATGATAAAGATGGTGGTGATGCTGGTCTTGGTCTCATCACGGAGATTTTTTTTTTTCAAATGGTTGCTCTGCCAGGCTAACTTCTACTAACTTGTTTTGTAGGATGTCTTCTTAATCTGCTTTTCCCTTGTGAGTCCTGCTTCTTTTGAAAATGTCCGTGCTAAGGTAAGTATAAGCTGCTACCATTTTACTTCAATGTAATGTTTGTGTCACAGCAGTTTCAAGAAAACAGGTGATTTTTTTTTTGGCAGGCAATGTAAATGTAGTTTGAGAAGAAATCCATTTCCCTAACTTCTCAGTCACAGAAGTTCAGGGCACCTGCAGCACTGTAGGTGTGAGTTGCTCCTTGATGCAGTGATAAGACAGAAGTAGGTTGAGTTTTCAGACAACAAGATGTTAAGATCACAAACAGGAAATCTCGTTTTAATGCAATTTGAAGAAAAATACATATATAAAAAAATGTAAAAATTGGGTTGATGGCACTTGTTTTGTGGCTGGGATAGCATTTAAGTACATGCTGTGCTACTGCTGCAGTTTTTTCATGCCCCTGGACGAGCTAGCCTATGGCAGTGTGGCCATAAAAGAGAGCTGGTTGCCATGGGTGGAAGAAGTGCAGATCAGGGGTCTGCCAGAAAATGGAGGGGGGGAAAAATACAGCCTTTAATAGGATGGATTTTTAAAGTATATGGAAATACTTGTTGGCATTGTTTAAAACTGATTTGCAATTGTATACTTTTTTTTAATACTACTGTAACAGATCCTACATGTTCCCTTTAACTCTTTGATGCTATAAGAGTCAGGAAAGGCTCTGAGCCTTTCATTTGTCATGTTGCAGAGCCTGCGTGGAGATCTGCCCCCACACAGTTATTTTGTCTTTGCAGTGGTATCCTGAGGTGCGGCACCACTGCCCCAACACTCCCATCATTTTAGTGGGCACCAAACTCGATCTCCGAGATGATAAAGACACTATTGAAAAGCTGAAGGAGAAGAAGCTGACTCCCATCACCTACCCACAGGGCCTTGCCATGGCAAAAGAGATTGGTATGACTGCAGCTGGGTTACTGGTGGCTTGGTCAAATTCTGTGGAAGAAATTGCAGCTTTATTAAAATGTCTTTCTTTTGTGGTACTAGCGAAGCAGCAGTGCTTTTTGTAATTCTGGAGAACTGCTTTGTAATTGCCCTCTCACTTCCCACAGGTGCGGTGAAATACCTAGAATGCTCAGCACTTACACAGCGAGGCCTCAAGACAGTGTTTGATGAAGCTATCCGAGCAGTTCTTTGCCCCCCTCCTGTAAAGAAGAGGAAGAGAAAATGTCTGCTGCTGTAAATGTTACCTTCCCTGCCCCACTCCAACCCTGTGCTTTGCTCAGAACGATGGAGCAGTCACATTCAATGCCAAGTCTTTCTGTTATAAATTAGTTCTCTTCCATGAATTTTGAACCAATCAACAATTTCACGGTTTCATTTGTTTGACATAAGAAAGTTAGTTTTCATTCTACTAAAAGCAGAATCCTGAAAAGACAAACTTATATAAAGCCTTATTTTTAAAATCCTATTCTTGCTCAATTAATTAAGTGTTGCCAAACTATCTGCTGAACTAAGTTGCATTGTTGTGCTACGAACACTAAGCACTAAACTGTTTTTTAAAGATTCTTCTTGAAGATGACTCTAATTTCTGTTAGGAAATGCAGAAACACTTTCTAGTTTTTCACAGTAACAGTACCGTATAATTAGCAAAACACTGCAGCCCCATGTGTTTTATTATTAAATCGTTTCTCAACCAGGGTCATTGCATAGCATTGTATATCAAACCTAAGTCATTGACGATGACTGACACCCTTGAGTCACAGTGTAAAATGCTTTATCATTGGTAAGGGCTTGGTTGCAATCTAGTTCTTGCTGCTGTGATTTAAAAAAAATAAATAAATAACTATTCTTACTGAAGTGTATCTAGTCCTTTTGACAGCATTGTGTTGTGATGGATAATTGAAATATTGGATCACCTGATAGTGCCAGACAGTATTTTGACACTGGACAGATCAACTTACACTACACTGCCAGAGTAGTTGAAACTGAAGTGACTTTATTTAAGGTTAAAATTGGTGACCGTTTTCCCAGTCATGCAGTAGTGGAAGAGAGGTTGGTGTTCATAGGTAAATTCCTTTGAATTTCAAGTAGGGCATTCATTTAGGTACAACTTTGAACATTCATTCCCACAATAGTTGTGTAGTAAATGCTTTTCTTGTAGAATTTCTTCTTACTGAGCAATAGAACTTGTATTTTAAAACCTTTCTGATGATAGAAATTTGCTTTTTTTTTTTTTTTAGTAGAGTAGAATGTTCAAGCATAGCCTCTTTATTTTCCTGGTATTTCTGACCCAGTAAGTTATACGCTTTCTGAGGAGCTTTTAGTCTACTAACTAGGTGTAAAAATCATGTGAAGCAGCTTTACATGTTTTAGTAATTTTTATATTTTAGACTTCTATAAACTATGAACCTTCTCAAATATCACTATTTGCCAGCTATCCCCAACACTGTAACATTACTAATGCAGACAAGTGTTTTTTGTCACCTACATGTCCATGTGCAGCATAGATTGAGTAATGGTAACTTGGGTCTGTGAGGTTCTGTAAATTAGTGCTAATGTTCTGTACAGCCTGAACTGGCAGGAATATGATGTTCAACTACACCCTTTCAACCACTAAAGCAAAACTTAAAAGTTGCAAAATTGTGAAGTTTTTACATTGATCTTTTGCTAATGCAATTAGCAGTATGTTTTGCATGTATGACTTAATAAATCCTTGAATCACACGTATGGTAGTGTTTGAGTTTCTGAGCAACGTTCTCATTCCTGTTACACCACGACCCAGCAGGCTGCCTGGGCCAGTAGCAGCTCTGGGCACTGTCTCCTCAGGGCTGTGCGTGCTAACCACAGCCTCTTTCGATGCTGCTGAGATGTTACCTAAGAGAATTAAATGCAGGCCTTCACAACAGCTCTTCAGAGGCCCTGTGGCATCGTTAGTGTTGTCACTAGCTCCCATAATGTTTTAAAGATTCTGACAACCAGAACAAATGCATGTAGTACACATGATTCAGCTTATTGTATGCAAATAAAAGTGATGATTACTTACTTTCTTCTAAATCTTACAGGCTTTGGAAGCTTGCAAAGTGATGGCTCTGGTGCAAGCTACTTTGTTTAGCCTTTTAGCTGTAATCCAGCAATGCTGTATGTGTCAGTGCTCCAACCCTCCTCCTCTGGAGCTCATCATGCACCAGGGGAGAGGAGGGGTGAAGCTGCAGCAGGCTGACAGCAATGATACCACCACCACCACCTGTGCAGTGGTCAAGGTGCTGGACCTGTGCTACTGCTGGTGACTTACCTGATTGAAGGGCATTGAGCTGTATAACCAGCTAGAAACCATTAGTTACAGGCTTATACCCAGAATACCTGAACGTGAGAAACAAGTTTTTAGCGTGTATTTTATTTCCTCTCCACATTAAGCATCACAGCACGAACACAGCTATTCTCAACCATGTCCTATGGTTACTTATTTCTAGCGACTTCTTTTAGTAAGAAAGAAATGTTGTCTTAAAAAAAAATTGTTCAAGTAGTACACACTAGAAACAAAGATGCTTTTTTTTTTTAAAATCACTTCCACCATACAAATATATATATATATATATATATATATATTTAAGTTCTTGGCAGAATTACGAATTGATCTTTTCAGTAGTCAGAGCTGGAGCCTAACATGATGAACACAGAGCAAGAACAATTTTTTTTTCCTTGTTACAGTAATTATAGTATTAGTTTAGTTTCAAACTAACAAAAGTAGTCCTGTGGGTCAACAAATACAAAAACCAGGTAGATCAAAGAATATTGCACATGTACATCCAAGCAGCACTTAAACACAACCCCACCACCACCATGAGGGATTACCACAATCTGTAAGAAAAGTAGTGCAACCAGAACTGCTTGAGTTTACAAAAAAAAAAAAAAAAAAAAAAAAAACAACAACCAAAACTAAATTAAAAAAGGCAGGATGGGCCTGCCTTCACCACCCACCTTACCACTTGGTTACAAGTGCTCCCTTACTTACCTGCCTCCTGCCAGCACAAACACGCAGCCAGCTCATGCTGCAGCGCTGTGTTACAGCACCTGCTCTACCATGAACTCCGGGCTCAGCAGGGGCAGGTAACAGGACAGCACTTTGCACGGGCTCCGAAACAGAACTGGATGATTTTTTTTAAGGTCTGACAGGGCACTGCTCTGCAGAGCAGGGCGAGCTGGCCTCATGCCTTCACGTCAGTCAAGCAGTTAGTTGATCGCACAGCTCTCTTGTGACAGCTTACAGCAGCTGGGCTAGGCCTTGTCCTACTGGTCCATGTTTGAAAAAGCGCAAGCTTCAGCGTAAGAGCGAAATACGCGCTTCAACCATCAACACTGCTTGAGATCACTGCAGAGACAAGGCCACTGAGACCTCTGGTTTGTTGTACACAGTATGAGAAAAGTACTGCAATCCACTGCTATATGAAAGTGGAATATATCGTAAATACTTGAAACCTGCATTTAAAAACCAAAAGCATACCTGTCTCTTTTCAGCTATGGTTATACGACATTGGTGTTAAGTTCCTGTGTCTGACAAGACATACAAGACCCGTGTTCCTGAGACAAACTGTTCAGCGCATTGAGCACAACATCTGGCATGTGGTCTGTTATCATCTTGGGACTTATTAAAATGCTGCTGAAGACTGTTTCGTTTGACCAGCTTGCCGTGTATTTGATATCTGAAGAGCACAACCTAAAAACCACAAAGACCGGACTGTCACAGGTGATGATGCCAAGCCGGGAAGAGACTTCCTGAAGCTCTGAACAACCTGGAGATGGCTTAGGGAGCAATGAGACCCTGCTCACTGCAGGAAGGTGGGCTTCCAAAGAGCAACAGGGCTGGCCTTTGGGAAACAGATGGAAATACTGCTACTGACCAGCCCTGAGGACAGAGCTAAGCTAAGCAATACGGTTTCTTTCACCATTCAAGCACAATCCCTGTTAAGGTGCAATCAAATAATCCTGCTCACAAAGCACAGAACACTGAGCAAAGAGCAAGGAGGGGTTAAGCAACACATTCATAGAGGTAACAGTGAATTTGGGGCACAAAGCACACAGTGGCATCAGGAGGAGGCCAGACACCAGGTTTAATGCTACCTATACTACCTACTTAGGATTTTATTTTACAAAACAGTACATGATGGGGCTCTCACGTGCTAGTCTAGCTGAGAAAAAAAAACGAAAAACAATTAACTGCTGTGCTGTGGAGTAAATGAAGGAGAAAAAGTGAATGCAACTAAAGTAAAGCAGAACAGCTGCCATCAAGAAAATCTGCCAGGTCTTAGGCGTTGAAGTATCTGACTTATAAAGCCACTATTAAAATCTTTAAGCATTTAAGATTACATTAAACTTAAAATACTTATTGATGTACTGAATGGGAGGAAAAAAAAATCCCCATCCCTTCCCTCTTTTGGGAAGTTAGAGAACTGTATGTTAGAGATTTTTTTTTGTGCTCTGTAAGATGGCCTTGTGCTTTACAGATGCTCTTATTCCTGCTTCTGAATGAAAGGGGGTAGAAGAAGCAAAAAGAAGCAGGGAGGTGCAGAACAAGGAAACAAACAAAACCACCACAAAAGCTGGCTAACGTATAATAACCAAACATGGTTGTTGGAGATACAGATGAGAAGCTGAACTGGAAATGTACTTTGAAAGTGAGAAGCAGCTTGAAGTAGATTTTAGGAAGACAGCACAGTGAATATTAACGAACATATACATGAATGAATATATACATATTTATATTAATAAATATAATGAACATATAATAACATATATCATTATTGAATGAACATATGCAAATATATATATATAAATATATTTTATATTTAATACTGAATCCCATTATTCCACTTACCTCTTGGAGCTGGACTCTTCTACAATATGGATAATCTTCCCTGGAAGATACAGATGCGGATACTGTGGCGGTGAATGTAAGTGTGATTCACCATCAAGGGCATTGTACGAAGGTGACCGATGAACCATTAAACTCTCCTCAGCTAGAAGAGGCTGGGTCAGGGCATCTTGGTTTCTACCATCCAGCTCAGTTGGGAAGTTATCTGGATCTCCTCCAAACACTTCGTACCAACACCCACGCAACAAAATCTGGTACTGAATTAAGAAAGAAAAACAGCTGAACTGAGGCTTGGTGTCTCTTTGAATAGCTTATTATAGTTGTGTGCTTGCATGCACATGATCTGAAATTACAATTAAAGATTAAAAATGACTGCATGCACACGCTCCCCAAACTTTCTTGTTTGGTAAAATCTCCTTACTGAATTTTCCCCACAGTAATATGTATTTCACCAATACCCAGCCCAAGACAACAGTAACGCTATGTAAAACATGACAATCTTTACCAGGTGGATTATTCTGTGTGGATTCTACTGTGCAGATTTAAGTCGTCTTGCACCTTTATTTTCTGTCTGTTAACTTATTCTATATTTGTGATGTCATCCAAATAGTGCATTACTTCTAATCCTGGGACTACAAGGAAATCTGGTAGACACAGCACATTTAGCTTCACGTATACAGAGATGGCTGTTTTAAATCTTTAAACCTTTCCTCCATATCTTCAGTGTCCTTTCACCTGACAACATTGTTCCACCACTTTCAAAACTGTGTTTCTAACCAACAGTAAAGAGAAGAGGTACGCAATTAACACCTTAACGGAGAAATATTTGCCTTCCAAATTAATTCTAAAGGGAACATTTAAATAAAATCTCTAATTTCTTTACTTCCTGATACTAAATGGTTATTAATGAAAGTAATCCTACTGATTTTTTTAAATTAGTTTCCTTTAACAACAAAACTAGCAAACTGATCATTTCAGGTCTTGGATGTTGTGCATGATTATCTTTCAGGTCTTAAACCTTCAATGTCCAACAAGACAGCCTTCTAGGATAAGAGACTATCACAAATGTCACTGAATTAAGAAGACAATTTGTTTCAAGACACAGTTGAACTCCCATCATTAAAACAAAAACACACACACCACCTGCCACTTCATTAAAGCTGGAGCTTAACACAACTGACGATTCCACTGACTTTTAATCACTAACTGCTTTTAGTTACCTTAGGTCTGTTGCAGTTTGCCACAATTCTCACTATTCTCCTCTTTAAATCCTCCATGTTGGGCATGCTTAATCTGTTCAAACACATACAGAACAAAGTAAAGCCTCCAATTTTATGTAATCTAACTTATCTCTGAAAGAACAATTTAAAAATACTTCCATCTCACCTTGCAACAAGGTCCTTCCCAAGAATGACTGAAACAATGAAGTGCTTCGTGTAATCTGCAAGTGTTTTGCTAAAAGAAAAGACATGTTTTAGATACACTGAAGAGACATGCACAACTTAGTTTTATTGTGGTCACTATCATTCAATAATAATACCAGAATGTGGCAAGGACAGCAGCATTTGCAGTCAGTTCTTCAGTGGG
Source organism: Heteronetta atricapilla (assembly GCA_011075105.1). Lineage (NCBI taxonomy): Eukaryota > Metazoa > Chordata > Aves > Anseriformes > Anatidae > Heteronetta > Heteronetta atricapilla. The sequence goes on from CM021744.1 coordinate 7,691,547, forward strand.
CCTTCAGACACCCTCACGTACAGAGGACAGAGGAATTTTGATGCTGATTATAACACTATGAGAGCATTTTATTTCTGAAACATTTATACATTCCCCCAAGAACTCAACTGTAACTAAGAATGGAGCAAATACAATTCTACAGGAGAATGTACAGAAAAACTTAATACAGTCAAGCTCATAGTCATCATCTAACATATCTGTCAACCATTTTAAGTTCTTGACATCTGAGATGCAGAACCAAATTACAGAAGTCTCGCACTTACCTTAAAAGTCCTCCTGGAGGAGAAAAGGCATAACATTTTAATGTTGGGAAAGAGTTCCTTAGCATGATTGCCAATATAGAAGCTGTTCCACCACCCAAACTGTGACCAACTATCACAAGTTTGTACTCCTACAGACAGAAAAAGAAGACTGAAACACAGACACAGAAAAAGCTTGGTGTAACTTTTCTGGCAAACCAAGTCATTTGGAGGGGAACTTACTGGAGCAATTGTGAAAGCCTGGTTTAAAATTCCATCATTGATTAGCTTTTGATAGATGTAATTTGCAGCTTGAGTTATTCCCTGCAAGACAGCATTTGAAGTTAGAACGGTAATATTTAAACTGAAGTGTGATACATGTATACTTTCAAAGCAATGCTATACTGAACAACTTTCTGTTTGCCAAACCATCCTTCTCTTTTATCATGCTCCTGACGGCGATCTAACTATAACTAAGTGATCTTGGGCAGAATGGCTAAAAAGCTTTCAGAATATTTAGTAAGGGCATGAGGTTGGTCAGCAGGATTACAAGTTCTACCTTGCAGTGCCAGGGACAGTACTTGATGCAACAAGCAAGCCACTGAGTTAATTTGTGCAATCCATCTCATTAGGAGAATGCTCTTCCAGTTTAACTACAAGATCCCAAGTATTTCGTTTTCTTACTGCAGAGATGAATTCTAAACAGCCATAGACTGCACACACCTTATGTACAAAGCCATTCTCTAGAACATCCTCCAGTGTCAAGTCTTCACAGTCTGCTGACAGATCAGTGAGAATGTCCTGTAAACAAAGCAGCTTTTGTCAGACCTCTCTGCAGAGCTTCATGGCTCGCAGGTCACGCTGTACTGCTTAACGTTCTCACAGGAACAATCACCATGCCAACTTCCCAGTTTGTAAGCAGCCAACACAACTGACACCAGAACACCCAGGCAATCATATACAACAATCACAAGAATGATTTCAGCAACTATTTCCAAGCTGCAAACACATGTTGCAAATACACCCTCACTCACAGTAAAAAATGACCACTGTCCTCCCTCCACACTCCTTCCCAGAGGCCCAGGGAAAATCACCCACCCAAGGACGGGAGCATTTACACCTTAAGCCTGGAAGACCCATACATGTGAGTGGGTTGTTTTTAAATGTGCCACTGTAAAACGATTTCCTCTAGATCCTAGGAGTTCACCCAGTTCTATAAAGCCAGTTACACATATCAGATGGATGATACCTCAAAAGACAAGGTTCCTCTCACAGCAACCACAATAGCTTCTTTTTTGTGATCCAAAGCAACAAAAAATGGAATCTCATAGATCTGGAGGGAAAAACCATATTCAGTAAACATACCAACTTTTTATAAAAGTAAGCATTTGTCCTCACCTTCTGAAAGCTCCCTTACTGAACTCTCTATTCTATTATGGAAAGAAGCTGAATTGTTTTGTTATCAAATTATTATTAAGTGCCTTTATTGCAATACTGAGACAGATTTATGTCAATGGTTTTGTGACTGTTCCCTTAGACTGAAAAAAGAAAGGACTGAAGAATATGTTTCAGGGCCTGTTTTAATTTGTTTTTGAATCTTGTGCTTTATAAATGCTGAATGCAAACCAGAAACTTCACCCCCTGTTTTCACTGATTTAATCGTTAACCTTTTTTTGGTGTATGCCTGTCCAGATTGTTTACCTTGTTATGAAAACTGATATGAATGAAGTCTCTGTACTGCAGTCCTGTTATTTTTAGGATGGATCCAAAGTGAAAGTTATGACGATCACTGCCCGTTATATCAGAATCTGTTGGTCTACTTCCGCAACTAACAAACACAGAAGAGAAAAACTTTCATGGTCAAATTTTTTAGGTTTCCTTTCAGGAATCAAACTCATAACATTTGCAGAATGATTTCTGCCAGGAATCAAAAGCTCTCTCTTTTTTTTTTTTTCCCCAATACTACTATTAGTCTGTACAAGATACTACCTCTGCCCACAAACCTGGTTTTGCCCGAGCAGCATGCTATACATTTTCAACTACAGGACTGGCAAATACAACATTGTTACAGGACTACCAGCAGAGCAAACAAGGAGTAAGAAAAGAATTCTTAAGACTAGGGGCCAGCAATAGAAAATAGAAACAAGCAAAAAGGAAATTTCAAACAAATTCTCTGCAGCAGGCGTCTCTGATGTTTTATCCATTGTATTATGTGATTTTTTTCCAAGGGATTTATATTTCAGCAGATTAAACAATTTCATGTTACTAATTAATAAAACCATGGTTGCAGTCATAAACCTCAGTGGTCAATTAACTATGCGGTAATCCTACATAGTTTTATGCACACTTCAACACTGACTGTAAAAGATTTTTGAGCAAAGGGGTCAGAGGGAATAAAACAGAGGCTAGAGGTACAGGGAACTTTCCCTAATTCCTTTTTGGATTGGGAAAAACTGCTGATACATTTATTTCTACACATACTTACCCAACAGACAGCTCTATAAAGCCTCATTTTAAAGCATGGTTTAACTCTAATACTTCTTTGGTTTAACTCCAATCAGCTCCAATTCTATTGTCATTTTGCTAAATCAATTTTATCTCAATCACAAACTATTAAGAAACAAAAGCTAATCTGGTTCTGAGGGTGGAGAGATGTTGATTTTTTTTATTTCCTATTGAATTAATGAAGGATAACTCTACCAGTAAAGCTCATCTACTCCCATGAGTGTTATAATTTAATGAAACAAAAACACTTCTATTGAAACTGTTTTGTTTCTGCTAACACTAGTTAAATAAAAGAAAGCTATATGCTTTTATGGAATGTTACGTGTTTGTGATCCAACCTACCAGTCACCATTGAGCTTACAGAGTGCAGTAAATGGGTTGGTGTATATGTAGTAGGGCCAGCCATAAGCAGCTGCAGCAAACAGCATATAGTGAGCAGCATTCTCCAGCTCCATGTCCAAACCATCAGTCTACGAGAACAAGGGGAAAGAAGGAGGAGGAGGAGGGAGAGAAAAGAAGGCTGTGTTAGGCAACCCCAGAATAAAACCTGAACACAGACTACTGAAAATTAAGGCATGATGAAATACTTTCCAAAAGGAATACCTCAGGGTCTAAAAGGAACTTAGAACAGCCACTCATATTCCCGGGAAATAATCTGTGTTTATTTACACAGCTATAGAGCTCAAGAATCTTAAAAATCTCTCATTGAATTATTTTTCTTCTAATACTTACACACAGATAAGTTCAAAGGAATAGCTAAAGAGCCTGTAGCAGGTCTCTCTGGAAGGGATGTTTTAAGCATGACTCCACATTGCCTGGTTTCAAAGGTAACTTGATAGGAATGCTTTGGCTGAAGTAGAATTATACACTTCAGTGTAAAAAAATATACACTTCAGACCAAAAGAAGATAAAATAATTTACAATGATGTTTTACCGTAGCAAAAATCACTTAGCAAACTGTAACCCATCATCTCTATGCATTTAAAGAATGCTGGGTTTCCTTCTTGTCTGGTCTGGTCATTTGTATCAGACAGAATTTAGGCAAACCACAATACTTAAAGACTACTAAACAATTTTCTCTCTGTTCCTTTTCTCTCACATCTCTTCAACAATGACCTTAAATGATTCCTTTTTGTACTTATTCCCTCCGTTCATACGTTCTGTGGAACAGAAGCACTATTAGTGTAAGTGAATACATGCTGAGAGCTACAATTTTCAAAGAGCCAAGGCAACTTATACCTCTTTTAAAGATAAATATCGCAGGAACATAAATTAGGTACCTTTGAAAAATCCTACTCTTAAAAAATCCTACTCTTCAAAAGCTGTGTCAGTTTGGATTCGTAATCAATTTCCAACCACTCACTTCTACATCGTATTTATGCAAAAAGCAGACAAATGTTTTGACTGCAAATTCATCGTGATGTTTTCCCTGTGTTTATTAACAAGTTGAATTGTGAATTTTTATAGCAGTGTTTAATTTTGTCAAAAAAAAAAAAAGGTACACCAGGCACTACAACAATTCTATCTTACCACAAGAGATGATGGAGAATGACAGAGTACTTCTTCAGGCTCTTTTGGGCAACTTTCCATTTTATCTTGTTCTTGATGGAGTAGAATCAGACCAGCTGCTATGTCACTTGGCACCAGATCAGTGTCCTGTTCAAAGACATAAAGAATGCTTAAAACCGTTGCATACTTCAACATGTCAAAATAATTTCATAACAAAAAGCACATGGCATTCTATTCTTTTCAGTTTATATAAAAACTAACTACCCTCTCCCTACCTTTAGTACAAAATGAATGTTTTCTTCAATAAAGAAATGATGATTTTACACACTATTTTTATCATTTAACAACATAACCTACAGAGGACTTGATCAGCCAGATAACAAATAATGATCCAGACATTACTGACCATTCTATGCCACTATACGAAAAGCTCGTTTCTCTATACAGCTATTCCTACTCACTGAATACTGAGAACAAGCAAGAAGGATTTTACACGGGAGAGGACTGAAGGGCTTTTATTCAATTACCTGGGACAGTCATCTCTCCATAAGACTCACACCCTTTGCCCTACAAACCACGGGGTGTGCTGTAGCTGTAAATCAGCCTGCACTAGTACTGCTTAATAAACAAGGACTACTCGTTTTGAAATTACGAACACAACTCAGAGTCCACTGAATCACAATTGCTTGAGCAGTGACATAAATTTGAGCTAAAATTCTACGTCTGTGTAGTCTTGCAGTCTACATTCTGTTTCCAAAAAGCAACTTCCTGCATGTGGACAGCCTAGCCTGGTGTTTGCTCAGAAGTCATTCAGGCCAGGAAGACTGCCGTAACATACTGCGGGGCTCTTTTGTTTACATAGCCAGAAAGCAGTCTGATTTTTTGCTATGGTTATGACTCCTTATTCGCAGTCAGGAGGCAAAATGCCTGGATCTTCACATGAGGAAAAGAAAATCACTCTTGTTCTCCTGACTAGATACCTAAGGAGAAAATACTGTTTTCTCAGAGCCCTTGGACTTGTGATGGGAGAGACAAATCAGAGTTGTATACACTGTGTGAGAATCACCTTTAAATTTGCAATTAGCATATTCAAAACCTGATTTCAGGCAGAGAGCTCTGGCTGAACAAAGGCACACATAGCGACACCTGGAAATTCAGAGTTAGTCAAGAAAGAACACTAAAAAAGCTTTCCATCTTACTGAAAAGTAGTTGCGGAAAAGCTCTGCGATACTTGTAAAAGCCACTCGATGGTCATCATCTTGCACAATACAACAACACATTAACCTGATTCGTTTTTCCCAGACTCTGGTGGCAGTGTTCTTCACATTAAATAGCAATTGCCCTGACTGGCTGCTTTCCAAGTTCCGATTCACACCATCAGTGAGGTAAAAAGTCTTTTTTCCTCCAAGTGGATCAAAGACAATTAGCACTCCAATGATGGTAAAGACGATGATAACCCAGCTGCAAAACAGGAGGAAGCAGGATGAAAGGGCCATGAAACCAGGTACTTCTGACACATATGCAAGAAAATAGAACTACGGGTCTTGACAGACAGAAAACAAAGTTAGGTACCAAATACCACACAAACATAATCTGTTACTGTCAGAAGAGTGCATGGTTTGTTGTTGAGTCTTCAGTCCACTAGGTGTAAGGACAAGGCTGTTAACTTATTTCAGCAGGGCACCAAACTCAGAAGCACAGCCCTTCTCACTTTGGAAATAGAAACCCTAGTACACAAAGGCTTCATTTTTCACTACCAATTAAGTGATCTAATCACTCCTCTCTTCACCTTTATCTGTTTTTTACATTCCCATCTATCCTTACCCTTCCTGATTGTCACCTCCTTTCTTTCATTCTCGAATGAATGCACTCTTGCAATGCAGGAAACTCAAGCTTGTTTATTTAGGGAAGGGCAGGAACTCATTCTACTTGTCTAGACTAAAAACCTTCTCTTCATTCACAAAGAAAACGTGAAGAAACCAAAATAATTCATAAGAAATATCAAAGCCCTCATCTGCTGGTAAAGCGTTCACCGAACACATACCAAACAAGTGGAAGCACTATTTTCTGTTTCACGTGAACTGTCAAACTTAATTTGTGGGCAGCAGAGTGGAGGGCACCTTTACCTTGCAATAACTGTCCCCAGGATGGCATTTATCACAGTCTTCTCGCAGTGCACGCTGCTGTCTGACACCCACACAGCTCCTACAATAGCCCAGATGAATTCAGGCAAATAGAGAAGTAGGCGAGTATAAAGCAGCTTGGGAAGTGATTTTCTTGGGCCTGGATTAGAAATTGTTCCTGAAAAAAATTGGGGAGAATTTAGAACAAGAACAGCTTACGAATGCATCTTAAGTACATAAAATCCTACACAAATAACTTTCTGAGCTGTACAGCAAGTATGAAACTTAATTGAAACTACAAATTATTTCAAACTAGCGGGAAGCGATTAGTGAGGCTGAGAAAAGAAAACTTCTTTCCACTTGAATAATTTAAGTACTCTTCTAATTAGAGTGTGTTGTGAGAACCAGTATTAGGAATTGTGAGGTCTCCTCTATCATTCCAGAGACCACAGGCAGATTTCAGGTTAATCTTCGTGGCATTACTTTGTAATGAGGTGCCTCACCAAGATAAAAGAAAAAAGTACTTTCCTAGCATTTTTAAAATCCGAAATGAAGCATTTCTACAAATGACTAGAAGTTGCACTAAAGTTCTGTTTAACCATGCACTTCAAGCTTTAACTCCTGTTCTACTTAACGTTATTTGCTGGGTTCATTTTATTACAACACTCATAGGGATCACTTTCCTATGTATTTTTTTCCAGGGGCTATCCATTGCAGCTAATGAACTTTTGCAAGATATGACTAAATATGCCTACGCAAGGCAAAGTTTACATCATACTTCAGGTAAGGAATGGATTTGGGATAAATTCCCACAAATTCCAGTCAGAATGGATGCCCCATCCCTGGAGATGTTCAAGGCCAGGCTGGATGGGATTTGGGCAACCTGGTCTGGTGGGTGGCAGGGGGGTGGAACTGCATGGGCTTTAAGATCCCTTCCAACCCAAATATCATGGAATCATAGAGATTCCATGGTTCTAAGTCATGTGCTAATGGTGAATGTAGAGAAGATTTTCAACATGCTCTGGTGAAAATGAACATATTATTGTTAGTCATATTGAATTATTGTGCCCACTAATTTTAGATTTCTGATTAATAAATACTGTTAACAAATATATATATTTGCTAGCATTATATTAGCGTATGTATTAATGCTGAGAGTTACTTAAGTTTGACTGCCATTAAAGTACTTTTAACTTTTTTGTATGTTTTTTCTTTCCTAAACTATTAACACTGGAAGAACACATTCATATTCAAATTTTACTAGATACATCTAAGACATTGTTATTAACTCTTTACCTTGCATACTGACATATACAAGAGCGGATAAAGCACATATTATAGCAGCGAGGAGTACGAGGAGGACGAGCAGGTAGCTGTGCAGTAATCCTCCCCCAGGACAGTTGAACTGCCCTTTATGAACGGCGTAAAGCACGAGGATTCCAATCCACCTACAGGAAAATAAGATAAGGAAAGTTGTAGCTGGAAGGGAAAAGCGAGCACTGCAGAGACCGTGTGCCACGAAGTTTTCATCCTAGTGACCGCACAGACAAAGGAAGGGAGTTGTCCTACTGGGATCTGTGGAAGCTAACGAAGGACACGCGACAACAGGTACAGCAAGTCGAGCAGCGGGCTGTACGGCGCGGACCCCGCCGGGAGCCGACCCGCACGGCGGTAAGGCCGCTCTACACCTCGGGCAGCAGCACGGCCCCTTCAGCACGGCGCCGTGACCGGGCACCACGGCGCGGGGCCGGCCCGGGGCGCACAGACCCGGCGCTCACCCGAACGCGCTCCCCGCAGGCCGCAGCCCGCGGGGCACCGGGGGAACGGTGCTGGCGCCTTACCACAGCACGCGGAGGGACAGCTCGAAGGCCCCCGGGAGGACGAAGTCGTCGCTGCCGATGGCCCAGCGCCGCCCGAACACCACCAGCCCCGGCATCCCGCCGCACGGCCCGGCCCGGCCCGGCCCCCTCGGCCCGGCCCCGCTCCCCTCAGGCAGCGCCCGCCCCGCCGAGGCGGTGCGTTCCCGGCCCGCAGCGTCATGACGCAGCACGCGGCGCACGCGCCCTTCCCGCCCTCGGCGCGCAGCTGGCGTGGGGGTGGAAGGCTACGCATTGCTCGCGCGCATGCGCTGAGGCCGCACGACGCCCGGACAGAAGCGCGTGCGCAAGGCCCACTGCTTCCCCACCCCCCCGCCCAGGCCCGCTCCCTTGACGGAGGCGCTGGGCTGAAGCCAGGCTGAGCAGCAGAGAAAACCGTCCCCCTGCAGGGCCAGGAACGGGAACACTAACTAGGGGAACAGTCGTGGTACAATAAGAGAAGCCAAACGACTTCCTGAAGATTTCCTTAACAAAACCATGAAAGAACCAAATCTTCGTTTCCGAGCCCCACTCAGCACGTTACACCAAATTCCTCCATTTTAAACCTTGTCACACCAGGCTGAAGATGGAGCTCGTACTGCACAAACAGAACCAAGTCACCACTGCTCCATTCCGTGACAACACCTCTCAAATCCTTAAAGAAAAGTTTGTATCGATAAAGCAAACAATGACATCAAACAGCTCATTCTTACCATGACTTTTCTTCCAGGCTCAGATTAACAGAAAATTTTAATCCAAGAATAATAAAAGAAACACTTTCACCATTTCATAAAGTGTTTATTGAGGATGGTAACACAGGATAAATCATGCAACAGCTCAGTAAAAAAAGGGAATCATTTAAAGGATAAAGAATGGTAACTGGTGCTGCTGATTTTGGAAAGTCTATAAAAAAAAAAGTAAATGTCCAAAAGTGACATCAAAAACCACTTGAAGCTGAACATGGATGTTGCTTATAAAGCATTCATTAAAAAGAAAATGTAGACATTGTTTAAAATGATCACCTACAGATTACTGTAATCAACAACTTAAAAGTCTCCCATTTCTATGGCTGCAATGGTGTAGCAGGGCTGTACATCCAAGATAATTAACCTTCTTTTCCGGAACAAAGAATACAGTTACAAATATCTGCCACTAAACAACAGAACCACAACTCCCACCCTTCACAACCTGCGCTGCCAAATGCTGTCATTGTTGGGATTACCTTCCCAAACATCATGGCAGAACAGGAAAGGGCGCATTCTTGTGGCCACAAGAGATTCCCTGACTGTCCTCTTGCCATCAGCTTGTTTTAGAAGGGGGACAACTACAGAACGTGACTGTTCCCCTTCTGGCACCAACATGTATTTTAAATAAGGAACTCCACGTCAGCAGATGGCACAAAGACTGGGCACCAGCACATCACATCAAACATTGGTGGTTTCAGATTTAAGTTGACATATATTCACCTTTTGGAAAAAATAAATATAGTGGAATGAAAATTGAATCAAAGGGAAAGAACAGATGACTACCATCCATCAAGGATGCACATATTTGTGCACTGAAAAAAAAAAAGAAAAAAAAAATCAGTCATTTCAAAGAAATTCTTGAAAATTAAAAAAAAAAAAGTTTGCACTTTTTCCTGGTCATAAACAATCTCACAAAAATCTCACTTTTGGAACTATTCCAATTGAAACCATACACTGAATTTATTAATACAGTATAAGTTTCTTTATGTAAAAAATCTTTATACATAGTAATAAAAAAGATAAAGGCAAGATGCATCAAACAGAAATCTGCTGGTTGTTTTTCCTCCGTTCTTACAGAGCCGCTGATGACTACCTGCACTATAAAGAGCTGTGTTTCTGACTTTCTGTCTCAAGCATCTTCACCTTTGCTTGTGATAAGGATTGTTCTGTCCAAGCATCCAAAAGGACAGATGCTGGTGATGTTTTTTTTGGCACTTACGCTGGCAAACTGAGCTTCTTTCCCTTGAGTACTGTAAGGAAAAATATGAAAGAAAACCGTTAGCAATACGAAGCACACAACTGTCAAAACTTCAAAGGGACCAAAACCTATTGTAGAGCCACTTTGTTACAAAAGGGATGCGCTGCTATCAGCTCTCCCCAACCTCCCTCTCTACTGAATACAGATCAGCAAAACTACAGTGAAATTATTCCAGCTCTGCCCTCTCGTGACGCCCTGGTGTTCTTACTTTTTAGCCTCATCTGACATAATAGTCTGCAGTTGTGATTTCTTACAGTTTTGCCTAACACAGCCACAAAACCATGCAAATGTGGCTATATGGTGGATGCTGGAATACCAGTAACAGCAGAATTACTAATAGATCCAGCAGAAACAACGGCTTCTATGCTTAGTTACTCAGAAACAACCAAAATCCTTTGGACTCCTCAGATATTTAAAACAGAGAAAGTTGTCTCTAAGTGCAGAACCTAAACTAAAAGTAGTTTGACAGTAAAAACATGAGGATCATGCTTGTTGACAGAAGAATACTGCAATGTGTATTTAGCCATACTTATTTTCAAAATTGCCAGTTAAGTTTATCAGATCATTTTATACATTCACAATTTTATCTGTACTCAAAACAGTCCTCAGAAATGCCCCACATGTGCAGAAAGTGTACTTGATTAAAGCTATCAAGGACATTACAGTGATAACTTGCACACAGAATCAACAACTTTGTAATGTCTATACAGCAGAGCCTTACGAATCTGTTAGTTGCTACATTCTACTACCTGAAGCTGTGAGTTATTCCAATACTCACCTTTTGTAACATACAAATAGAAGAAGTCACAGTACAGAACGGTCTGGACCACACCAGCAACAACAGCTATGAGGTCAAAAAATCCCTCAAAATAGTAGCGCCAAATCCAGTTGACTAAGTACAAGGCACGGTACAGACCCAAGAAGAAAAGATAGTGAGTAGTGATGGTCTCTGCTTCCCCAGTTTTGCTGATCATAAAAAGCTGAGGGAGAATAGCAACTGATTCAAGATAGATGGAGAAAGTCCACAATATCTGAAAAGAAACAACCACATTATTCAGCTGTCTTACTGATAACAGAAGCAGAGAAAGCATTTTAAATGCCTTTTCGCTCTGTATCAATGTTAGCAACAGGTACAGTATTTTGGCAAACTATCATTGGTACAGGAAAAACTAAGTCAGCCCTGGGATGGTACAAGGAAACAACTTTTCAAAGACAAGGCTCTCCAAATCAGCTGTCTGGTAAGCTTGCCAATACAGGCAATACTCATGAGGAAACTTGGCACGCATCTGTCAGCTCTGCATATACAATGCCATGAAACACGGCATACAGAGCTGATGCTCTGAAAAGCTGCATGGAAGATGAAGTCCTTTTTCTTTCATGTTCTTCCAACTTTTTCAGTCAATTGGTTTAAAGAACAAGTTAGCAGAACAAAGTTTAAAACAAAATCTCAAAATATTGCAATTAAAATTATTTTACTAATTACATCAGGTAACTCGAATGAATATAAAAAAGGCCTGCCCACTTAATACGAGCATCTAAAGTTATCTTCATTTAGTGTAAAAATGTACCTGTTTGAACTCTAATTACATTTTACAAATACTTCGTTCTGATAGGGAAACATAGCTCCATTTAACAAGTATTATCATTTCTTTTGTTTTCAGCAGGTGGCACCAGCTACTCACAAGTTCCATTCTGGGGTATTTCTTTAGCAAACATAATGAAAGGAGGGATTCTTTTGAATTAATGCGACAATCAGAGTGCACTGGGAAAGAAGACAGTCTTCCGCTTAACAGAACACTCAATGTTAATTAATAATGCTAGGTTCCTGAAGTGCCTTCAATTTGCAGAGATATCTATAACATAAAGATGCATTACAGGAACAGGACCTACTAAACACAGACATCTTTCTAAACATTCTGTATTAAGCTAAAGAATGTTTACCTTCATGTACTACATACTTTAGTTAATGTACTACATGCTTTAGAGAAAAAGAGTGTAGCCTCCTGCCCATAACCAACTCACCTCCAAAGGAGAGAAGTCATGATTGACAAGAAATGAGAGGCCGCCGACAGGAACTATCAGAAACTCCACCCTGAATGTATCATGGTTTCCATCATAGGTGGCCTTAAATTTCATGTAGATCAGGTACACGGTGGCATACGAGCAAGCAATGTAGATAAGCTAAAGAGTAAGGAAAGAAAAAAAACAAATTACAGAGGTTGCAGGATTACACCAAGCTCATTGAACAAAGATACTGCCAGACACTAAAAGGAGTAAGCTCTGCCTTTTTTAGTTGTTTGTATACATTGTTTACATGCCTCTGCAAATTCATGCTACCTCTGGTGGCAATTAGCTCTTCTCAGCAGAGTAATAATTCAAAACCAACAACCCAATGATGTTTTCAAATGTCACCTTGCCTCTGGCTGAAGTGATTGTCAGAAGTTTCTTTAGAGACTCTTCCCTGCGTAGACAGAACTACAGAACAGACTGGAGATGGAAGACTACTTCTGCAACTGCAGAGCCCAAAACATTTGAATTTAAAATGTACATGCATATACATACAATAATTATGGGAGAGGTCTTTTTGAATTCAAAAAGCCTGGGGGTGGTGTGGCTTATGTGGCACTCAAAAACCTATTGAAGAAGCCCCACGCAGACTCAGCCTTTTAACAACTAACAACTTAGCTGATTCGATTCAGACCTTAACGTATCTTAAATCAGAAGACCGGCTAGTGTCTTCCACCAACCTGCAGGCCATAAAACTTAAAGCTAGAAGACTGCCAGAAGCATTGAACCTGAGTTCAGTTTTAATTTCAGTTCATCTCTAACCTTACTATTTCTAACTGTTATGGCACAGTAGACTTCATACGTATCCCCTGGGAATGGGTAAATAACTGTATTTTACAGATGAGTAACAGTCATCAAGAAAATACATGACTTTCTGAAGGTCAATCTGCCACCATCAGGACACAGCTCACAGTGTCGGGAAGAAAACATGGTACAGTAGACTAGACTGGACAATTAATTTAGCATCTGCCTCAGTTTCATCAGAAAGATTAAATATTCCAAACAATTTATTACATTAAATACAGGTTCTTCACAACTGAAACAGATTTAAAACAAAAAACACTGTTTGCAGACTCTATTCATCACTAAAAGCAGTGCTCACAAATACAAAATACTACAAATAAAATGTTAGGGAGCTCAGAATCCAAAGACTGACTACACTAGCACCCTGACTGGCCCTAGATAAAGGGCCATGTGACAAGATATTAGATTTAAGGAATGCCTACTGCAGCTGTAAGCTGATCATAATTGGTATGGTCACAGAAGGCACTATGGGATATGAATGAACCCCAACTCCTTACTGGAAGTTTCTTCATGAGAATTACAGTGTATGTGGGGCAATCAACAAGTTTTTATTTTCATTTTCAAAGGTGCAAAAAGTAAAAGAAATGCATCCAACACTCAGATACAAGTGCTATGCAAAAATCAACTGAAAGAGCCATAATGCTAAAAATCACAAAATTCAAGTCTACAGATCAGTAAGAAAGGCAGTTAGTACCAATTTGCATACAAATATATATATATGAACACACACACTCCTGGAGCACAGGAAAAAATAAGTATTTTCTTAAATATCTGATGATTGCTGCCAGTCAAATACATCTTGATTTGGCACCTACAGTTTAATTTATGTCTTTTTTAAAATTGGAAGTAAATCCTAACTCTGTGGAAACTAACATTTTTTTTTTGGCCACTGATTACAGCACCTTCTTCTGACTAGAAAACTCATCTAGCAATGCTCTGGGTCAGCTTATTTGTGTAGCAGCTCCTGTTCTCCACCACAACTGTGTAATGTTAGATAATTCTGAATATTCACAGAGAGAAGAAGCTGTGCTAAGGACACTCAAGCAGCTTTGTCTTCCACAACAACAGGCTGAAAAGCTAGTTACATCTAACAAAGTGTGTCTAAGTAGGAATCTTTGACACTATAACTGTAGTTATATATTAGCCTGTAACTACAGGCTTTCATTTGACATGTTAGTACTGGATCTCCTCTCCCACTGCTGGGCAGACAGTTGAGTATGCAAGTGATTATCATGTGTTATTTCCCACATTCATTCGTTTTCTGGGTACAAGGGCTGTAGAAGACACTCAGCCATGACTCTGAATCATGACCATTAAACAAAGAACTAGCTGCTCCTTAGGGCATCCAACTCTAGCTTTCAATAGTCTTAGAAATCCCCTATGAAAAACAGCTTGTGTTTCAAGAAAGTTGAACTTAATCCACAGCTCTTCATCTACAATGCTGATGTTAAAACATACTCACTCATATGCGTATTTGACTTATCAGAAGACAGCAGCCTGAGCAGGTTTAAGATCTAAAATTTTATTTTACAGTATTATTCCCTGAATTCTTCAGTACTTTTCATGTTACTGACTGCCTAGGTCTTCCCTCTTTGCAAAGTTACATTCTTGTCTGAAATACAACTGAAAGGCATTAAGAAACCCAAGAACAAAGTGGATTAAGAAGGTGCCTGCTCCAGTGCCACAAATGCCATACAAGCTGCACTCTTCCAGTCTGATGCTTTATTTTCTTGTGCTTATCATCAGAAATGGCACAAACAGAACTAACAAAAACAAATTTGAGCTCACTAACATTCAGTGGACAAACAAAAAGGGCATAATCAGATGGAAGCTACATGCTCCTAAAGCACTCTCCTGCAAACTTCTGATCAGCCTCACACAAGACATTAGCTGCAATTCTGGCTACAGAATACTTTGAATACCAATTTCCCTTATCGTGTGCAAAAAGATTTTTCTTAAGCTCTCCTCTCCCAAATGAGAAATACAATTTATGTGAAACATTTTTGCCACAGGCTTTTATTTCCAATAACCAAACTGGCATTTGTTCTAAGTGTCACAGTACCCATTACAAACAGTTTTATGAAAATTGCATGTAGAGTGTAGAAAGAGTAGGGTTTTAAGTCCATTTTCCATGTGTTTTATCCAAAGCCCTTCCAGAATTTCTTCTGCACTAACTGTGCAGTAGGCCAATTAAACAGGCCTTGATTAATGAAATTATGCGCTCTGCATGCAACAATACTAGCTTTTCTAACTCTTCAGTATACTCTACCTTCATAGATGTGTTATACAATGAAATGAATGAAGTGAAGAGGTCCAGATAACGGGTAGTGAAGACCAGTGCAAACAGAAGCTGGCTTTTCCCAGAAATACCTAAAGCAATAAAGGAAATAATTAATTATTCAGAAAGTGATGATGTTCTTTAAAACACCTGATGCCAAGGCTGAGAAAGAATATACCCCTTACTTCTGTGCAAGTTGATTACAAAATTAGAACAAAAACTAGTTTTAGAGAAGTACACCGTACAATCAGAACAGTAAGTTAGATAGCTGTATCGCAGCAGTGTGAACGTACACTACCTACACATTGCTGTGCTGGAAAAGGTGCGAGCACTACTTAGAAGTCACTCACAGTAGTTAGTATCATCTCCAAAAATACCACCCATGAGCTATCTGTTCTGCATTATCATTATCAAGTCTGCATTAGCTTTCAAGTCTCAGTGTTGTCATGCACTACCTCTAGATGAATACCTGGAAAGGTGTAAGGGCAATAGTTACTACAGATCCAGAGATAACCAGGAAGTGTGCTAACACCAATGAGATGATTTTAAATGAATTAAGTGATTTTAAGGCTCAAGGAAATTCAATTATGAAACTTACGGAACAAAGGGTGAAAAATAATTATGTAACTCAGAAAGAGATCTTACTACGTAATACTTTTTATGAAAATAGAGTAGTGAGCTAAAGTAACAGACATCTCCACAGAATCTTCAAAGTAACTTTCAACTTTAGGCCAAAGCTCAGACATCAAAACCTTTGTTCTTCAGCCCCCAGAGTTTCTGAAGGCAGATACACCACTAACTACAGCGCCCACTGGTGAAACACTGCAATAAAGCTTTGCAGTCGCTAAAAGCTTCTGAAGGTTCAAGCGAAGCATCACGCCGTAACACTGATGTGGCAATGTTACAGCAGGGGCACAAAACCACCACGCCTTTATCTTGTTATTACAATTATTCTTGTTTTCAGTCATCCAGTGGGAAAATAGCTTAATTTGTTTAGCTAAGCATGAAAACACTGTTCAGAAAAACAAGATGGGAAATTATTCACTAGAAAAGGGTTACAATGCAAGGCTGAAAATCCTCATCCCTTTACACCAGCACTCTGACAACAGCTTTCATTAACAGTGCCATAAAACAATTAGAAGGCAGGCTGTGTGCTATGGTTATTAAACTCCTTTTCTATTTAGGCTTAGGAAACACTGAACCGTCCCAACTGAAGGGACTTCACTTTCATAGATGAAGCACAGGAATGGCTGAAATTGTAACAATTAGAAGGTTTTTGTTTGCACCATTTGTACCTGAAACATAAGCCGCTTAGGTAAACCAAAGGCGGTAGCTACAGAACAGCCCAACTGTCAATTACCAAGCATAAATGACAGCAAACAATAAGTGCCTCAAAACTTTGTTATGCAGACTGTAGAACTGCAAGGCAAAAGCCCCATTTAAAAAACTGAACAAAGACACAGCTTTCCAAAGTTAACAGACAAGTATATTTGACACTCCTCGGACCCAGCTGCAGCCCTGCCTTGCAGTCTGAGCCTGCAGACATACAAAACCATGTGGATCACAGCGCGGCATCGCATCACTGCGCATAACGATGCTCCGTTACTTCATGTCTATGTTCTTTTAGTAAAGAATTGCAAACAGCAAGAAAAAAAGTATGCTGAATACATGAATTATTGATCAATGATTTATTATAGTCAACAGTTCAAGTTCATGAAACAGATCTTAAAGCCAAGGCTAAACTAATTTTCAAGTTAAGTTGGCTAGGCTAGGCAAGGTTCAAAGTTTAAACCAAAGGCCTACGGGGAGCCAGGCAAACCAGGAGAAAGCTAAGATCCATTCCCTAGCAGGACTGCACAGAGGAAGCCGGCACAAACTTTACAGGAAGGACTTGATCACTTCTTGCCGTTAGGAAAGGTATCAGTATACCTGCACAGCGCTGCCCAGGGCTTGTGGCTGACATTTGGGACAGAGCAACCACGCTGCTGTCATTCTGCTCCTCCTCCCTCACACATTACTTAGCTCATGAGCTAAACATACACATTTTTATTTCTTCATCTTTCAAAGCTCTGGGCTCAAATTTTCAGGAGGCAAACCTCTCATTTTCATTTCATCCTCATGCATGGAGAAGTTCCTTCAACTTCTGCTTGGCTAAAAGCAAGAGCATGAGATTCTTCCAAAGCTCTGTTGATTTTCACAGACAAGGAGGACAGCGGCGCTGAAACTGGGGTACTTTCTCAAAACCACAGTTGCTGTTGTGATTTCGGTGGCATGACAGACCGCACAGCAGAGGCGTTCAGGCAGCCTGGCTATGGAGTCTATGCACCACTTACCTGAGCACGAGCTGCACATCACAGCTGTTGAGACCTGCAGAAAGCCAGTCTGTACATGATCATGGAAACCTCACAGACTTTTTGTAGAATTTAATAAAAAATTATGTTTAGCATGAACTCCACATCAGTCACAGAACCACAGCTTCTCTGACTGCTAATAAAATGCTAACACAAAAAATCAACCTAACTCTCAACTCAATTTTTTCAACTGAAAGGCAAGACTTTCACTTCAAAAAGAGAAGTGAAATTCCCAATCTACCTAAAGCAGTGTTTTCTGAGAAAACATAGACAAATTGGCAACAACCTATGGCAATGCACTTTCTAAAGTTTTCAACACAGTATAGTCTGGTCCACAGCAGGTGAGACAGCTACACTACCCAGCAAAAGTGTTACACACTCACTACCTGCTTTTTTTTTTTTAAGAGAATATTCAGCATGTGATATGACAGCCTCACAACTGCAGGTCACCTTTAACACTTGACAAATGACACTGAGAAAAGCAAATCAATTTTCAGGTAGTAATTCACAGTGCAAACAATCTAATTCGACTTGGAATGTATTAGAAAATACAGTCTGAACATGACAATGTTTGAAAGCAGAGGATTCTTCAAGTCTCATGAATTTCCTAATCATGACAGGAGAGTCAATAGCAGAGTTACCTGCAGCATTCTCCACAGCTCCTGGTAATTATTTTTGAGCTGTTATTTGGAGTGGTGAACATTTTTTTCAAATTCGAAATGTGGAAACTCAAATAACCACTCATGCAAGAAATTGTTGCCCTGCCAGCACTGAAATCATGACTTGATTTGCTTTCCCCTTGTTATCTTTTTAGCATATTGACTAAATTAGGAAAAAAAGAAATAGATTAAGCTCATCAAGCACTGAAAACGCAGACTGCTTCATAACGCAGATTATCCTGGCCTCATCAGTTTTCCTCAATTAGAGGACTCGCTTCTTAGGAAAGGGAGTGAGGACTGACACATATTTTTGGAAAGCAGAAGCTCGCAGCAGAGTTGCAGCAGAGGTACACGGGCTGCCTCCCGCTCAGCTCCAGCTGCTTTTACAGGCCTCCTAGCTCCTCCTGGAACAAAGGCCTCAGACACACACAGATGCAACTAGATGAGAGGAGTCGGCACCATGTGGTTTGCCAGCTCTTCATGGATCACAGCCTGCAGTTTAGCAATCATTTAGAAGCCTCTATTTATTTTCTAAGCTTCTAGTGCTTCAGAAGCACAGTTAAGCCAGCTGCTGGTTTGCTCGGTTTCCTTAGTCACCAACAACCATGGGGCATACATTTATTTAATTTATAATCTGCTCTGCTGACCATGCAATGTAAAGGAATCGCATGAAGCCCTCTAATAACAGCATCGAGCAGCTGCTGAACAGTTACTGGCAACTAATTAGGGGTTATTGTCATGAACTTTAAAAACTTATGAGAATTTTTATTTATGCAACTTTTATCCTCAGAAACCACAACCGACAACAACAAACCACTACAGGAAGGAGCCCCCCAAAATAGAACCCCGTGCTCCTCTGGGGCACTGTTCTCCTTCTAGCCAACTCATTAGGCCTCTGACACGAATACCAGAGGTACAATGTATCTGGACTTACTCCTAAAAACACAGGCAGAAATAGAAGACACCATGAAACAATCCCACACAAAAGGGATTTCAATCTTTTGCTGAGGAAAATGAATGAAGCAGGCTTTTCAAATGAACGAGGGCATGCAGGTGCACTTGGGTTAGAGGATGCTGGCTGATTTGGTGATGAGACGAGCTGAGGGTGATACAGGCCCCTGTACTTCTCTCTGTTGGAGAACGCAGTACCAAAAATGACTGCTATGATTCTTCTTCCCTACAAGTAAAATCCTAGTAACAGGGATCTTCAGTCCTAAATGACCCAAGGAAAACAACAGATCACTTTTTAAACAGAAAGATGGAACTGGGCTATGCTGTACTACGCTGTGTAAATAACCTCGTGTCCAAAGGTCACTTACGAATCTCCTGGATAAAACGCTATTAGAATTTCAGTCTTGCACCGGAACTTCTCATTGTCCTTCTTCAGACAGTAAGACATGATTATTTTTCAGCTCATTAACTCTTTAGTCATTTGTAGCATGACAGCTTTTCTCAAGTATGATGGAGGAGGAGAGAACTCCAGAGGAGAGTTGGGGGCCAGATCCTCTCCCGACAGACCTAGACAGAATGCCTGATCCACCAGAGCTTGAGCCAGGAACGTTCATTTAGGGAAGAGCTCTTGGGCTCCCTGGCCTCAGAAATGACAGTTCTGCACTATCATTGTATTTCAACTGGGAAGTCATTTACTTGACACCTTCACATATAAAGAAATGACTGTTCTAGACAAAAAACCTTAATTTACTAAGATTTTTCTTTTGCCCTACCCAGTGATTTGCAAAAAGCGACCTGAAAACATAGAGAATGCACTTCCTCTCACCTGCAAGCGGAACGAGATTTGATTTCCCCATTCTCAGTTTTTTCAGGTTGCAGCCTAAACTAATTCCTCGCATTCTTAACCAAATACTTCACAGACTCATCTGCTCCCGAGCGTACTTGCACGTTATTCCACGTCAACACACAGCCAACCGATCTGAGGCATAATCACTTTTCCTAGCAGCAGCAGCAGCACTTCCAGGCTCGCCGGCCTGATCCACCTAACCCACGCAGGATGCAGAAATGCCCCTTCGGGACTAAGCTCCTGGCTGTGCAGAGGCTGGAGCCGTGCAGCAGTGCGGGGACCTGGCTGGGGCTCCCCCCAAGGCCGCAGCAACCCCTGCGAGCAGGCGGAGGGCACAGGGTGGGGAAGGGAGGCCGAGGCCGGCCCTCCCCAGCCCTGCCTGAGGCCGGGGCGCTGCTCGGTGGCCGCGGGGCTTCTCCCGGCCCCGAGCCCGGAGGGCGGCCGAGCCCCGGGGCCTCCCTGCCCCACCTTCCGCGGTGCCACGTCAGAGCAGGCCGGGGAAGACTGCCGGCCCCGGCCCGGCCTCGCTCCCTTCCAGCCGGCAGCACTGAGGCTGCAGAATACGGCGGCACGGCCCGGAGGGAGAACGGGCTTGTACCGGGGGTGGGAGAAGAGGGAAACAAAAGGGAAAAGGGAGCGGGGCCAGCCCGCCGGGAGCGCTGAGCAGCTCAGTGGGAAGGGAAGGGAAAGGGGGGAGGGAAGGAGGGAGGGAAAGTTCAGGAGCTGCAGCCTGCGAGCCAGCTGCTCCCAGCACCACGTCGCCTGCAGAGCGGCGCTGCCAGCGACGGGCGAGCGAGCCCCGGGCCCGGCGCCCTCCCCCCGGCCCCATTCATTCGGCAGCGGCGGGGGCACGGCGCTGCCCGCCGGGACCGGCCGAGGCGGCGCTGCCGGGAGTTGAAGCACGAAGAAAACGCGACCGCTGAAGCCGCAGAGGAAGGGCAGTCGCCGCGGCTCCCACCGGCCGGGGATGGGCGCCCACCCGGGGGTGCTCCCCGCTGCCGGGTGCGGGGGACGAGGGGGGGCGCTAAGGGGAGCGATCGCCCCTCAACACCCGCCCGGCCTCCACCGGGGGAGCCTTAAGGGGGCGCCTCAGGCAGGCGCGACCCCCCCCCCCCCGCCCCCCACGACACCACCTCCGCCTGCTTTACCGCCGGCCGTCCCCTCCTCGGGCAACGGGCGGCCCCTCCGGGGCTCCCCTCAGCCGCCGCCGCCGCCGCCCGGGTCCCGCCGCCCTCCCGCCCGGGCCTGCCTTCCCCACACGCACCGGCGCAGGAGCGGCTCTTCCAGATCTTGAGCAGCAGGATGATGATGGCCGCCAGGTGGGACAAGTCCCCGGTGAGGCGGAAGATGTTCATGGCGGCGGAGCGGCGAGACGAGGAGGAGGAAGAGGAGGAGGAGGCGCAGCCCGGGAGCCGGGGAGCGAAGATGGCGCAAGCTCAGCGGGCACCGAGCGACGTGGCCCGGGGACGTGGCCAGGCAGCGCCGCGCCCGCTGCACCCTGGGAAACGGGCGGGAGCGGCGCCGCCTCCCCCGGCCCGGCCCAGGCCCCGGGGCCGCCCTCAGCCCTCTGTGGTGGGAGCCCCAGATCCTTTTTTTTTTTTTTTTTTTTTTTTTTTTTGAGGTTTTTCATCAGGCAGAAGCGGTGCCTGGGCTGATGTCGCTCCCGAGGCAAGCACGATAGTGATAGCTATTATCATAGTAATAGTAGCTCTCGGACCTAATCTTCCAAGAAAAAAATAAATGTTCCTAGCACCAGTAATGTTTCTGTAAGTCAGCATATTGCACCTTTGCAGCCCAGAATCCCTGAACTTGAGGAGGGCACCCCTCTAACAGTTGTCCAGTCCAAAGAGTATCCCCTCTAATAACTCTCCAACGTTGTCTGCAAGAAAATACAACAAAGAAAGCTAGATACAGCTTTTATTCCTGTGGGGACAGGAATGGGATTTCCAATGATTGTGGAAAATACATACCAAGTTACTCCATCTAGACAGAGGTACATTACTTTTTATAGCATCTCTGAAGAGTAAGTTATTTCTTAAAAATCTAATTTGACATTATTACACACCCTGTAGCATAAGAACCATGCTGTATGAAGTCCACTGAAAATTTCCATCAGAACAGCATATATAGTTTGAAAACTTACCCTAGTCATAAGATGAGATAAAGACAGTGAGATCACTTACCAATTTCCATCACAGGCAAAGCACTCAACTGAGGAAAGTTATTTTAATGTATTGCCCATTCTTTTCCCTCTTTTTCTCAGGCTCAACTTGATTCCCCCAAAATCTGAACACTTTAATGCTTTACAGTAAGTTCTGCATCTGAAAGACAAAAGGATGTCCCTGCCTGTCGTGGTATTTAGCCTCTAACTGAGGGAGGCCGGAGCCTGTCCACAGCTCGACCTACCCTGCTGCATCCACACACCTGGCTCCAGCCTTCCACAAGAGCTGGCAGCACTGCAGGTCGGCTCTAACTTCTGTGCAGCATGCAGAAGATGAGGACAGAGCTCCCTGTGTTAACAGCACAAGGTAGACCTCAGGCAAGTCCAGTTTGGCTGCAAGTTTTACCCACAGGTTTAACATGAGAGCCCCCTTGTTTTACCAGTGATCCTACGGTTAACTGAAAAAAGGGCAGACAGGAGAAGTACATAAGAGAATTAGGAAAAAAAAAAAAAAACACTTTGCTTAGTTTTAATTCTCATCTCAATGTATTTCTTTGGGCTTCTTTTTCTTCTTCCCCTTCTTGGATTTTTAGTCCCTGAAAATGAGCTTTCGCTCATTTTCTGTCTTTCTCCTTTTCATTTCTAGTTTGCTTTCACTCCCCTCTTCTCAGATCTGTTCTCTCTCTTTCTTCATTTTCCTGGGGAAAGCCAGCAAAGCTCCTTTTCAATTCAGTACTATTAGATGGGTAAGCAGAGCTCCCTGGCAGCCTCAGGACAGGCTTGCCACCCCCAGGCAAGCTCAGCCCTTGCTGTCCACATGCCCCTTTGAACAGCTCTGCCTGTCCTGGAATCCTGAGGTGCAGCTGTGCTCCCTGAGCTGGACAACAGGAAACTGCAGAATCTCAACTCCGCTTACCTAAGATACCTTGCACTCAGCAACAGCAAGTGAAATGGAGCAGTTCTCACCTTTCCTTGGCCCTTGACCAAAGTCTCCTGGATCCTGACATTCAATGTCCCCAACTAGGCAAGAGAAAAAAAAAAAAAAAAAAAAAAAAGTGGAAGGTGAGAAGCACATCTGATGCTCTGCTGGAGAGCCAGTGCTTCTCAAAGGCACTCTGGCAATAGAGCTCACTGTATTCAAAGTAGTGCACAGGACCCCACAGAACTGGACAAAGATTTTCGTAGGATGCAGTAAGGTACTAAAGTCCCACCTGTGCTGCCTGAAATCAATGCCCCATGAGAAGGGGACACTGTGCAGCATAACACCTTTGCTCTGCTTTGGTTTAAATAATTAAAAAACACTTTCATCATGGATGAAATAAAAGAATACCTAAGAAAGACATGTATTAGAGCATGAAGTACCACCTGGGACAAATATGCTGTCCTGGACAGTGGCATTAAGTGGATAGACTGTGTATTTCTTAACCAGATGAAAGACTTCTTCAACATCTGTTCTCAGTGGTTTCAGGAAGAGAATCCTTCTGAAGTAGCCCATGGACTTCAATGGACATCGGCTCAGACGTTGACAGGTGTTAATATTATACTGTGTATTCTTCTGCTCAGTTGAAATATATGCTATATTTCATGCATCTCTCCCCAAATAAACTTCAAATTTTTAAAACTGACCTACCCAGCTTGGCAAGGGCTCACTATAGAAATAAAGTACTCAGTCTTAATGATCACTGTTCTGAAGAGAGCCTGAAAAGAGGGTGCATCTCCCCTGAAACAGCTGAACATACTTATTTCACAGATAAACTTGTGATTAACCCAAGCTATGGAAACAATTACATAGCAGGTAGTAGGGTCCAATTCAGATAAACTACCTTGTGTATCAGCTTTCTTGATGACCTAGTAGAAAAACAGTGTTTCATCCCTTTCAAAAGCTATGGAATCAATAATATTATGACTAGAATAAACAACTCTTATCTCAGTTTATGCAGGATATACTCAGAGCTTATTTGTGATCTAAGTTGTTTTCTGACATCTGATTAAATATTGAAGCATATCAGGTCTCACTTGAAGATGACCTAGAGCATTAAACCATCACGTGATTTTAACTAGAACAAAGATTATTCTTTGGTAAATCAAAACAGTTCTTTTCTACACAACCGTTGAAAGTTCTTGGGGAAAAAAGTACCAGAAAAATACCCTGTTGTATTTGTGATTAATTAGTATTTTCAACAATTTTTTCTTTTCTAGGAATTTACTCCTGTCCTCTCTTCCTTTTTTTTTTTCCAGTAAAGACTTCAGATACTATGAGAAACACTGTTAAGTGTTTCCAAGGGTAATTAATATCAGCTAAAATATTAGGAGATAAATGTTACACTGTTGCCTGCAAAGCAAGAAATCCAGCAATCCCAGTTCCTCCATTTAATACTGCAATGTATTGTCACTTGGATTGTAAGCTCTGAACACGCCTTCTGTTCCTACAGCATGAGGGCATGAAAATCCTTGTTAATCCAGATCGGAAAAAGCAGAATGATGCTGAACAGGAAGGGGCAGGAAGAGACAGATGGACACTGGCTGATTTGTACTCTTAGCAGAAAAAAATATAACGCTTTCCCAGACTGTGTACTTCCAGGTACAATAAGATGCTAATTCTGACAAAAATATTTTATGGTACATAACTGCTACAGGTCCTGGTATTAGACATGACTCATTCCAGTCAACTGTTCGATTCCTTGCTATTCCTTCCTATTTGTGAGTAGCAAAATAAGTGAGTTAGTAGAATCTCCCCGCTAACCCTAGATACGTTTGGCTGGCATAACTGGAAGGAGTGGCTCACAACTGCTGCAGCATGGGTGGACAGAATGGGACTTCTAACAAGGCCTCAGTTGAACAGGATGGGACTTGCAGTCTGTGGTGATGATCCTAAGACAGGCACAGCAGTCAAGTGACAAACTAAATCTGCCATGATGCAGTGTGTAATTGCCCTTGGAGTATTTGAGCATGTTATACAGAAGCATAAATGAAGTTTTAACTTTAAAATTAAAGAAGGATGACTTTTTTTTTTTTTTTTTTTAAGTGGTCTCTTTAGAGCCTCACACTGATAGGTGCTGGTTAGTTCTGATGGGACAGATTGAGATCGCTGGGAGTTAAGCATTCCATGTACTGCACAAAAACAACAGTCATAATGCCTGCTTTAGAGGGACATCTTTCAGACACTGTAGATATGTAATCGTTTCTTTATCTTCAGGGATTTAAAGATACCAGAAATGTGGAATTTCCCCAGTACCAGGTGGTAGGGATAATTTTTCCACCAGTGACTCCAAACAAGTAGCCCTTTTTTCTTTTCTAAACATGATTCTGGACACAAAGGTGGCAGGCATTGAAATAATAAGCCAGAGTATTTCCTTCTATCTGACCCTTAACAATCCCACATCCCGTTAAATGAATTAAATGAAATACCTCCTCTGACATCCCGCTGGACACGGCCACTTGTCACGTGGTTCACAACACTCGGAGGAGCTTGGCCTACACCAGTTATGTCAGACTGTCAGCAGTCAGACGTATATCCTGCAGGATGTACAGCAGTGCCTAGCAACCATCAGAGTAGGCACAAGTGGAGAGGAGCTGCATTACTCGAAGTGTGCAGAAAATTAGTGTCGTGACATATTCAACAGCAGATTTCTGCATTAGATTCTGATTTTTTAAAATGCTATTCTCAAATACGAGTGCTAAAACTAAAAGGGTATGGGGAAAATTAAGCTTGGTTTAAACAAATGTTACCCATATCTAAAACAAACAGCAACACTTCTTTAAGGATCAAAGAAAACTTTATACAGCATTTCTCTGGCAAAAGTCTTGGCAGTGTGAAAAAAGAGGGAATGTGAGACATCTTTCCCACGAACACATGCCAGTGAATGTGATCATGGGTATTTTGTACATAATACACATCAGCACTGGTGACAGGCGCTTGTGGCCAGCAGTATCATATGGCACGGATGTCTGCTGTAAGCAATTCTGTGGTTTATAGGAGTAAAAAAGAAACTCTATGTGTTTCAGTTTCTTCTTAGCAATGGAAGCATGCCAGATTGTGAATGGACAGCAGATTACTTACATGGACAGCAGACTACATGCTGTGCGTATTACTGCTCTCTGACTCTCTCCTCCCCATCCATTCTCCTCACAGATATTCATTTTCAATAGTTCTGGGGAAGGCATCTCGTGAATCAGTTTTTGCAGAATGAACCGTTATATCAGAAATCTTTGTAAGAGGTGCACTAGAAAAAGTAAAATAGCATTTCTGCAATACTCACCGTCCACGATGCTCCCATCATCACACAAAGCAAAAAGGGTTTGTCCTGTCACCATGAAGCAAGTATGACATTAAGTAGGTGCTCTGCATTTACTTTTCTACGCTACTCTTGTAAGAAATAGATGTCTGACCAAATGTAAATGCAATGCCAAAGATATTAAAATAATTATTAATTTAATAAAATAAATAAGGAGTTCAGCTATTTAAAAGCACTTGTGCTTGAAAGGAATCACAGCACAGATGGCATAAAACAAAGAGCTCACTCCCGCTCCAATTAAAAGCTGAACTCTGACTCACATAATTGCAGGCAGAATCACTACCAGGTACATTGACAGAAGATCATTTTCAACTCATATGGATTTTTGAAGTGCTTGATATAGCTAAGTCACGTATCTGACTTACACAGCTGAACTGGAAACGCTGACTCTCTTCTTGACTATGAAAATATTCTCCTGCATCTTCACTGAAATACACACAGAATTCAGGTCAAGTAATTTCTAGAAATGCAACAACCTTTTAGTACTTTCACATATAAATGAGGCATGACATTTTAAGATGAGAAAACGGAAAAATCTTTATAATGTATTGGATCCACTGAAGCATTTTTGTTTTTTGATGGGTGTTTGCATGTATTTACTAGGATTGATCATACAAATTTCTTTCTATTTAAGTAAATTAGCTGCAATCTACTGTTTATATGCAGAAAAGGAAACACACTGGGAACAAGCTAGAATTTTATCACTGGCACTAGAGAAAAGGGTGCAAGGCAATTTGCAACAATAGTAGTTCTTTGCTCATAAAATACAGCATAGTAGTACTTGTAACATCACGTCATATTTGCTAGGGTTAAAGATAGGCAAAGGCAGTTCAGAGAGGAACAGATTGTTAAAGGACAAGAGGGAACAGGAGGGGGTGAAAAACGGCCATACTCTTACTGCTTCCTTTGCCAATAACAGAGCCCTGAAAATCAGGCTGGCTCCTGCTGCTGCAGGAATTACAGACTATCTGGGAATGGGGTGGGAGCTGTTATTCCCAGCAGCAACAGCAAACACTTGCTCTTCCACAGCAGCAGCAGAAGCTGGGAGCCTTTTCCCTCCAGCCCCAATCCTATCCCTTCCCCACCTGTAGGAAAATTTTAAATCTGCTTTCAGTACTAAGAAGCTAGGTCTGATGTTTGCCACAAAGAAATACAAATAAAAGTTTGAAAGGTATTTCACACAGGACCACTTCTTAGCTGAGCAGGATTTAAACCAGCATCCCAGAGATGAAATTATTTTATTTCAACAGCAGTAACTTTCAGCACGGTTTCTACTATGTCACACAGAAAGACAGCCTCTGTCCTGAGGAATGATTCAAAGTATAAAAAGAAAACCCAACAGATGGATAAAGTAGCATGAACAAATTAGTCAACATAAAAAGGACTGGATTTTTTTTTTTTCTCGTGACACACATAAGGCTTTTCCAGTTTTGAAATGTGTTCTGAAGCACTTGGAGGGAACTCCTGTGTCACTCATTAATGGCAAAGCAAGGAAAAGGGGCCACTTCACATCACAATGCCAGGCGAAGGCGTTGCTTTTAAGAAATTAATCAGGTTGTACTCAGGCAATTGAGAACCTCTTCATTCTACTATTTGTGCTGAGCTGCAGCTTTTTAGCATCTCCTTTGAAGCTCCAGAACACTGAAAATCAAAAAGCAAAGAAAAAAAATGAAATCATAGAATCATAGAATCATAGAATATCCTGAGTTGGAAGCGACCCTTAAGGATCATCAAGTCCAACTCTTGACACCGCACAAGTCTACCCAGAAGTTCAGACCATGTGACTAAGTGCACAGTCCAATCGCTTCTTAAACTCAGTCAGGCTCGGTGCAGTGACCACTTCCCTGGGGAGTCTGTTCCAGTGTGCAACCACTCTCTCTGTGAAGAACCCCCTCCTGATGTCAAGCCTAAACTTCCCCTGCCTCAGCTTAACCCCGTTCCCGCGGGTCCTGTCGCTGGTGTTAATGGAGAAAAGGTCTTCTGCCTCTCGACACCCCCTTACGAGGAAGTTGTAGACTGCGATGAGGTCTCCCCTCAGCCTCCTCTTCTCCAGGCTGAACAGGCCGAGTGCCCTCAGCCGTTCCTCGTACGTCTTCCCCTCCAGGCCTTTCACCATCTTCGTAGCCCTCCTCTGGACACTCTCCAACAGTTTCACGTCCTTTTTATACTGTGGTGCCCAGAACTGCACACAGTACTCGAGGTGAGGCCGCACCAGCGCAGAGTAGAGCGGGACAATCACCTCCCTCGACCTACTAGCGATGCCGTGCTTGATGCACCCCAGGACACGGTTGGCCCTCCTGGCTGCCAGGGCACACTGCTGGCTCATATTCAACTTGCTGTCTACCACGACCCCCAGATCCCTCTCTTCTAGGCTGCTCTCCAGCGTCTCATCGCCCAGTCTGTACATGCAGCCAGGGTTTCCCCGTCCCAGGTGCAGGACCCGGCACTTGCTCTTATTGAACTTCATGCGGTTGGTGATCGCCCAGCTCTCCAACCTATCCAGATCCCTCTGCAAGGCCTTTCCACCCTCATCCGAGTCCACAACTCCTCGAAGTTTGGTGTCATCAGCAAACTTGCTCAAAATACCTTCTATTCCTACATCCAGATCGTTTATAAAAATATTGAAAAGTACCGGCCCTAAAATGGAGCCTTGAGGGACCCCACTGGTGACCGCCCGCCAGCCTGACGCAGCCCCATTCACCATAACCCTTTGGGCCCTGCCCGTTAGCCAATTGCTCACCCATCGGATGATGTTTTTATTTAGCTGTATGGTGGACATTTTGTCCAGTAGGATCCTATGGGAAACCGTGTCAAATGCCTTGCTGAAGTCCAAAAAAATCACATCAGCTGGTTTCCCTTGGTCCACCATACGGGTGATCTTATCATAAAAGGAAATCAGGTTAGTTAGGCAGGACCTACCCTTCACAAACCCATGCTGGCTGGGACCAATGACTGCTTTGTCCCCCAGGTGCGCCTCAGTAAGTTCGAGACCCATCTTCTCCATGATTTTACCAGGCACTGACGTGAGACTGACAGGCCTGTAATTGCTAGGGTCTTCTTTCTGACCCTTCTTGAAAATCGGCACAACATTTGCCAGCTTCCAGTCTACCGGGACCTCTCCAGACTCCCAGGATAGTTGAAAAATAATTGAGAGAGGTTCCGCGATGACGTCTGCCAGCTCCTTCAGCACCCGGGGATGAATCCCATCCGGACCCATGGACTTGTAGGGATCCAGGTGGAGTAGCAAATCCCGGAAACGTTCAGGGTCAGTTGGGAGTTTGTCATCCCCACCGTCCCGGTCCTCCAGCTCAGGGCACCCTGGGTCCCGAACACACCTTGGTTTGCAGTATTTAAACGCTCTGGTGTTACACTCAGCGTTTGTTTGCTTAACTAGCATTCATAACATAAGCCCACCAGTGCTCTTGTTAAATTTTATTCTGTCAGAATTGTAATATCCCCTCAACAGTTAATGGCAACATTCATTTAGCTGGAGGTTATCACAGCAATTGTGGAATAAAATCTTATCAATGAACTGGAACAAGTGAAATACAGATTAATACCAACAACATGCTCCAAATAAAATGCACTAATGGATTGGAATGGAATTTTAATTATACTTTTGTTAGGGGTGGCTTTACAGTAAAGATGAAATAAAATGTTTTCCCTTTATTAGGGTCAAAGATAGTCTAAGAGAGGTACATAAAATACATAAAAGTTATTCAGAAATTGTTATCTCTGTATTCAAAGCAGAAAGGGGATCTCTCAGTCCTTCACACTGTTGTGTAACTGCTAAGCCATCACCATTGCAGATGAACTGTGTCTCTATTATAAAGATATTTCCAACTGAAAATAAAACTTACCACAAGCTCAACAATGATAGATTCAGGAAAGCACACACAGCATGAACACGGCACACAACCAGATGCTGAAGCCATTCAAACAGGGAGCACCTGAAAAACAAAGCTTTATGCCTTAGTGTTGTGTCACAGTTCAGACTAGTGCAGTCTTACTTAAGCCAGCCTACAGAGGAGCAGCAAAATCCAACATTTCAATCCTCCCAATTAGGTTCAGCAGCTCTAAAGATGATACAATTCAGAATGGTCAACTTCAGTTTAAAATACACAGCTCTGAAAGGAGGCATTCCATAGGGGTAGTACAGAATGACAAGTATATGAATGACTGGGAATAACGAATGAGAAGCTTAAGAACTCAGGTGATCTTTACCCAGGAAACTCCTCCTTTTGGCATATCTACAGGGGAAACGTGTCATGTGCATGAGAGATCTGGGCTGAGAGCACAGTTCAGCTGCTTCCAGGAAGACATGCTCTAATTCCTGCAAGGGCGCCAGAGTAATTTAGTCACCTTTACTGCTATTTTAGCACCTCGGCATCCCTGTCTTTTCTTCACAGCTTCTCTCTCACTGGCAGCAGTGGAAAGAACAATGTTTGCTGTTTGACAGCAATAATTTCTCAAAACTGGCTTTACTGTGTGAAATATCACTAAATGTAACATGTCCATTAATACACTTGCCAACATAACTCGCCAACATAAATTGCAATATGGAGAAGTAATAAGTTAAACTGCTGACGCCTAGATACTAAAAGGCTTTCATTCCAAATAGGATGGGAACAGAAGAAAAAACTGCTCCAGGGGCCCAAGGTCAAGTCTGGGTAAAGGTGCTAATCCACCCCAGTGCTACCTCCTTTCCCATTTGCAGCTCTGCAAACCAGGTTCTGCTGCAGATAAAGGCTGTGATCTGAAGGTCCAGAGATGGAGGGCTCTAAATTATTTAGGCAAAGAATATGGGAACAAAGAAGAAGGGAAAGATCACTGCTTTGGACTACATTCTACACGAGCTAACACTTAGCACAATGTGTGGCACTAGCCAGCTGACTTATCTTCCTCCATTATCTCTTGCTGTGGGTAAATCCAATACCATCTTTGCTGCTCTTCTTGGTCAGGTTCATGATTGGAAGCCTGAGTTTAACAGGTGATTAGAAAAATCACTCTAGTCTACCCTCAGAAGACGTGTATGATCCTGGTGGGTGCTGAGATACCTGTCCCACTTGTGCACCAGTGCCCTCCCTTCTAAGCAGGAGAGGGGAGTGGCTGCACTCACCGCCTGGAGCTGGGGTTTGCCCCACTGGGGGTGCACAAGCTGTGGTGGGTGCCTCCGGGGTGCTTATCCTGGCGCCATCCAGCGCCAGCTGAAGGCTCTGGAGCTGTGATACAGTCAGATGCTTACGCTGAGATCCTGTAACCATGGCAGCATTTTCAGGGCCCAGGTTTGCTATTTGTTCTGGGGATAATGCCTGGGAGGAAAAAAAGTCAGAAAGTCATTTAAGCTGCTGATAGACTAGTGGCTCCAACACTGGTAAGGAATCACTGTTTTGCCTTTGGAATGAGGGGAAACAGCCTTCAACATTGTATTTCTATAGAATAGCTCAACAGAGCTTAGAAAAACCTCTTTGTTCATTTACTTCATTAGCTACTCGTCTATCTTACACCCTCGTCTTTGCTGCTTGGGTCTGAAAGCTTGAGAGGCTTTCTGTGCCAACACTATATTGGACACTGCCTCAGTATGTAACTAGAGTTTTAATTTTCCAGGCACTTTTCTGATTTGTTCAAAGACTGATGACGCTGTGCATCCTCTTGTGTTTTCACTTGTTTCTTCTTATATCTGCTCCCAAGCAAACTCTCTTGAACCTATGTTTGACCTTTGATTTGAATTATCAGTAGAGCAGTGAGATAAAAAGTAATATGCTTCAATCTCATCATTCATTTTCCTCTTTTAGACTGCAAATCTTCCAACTTTGGTCATATTAAAACTTGTGTTTAAAAAGGAACACAGAAATCATAATTTTACAGTATTTGTATCACACAGAAATTAACCAGTCTGTAAAGCGTGCATGTACTGGCCATGCTGGATGGCTTGGATTCCAGCTAACA
This sequence comes from Heteronetta atricapilla, assembly GCA_011075105.1. Lineage (NCBI taxonomy): Eukaryota > Metazoa > Chordata > Aves > Anseriformes > Anatidae > Heteronetta > Heteronetta atricapilla. The sequence goes on from CM021744.1 coordinate 7,724,145, forward strand.
ATCTGCAGTCACAAGAAATGCAGCCCTCCTGTACAACATGCTGCCTGTGCTGCAACAGTTCTGCATCCAGGTTCTACTTTATTTTTGTAAGGGACTATATTCCCCTTCCAAGTAGGTCAGACAATGGAGTAAACCCTTCCCAGTTTTTCATTATCTAGCAAGCAGTGTACTCTTTTAAAACTAGTAAGCTCAAATAAATGCCTGTCAGTCCAGAAATGTTGAGATAAGCCACTTTAAAACTAAATTAAGGTCCATAATACAATGTAATTTTTCATAAATCAAAAGCTGAATAATGTATGCAGCTCTACACAAGACCTGTGTAAACACAAATTCTGCTTTGAATCTTTCAAATGCAGAAAACTGTTCTGGGAAGGTTGCCTGTTATTTGCTAAGCACATTTTGTAGTATCATTACTATTCTCACTAACAAAAATGTATGTTATTTGAAAGAAATTCTACAAGATGATGTAGACCCTCAGCTTTGCCTGTTTTCCGGAGAGATAGTTTGACTAAGGACATCTCAAGCTTATCTAAACTGTTGGTGGTACTGTGCAGAACAGTGTTCAAGGAGTTTTTCTCATTTATGGAACCTGACACAGTTAACTATCTGTTTAGCTCATCTGTCCATAAGTATATTGCTTGCCCAGGCATCTGACAGAGACCAGCCTAGGCAGAATATTAATCTTGTCACTAAGTCAAATAACGTCTGGGGCAATGATCTCAAGATCCATGTTTTAATTTCTGGTCCACATTCAGAACAGGTTTAATTAGATGTAATTCCTTTCTGATCTGTATCTGCTTGTACAATCTGTTTCTCAGAGTCAACTCCAAAGAATGGTGCCAGATTTTAAGATAATAAAAAGGCTCTTAGGTAGTCAAGCAGAGAAATGTGTAGCTGTGATAGCATCTCTGCAAATGTTAATAAACAGAAGAAAACTCAGATCTGAATAGAGTGTCAGAAGAAAGAATCCTTTCTGTGCTTTCTGACCCTAGATCTTTTCTTTTCCCTTGGAACGCATTTGAGGGGAAAAAAAGCTTGTTTAACATATTTTATGCTCATCACAAATACAGACGATATAGTTGAAAGTTAATGTTTCAGATCTTTGACTGCCTCTCACTTAACAGACCACAAAAAAATTCTTGCTGAAACCCCAAGCCAAACCATAAATCAGTGCTGTAGTTCACTCACAAGAGAGTAAAAAATATATACATTTGGGTTCTTCTTCACTAATAAAGCTCTTACTTGGAAAATTTCACCAGGTATGTGGCTTATTGCTATTGGCTGAAAATATGGCATCAGGTTTTTATTGAAAGCTTTTAATTCATCCTCATTCAAACCACCTGCAAAGGTAACACATTTTTTATTAGACTGACTTTTAAGGTAACACAAATTTTAAGCTTTTGCACAAAATATCTAATAAATGTATTTCTTCAATATTTCATTAAAAAACAAACAAAATGTTGTTGTTGTTGTTGTCTCTTCATTATATTCAAATATTAGAAATAATCTGACCTTAGCTGTCGGTATGGAACCTGCACTACTCAAGGGACCATTAAATAACTCTTTTGCTTCTAAAAGAGACAGTTGAGGGGAGATGTGTTTAAATCTATAAAAATACAAGCTGTGGTATTCAGGAATTCTTCTTCACAGCTTCTTCTGATACAAGAAGTCTTAAGGAGCATTAAGTGAAATTATTGGAAAGCTTGAAAGAAAGTGCAATGGGAGGCACCTCATGGAGACTACCACAATTTTTCCTTAGCACTAAAGAAACTGCTGAACATCCATCCCTGCAGATGACTCCTCCCTGGAAGAAATGTTTTGCCAGTCTAGAAAAATGCACTACTACATGAACCTGTCTCCTAATGCTCAATAATACTGCTTCACAACTATTACCATATGCAGTCTGAAGATTGTTACCTGCTATAGTACCAATCTCCTGTAACACAGAGCCATTCCAGCTGGTTGCAGTTCCAAATACAAACTCTGCCATTTTCTTAAACTGCCTCAGAACAGGAGTGCTACACAGCAACAGGCCAATTCTTGCAACAGCAGCACTGCAAAAGGCAACAAGGTTAATATGATATGCTACAATCACATGCAATATTAAAAGTGCTTGGAATACACTTAGTCTGCAGTAGCAAGACTGTAAACATCTTTTCCAGTTAAAAATATATGTAAAAATGCTGCATACAAATGTTTAATGCTTCGAGCAAAAGCCCAAGTTTCTCAGTGCAATATTGGACTGGTGAGATATAAATGTCAAAGAAAATGTAAAATGGGCTGTATTTTAAACAGCTACTGTATGCTTTCTGTAACATCTATTGCTTTTCTTAAACCATCTAAAGTACAAACTAAAAGAGGCCTTTAGGCTCTGGAAATCTCAAGGGAAAACAAACTGCATTTTGTCAATACATATACTAATACATATTTCATAAGTATCAAATGCAGTACCTGAATTCAACACTCCTTATGGACATGATTTCCGTGGAGTTCAGAGCACAGAGAATAGCTCCTAATCCAACTAAATCAAAGCTTTTTAATGTACTCATTGTCTGGCCAGAGTCTTTTAGAAAACTGTGCAAAATAGATCTTGCCTGCAAAAATAATAAGGTATTAGGCATGAACAGAGTGAACATAATTGAAGGTTTTGTTACTAGAAGCTCCAAGTCTTACTGGAAGCTATGGAGTATTACAATGGAGCCTCCCCAACATAATTAAATGGAGTTTTGCATGGCCTTCAGGACAGACACTGGCAGAACCTCTATGAGGCATCTAGGCAGAGCATGGATACATGGCCACTTCCCAAATGAAAGTTAAAAGAATTCAGTGTGCCTTTTGCTGGGTCACAAGGGACCACTTCCCCAGGAGAAATGTGCATTGAAATGCCTAACAGAACTGCCCAATTCAATTAAATTGATAAAAAGGAAATGCAAACTAATCAAGGGGATCGACATGAAATTTTTAGGTTTTCTACTATCAGGTTGTCCTGCCTTATTTAAGTGTCACATATAGACGGTGACCTGTGTTTAGGACTAAGATTCAGATGTGAATGGGATGTAGGTGCCAAAATGTCTTTGCAAGCCTAAATCACTTAGGATGGTGCTCATCCTAAACTGACCATTTACAAACTGCGTGTCTAGCTTAAATAGGCCACCAAAGTCGGTGGAAGAAACTAGTCTTCCAAGGGATCTTAATGTATCTGAGACGGTGAGTTGCAATGACTAGCTGCCTGTCTTTTAGAGAGTTGAAGTTGGGTGAGATGAAGCTCTTTTAAGTTACTACTCTTACTGACAGCAAGAAATTTCAAAGGCCTACTATTATTGTATAAAATCCTCCCAAGTGCTTCCTTCTGATAATGTTCCTCAGAAAATGAATCTATTAAGCAAACTTGTGATACCCTGCCAAAGCTGGATGCCACCATGCCAGCATCTGTGCAACCGAGTGGCCCTGGGTGTAAGTCAGAAATATGCTACCAATTGCATAGACAAAAACCTATAACTTTCTCTCATTTTAATATCAAAGTCCATTGACATAACTAGAAGTTATTCGTGGAGCAGGATATGAGAGGAGCATAGTATCCAAATGGCATATTCGCTAATAACTGCTGACCTCTTCTATTACTTGCTGGGTAAGTGCTAAAGAACAGGTTGGTCATCAGTACAATTAATACTGATTGATGTCCTCTTAGCCATCTTGCCAGAGAAGCCAACAGCCAGGCAGACATCAGTTCTGACCTACCAGTCCTCATTTGCAAGGGCCAAGGCTGAAGACAACCAGCAGGGAGTGGTGGGGGTGGCTCTATCAGTTTCCTAGGCGATTCTAGGACTTGAGTCTCAAAAAGCAGGAATCCAGTAGTAAATTCAATAATGTACTTACTTGGGTAGGAGTCCATTCTGTTTGCTGACTCAGGGCAGAAATGGTGTCGACCAGATGTAAATCCAGCTCTTCGATTTCATCTTCAGTGAGTGCCAGAGCAATGCGCCCCAGAGAAATAATATGGTAACTCTTCCAGCCTGACAAGGACCCCCAAACCTTTAGAACAAATTAATTAATGTACAGCCTCTGTTAGATCACTGTGAATCTTCCTGTAGGTAAACCATTCCCCGTAACTTTGGTTTTAAAAGTCCCAATACCCGATGTAGGCTTCTTTGCACACAAAATGCAGAGACCGGATATTGTGAAGGTTTTCAAGGTTCTGCATTAACAATGGTTAGTTTATCTAAAATATCAGTACCAATGTATTTAAACCGAGTTCTACTGCTTCTATTTTTATCTGTGATATAGTTACAGTGACTGAGAAGCCATTACAGACCAGCCCCAAGGAAATTTTGATTACAGGAAAAGAACTATCTGGATAAGGAATAACGAAAAGGGCATCAAGAACTGGATTTGCAGAGCCTGGAACTGTCAATAATATTTAGCTGATAGTAGGTGGGCAGTATTTCTCAGGATGTGGCCAACCGTCTTTGCAAAAAGAAAAAAAAAAGTATGCTACGTTCTGGCTGAAGGGAATAACTTGAACAAGACAGGTATAAGAAAAAAAAAATCCCTTTAAAGCTCCCATACTTCAGCAACATTGCAATGTGTTGGTTGGTACAGGGAAGTTTTCTAGTACATGATTGTGCTGTTAACTTAATCTAGAGAAATAAATGTAAAAAGCCAGTCCTGGGCTAAACTGACCATTCCATGGAAATACTTTTTCTATTTTCAGGATTGCCATGATCTAGCTTTTGTTCAAAAAGCTGGAAGGGTGAATGCTAGTGAGGACTCACTGAAGAAATCTCTCTGTACTTGCCTACTAAATAGTGTTTGCACCTTCTGATGCATGTGGTGCTGTACAACCCACAAAGGGCCAGACCTCTGGAATAAAATAATCCTCACCCAGAGTTGCTGACTATGTGCTGTTCACACCAATGTGCACATCTGAGACAGAGCAGCCGCAAGGCTGCTGAGGTGTTTCTTCTCAACTATGACCCTTGGGTTACAGATTTGCTTAAGAGAGGCTTTTGCTGGACCTATACCTCCTGACTGAGTTTCCACCAGATCTTTTATGCTGGTTTTACAATATCATAAAGAAACAGAACAGGGGCCTAACCCTGGGAAATTTCAGTCTTTTCCAAAGAAAAGAGACAGTAAAAAACATTATCTGATTTTAAAGCTCCTAATTCTCTAGCTTAAGAGGTACACGAAACACATACAGTTAAAAATGTTGTGTGTCTGTTTCCTGATCTAGGTCATAAAATACGGGGTTTGAGCTGTTTCATAAATAGCATCATCTGACAGCGCTGGATGAAATCTCAGGCATAACAGTATAAATAACACAACACGTGAAAACTGAACCACTCCTTTGTCCTCATTCACCTAGAGAATGCAAATCCATACATCTGTTACTATCACAGAGCCTGGAGACCTTCCACTTACAAGTGAGCTAAGCTGCTTACTTTCATTAAGACTCAATCTGATAACTAGTTTTTTTGAATTAGTTTGGGACCACAAGTAGTATGTAGTTTATTTTGGAGTAAATAAATCAATTTAGGATAAATTAAAGCTGGCTTAATCAAACATTTAATCAAAGATGCCCTTTAGTTAATAATATAACAGCATCTTATACATATAATGTCAAAGAGCTGTAGTCGTTTTGCCTGCACTATCTGATTTCTCATGCTTGGCCTTCAGTGTAATGCTATGGTCCATTCCACAAATTAATATATAGGAAGTCTGTCCTTGTCCAGCAGCAGTCTGTCTTACCACAGAGACCCAATACACACATTCAGTGCACTACAGATCTGTGTATCTTTCAGTATCTTTGCATTGAACATAGCTGGGCTAGGAGTGTATTAACCTTGTATACAATTTCTCTAGAGCAGATACCACTCTGTAAGCACACCGTTACATTGTACTGCTGTAGAACACTTTAGTTTCCACCATCTCAGATAATAAAACTAGCATTCATCTTCTAGGATTTTTTTTTCCCCTTTTCCTACCCACACATCTCCGTGTTGATGGAGGAAGGCTGTCTTGGGACGAAAGCGTTTGACACGGGGGGTTGTTGTCCTACCCCAGCACAGCAGCAGAAACGGAACTGCAGTCACCGTCAGCTTTCAGAAATCTGACCAGCACTCTCTCCCTTCAAGCACCTGTAGTTCAGAAGTTTTAAAAGCTGAGCTGCACTTCTAAAAACTGCACTTTTAGCCTTATTTACCCAAAGGTCATGGCCAGCTCCACTGCTCTGACTGCAACTCGTGATTACAAAGATACTGCCCAGGCCCACCCTGACCCTCATCCCAGGCCTCAGATCTCCAAGCATCTGCACTAGTCCTACTGGCAGCCAACTGGACTTGTAGATGCTTCCTACCCTTGTTCTGTCAGAGTGAACCATAAAAAAAACTTTTTAAGGGTTGGATCATTTTGGTAGAATGGGATTCTGAAGTAGCTAGCCATGAAGAGATGGAGACAGAGAGCAGACAGCCTCCATCAGACACTGGTGACATGCAGCTGAAGACAGCCTGGGCTTGGTAACCTCTTCACCTGTGGGTCTTCTGCAGCCAAAACAAATGGTCTGACTACACCCTAAGGCTTTTTCAGGCTGAATCAGAAGTCTGTGACAATACCAGGAAGATCACCCCCAGGAGGGTGAATCACCAGTGCCAGGGATGGGGTGAGGTTTGGCTTCCAGGAGCCCACAGCTGGCCAAGGCAGCACTGATCAGCACCCAGGCACCCTGCTGATGGTGGCCCCAGACACAGGGGACAGTGCTGGCATCACACAACCATGTCCTGTGCTCTGACAAACATCGTGGGCATCAGGTATACCCCATGCCCAGGGCAGAGACCTGTTACTTACCTAGCTAAATACCCTCTTGGTCCATCTGGCTTTATGCCACCATAAACTATATTTAACATAGATGTAGACACTTGAACACTCTAAGCTGAATTCTCAGCAGGTCAACCAAAATCCCATAGGACAGCTTGCTGGTTTTTCATTTATAAAAGAATAGCAAGAAGCAAGCAACCAAAAAGCCAATGGAAAGCAAAAGCACTCAAGTTTTTCAGCAGCCAATAGGTCAGAACAACTTGCCTGTTGACTCTAAAGCAAGACAATAGCCTTCTATCACCATCTCAGATTATTTTTCCAATAAGCAATAGATATTCCTGTAGCAATAGTGACATTGCCTTAACACAGTTATTTTAGAACTGCATAGTTCAATAACAGCAAGTCAAATTATGGATTTAATTTTCTTTCACAGACAGTATAGTTACCTGCTTGGCTTTTTCCTTCAACACCATAAGCTGTGAGCTGTTAAAACCAGAGACAGTCCCAAGACGCTCCACATTTTTGTCAAATGTCCTTGCATCCATGCATTTCAGTTCCTGAACTGACCAATAGACATTAGCTTCTGCTAATTTAATAATTTCATCTGAAGAAGGGGCTCTGGTTCCCAGGCAATCTGGAAAAAAAAAAAGTGTAATACTAAGAGTTTTCCTCAAGGAGACTGCAAAAAAGAAATTTGCCAATAGGAAGATTTAAGAGGCTGACAGATTGTGAATTAACTGCAGCCAATGTGATATTGATTAATTAATTATCTTACTATGAAATTATTTCTTTAAATACTTACATCATTGATGTAGTGGATACAAAAGCCTTTGGAATAGCCTTAGTGGAAGCCTCCTTCCACCGCTAAGGCTGCTCACCCCTCATCTCCCAGAAAAGTTGCAATTGAATGAACTTCACGTTTAACCAGCACATATATGAACCCAGCTTAATAAGAAAGTAACAACCACAAGGGGCCCCTTCATGCTAAAGTACCGTGACAGAGATGTATGGCTTGTAAGACTTGCCTGACATTTAAACAAGGTGACAACAGAAACTGGATGTGTCAGAGGAGCACAGTGCTTGTTCTCCGTATCAAGCAGGTTATTAAAATGTCAAGAATGAGAGAGAGTGGCTCACTTAGAGCACAAGTGTTTGGACAGGCAACCTGCATTTAAAAATCTGATTTATGGGCAGGTTCTGGACCCATGCATGAACAAATGAGATATTTTCCAGTGTCAGTTTTAACAAAACATGGTCTTTGTTGGTGTTATCTATGTCTAATATTGATGGAAACAGAAACTGGAATCCTAATGTGCTCACTTACTTATCTTTCTCCTGTCACTAATTTATGAAAACCTTACTCAATAATGACCTAAACCAAATAATCTCTACATGTCTTCAGATATGGCCATTACCAGTAAAAATCAAGAGTTTCACAGATGCTATGTCTGAGCTAAGCTCCCACAGATAAGTAAAGTGAGGATGTACAAGTAGATTTTTTCTTTGAAAGGAGGCAGAGGAGGGATTTATTTGCATCAAAGGAAGCTGCAGTAGTGGGTAGAACACTGAAAAGATTGAATCTGTTGAGCAAACGAAAATGTTGTTCAGCTTGCAGTGTACCAGCTGATGTTCTGCTCTCCCTGTCTGTGCTCTCCTGTGAAGCTGCATTGTTTCACTTTCCCATGCTGCAAAAAGGTCAGCTTTTCTCATGTAAATACTGGCATCCAGACACAATGCAGTTCCCTTCCCCAAGTCATGAAAACCTATTATTTTTTGTTCATGGAAAAAAACATTGATTTTATTATTTGCAACATACCAGATACATTGGCACTATTACAGAGGGAAATACTGATTAGACTCCTGGCTTTACTTCCTGTATCTGATGCTATTTCATTCTTCCTTTTACTATATAATCATATTTAGTTTGATGAACATATTATATAGGTAATATATTATAACATCTCAATGCTGTGAGGTAAGCAACTTGAATTCTTTTTTCACCATTGCTGCTCCGTTCTGGTAGTATTTTGGACAGATTATTCCTCATATGCTCCAATCTGCCTTAAGCATCACTTGTGCTTTTTCCTTGGCGTAGGCATAGATATAAGAACTGTCAATGTAATTACTGCTTTTGTTACTATTCGCTCACAATCAGACAGTAAGAAATGTTAAATAGCAGGCTGGTAGCATGGACAGCCATCCATGTCATTCTAGAACCACTTTCCTAGTATTCAATTTTCTAGTGATTTATAAGTCAGACAGAACCCTTCATTCCTTACTGAAATTACTGTGTGAGCTCTGTGGAGTTGATAAGATTATGTTTGGTAACAGAACTTCAATACTACACTTGGACTGCAGAATTTCTTGGACCAGAACAAGCAATCCCTCCATTTCTCATCTTCCACTCTTGCCTCCAGATAAGCCAGCACACCCTGAGTAAAGAGTGAGCAGCCTTGGCACCCTGTACTTTGACAAAGATCATTAGTTTCACTGGCAAGTTTATATTGGTCTTGCAGTGCAATTATGAGACAGCTCTGCAAGTGCACTGGACAGAATTTTGATTAGAGGAGCCTTTGGGATTTGTGTGTTGTGATCCAGAGTTCTAAAAAATTGTCTGTGAGGATAAAAATGTTCTGAAACATCTGATGCTGAACCTTTAATCCTGTGGCCCATGCCTACACATTTCTTAATTAATTTCTTAACAGTTAATAATCTGGTGGTTTATTTGTTCAGGGAAGAGTGGATTTGATCCATTCAGCTTGACTCTGCTACTCTACCAGCTTGATCCTGCTTTTTTAAGAGCATGAAAAATGTGTAATGACTTCTCTGCTCAACAGAGGTCAAGGTTTTGTTCAGGCAACGCGAAATACAGCTCTGCAGAATGCTTTCTATCTCCCTCTGTGTATGAATACAGCATTGTAAGGGACATCACAGTCATCACTCAGAATGGCTGTTATACAAGGGAGAGGATTTCCACGCAGGCACAGGGCTAGGTGAGAGCTTGGACATGCATTCTGTTGGACAGAACCAATGGGGAGGTTTTCAAAGGCATAAAGGTAGACAGCACCAACCCCCTGAAACTGTTGGGCACTAAATTCTCAGCAGTGCATTCAAAAGCCTCCGCTACAGCATGGTCATTCTCCACAGCACAGGATAGCATGGCCTACAAATTCTGCTAGGTGAATTTATGATAAGAGAAGGAATTGTTGTAATACAATATAGTCAAAGTATGCATTTTCTACAAAGAAAATAATCCATTTGTCACTAGAGATTCTAATAGACTGATTGCTAATTAAAATGTATTTTAGATTATAAGAAATTTTGTCCATTTAGATAGACAAAACACGGTGCCACCACCAACGTCAGATTTCAGAACAGCTGAGTCAACACACGATCATGTCTGGCAAAGGATTAACTATGTGTAATCTTTTGTCACAACAGTAACTTGTCACCTCCACAGCTTCTTAATTCAAGGAGTTTCATTTCTGTTACAAAGGAAGCAAAAAAAAAAGCCAAAATAAACAGGAAACTGTAATACAAGTCATTAATCTTTTCTTTTGTGCACTCACACACATGCCAAGAGATGTTAACCATGCAATCATGTTCTGAGATCAAGTTTTTCAGCAATTGGTCAGTGCATCAGATGGCTACAGGCAACAGCGCACAGACTCACTGTTTTAGCTAGAAGACTGATCTTGGTAAATTACTTAATGCTTTAATTTTTAATGTCCTGCTCTTGGAATGCATTTAATGACTAAGTCAAAACAAAAAGTCAGTTTAAACTGCACCACCAGAGCCCCAAATGCAAATCTGCCCCCTGGTTGTCTCTGACACCACACAGACACCAGGTGAAACACTCACCTGGTCTGATGAGAGGTGGTTCAGTGTTTGCAGTGGCATTGGAGACAGATTCAAATACAGTTGATAGAAGTTCTTTGGCTGAAGAAATTGGCCTGACTGTCTTTGCTATTTGCAAAATGATATCTTGGAACTTCAAAAGGAAAGCAAAACAATGAGTAAGACATCTTTCCTCCTTTTAAAACAAATTGTTTTGGAAAGAGACTCCTGCAGACCTCAGCAAAGTAGTGCTTAGTAACAGCTCAGCCTCCTTCTGATTTGTGCAGATGTTTCACAAGAGAAGGAGAATAAACTGGCTGCTTCTGAAAGGTTAGTGGTAGATCTTTAAGGAAAAACAATATTAGAAACAAAACAAATTCAGAGCAATTCTTCCTCTTGTGTGTACTCTCAGCTTCTGGCAACATTTGAGAACTGCCTGACTGCAGACTGTCTCCAGACCTTACTGTAGCAACAAGCTCCTCTGTTATGAATACAGAATATAAAATGGAAAATACTTTATTTTGTTTGTTTCAAATTTGTCAGATAAATATAAGAATTGAGGATGTGGACCCAATTAAATTATGAGGAATATTTTTTACTTGTTCAATTTTTTTTAGACTTTTGTTATGTTTTGACCTCTCTCCTCCACCCTGCTAGACACCTCCCTTTCAGTTGAGATGTCCTATGCTATTTGGGCAATTATATGCGTTATTTCCTGAGGAAAAATTGCTGACTGTGCTCACATATTTCTGCAGAATAATGAAACTTCACTCTAGGATAGTTTAACCCTATACATAAAAAATTGTAAGATTCTATGAACTAAAAAGGGCAAAGAAACTACTAAGTGCAATGCTGAGGATATCAGTTACTGCTGTGTGTGCTACGTTGTACCTTGGGCAAAGGGCCACATAGTCAGGTTACATAATTTAGACTGTGAAGCTCAAATTCTAACATTATCTCTCAAAAAATTAAAAGTTAAAATAAAAACATACCTTTTCAGCAAGCACATTTAATTCTCCTTTTGACAACTGAGCTATGAATGGTCCAATATCTAATGTTGTTTCAGCTGTCCAGTTCTTCGGGGAGCTGAAGAAACATTTTGGAAAAGTATATTGATCAAGAATGTTTACAATCAAAATTATACTAAAATTTAGGAGTTTTTATTATGCTGTATTATACAGAAAAGACAGATACTCCTATGCCACTGTGATGAATCCTGTGTATTAACATCAGACTGTACTTTCTCATCTCTCTCTGACATATGGGGCATTAGTGGAATTCAATACCTTCAGAGAAAGCCTTCAAACATTGCAGTCATGGAGCTTTGTTCTCTCTCTCTCACTCAATGTTCATAGCATTCTTAGCATGACAGTGTTCAAGCGAGGAGAAACAGACCTTTAAAAAATCCCATTTTCTCTTGGATTCATGCTGCAATAGCATCCTGCTAAATGTCATCAAAAGAGAAGCAGAAACCTCACAGCTACACCTGAAACCGTCCTTTTTCCAAATACCTTATCCTAAGGATCAGCTTGGTTAATACTCAGGTAAGGAATATTTACCAGTATTTGCTTAAAAATTTGAACAAACAAGCCTATTCCAATATTAAACTATTTGCAGTTTTACACGGGCTGGTTTTCATTGCTGTTGGGCAACTGCAGCTTTCTTTGATGCCAACAGGAGCTGTGGGTGCTCATCATTTCTGAAAAACAGGCCCACGCACACCTCACAAGAGTGGACAGATTCCAGTTCTTTCCAGTTCTGAAAAGATCAAATTCACTAAGCAATTCAGGAAAGTAACTCAAACTTTTTGAAACTAAGGGACAGGAACATGAAACACAGGTGATGAAACAGAAAATTTAAATACCTATCTTATTGGCTCCGTATTTTTTACTCTCAGTGCTATTTTCTTCATCTGTAATGTCAACAGTAGTGAAAGACAGCTCTAACACCTTGGAGAGCCACATCTAATGACACCTAAGACATTTCTGTATTAGAGATTTTTTCTGTGATAGGTACCATACCTCCTGAAATAACATGTTAGATTATCTGTAGGAATAGGAAAGAAATTCACTTCTGAGTGGTGCTGGGAGTTTCAAAATATATGTTGCTTAGCACTATGCATATTTGGGCTGTGAGACACAAATCTGACAAACCCACTCAGGAGTTGATTTAAGACACAAATCTGACACGTTTGCCAACCCACTCGGGAGCTGATTAAGAGAGCACTTGGATAAATAAATTTCATCCTGAAAGTCCCTGTGGAAGGTGGTAGTCTAGCCAGTCTGTTACTACTGCGTGTTCTCATACAAAACTCTGTGGAGTTTGTTGTCCCATTATGAGGGCATTGGACTGGACAAGTATTTTCTTAATAATAAAATGAAGTATTGTTTAGCACAGTGAACCATGATTAATTCAGATTTTTGCAGTGATGGTTTCTGGTGGAAAATATATCAACTCCATTAGCACAAAAATGCTGACAACCAGAAGGAACCTGAATGAGCAACTGAAATGACTAGAAGCACCAAGTGACAGACTTTGGGACTGAAGGCATGGTCAGAAACTGTGTGTTCAGTCTCTGTCTTCAAATGCAAGATGCCTCTAAGAGAAAATGTAAGAGACAGATGGTATATCCTTGCCAGCGGCCAACTTTGCTTTTTGCATGATTGATACAGCAGCATGGTTTGCATGATTGATACAGCAGCGTGGATGTCATTAATGACATCCAACGTGCTTTCCGCTCTGTTGCTTCACTTGGTTGAACTTTACTTCCCTCTGCTTCCTCCTCTGTCTCTCTCCCTTTGCCACAGGTTGTCTTTATTTCTCTTCTCACACCAGTGCACTGAATGTGAGAATTCTTTGCATTCCTGTGCCATGCTTTGCCAGTAACACCCTTGCTCCTGCCAGGCCAGATTCTCTTTGCCTGTCCCTCCCTCAACTGTTATGCTTTCTCTCCTTTTTCTCTGTGACTCAACTCATTCAGAGTGTCCCTGGGGCTGTGGTTTGTTCCGCAGTTATCACCTTACACCAGAACAGAAATGTCATTCTAGTTAGCAAAGAACACTGCCTTAATATCTTGCATGCCTTAACCACCAGAAGAAGCAGGGTGGTATACCTAATACCTTACCCATATAACTCAAGGAGTTTGTATTTAATTTCAGTCTTCTGCTCATGGCTGAGCTGTTGGCAGAGTTTGAATTGATGAAGGGCTGCTGCCATTGCCTTCAGGGACATTCTGTCGTGTAGAAAGGTTGGAGGTAAGTGGCAGATTAGATTTCCAAGTAGGTCAACATCATATTCATCAGCAATGGAACCATTCTGAAACAAGAAGCATTTACCTTGTTGGCAGAGCTAATCTTGGCTCTTGCTCTGTATCACTCAGCTGCATCAAAACACATTTAAGCTTTGTGATCCTCTAAGGAACAAAGACACAACAGTTTGCACTGGCAACTTAATCTATAGTTTCTGTTGGAGCCGTTTTATACTTGCTCTTACCAACAAAACTGGTGATATTTAATAAGCACTTGATATTTAATAAGCTTTCATATTGAACTACACCTAAAAAATAATTAAAACTAAGTCTCCTGCCACAATCTCCAGGTGACCACTCAACGAGTGGAGGAGCTGTGCAGTTCTGCTAGCTAGGAGAGTCCTCACATGGCCCTGTGTGGCAAAGGGGCCACAAGCTCTTGCTATCACAAAGCTTCACTCTGTGGGATTTTTCTAGCCAAAAACACTAGGGATTATAGGGCTGGTTTGTACGTACAAGGACATGAATAATCACAGCTACATCGCTACATCAAGAACTAGTTTTCTCTAAAAAAAAAAAAAGGTGTCTGCTGCAGCTCTTCGGTGGCAGAAACCACAAAATATGCCAGGTACACAAACACAGAGCTGAAAACACCAACCCAAGACACGGGCTCTATCTACAGAAGACACGGGCTCTATCTACAAGCATCTACCTGCAGATTGGAGAGTACAGCAGGCAGTATGACTTTGTGATATGCCACACGACAATAAAGGGAAACAAAGCTAATCAGCCACTCTCACTGAGTTTGGAACTGTCAGTAGGTAATCACAGACGACTTCTGTGCAGCTCCCCCTCTGCCACTGACCCTCCCCTAACCATGCCTACCAAGCACTCCTGAACTTTCTGCAGGACAGCGCCTTTTTTGTGAAGGCTTGGATTCAAGAGGTCCACCTCAGTCTTCCCAAGGCCTTCAATGAAAGGGACACACAGGGGGGCTGAAACATACTCCAGGTACTCAACCCTGCCAAAAGAATTAAAATGGTCTCAGAATACAAACCTGACCCTCAGATGCCCAAAACCACACCCATAAAGTCTGTGGAGACTGAAAAAATTCAAAGGCAAGCCTGAACTTGAAAAATGATAAACTAGGCAGGCCAGAAAAGTTGCAATTAATCCCCAACATATTTAAAATTAAATTAATGCCTTTTTAAACAGAACCATTTTATTTTCTCACTTTTGATCAGGTTTTTCTTAAGTTAGATAAAAATATTCTAGCAAAATAATAGTTCTCATATCATTTTATCTCTTTCAGCAGTGTGAAAAAAGAAAGAAAGAAAAATGAGAATTCACATGTGAGGAGTTACAGCTCAGCAGTTCCTATCAAGGTAAGATCATTTGTTTTCTGAGGAAGAAAAGCTGTTACTAAATATTACTTGACTACTTACATCATGCAAAATTTTGCTGACTAACAGAAAATGTTTCTAAACACATTGAAATATTTTAACGACACAGAGCAGTACTCTTGGGCAGCAATGTGATGGCTTTATCTTACATCTCTGCTTTCAAAAAAAAAAAAAAAACACCATAAAAATGTAAGTGGAAGTAAGTGGCATATTAAAAAAAAAATAAAAATCAAGCAATGCCCCTCTCCCCCCAAAAGTCTCACAATATAGGAAAAAAACAACAAAAATGCAAAGAAAAAAATCCAGCATAAACTACATTTAAGCTAGTTTTGTGATTCTCAGCAAGACACTTATGACAGCCTACTCAATTATCCCCTTTATTTCAGCAGGCATCAGAAACAGCGTAAACTGTTTTACAGCATAAACAGCATTACAAACTTTTCCATTGCTGCTGTATCACTGTGCTGTGATTCAGTCTGCACAGAGCACACTTCAAGGAAGTCTGATTTCAAGGATGCAAAGGAATTCACAACTGGGACAAAAATAGGGTATACTAAAAGACACCACGTGTTACCAGCTTTCACTTGACGTAGACTTTGGCTGCAGTCAGCAATCACTATTTATGTGTTATCTTTTATCTGAATTACTGGCTTTCCCAGGACTGAAGAGGTTATTAAGAAAGTGCTCACAAGGACTACTCTGAATGTTCTACTCTGGATGCGCTAACTTAAGATACAGTAAAATGTCACTTACGGCAGCACCAGCAAGAGGAAGGGAGGAATGGATGCATTGGAGGCTTTCCAAAATTTCCAAGCCAAACAATTAACCTAAAAGTAACAAAAAAATAAGATCTTAAGTATTTGTTATTTTTGAGTAAGAACTGAAATGTGGCTTGTAAATTAGCATATAGACTATGCATGTTATCTTCAGAGAGAAGATTTTTCTTTTTAAAGAGGATTTTGCTTTTTGCAGACATCAGAGATAAAACACCCTATATTTGGGTGCATAGGAGTGTTTGTATCTTTCCAAAAGTTATATATATATATTTCCAGACAGATTATTCATGGATTAGCAAGTTGGAATGACTGTAGAAACTACGTGCAATTCGTAAGTGAAAAATGAAATTGCTTTTTTCGGTCTTACCTGATATGGAGAAAGCAGATGAAGGCTCTTTTCAAAGAATTTAAAATGGCTTAAAAAAAGGTCTGTGCCCATACTTTCAATGAACTGGCAAGTCACTCCTTTCAAAAGCTGTCCTGTGCTGATAGGGAAAGCAAAGTTCAAATTTTTCATTACTTTAGGCAGAATTCAGTTCTTAGTCCCCACAACAATGTCCTAAGATTCAGTTTCTACAACCACCTTCCTTCTCTTTCTTGTAATCTAAAGGCTGTCAAAAGAAAACAACAACAAAACAATACCAGTGCAGTGAGTTGGTTTTGGAGACCCTTTTTAAGAAAGAAGCTAAGTTATCTTGTGGTACCAAGAAATTAATAAACAAAACAGTACAAAATAACCACATTGTTTACCTCAAAGTTGTTTTGATCACAGATCTAGACTTAAACCCCTTTCCAAAGAGAGACTATCACCCATACCTTAGGAGGTCAACAGGAGAGCTTTTCTTAGACAATAACTTGTACAGATATAAAGCCTGAAATAAAAACCACCACACAAAGTTAAACTTCAGTAATGCAGTTGAAAGATACAATATCTACAGCAAGGTTTTTGTTTGCTTAATGCTCTTATGTACCTACCCTAAAGGCATTTCTGGGGTCCAGCCTGACCAACAACAAAATTTGGCAGGCATCCAGTGGTGAACCTGTTCTTCGCTAAGATACCAGTGACTGGCACTGTGGGATGATGTTAAACGTGTTTGTGGAACATGACCACAGAATAAAATTTAAGTTTCAAGGGACCTCTAGAGGTCATCTGGTCCAACCTTCCATCTCTGGAAAGAGCCAAAGGCCTGGTCGGACATGCAAACATCTAGTATGCACAGTACCAGAAAGAGAATTTATGGCAGAAACTTTAAGATATCTAAACTCAAAACATTAATGCTTTTCTTTCCAATATATTGACTTAGAATCCTGTCAGACTCTAAGTGACCACTAGTTGCTTACATGAAAACATATTTGCGGCAGTTCCTTCCTTTTGCCTACGTTCCTTTAACACCTATCTGTTACAACACTTTTCGTATTCTCCCATCATACTAAATCGCAGTGGAATGGAAAGCTCATAAAGTCTTTTACCTGGCTTCTTCTTAGTTCTTTTTCTTTCATCACTGAAGAGTTATATCCAGTCTCTTTCCATATATCAGGAAGAGATATTTCTCTAAAGAAAGCCCCTTGTATATCTGTGACTGGTGAAGAAAAATCTCTAGATGAAGCTATCTAAAAAGCAGAAGAGACAAACACAACGTTTCAGAACTT
This sequence comes from Heteronetta atricapilla, assembly GCA_011075105.1. Classification (NCBI taxonomy): domain Eukaryota; kingdom Metazoa; phylum Chordata; class Aves; order Anseriformes; family Anatidae; genus Heteronetta; species Heteronetta atricapilla. The sequence continues at coordinate 7,741,871 of CM021744.1, forward strand.
ATGCTTAGAATTACAGGATCTGACTTTCTATTCTGTATAATATTTCTCTATAGAGTATAAAAGAAAAACTTGTCAGTATTAAAAAAAGCCATAGAGAGAAAAAAAAATCCATAAGCTAGAGAGAGCCTTCAAAACAGACTTCTTATCCAGAAAAAAACAACACTAGAAATATTAACCATTGAGTTAAACCCACATCTCAGTTATAACATTTTAAATCATGTTCTGTATATTATGCTTTACTATGCTTTTGCACAAAGAGAACCTGCTACACAGGTACCTTCCTGAGGATCCCTTGTCGCTGTGCAGGTGATAAGTCTGTTGAGTATTGGGATGTTGTGCCTCGAATGACCTGAGAAAGCTCCTTTGGGTTCATCCTGTAGAATGACTGGGTGCTAATACCAGTTACCAATGCACCCATTTGACTAACATTATAAAATAAAACCTGCAGACATAACAGAGAAAACAAAGTTATCTGGGTTGTGTACAGCAGACACATTAAAAGTGAAAGTTAATAAATCAAAACTACTTTTCTTGAATATTTAATGCCTTTCTTGCCTAGGGACGCACTTTCCTCTGATATTTTTCAATCCAGACAAGACTGTCCACAGAACAAATGCAACTATTTTCCAGAGACTCCTTTATTTTGAAACAGAGGAGCCTAATTCCTTCCATTATGGTATATTTGAATATAAAGTCTGTGATCTTTGATCATGCAAGTTCTGCTGTATGCAGCAGCAACACAAACAAAATAATAAATACAACTGCCAAATGCAAATAGACATTCTCCATGTCACTAGAAAATTACTTTAGGCTACCATTTTTAATGTTTTTATTTGATTTAAACAAAAATTTCTAACCACTAACAGTACTACAAAAAGTGTCATACTGATACTAAACATTTCAAAATCTACAATTATTGTTGAGAAAAAAGACATTTCACTACTTAAAAAGAGAAGATGGGAAAGCTATTATCAGAGGTACCTTTTCGTAAGAGAGGTATTTACTGGATAAAATCATAACTTGGCTTTTTGCCCATCCAGAGACTTGGTTTAGTGTTGCAATAGCGTTATGAACTGCCTCAGGTGACAAAGATTCCAGCTGACCTGAAGTCAGTCCAACCACAGCGTCTGACAGCGATCCAAGGATATCATTCAAAGTCTGGTTCTGCATAGCAATATTCAGGAGCTGAGATTTGAGCTAAAGCAAACAAACAAACAAACAAAAAATGGTGGGAAACAAAAGTCTGCCAAGACCAAATTCCCAATTATCACACAAAACTTTAACTGGAGTTTTTGGAATAGACATTGGCAAGCATTTAGTGACCACACAGTTCATAAAAATCCAAAGCTAGAACCACAGTTGTCAAAGAAATATGGAAGAAACAGAACAAGAAAAGAATGAGCACTGTGGAAAAAAAAAAAAAAAAAAGATGGGCTTTTATTCTTTGCATCATGCACTCAAGAACTACTTCCATCTTTTTCTTAGATCCTAGTAATTTTTCCACTTTTTTTTAATATTATTTTTTCTGAATTCAAGAAGTCCCTCCTCCTCTGTTTTCAGGACTAGGAGAAATGCATGAGCACAGTACCCACCTTCTGAACCTCAGCCTGGAAACCTCTCAATTGATTGCATTTAATCATTTGATGAAGCAAAGCCCGGGCTACAGCGGCATCCATCTGTTCCACGTCATCATAAAAGCAAACCAACAAACCCAGCCTATATGGAAGAAATACATTAGCTAGCTTCTCAGATAAAAGCTGTCACTCTCAGGAACGTGAAATATGGTATACCCTACTTGTGCTCCGAACTTAAGTCATTTGTTTGTCACTAACGTTTTAAGAAGCGATCTTTAAAACTCTGCATGGCCTGAAATGTGCATATGAGAGACTTGTACTATTCTCTATAGTTAGCTAAACTGTAGTCGTATTTGTGCTGTCAAAAATTTAAGTTTCCCCATTCCATGTGTCCGTTCCTGGATTTCCCCAGTTACTAGACTCCATTGCCTTCAGCAGAATTGGCAGTATAATCTCCACTTTGAAAAGGATGGAAGGCTATTAAGAAGTCTCCAAGTGGCTTGCTGAGTTCTTACCTGGACTGAGTGTACACTTTGAAATCTACTTCAAATCCTGCTTGGATTTCACAAGTAACACAACTCATTAGAGTGGTGGCACAGCAGCTAGAGCATTGCATAGCCTCTCTGTTGTCTCATGTTTAAAGGAAGCCTACTGTACTTCTCACCAAACATATTTCTTTGTCCCTATGACAGTCCCTTGGATGGATTCAATGTGCTGCGTGTGGTTCATTGCCTCAGTTGTGCCAGCACAGTAAGGCTGTGTTGTGAACCACATGAGGAGCTCATCAGTCTCCACACTACCTCTAATATTTCTTGGCATTTTAATTAACCTCTGTAAAGTACAACCATGGCTGTAGTCAGTGGGCAGGTATCTACACACCACCAAGGGCTAGCACCTGCTGTACAGGGCCTCCTGACTTGTGCCTTATGAATATTTGTTGCTGTTAACCTGCAGCCCTCAGAAGGAGGTCTGAATTGTGCATCACTCTCTCTGGACTTGAAACTTTAAAGCAGTGGTGATGAATTAGTTTGTAGGAAGCCTGAATCAGCCCCTTGTCCCTGAAAACTCATAGCCTTTGCTTTCGTAACTTATACAGGACAAGAACTTGCAAAGATATGGGCAAAGCACAACTCACATGCTGCAGTCTGTATTTTTTCCAATTCAAGGATGCAGGTGTAGGCAGAGTTCAAATGTAAATGTAAACTAGATGTAAACTAGATCAACAGTGGTCAATGCTGCAGCCACAAAGTTCATAAAAAAAAATAAATCTGCTGTCTATGATGTCTCAGCTTTTAGTTCCTCATGTCCCTCAACAACAACCAGCCTAGTGATGTAACAACCTACTGCTTCTGCAGCCCATCTGAACTGATAGGACATCATCAAACTAACATATAAATCAAAGAAACATTATAACTGCACTTTTATAACAAATAATTACTTTCTGATGCATTATTGCATAACCACCAAGAGCTCTCCATCTCCTTTGGGATTGGCAGTAATGAATAATGCTACTTCTTAAAAGTGCATTTAAATCATCAGTATGGTTAAAATGAGTAACATAAAATAAGTGTGTTGGGAAAATGGAATATATTAAGGATTATAGAGCATGATATTTCTCTCATTGGTGACAATCTGGCACCTCTCAAGAGTGATAAAAATCACTTTAAAAATTTCTGACATGAAATCTAGGCAGTGGGCATAATTCTTTTGTCACTTACGTCCCCAACAATCAACAACACTTCATGGAAATCAATGAGTTACATTGCAATAAAGACAGGAGCTCTGAAGTCATAAAGCATATTCTCCATTATTTTAAACCTCTAAGGTATCCCCCAAGAAGACTACAAATAACTCCAGAAAGTGGTGTCTTGGGACTAAATACATCCACTTATATGACAGCGCAAATGTAAACGCAGAACACAGCCCTCTTCTGCAGGTAGCTCATGCTCACTGCATATTTATGAAGAAAAGCTGGCTTTCTTTATTATTGTAAAAGGCTTTTTTTTTTTTTTTTTTTTTTTTTTTTTTAAGTACTAATTGCAGAGCCCTAAAAGCGCAGTTTTCTGCTTGCACATATAAAAATCACAAGCATCTAACCATGGCTCATCTCTGCTCAGTAGGACCACTTGTACAGAGGATAAGGATGAGCAACCCCTCTGGTGACACCATCAAGTGGACACCACCTGCAGCCCTGGCCAGCCTGAGCTACAATTTCCTCCTTAAATCCTAACTGTAACACAATTTCCACAAAATATGTGCTGTGATTTGAACACCCAAAGCAGCTTGTGTCCTGCCACCCAATTTGTTTTATTGCTGTACCATACAACAACAGCTTTGACTGGGTCCCCCAGACACTGCTGTGGTCCTCTTACTGACACCTACAGACAGCTCCTCACTGCAGAGCTGGAGACAAAGCATCAGCTAATTAGGCACATGTCCAAAATTCATAAAATAGCAGTTCTTCACTGTTGCTAACCAGGGCTGGATTTCAGCCTAGATTTTTCTGTTAGAAGGAAAAACCTACGCCACGTCAACAAACTCGTCAGCTATTTACTGCTTATATTCCTCTCTTTTCTTCTTACTTACTCCATACACAGCCAGAAAAAAAAAAAAATCAGTCTTGCCTGTAGATAGTTGAAGTGTTTCTCATATCAAATCCTGATGAGTTTATTCTTTCCAGGAAAGCTTGTGCAAGCTCTGGTGTGATATCATACACTGTGTCCAACTGCTTTGTTGCATTGTCGTAGCTAATGAAGAGTCTTATCTGATCAATGCAAACAAAATCAATCATGCATGAGGATTAGGAAGTGATTGCGTCTAATAAAATGTTTGACACTATAAATTAATTGACCCCATTTATGTTATACAAAAAGGAAGAAGATAGATTTGGATAATACTGTTTTTGAAGGCAACAATTAATGAATTGTTGAACTATCAAATATCACTGGTCCCCCATATTTCTTTCAGTACAAGTCACAGAAGCCCAATGCAGATAAATAATTACTTATCAATGACAGTCCTTTTGAATTACAAAAGAGAGGAATATTTGGTTGACAATGGATTTGAATTCATTTTATATTTATTTTAAAAACTATATTTAAGAAACTAAAGTATATAAAATTCTCTTTCATGTTTAAGTTTACATTTGTGTTTATGCTGTCTGTAGCTGACATCACTGAACAAAGACAGATCCAACCATTTTTTTTTACTTACTTCATTGAGACTAATTTTCAGAATTTCTTCTAAAGGCAGATGGACCATGTATCGTCCCAAAATCCATAAATTTTCTGCACTGACCCATGAAGCTGAATCACTGAGCTCTGTTTTGTACAAATAAATACTCACTAAAACATTCGGAAAGTTATCATTTTTTCAAATATATGGTACCTAGTATATTATTATTGGTAAACAAACAAAAAATACCTGCAAATCAGAAAAATGCTTAGCAGAGAGTCGGGTTCCCTCCATTAGCTAGTTTTTAGTACCCCATTTTTATGAAATCATTTTATTTTAAATTTAAACAAAACAGCATTGCAAATATTACTAATTTTCTCATATGAAAATGATCAATGTTTTATGTTGTTGAAACAGAAATTGATAAAGTATGGGACTGGAAAAAATACACCAATAGCATTAAGTATGGAGCAGCATTTTTAAAACTTGGTTTTCCTAATCACATATATTATTGAAGAACACCAGGAAGGCATGATACTTTTTAATACTTGATATATATTATTAGTGATGATACTACTTATTTCAGCAATATGCCATAGCAATAATGGAGAAAATTAAAAATCATTCATATACTTATATGGATAAAGTTTGGCAAAAATACAAAATTCTGCCTAACAGTTTAGAAATGTGATTCATTTAGTAACATTCTCTTGAAGTATTTTAAATGAAAACTGGATTCCTAATAATAAAGCATTTACAGACTAACTGGGTACTCTGAGCTTCAAAGACAGTGTTTTCTCCAAAGTGTCTTAAGGTATCATGCTGAACATCCAAGTTATCTTCACCATATCTGCACTGCTTTGCACGTGGAAGAACAAGCAGAATGTAAGAGAGGCATGGCAATTCTCAGTCCCTCCTGAGCTGAGTGATCTTTTATTATCTTCAGGCATGAACTATGATGTCTGATGCTGTGGGATTTTCACAAGACTTCTGAGTACCACGAGGCAAGTCCTGCATCTCTGCTTAGCACACGACACCATGCATCACCACAGAGTTGTGAACTTCCCCCTCCACAACGTTATGCTTTACACTGATATTTTGTAATAGTGATGTTCCCAGAAGCCAGATTTTGGTCCACTGAAGCAAGTGGGAATTTTGAATTTGATTTCCAGAGGAATAGGAAGAATATTCACTGGGAAGTTTGGTGAAACCCAAGTGCTGGCTTTGACATGTCTGTGGCACTGCATTACAGCCCTCTCGTGGAATAGCCCCAGCACTGTCACAGCTGTGGCAAACCTAATTAAGAGACATTATCCAGGCTAACAGAGGTAGGACAATGCATAAAATTGGACGGAATCCACTTTGGTTTGATCTTTGTCCCTTTTCTGTGCAAGTCAGCGCCAGGTGCAGTAGAATTTTTGCAGCTTCCCACATATACATACATGTATATATATATATATACATGTATATATATATATATATAATGTGCATTGGCTAATGTGTTCCCAGCCAGATCCACTCTAGACTGAAGGACGTCTAGGACTTCAGAAGTGAGCAGAATACCTGTGCCTGATGACTTTACCCTATTCAAGTCTTATAAAAAGGAACTTGGGAACAGAAACTTGGTACACAGCTCTGTGCAGAAGAGGTGAAAAATGTGTCTTTGGAGAGCTATTTGCTGTGAACAATATAGTATGTTTATTGTATTTTGCAGCAAAGGTATTCAAGACAGCTACCCTTAAACAGTCCTATGCTGAATTTAGGAACCAATTCAATACAACGGACAGGCCTTTTGTTGACTATTTTTCTCTTACGATAAGCAAGGAAACACTTTGTATATAACATACCACTTGTGTTATACGATTTTTGTAGAATCTCCCTCATCCAGCCATACAGAGCTTTCTGTGTATTTGCTGAGGTTTTGTCATAGAGGTCCTTGAATAGTGTTGATCTAAGTGATAGAACGGATTATTAATTCACTAAACAGCAAACTTTTTTAAAAAAGCAACACATGATCAAATGTTTTTTATAAACAGCAAGATACAAGCAGAAAGCTATAGCTGACAAAACAGAGACCAAATAGAAATCTCTTTTTACAGTCAGCAAATGCTACATAGTACTAATTGTGATGACTGGAAAAATAAACAGCTTACAAGTTTCTGAAAGCATCCTCCTGCAGAACTTTTGGGAGGCTCCCAATGACATCAGGTTGGAGATAGGTCACTGCTGACACACGCAAAACCTGGCTTAGGATATCCACACAGTCCATAGCCCTCAGGGCCAGAAAGCATTTCTCCAGCGTTATAAGAAACAATGTCCTGTTCACTCCTGGGCTTTGGAAAATTCTCTCCCTAGTCTTTTTCCAGTCAAGAACAACATTTCCCACTTCCTGCAAGCAACACGGGGTTAAAATAAAGTCTCTTTATTTCAATATATTTTTCATTTTGAAAGCTGACAAAGTACTCTACAGACAATATAGTGCTATTCTCACAAAAAAAAAAAAAAGCTACAAAATACTGCTGGGTAACATTGCTTCAGATAATTTCTGTCTGGTGTTGGCCAGAGACCAGCTTGAATCTTTTGACAAAATCAAAACGAAGAAGCAGCCAAATGGCCGAAGTTACAGCATGCACTCTCATGAAAGAGTTAGCTACTTGGATAAATGAAAGCGTACTAGAATAGTATGGGTATTATTTCATATACAATTTAGTATGTAGACATCCCTAGAACATATCTTTTCCTATGCAGTATTTCTTGTAGCTGTTACTACAAACAGTCCCTCCAAGAGATCAGGCACATCAAGAAACAAGCCCAGTTAATAAAGCCAACCTGGCTGGGGATGGATCACTTTTTTTTTTTTTTTTTCTTTCTCCCTCTCACAGGCTGGTGTGTCTAGGACAGCATGGTCAGAGCTGATAGTCTGAGGTCTGGTGACTCATCACTGCTATTACTGGTCTTGGAAGAACAGGGTGCACCATTTAAGAAGACAAAATTCACAGCATACTGAGAGGGCTCCTGCTCTGCTGCTCTGGCTCCCATCCATGTGCTCAGGCAGCAAGAACTGTGCTGCCACTGCTTGAGTAGTGGAGCATCCAGCCCCTGCCCTGGGCAGTCACCTCGCACATCAGAGAAATGCTCTGCCTTTGTCCCACGTTAGTGTGCGGCCCTGCAGTGACACCCACGCTGGAGGCCCACAGGGAGGATGTCAGGTGCTGTCACCTGCAAGGCCACCATCTCACCCCAGGGGTGGCAAGCCCTCCTGCAGGTCACCTCTCTGGGGGGCACTGGCTGGTTTTGAATTTAAGATGGGTCACCCACAGAACACACCACAAGGGCAAGGAAAACGTGTTAAGCTGCTTCCCCTCCAAATTGCCTCATGATTTGCTTGTATGGTGCTATAACAATATAGCAAATTTCACATTCTTTAGTCATCTTGCCTCTCTTTCTAGCCAGTGTAGAGAAGCAGACACTCTCAGAGAACAACTGGTCCTACCCTCCCAATAGTATCTGTGCAGGAAGGTAGGCCACTCTCTGGGGATGCACCTTTCTCCAGTGGGTTCTGAGAAAACCCACACTTGGATTTGGCACCAAATTTTTTAGACACTGACCTAAGGAGAGGGTATCCTGCAACCTGCTCCAATCCTGCCACATAACAGCACAATGTACACAGTGAGACCCCAGTCTGGCCCCTTCCCCTTTATCTAAGCCTTTGACAGCAGCTTTTGTTTCTCAGGCAGTGACTTACAAGACGGTCCTTTCTGCTGTTGAAGAGGTACTTCATTGCAGTCTGGAACTGTTGCCGATCAAGCTGCTGAAACGCAGACAGCAGCTGCCTAGGCTGGTATAAAAGGTTCTGCAAGTAACTTTGTATAGACATCTGAAGTGTAAAAAAACATGCACAATAAACATAAAGCTCACAGTATTCTACTAGGGGCTTCTTTTAATCCCTGAAAATCTCCATTTAAGGAGGGATAAATGCTTAGCTTTCTGTATTGTCCACGTTGTCAATGACTGGACTAACAATCCTCAACACAAAACGTAAACAGAAAATTGTACCAAAATGTAACGCTGAAAGACAATCATTTTAAAGGCTATTTCTGGTGTCATTATCAAGTCCTCTGCAGTGAGCCATTTAACAAAAATGTTTGTTTCTGCCTTCATAAAAACAAGGGTAATAATGCTTTTCTGCAAATGAACCTTTTAAAGATCTCAGAACATGGGGTAATGCGTGCCTGTTATTACTACTTAAAAAAAGGAAGGAAATGTGCAATTAAATGGGAGGCAAAGCCTGTACCAGGTCATAAGGCAAGAATCTCCCCTCTCACATCAAACTGCATTACCAGCTAACAACCTTGTGCCTGTTTTAAATCTCTAAGGGAAATTATAGCATAGGAACAGAAAACACTGTAAGGCTCATTAGCACCAGGCTGGAGAAAATCTCTTCGAATTCCCACCAGAATTATTTCAGAATTGGTTAGGAATTTGAGTCTTGGCATTGCCACCACCACACATTAACATAGTTAGGACCCTATTTGGTTGGAGAGTTCAGGGCTGATAACATCCTTAAATTGGTTATAAAATGCATCTGTGTAAGTGAATTTTAAAGACATCAAGAGAAAATATGAAGAGGTGGTGTCAGTCTTGTGCAGGTTTGGAAGAGCAGTAGCATTGAAACAGGATTTGGGAGTGGATTTGCGTGCTGCAGAACTGCAGGCTGTGGGCTTTGGGTATGAAGCCCAAGACTGCACATTTGACATCTTCCTTTTTCAGGAATGTGGGCATGCAGGGAGGAGGAAGAGCTCCATGTCTGGGTTAGCAGGCTACAGGTCCACTTAACCTGGTGAGGTTGGGGCATTTGGCTCCTAACCGATCATCATGACACAGATAAAGAAAAACAACTTTTTCATGACACAGATAAAGAAAAACAACTTTTTCCTACATCACTGACAGCTTACAGAAAATAGAGCTCAGAGAAGCCTCACAAGGTGGAAGCGTTTTGTGGGATACTCTGGAGGTTCTCATTCCATCAGAAGCAACACAAACTACAGCCACAGTCAAAATTTGGGAGAAACCTTCCATTTTATGGAGAAAAAAAAAGCATGTGCACACACTCAATTCAGAAACAAACACAGCCTGAAAACTCCAAATTTCTGTTTTCCATCAGAGTTGATACAAGAGGATCTTCTCATGATTTAGTCCTTGCATACTGCTGCAATCTTGGGGGGAGAGCTATTCCTATTTCCTGTTTCTCTACTACATTACAGGAATATTAATTATCTCTATTAACAAACTATCTTTGGCTACGGAGATAAGTTGCTTGTTAATTATGAATTCCTATTTAAATAAGAATTTGGATGCATTTTAAATGTCACAAACCTGCAGGCTGCTAAGAGTAAATACGTCTTGGGCATGAAAATATGCCGTAACTTTTGTAAACATGTCTGCTGTCCAGGCATTAGAACTGCAACAGAAAACAGGACCAAAAGTGCCAGTAAAATAATATGACATGTAAAATGGCTGATTACAAGACAAAACAAAAATAGGAGAAGCAAACACTGTCACTATCAACGTAATGACAAGTATTCAGCTTTTTGCCTAACCAGATTAATAGTTAATATATTTAATGCAATGAAAATTAATAGTTGGATGAGAAATTATTTTTTTCTTCATTTAAATCCACCTGCCCCACAATAATCTCAATTTTCTCCAGTGGCTATTTGGGAGCTCTACAAATTACCCCTGGCACCTTGTTCTGCCTGCCCTGATCTGGTTATAGAAGGAAAGTATGGGGATTTATTTTCACTGCCTTTCCCCCAGCAGCATCTTTAATGTTTTTCTTCTTTACCCAGCTGTTGAGTTTCACAAAAGTAGAATTGTCTTTGAGGCTTTTAATGCTCTTTCAAATTTAGACAAAATTAGAAAATAATTCAAAAGTTGCCAGGAGCTGGAGGAAAAGGAATGGATATGGGATGGAGCGGGACCGAAAGATGGACAGAAAGCTGGAACTGCACCTAGTTTCCTTAGAAAACCATTCTGAAACATATGAACAAAATTGATTATCAAAGTTTTTGAAAACTGTAGCATGTATTTATATTCTCAGCCTCATTCAATGCATTTTTTTTTTCTTTATTGTGAAAAATGGCTTTTTCCTCATTAGGACAAAAGACTCCTCACAGGAGATCTAAATCAAAGTAATCACAAGCCAATTTCATTCTATCCATAACATTCCAGCTTTTGTGGAAATGAAACACATTATATATGAAGTGCAAGATGATACCTAAAGTCAAGATGGTAAGAGTAATACATTACCTCTGAAAATGAAGTATATCGAGGAGAGCTATACATGAAAAATTGAACAGAAACAGTTATAGTGACATATTGAGTTTTAATTCCTTTTAGAAACAGAAGTGGGAACAATTTTGCATTTTACCATTAAGATATTTCCCAGTTATTACTTCCTCCTAAGGAAAAAAAAGATAAATATATGTGATCGGGTATTATTTCTAGATTATATGACAAAATGTTATTAGAGAGATCAAATAAAAATACTAACCACAGCTTTTTGTAATAACGGAGGCAAATCTGTAAAAGATTATCCCATTACTAAAAGTTGATTCAACATTTTACCATTCAATTGCTATACAAAAATGTTTGTCATGCAGATATCAAACTACATATATACCTATAATTTACTTTCACACATGCAATGCAGCTTTCATTAAAAAAAAAAAAAAAAAAAAACACTGAAAATAAAAGGCTACTGTTTAATAAGCAATCTTGGCTAAATTCTTTGCTGGCATAGCTCCATGAAGCCAAGAGAGCAGAGAATACGGTCCTACTTACTAAATAGCACTGCATCTATTTTACTACATGCAGCTTTTTCCATCCACACAGAATCCATCCCTCAGACAGGATTTCTGGTCTTACCTTCAGAGTTCTGACTGTGTGTAATCTCAGCAGGACTCATCAATATCAGTAAGAAACATATCTTCAGAAGCCTGGGCATTTCTTCTAGAGTTTATTAGAATCAGAAGATATTTGGATTGAAAAGGAAAATAAAAAGAACAAAGTCAAAAGGCAGTATTCACCCCAAACTTCCATGGCTATAAATTAGAGCCAGCAGAAGCTATGGAGTGCAGACTGAGATCAGACCGATCTAAAAGTGCTTGCTCCCAAGCTAGCCATTTAGATCTTTTTCCAGGATAGAGATACACTTTATACAAGCCTACTAGGTGTGTGTGCGCAGCCAGGTTTCTTCCCTTTTTACTAAATAGCTCTTTGACTGTTCTTAGCAGCACTGTTTCCTTACTAAGCCACATTCCAACTAATATGACTTAAATGCAATTTAGTTAGGAAAAAAAATCAGATAAAATAAAAAGAAATAGAGAGAATGAAAAAAGAAATTAAACTCCAAACAATCCCAAAGCCTTCCCTAGCTTGTGGAATTGCCTATATGACCACTGGGACCAGGAGCAGCCCTGGGACCTTCCAATGGCAGCGCTCTGATCTGCTCCGTGGCCTGCACCTCTGCATCAGTGCCAAGTGCTCCATCCCTCCCTGGTGCCATCACTCTGCAGAGCCCCACAAATATACTTGTACCCTTCTGAAGCAGTGGAAAAGCAACACGTGGGTTCACAACCACGTCACTTTGTTTAGACTGCTCAAACCTCTAGTCTTTGTACTCATGAGAAGTACACCATCAATTTTTCCAGCATCATCCAGATCATGGTATCTAGGGAAATATGTGCTTTAGTAGCTTCTGCTATCCCTGCTGCCTTGTGCTGTGCAGCACAAAGGTCACCAAAAGCTAAAGGAAATGGAAGGAAAGGCACTAATGGGACTCCCAGAGCTCTGCACCAGACTGTAGCTGATTCTTGTCAGAGAAGACTGACAGTTTTAGTTGTCCTATACAATGTGGTTTCTTTTTTTCTGTTTGGTCTACATCCTGAAGGATAAGGATACATAGCGCAAAGCTGCTTGGCCTGACACACAGCCCGGATCGAAAAGAAGCGGGGACTGAGCAGGTCTCACTCCCAGAGGCATTTCTGCAGTCATGCTCCCTCCCCTGTACCAGGACCATCGCCTGCCGTAGCCCCCTGCTGCAGCAGGTCCCTGCAGAGAGGGTTTCCCGCCGCTGCCCAACTGCTGTCCCTACAGGGGAAGCAACAAATTAATTCAGATAGTAGGTGATGCTATGCAGATTGCTGCTTCTTACATTGGAATTACTCCATGATTTTTAACAAGCAACACAGAGGGCCCCATGAGCCAGCTTTGCTCTGACCACAAGACCACTTTGTTAGGTTTTCTCTCCCTTTCCTTCCTTTCAAGGGCTTATCTGCTGCTACACTTTATTTCCCAATTTCTTTTTGATGCTGAATTTGGATCTGTTTTTTTTTGTTGTTGTTGTTCTCTGTCATGGATTGAATTACAGATTTGAACATTTGATAATCAGAAACACCTTTTCAGAATGTTTAAACTCACATATTGGCAGCGTACTCTTATAAGAGCATCTGTCAACAGCCTCTTCAGTCTAACACAAATACATAAGTCTGGTGACAGGAGCGACTCAGAATGATGGGTGATGAAAAAATTAATCATTAGGCTTCAAGAAGCTAGTGCCTCTGTACTTTTCTTACACACACTGAAACCCTTTTCAACAATTCTTTTGGGAGTACCACACTGCAGTCTCTCATTCAGATGTATCTGGTTTCCTGGACAATGAACTTTCTTGTGTTTGTTTCTGCCATTGCCCTATTAGTTTTGCAGCAAGGCTTGATTAATCTGTAGGGTCTAAATCACGCTATTAATGTCAACCCCGATTTGTTTATTCCAATGCACTCACTCTGATCAGGGAGTGTATTTTAATTAAAGCATACCAAATTAATATACAAGGAGGTGAAATATAAGGAGGGTAGTGCTGTTTTATCCCAACGAACTGCAATGGACAATTAGCAGGTGCAGAAGAGATCTGCTGTGAAATAGCCCTGCTTGATAAAACAATCTGTGGGATGAAGTATTTTCCTTTGTCAGTTAAACTAGCCCATTTACATAAGTTGCCTAGAGCTCTCACAATCCCAAATCAGCCTGTGGCTCTGCAGACCCCATCTGGCACCTCCCTGCAGAGCCCTCCCTGCACCACAGCAGCATATGCTGTGACCAGATCTGAGACTTCCCTCACAGGACTCTCAGGTTATGGCGAGCTCACGACCTGCCTGTCCCCTTGCTACCCAAACACACACTTCTCCATGTAAAGAAATCCTAGACATTTTATCACCCACCTCCTCGATGCAGCCAGTGCCTTATCTGAAGCCTGATAACCAGAAAGCTAACCTCATAATCAGAAGTCTTGCCGATAACCTCACACACTGCTGGTGCCCGTCCTCCCCCTCACAGCCAGGCTCTTAGCACCTCTGTGAAAAAGCCCTAAATGCAACAGTGTATAACCCTTTATAGGAGAATGCTCAGGGGTTCAGGATGCAGAGGGAGGGAGGACAGGGAGGACTGAGAAAAGAGATGCTGGGTTCCTGTGGCATCTATAAAGAGCCAGCCCCCCCCCAGCACTTTACCTGCCTCTGCTGTGTGCGCCTCCTTCCCTGCGCTCCGCAGTGCAAGTGGGCGGCTGCAGCCAGGACCCCTGCAGCAGGGCAGGGCAGGGCCCAGGGCCAGCACCGCCTCACAGCGCCAGGTGCCTGCCCAGCAGCACCCAGCGGGGAGGGAAAGGGTTCTGCTGGGGGGAATGAGAAGCTGAGGGACTCCCACAGTGTCTCTTCTCGTCCTGAGATGAAGAGAGCTCAACGAGCTGTATGGGGGCAACAAACGGGGCCAGGCTGGTGTTGCCCAGGGCCTCCCAGCACCCCGAGCAGGGGCAGGTGGTTCTGGGCTCCTGGGAGCAGGATGGGAACTGACTGTACCTGGGGCCACCCAGCCAAAGGGGGCCGTGCCTTCTGGGAGGTGAAATTCATCCAAATTTCTGCTGAAAGTTCCCAACTAAACCATGCCCTTGCATGGCATCTTTTTTCCTGCGATGCAACATATCCAGTGCCGCCTCGACAAAACAGATAATTTAGTTACTCTCCTACTCTGCATGTTAGACCACACGTTGTGACTTACAAGTCCCTTAGAAGTAGGGGTGTAGGTACCGTCCCTGAGGGCTACCCCCCCTGTACGTTCAGTAGGCCTAAGCAGCTTTTTGAGGATAATCACCAGATACATGAAATACTTCTGGTTTCCCCTAAAACACAGGGGAAATGGGCGGCTGCATAGATTTTCTGCCCAGACAATTACCTTTATAGAACAAAGTTACCTTAGTAACAACAATAACGTCATTAGACAAGCATGCGGTAAGTGCTTTGTGTCACCCGTGATAGTTATTAAGCAAAGAAGCTGTCACATAGCAGAGTTTCCCATGCTGTGAGTGGCCCCCCAGCACCCTGCTCCCCAAGAAAACCCCACAGGACTGGTTACGGACTTACGAAGACCAACATCAACTCTTGCAAGACTCAGTCCCTTAGAATTCTGGCTTACTCCGGTCACAGCTTTACCCTGTTATTGCTCATGTTTTAGGTGTTTTAATTTTGTACCTCAAGTGTAAGAATACTTGTTTAAATAAAGGGAACAAAATAGGAAATTATAAGATAAAATTACTTTTACATTGCATTTTCTGTCCCAAAACACCTCAAAACTATTACAAACTAACATCCCAAATGACAGGACTAAAAGATATGAAAGATACGAAATGTGTAGTCTCTTGTGTGATTGTAACCTGTGGGAGTAAAACTTTTAAGTACCACTGAAGAATTTTGTCTTAATATATATACATTTACTACATGAAGCTAAATTAATTACACAAGAACCATTATTTTCCTATTACTATACAGGTCCAAATAAAGTAACTAAAAAGAATAAACTCACTCCAAAACATACACAGCTAATTTTTTTCCAGACAAACCTGTTTTCTATGCCAAAATTCAGTAAAAGATGCTTCAGTAACAGATGCTGAAATAATTCTGAGCCTGAATTACTGTTGGAGGAAAAAAAAAAAACAGAACCAAAAAACACTAGTCAAGCCTCTCACTCCTTACTACACAATACAATCTTACACAAAGACAACTGAGAATAAAAGGCTATTAACTTTGCAAGAGAAATCACTAAACATCAGGCAAATGAAGTCCAAGATAAACCTAAAAAGACAAACTAAAACATCCTACCTGGCATAAGATTTGTAAATGAATTGTTAAATTGTTAATTGTTAAATAAATAACTTGTTTATACTTCAAAAGCATAAGACAAATCAGTTCTTGCTTTACTTACCAGTTGATACACAAGCTAAGGTTCCTCTGCTCTCTCACAACACTTACATCCCAAGCAACAGGACACATGCCTGCCAGTTCTCTACTCTTTACTGGTGATGCTGCTTGTTGTTTTAAAGGAAGGTTTTATCTCAACTGCCAGGAATTAGCTATTTTAAACAGGATTTTTAAAATAAGATGTTAAAATAAATAGCATTTATTTAGTACTCATGGAAAAACAAACAACTGTTCCAAGCTATTTAAACCTTCAAAATCAGGTCCCTATAGCCTAAGCCTCAGAGGCAGTTTGACTCACAAAAAGTTTGCAAGGAAGTGCCTACAGGTTCTTTAAGTTGTTAACTTTTAGGAACAACTCGCTTAGGAAGTTTGTTATCAAACCCATCAGTTTAAAGTGCAGTTTTGTCAAGTTCTACCATAGCCCCTTCATCTGGAAAACGGCATATGCAAAAGCAATGAGAATTTATGAGGCATTGAGAGGAATATGAAAGAAACCCAACCAAAAGTGATACATTTTTTGTGGACTGTTATCCCTTTAAACAATACTTAAATGCTGTTTAAATAAACTCAACTTTGTGCTGCTACTGAGAGTTCAATTCTCAACACAAAGAGCAGCTGTGGCAGACAAGTGTGGCTATGGTTACAAAAATGAACACAAAAGTTAATGCAAAAAGTCATCTCAAAAAAGTTTATTAGCATGAATAAAAACATGAAGAATGACAGTAAGAGAGAAAGTAACTTAGCATAGAAGAATACCCATTTCAACAGTTTATAATCAACAAGGTTTGAACTGAATGGATAATTTTATTGCCAGATTTCAGTTGATTTCTTTAACAATTCACATTGTACCGGTTTCCTCATTATCAGGACTATTGCTTTTGTTTGGATCTGATCCCTGTTGCAGGTAAGTGTAAAAAAAGTATCCCCCATTACTGCTGGACTGCAGAATGCATTGTTGGTTTAAGAACTGGTTAAAAAAAAAAAAAGATTCTCAACTGAAAAACCTTTTTCATAAAACAAAACCCTTTTTTTTTCCTAAATACTACAAAGAAATACATTAGTATTTTGGCCTTTAAAATTCTTACATGGCATTTATTTAGCACAGCAATACCCCAAATTCCCTCCCTTTACGTAACCGTAAATCAAAACTCTCTTTCAGAGGCTGCTTCTTGGGACTGATTCTGGAGATTTACTTCATATACACTTACACTGGCCTCAGGACAAAGACAGCATCATCTAGTACATAGTAGTCATTGTACATATCACCTTCACATAGGTATGGCAGTCTGGTGAAAGCCTCTATGGCAAAACCAGCTTTACTGAAAACTTCTGGCAGGCTATTAACCTGTTCTTCCCAAGTATGCCCTTTGATTTCCAAAACTTCTGAGGGCTTTTCCCACTTGCCACCTACTGAGAAAATAAAAGTTTCATTTCAGTTATAAATCAGACTTTTTTTTTTTTTTTTTTTTTACAAATTATATTATACATTATATTCCATTCCACTCCAAATATGAGGTTGACAAGCCATTTGTAGAATTGTTGATAGGTTTTTTTCTTCCCCCCCCCCCGCCAAAGAGTTCAGAAGAGGCTCCTTCTTAAGGTTATCTTTGGCTACATTTTTAACTAGCAGCTCCAAAACTGGCTGAAAAGTACCTTCCTTTATTGAGGCTGGTGTTCAACAGACATGGATGGACAGACAGACAATTTTAAGAAGATATTTTCCAGCATTATAATTTTTTTTTTATGCCTACTGTCTGGCCGAAGATGTCTTCAGGTAGTTACAGTAAATAGAGACAGCAAGTTGAAAATTATCATTTGCTGTTATTTTTTTTTTTGCTAGGAACCCACCACACTGGTAAGATAACTAGTGTGACTACAGAATCTGTTGCTGTCACGGCCACTTACTTGCTGATGCAGTAAAAACAGTCTAAGGCCAGATAAAATTACAAAACTGAATGTATGCATTACATTGGGAAACATGTTGTCATTTGTAATATCCAAAAAAGTAACCTGAAGGACTACGGGAAAACTCCCAGGTTTAAAAGCAAAAAGCATTCACTCACTTTCAAAGTAATGCCATCCACAAAAAAACAGAAATGTTTTCTGGTTTGGTCTGTACCTTTAAGAAGTTTGCCAAATACAATAGTAAAAGCCCTTCTCAACAGGAAGCTCTAAATCGTGTGATACAGAGCATTCTGCAACTCCAAAAGTTTCCTAAGTTCCTCTTCCTTCAAGCAGAATCTTTTCCTGAGAGATACAAGAAAATGTCTTCTTTCAACAACTTCCAGAGAATGCTAATGCTGGCATTTAACTGGATCCTGTACGGTGCTGGTAAGACATTTTTTAAGCTTCTTATTTTTTCTCATCTAATAGAAATTGAAGGATTGAAAATGTTGCAGTTATGATCTACAACATAGCTGTAAGCGTAGTAAAAAGTTTTGCTGAGAATTGAGCTAATTTCTGCTGTCTTCATGCAGCTTCCAAATGAAATGACTTAGCAAATGCTTTTAATTCTGTAATTCTGAAATGTAATGTATGATTTCTGGGCGAAACCCTACTGCATTCTCCTGTAAAGAGTGCTCCAGCGGCAACAGCATGGTTTCAGTGCAGCTTGTTTGGAAGGAAGGTTTAGGTAGTCCAGCAGGCAGTATCTGTATGAACTGAAGGTATGGTGATCTGCTCTGCAAGGTCAACCAGAGCGCTAGTTATCTGGAAAGGAGAAGGCGATCAACTGCAGGAGCACAACCTACTGCCTTTCACACTTACACTACTGGAGCCTTCAGGTTGTTGTAGGTGCTATGGAATAGCTCTGATGTTCATCCGATGGAGAAATAGAATTTAACTTTACTCCTGTAGAAGTCACAGACACTGAATCTGTTCGGATTTGGTCCATAAAATATTTGGTGAGAAAAATGATGAAGGGACAGCATTAACTGTCTGCAGTAGACAGGCTTATCAATTGTGTATCAGCAATAGATTAAGACAGATTTCAGTTTATTTTTATTCTAACGTTTTACTTTCTAGAAAGCAGGAACTGATGCTGGTAAGCTACTACCTTCATTTTCACTGCTTAATCCTCATTCCATTGTTTAAATAACTAAGCAATGTGAATAAAACTAGACACACCAAAAGCATCTAAATTATAGATTTCAGTAAGGACTTCAAAATATAAATCTCCCAGACCAATCATAATAAACATTTCACTTCCTTCATTAGAATTCTCTTCCCTGATTGAACTTCCTGTTTTCTCTACACACATTTTTAAATGTCAGAACTAACAAGCAATATTGTTATCCTTAGAAACCCAGAGTCAGTGTGTACCACGAAGTACAGGCATATCCAGGAACTATTATGAATTCTAATCAATGTTATGAAATTGCTAAGTTTTAAATGTCTACATTTATGACATTTCCACCACCTGCAAGCAAGCTGTCTCACTTTACTCCCAATCAGGAAGAGTAGAGAAAAAACAAACCTTGGGAGAAACATACCACTGAGCATCTAGATCTGTCACCCACCTTGTCCATCCATCTTAAAAAAAATCAAAGTTTGAAAAACATTTTTCCCCCTTTCCACCTACCTTTTCTAGCATGAACCATAAGCAGCTTATTTTCTTTCTAGATTATGCCTTGCTTATCTAACTACTCCTCATTGTTTATTCTCAACAGGTGCAGCAGACACATGCCAAGTCACTGTAAGACAACCCAGTTTTCAGGAAGCTGACTATTCCACCCAAACAGTGTCCCTACTGTGTGCTTTTTCTGCCTCTGGATGCTCCTCATCCAAGCCTCAAGTTCTGTGGTTTCGGATTTTTACTAACAAGCATGAGGATTTGTGCACTCCTAAATGCACAAACGATCAGAAGTTCAAAGTAGAAATATCAGAAAATAGCATTTCACTTCAGATCAATGATCTGACTGTAAATGACAGTGCTGTTTATGTTTGTGGAATAGCATTTTCAGATTCAAGTTCACCCCATTCTAAGCGAACAGGAGATGGAACCCTTCTAACAAAAAGAGGTCAGTTGGTTATTCATCTTTAATGAATCATCATAAAAGAAAATTCTTTCCCAAATACTCTATTATACTCTCAAAAATGGCATTTAAGATTGAAATACCAACAAAGCAGTTAGGAGTAGTATGAGTTTCTTAAACTGTTAATTGTAAAACTATGGAAGGATTCTACAAATAACCATCTTAATGCCATTTGCTGGTTAGACCGCTCTATCATTACTCTAGTATCCTAGAACAGAAAAATGTTGTACTCTGTACTATCTAACCATACTCTACATCCCCTTATACAGACCTTATTAATGGCTGTCAGAAAGGAAGTATCAACAGAAAACGAGAAGCAGAGAAACTGTCGTTTAGTAGAAACATGCTCAACAGAGCACAGCGTTTCAGAACTGGGCCAACTCAAGCAAAATGTTTTAGTTCTGTACTTCTGTTATGTTTGCGTTCTAACTAAAATATGATGAGGCTACATTAATTACATTTCAGTTTCACATGGCTAAAGTAGAAAAAAAATAGGGAAAATAATAATCCAGCTGTATTAATTCTTTCCCCTGTCTAATGGTATTTCTGAACAAAAGCCCGTAAGCTTTATTCAGATATTCCTTTATTAGAGCAGAAAACTGAACTCTATTCTCCATCTATCCCTCTGTGAGGGTTCATAATCAAAAATAACAAGTCTTCATTGCCCTTACAAATGTTCAGACAAACAAAAGTGATCTTGCTAGGAAATTCAGACTGTAAATAAATCAAAAAATATTGACGTGTGTGAAGTTATTTAACTCCTCATAGGAAGGGGGCTGAAATGCAGAGTCTTAAGAGAATTACATGAATCAGAAGAACTGTCCATTATTCTAATACTTACTCTTACTTAATGACCAGAGAGGCATAGGACTGAAGAATTTAACTGCATGATCATCATCTCAACCTTACTGCTTCTATACTGCACTGCTGTATTCGCATTCCTTATAGTCTACAAGGTAGGTTCAAACTGATTTTGTTATTTAACTTTAAGTGGTCTTAGCATCTCCATAAAGAGAATAAGACATTCCTAGCTTCTGTAACTTTTACAATTAAGTTCTAAAGAAGTGCTTGGTTGAAGTTCATGTGCTGCACATATCTGCAAACCCACACCTGTACTCTAAATAGCAACCACATTTTAAGTAAAGTGTCTAAAATAACAGTATTATAAAACTAAAATTATACCAAGTGTATTAATCAGCAGGTTGAAGACTGTATCTGTCAAGGCACACTCAAAAAGCAAAGTTAGAAATTACCATTGCAAGTCAAACTTTGTGGATTAGCTTCCACTAAAGTAAAATAATTTAAATTTAATGTCAAAATATTTGTGAGCTGTAAAATTACTGCAACCTGACTTAGCTTGTATAATGAAATTGTACTCATATACTGTACATGTACAGAAGATAGACAGTGGTAAAACATTTAAAAGTATCAGAGACTTGGAAGAAGTATGGATATAGGAAACAAACACAATAGAATGCATAGTTAAAATTATATAAATACCAGATATTTATTTTTTCTAGAACAGAAGTGCATTTAGTTAAAAACAAACACACCCCAACCTGCAAGTGGAATCTTTAAATAATTACTTTGACATGAGAATAAGGACTTCCCAGTCCGATGTGGTATGACATGGTAAATGGCTCTTTGCTGCAGTGATGGCTGTCTAAATATAAAGACAGGACACTCATTTTTGGTGTTGTTTTGTTTTCTTTAAACTACCTGACATCATATAGTGGAAAGAATTAATCATGCCTTTTCTCAGGAGAAAACCTGGTATCCATGATGTAAATTGGTTTATTTTTGACAACGAGGTAGCTTCAAGCAAGTTCCATTGTACTCAAAGCAAAGATACGTGCAACATCTACTACTAGAAGATGAAAAAGGCCTTAAAAGCCTGATTTTTTTTTCCAATGGTATAAGCTGATCTAGTATCTATTGATCTGCAGACTGTTTTCCACTGTAACAGGGCAACACTCAACTATCCTGCTACTTCAGCTGTTGCTGTATCATTATCATGTTATGTTTCAATCTTCTTTATCCTTCCTCCTTCTAGTTAAAACCAAAGCTGCTAAGTGGAAATGAAGACCAGAGAACAACGAACTGTGTATGTTATCACTTTGCTTCATCTGTGATTCAGAGCCCTTTTTTTTTTTTTTTTTGAAGTACATATCTGATATCTCTGGACATCGGGAAGAGGTTCTTCACTGAGGGTGGCTGCACACTGGAACAGGCTCCCCAGTGAAGTAGTCTGTCTGAATTTAAGAAGCGTTCGGATTGCTCACTTAGTCACATGGCCTAAACTTTTGGGTAGACCTGTGCGGTGCCAGGAGTTGGACTCGATCCTTATGGGTCCCTTCCAACTGAGGATATTTTATGATTCTATGATATCAATTTTGTGATTAATTGATGACTCAGTTAAAGAGACATATACAGCTGTTACGGCTTCACTTCAGATTTGTACAGAACTGGTTAATGGTTTTACATTTACCTAATGTTTAACTACTAAGTTAATTTGTAACTATCTGGATACAGGATAAAGTCAAATCTACCTAAGGATCATCCTTTACATGCAGCTTCCTTTAGGTTTTGCTTGCAAGAAAATTTTGTTTGAACTCCCTTTTAAAGTAACTTTTCAATACTGATTTTTTTATTTGTTCAAATGGTGCAATCAGGTAAACCCCTAGTTTAAAAGCCTAGGTAGACCATTTATTGCCATGTTTCCTTAAATTAAAGAAAAAAATCCATACTATTTAAATATCTATTAAATAAGGTATATAAGTTAAAGATGTAATATTAATGCAATTTAAACCCTTCTGACTGACAAACTATATGGTCCTAAAGCGTTATTCAGTAACTTTTCCACTGACATAGACAAGCAAAAAAAAAAAAAAAAAATCGGAATTACAAAAAGATGCTTCTCCCAGCCTCAAACGTAATACTAACCTAAAATATTTTACATAATTTGCAGAAGATCACTAGCGGAAGAAAAATTTTTCAAGCAATTGCCCAAGAACTTCAAAAGCAGAGGTATGCTGAACACTCCCAACAGCCTGTAAGTTTCTACTGGTATGGGGAAAAAAAATGGGGGTAGAGAGGAACTAACACTTTTAAAGAATTTACCATTTCTGTTTCCTCTGTAAATAGATTCTTTTCTTATTTAAAGTCAATTAAGGTCTCTAAAAAAACAGTATTCTGCACAATAGTCAAAAGATTCTACATGATCAAGAAGAGATCGAGACAGTTTACAGGAACGTTTTTTTCTGGGACAGATATACACCTTCACATTATGCAGAAACACACATGATCTGTAATGTAAGAGCATAGATTATGATATTCCCGTATAGGCAGCGTCTGCATGTGCAGAAAACTGATAGCTGAGTTCACATTCAGTACTGAATCAAAAAAAAAAAAACACGATTTTCTAAGCCTTCCAACATCTTTTAATTCCAATAAGGCTAGCATCAGAGCTAATATATTGCCTGGGAATAAAAATTCTTTTCTTCCTAGACGGACGCCAAGTTTCAAGTCAAGAAAGGTCTACAATACCAGGGCTCAAGTTAGGCATCCTTTCTGGGGAAAAATAAAAATAAAATATAAAGCAAGATGGTTTTGTACCAGAGATGCTCATGATGCTAGTATGTTATATGCTATTACATATATATGTATACACACACAATGAAATATGAGTGTATATACGCACTGCATTTTTCATATACCTTAAAAAATGTGTGTGTATGTACACTTAATAAAGCCCCTCTAAGTTTGTATTTTGCCAAGAAGAGATGTCAGCAAGGACTGTTTGATAAAACACACAAATCTGTTAGAGCTCATTCATGAAAATATTTCAATGGTAGTTCCTCCTGTTCCCTTAGTCCAGAAGGGTAAGATGACAGAAGCATAAAAAAAAACAGTTTCAGCAAACTCTACAACATTCTTACAGATATTTCCCCACACACTTAAACTTGTGTAGCCTAAGCTAAGTATTCAATACACTGGATAAAACCACACAGCGTATTTCATCATTCCAAATTTAGGCCAGTAAATCTTGAATAACTATATGACAGTAATGTTGCATATGCCAGGTAAGTTACAGAAAATTTTAGCAATCACGTGTATTTGCAATGAAAACAGCTTCAAAATCATCATTCAAAATAAAAATCTGTTTCTCTAAAGAAACATTTAAAAATTCTTTCACATTCTAAGCTTATGCTGCACTATTTCAGAGACGTGATGAGAAAGAGACAGAATACAAAGTCAAACACTCCTCCTCTAAACATTTTTAGTTTATTCACCTCTGTACTGCCAACTGATTTCCTCTGTAATTATCCCTTTAAAGATTTCAAGTTCCTGCTGACCTGGTCCTTGGTTTGAGTGTCAGACACAAACACAGTGAAAATAAGAAGTATGTTTTACTGCCTCTGTGCTCTCTGAAGATTAGGAAAAGCCAAGAGGAAAAGAAACATGTTTAGAATCCTGCAGGTGCCACACAGACAAATGCAATTAGATAAGTAGAAAGGGAAGGAGTTTACTGAAACAATAAAGGGATGGAATTTGCCTCAAAAAAGTTTTGCCTTTAAAAACAGTAACAATAAACATTTGCATCAGTGAGTAAACACTTCCACATTTCTTTTTCCCCTAGGATCATCTGGAAGATGACACTGTTTACCAGAACAGATGAGTATGTGCTGCATTTCCAATTTGTTGGACATTTTTAGTGTAACCAAAGAGGCAGATGAAGAAGTTAAGCTTCTTCACAGACTTACTTTGCTTTAAAAAGAAAGGAGAAAACCTTACAGGGCAGTGTTCTTCATAGTGTTTTCTAAACAGACAATGTTCAATGCACTTGATTTTAATGACCTATGTTACACATTATTTCCCATTCAGCATGAATTTACATGCATTTCTTGTATGCAAATTAAAGCACTTGTATAAGATGTATATTAATCAACACCATTAGAAAATAAACTTGGTGAAATTGTGTTTCCAGTCATGTTAGTTATAATGGATATATAGATCAATAGTTACGGAGTCTTACAGCAGCTTAAACAGCAAAAAGTACATATTCTGTGGATAGGCAAGCAGAAAAAAAGATTACATAAATGCATGTACTATCATTGTAAAGCTCATTGGGGTTGGGAACTTCATCCATGCTTACTGAGGAAAGCAAAGTGGTGGTCATGAAAAGGTGTTGCTCCTGCAACATCAAAATTCATCTGCTAGACAGACAACCCCTGTTTTCCAATTCTATCATCCAAAGTCAGGGTTACTTGTAGCACCATCTTTTGCTTTTGTGTGCCTGTTCGGAACGGATACAGGCACAAAACCAGAAGTACACTGAGAAGTTATTACCTAGCCAATCTACAAATCAGCACTTTCAGAAGAGACCTGTTGGTATCAGGCATTCTCCCTGCTAAGGAACAGTTACATCTTTTGTCATCCTTTAAATAAAGCAAGGCTTTGTTTAGCAACTGAAACCACCTTTTGCACTTCACTGACATGAGAATTGAAAAATCAGATAACGTTAAGGGTCCATCTAGTACTGCTTCCAGCTCAATTTTGTACTAAATAATTCAGGAAGATGAAAAATGCACCTTCCTCTTCTTATCCATCTTAATCAATCACAGAAACATTAATATGCTCAAAGAGAAAATGTCACAATCCAGGCTGATTATCTAATATTCCCTTCATATATATATACACACACAAACTGTCTATATTAGGAAATATAAAACAATCACCTAGGGGGTGCCCACCAAAACCAAAGTTAGACTATTCACACAATAACGTTTTATTATGATACCATATGATCCATATGGCTTGACAAATTTAGAAATGCACAGGAAGTGCATTTACTTGTTCTATACATTGAAAACAAAACTCCTCTGGAGAGCTTAATTTGTGATTAAGCTACTTTGGACTCTAGGTGTCACTATAATTCCAGAAACAGAAAGCACAAAAACAAATTAGTCCTCCACCTTGCTTTGTTCTCTTAGAGCAGGCTTTATACTGTTCACAGAGTTTCTACAATTACCTTCTCATTAAATTAAGTGTAATAACTCAAATATCTTGTTTTAATTGAAATATATCTTTAGGTCGCCAGTTCTGAAAACTGATCTATACACTGATCAAACACACCTTACCTGTCTAATCCCTTCTCCATTTATTCCCCCCTCTAAAATTCACAAGTTAGACCAGGCAGGTCCAGATGTTTTAATTAGCTGATATAAGGAGTTATAAAACAGTTTGGCAGCTCGATATTTCTTTAGACTATAACTAAAAAGATCTTAAGCAGGAAAGCTTTAGTGGAATGACACTAACTTGTGCACGTGGTAACTCACATTGTCTAGAGATGTTTATATGGGCCCATATCCATGTCAGTGGTAAACAGACAAACTGAGTATGTTTAAAGTTTCAGTAGGTATTTGCTAACTGGAACAGCCTCAACTGATAAAAGCATACTAAAGCTACTCAGTCATACCCTGCAGATCAGAAAACAAAACAAAAAACAAACAATAAAGAACATCACTGTGCTAGCTGAGACTTATAAAAAGCAAAGGAAACAAAGCTGTCTTAAATAAAGTGACTAATCATTTACAAGTCGCCAGCACAAACCAGAGTCTGACTTTGTTTTACAAGACACCTTAGTCATTCCTACTTGTTGGAAGCTGAAATCTGTTCTGAGTTCAACAATCAAAGGATAGGTTTCCACTCCCCAGGGATTTTTAAATTTAATATCTCATTCTTTGCTCAGTATGCTGTAGGCATACTGATAGATATAAATGGGCCTGGAGTAGTTTTTTCTTCCTTAATTTCCCCACCTCCTGTTGTGCGAGGAAGTTGCAAGGGGCCTATCATGTGGTTACTGAACAACACATAGAAAAGTAGATACTGTGTGCAACAATGATTGCAAAATACCATGGCACACAGTTTGAAGTCACGCAAATGAAACAAACACCTAGACCACTTCTCAATTTCTGCTTCTAATACAATGATGGAAGCCTAGCAAGACATGGCTGTTATACAGAATTTTAAAGACAGGAAAACAAATTGTTCCACATCACAGTAACAGGACGTTGTAAACAAAAGTATTTGAAAATACCATTCAGGTGCCTAAGTCAACCCTCTATCTCATTTAAGACATGCTACTTTTTAGAATACCTACAAAATTATATGCTGAAATACTGTATTTTAAGGAATTCTTCAATTGACACCACTCATTTTTACAATTAAAACTCTTTTTGTGGTATCCTCCTTCCCTCCCTCCCCCAAAATACTATTTGCATATAAAAAGAGAAAAATAGTTTCATTTTGATTGCACTTACAATTTCCAGAATGTTAAGGTTATTAGTTCTGTATTTTCTGTGCACACATGCCTTTCCATTGACAAGTCAAGGAGAGGCAGCATCCAAAGGATGACTGATGAACACCAGCCTTGTACAACTCAAATCACCTTTAGGGTGCCTCAACCTGAACCCCCACAATCACAGGCATCTAAAAAAGTTTTTTATCTCTTTTGAGGTTTAGTCACAAGGAAAGATTCATTTGAAAAGTCTCTCATGTATTTCTTTAAAATGCAACTACAGGAAATAAAGGAAAGGAAATAAAGGAATTTTAGCACTTAATTTGACTTTTTTTTTTTTTTTCCCAGCTACTAATAAAATAATAATGGTTGGTATTTATTATTAGTAGGGGTCTATATTTTATTCTGAGAGCTCATATTGTCAGTGAACATTATCATCCTATGAATTTTTAGGTGTAGTTCAACTGGAACACTTGAAACAGTTTGAGCTAAGCTGCTCCATTCAGTATTACAGACAGTTCTGATGGATTTGTTCAATGGTCGCTAAAGACAACTGGGGTTACCTATATGAAGACAGCAGAGGGCCCTAATCAGAGATCAGTTTTCCCATGTTGCTCCAACACAGCTCAAATGTGGCAACCTGCAGAACAGGATATGTAACTTCAATATCTGAGCTTTTTGTTGGTGCCAACAATGTATGTTGGGGAATTAAGAAAACATCTTACCTCATGGCCTATTTACCTATGATTTCATACTTCTGAACATGCACCCTAGAATCTAGTTGTAAGAGTCATTTACACACATCAATTATTTACTAAAACATTTAATTCAGGATACTACAACCTACAAAAGCTTTCTTTAGTTGCGTGGATAGCTATTAATCTGTGTACTTACCATTTTCCACATACGGGTGAAATGGCAGAACTAATGCTAGAATGACTCTGCCTCTAGTTGGCTCCAGTACACTCCTAATATCTTTTAATACAGTCAGTGGCTGATCACAACGATCCAGCAAATTCAAACAGCTGATAACATCATACTGAAATCCCGTGTTTTGCCATTCGTTTATACCAAGCACCCTACAGAGAGAGAGATAGAGAGCTGAGTTTCAACACCCAATGAGGATAAAAAATCCCTAAGGATGTGTTGATAGTGCAGGTAAGGTCATCCAACTAGGCAACGAAGAAAAGCATATGTGGTCTTTCTAGTCTTCTGGAAAAGAAAAACTAATCAACAATGGGCATGGCTATATATTCTTCCACACCTTTATATTGCTGTATAAACTTCAGGCAATAAAGGAAAAAAAAAGTCCAGATATTATAAAAGTATGATGTCCTAGAATAAAACTGAATATACAGCAAGGAAAAGCGAAGCTGAAATATGATTAATAGCTTGCAGCATTTTATCCACTCTGACTTATCTGTGTGCAAACCCATTTGCTGTTAGTTTTCCATTCAAGGACATGTGAAGAAAAGACATCCACAGCTCCTTCATTCTTTGGGTCGCAGTCTAGGGATACAGTGCCCCAAATACTAGCCATTATTCAACAAGACTGAAAGAACCTCCAGGAGCTGTGACCAGTGCACAACAAAGTTCTGAAAGTGCTGAGGTTTTTGTTACTAAATATACTTCAGTCTTAACAGCAGTAGCTAAGCATAACTAGAATAAAAGATTCTTTACACAGTAATCCATGAGCACTCCTTTCCTAGTCATTACAGATACCTGAATGATCTGTGTCTATTATCAAGATTCAGCTCGCTTTGTTTGCAGTTGCTTTCCTTCCTCTTGCAATTTTGTACTGTTCATTCATCAGTATCTGAATTTTGTCTTCCTAACTGTTTTGATTAAAACAATCTAAGCAAACTATGAAGAAAGACTTCAACACAGTTGTTGCCGATTTTGTCTTAACTGGTAACAGGGAACATCGGCATAGCAAAAGTCCTGATAACAAGGAATATCAGATGTGCTCACTCTCCCTGTTTTGTACAGGTCAGCTCTTTCCATAATGATCAAACACGAGAAGAACTGATTGAAAACACTGAACATTCATAAAACGTTACAAGGATTATTTTGCTGTAATGTCTGAAATACACAATGTAGGAAGTATTCAGTACAATACCTGTATTTCTTCTTCTGAAGCTGCCATATCATAGTTTCAGACAACTCTGTGGCATAGATTTCTTCAAAGTGAGGACTCATGACTTTAGTAACCTCTCCATCCCCAGCCCCTAAATCAAGAAGTCTGTGGGATTTCCATTCCGGATTTATTTTAAGCAGTCTTTGAAATTGTTCTGGGGAAAACACAAACATTGAGCCCCTTCCCAGCAGCCTGAAAGGTAAAGATGAGAAATGTCCAATTTCATACAAACTTGAACAAGGACAATGAAGTAATTTAGAATGTGCTTTGGCAGCAGTCAATCACACAAAACAGACAAGGTCTCTGCTCAGGTAAATTTTAAATCCAGTTCAACTTGCCTTCCACTTGTCAGAGATCCAACACATTCTACACGCAATTATAGTGGCTAAGACTTCAGGAGGAATTTGATCAGGAAAGGAAGGGGTTGTGAGGTGCAGCACATGATGATCACACACACACAAAAGTGGGGAAGGGGGGAGAGAAAGACAGAAGGGAAAGGCTAAGCTTTATTAGTCACGTATGCAGATTCCAATCTCTCCCACTTACCTTTAAAAAAAAAAGGAAAAAGGGAGAAAGCAGAGGAAATAAAATGGCTGCAGACAGAAGTATGCACAATAAATGAGGAATGGGATGTGGAACTAGGAGGAAGCCAGGGAAGAGATTTAAAGAAAGAATGGGGGTAACACTGCTGGAGTGGCAAAAGAGACAACTTTTTAATTGTATGTTACAATGGCTTTTGCTGCTACCTGCAGATCCTTCTGCATTTAACACGAGAGCTGTCAGATAAAATGAGACAACTCATTAAGGAATTGGGTAGAGGTGTCAGTTGGATTCTTTATGGATCAGGTTAATGACATACCCGCCTGGATCTGTTTGAAGACTATACAGTGATAGATTTCAGCTGTCATAGCAGAAGATGAAAGTTAGGAGAACAAGCAGAGGAAGAAAGAACTGGTCAGTGACAGACTAGAGGTGGATTAAAAAAATCATTTAAACCAACGTTGGATAGCAGGTTAAATTTAAAAAATAAAATCTACAGAAAAAAAGTAAACAGAAAAAGGATGAAAGAATAAAAAAAGTCAAAAAATAAGAGGCCTAGGAAAGATCGGCTATTAAAAACAAAACCACCAACAGCAAAAAGGACACACTATACAAAGTTATATAGAAGAAACTAAATCAAGGTATTAAATAGATAAAAAATAAACAGAATACAGCCAATTTAAGTACAACCCCTTTGCAGCACACTTGTGTCAGTCCATGCTGTCTAATTGGATCGTGGCTATTATGCCTAACAGCACTACGAGGTGTAACTCAAAGCGCTGGAGAGCCTTTGAAAAAAAAAAAAAAACAGGAAGAGAAAGGAAGACAAGGAGACCAAAGGAACCTTTATATAAAGCTACAAGCAACTAAAAACACCACAGGAAAGCTCACAAAGACATCTGGTTAGAAAATAAAGAGAAAGATTATTTTTGTAGCCTTAGCAGCCAGCCACTATCCTCAAATCAGACTGCATTGAAGCATGCAGCAGGTGCAGTGGTGGGGATGGTGGAGCAATGAGGTAAATGTAACAAAACGCATTATTCATAGAGTTAAAACTGGTAAACATATGTCTGAATGAGCAAAAGAGAAGCAAGCAGAAAAGGCAATGACTTTTTGGGAAAGCATACAAAAGTACCCGTGAACAGCTGAACTCCCCTGCAGCCGATGGCAGATGAGAACAATGCAATAATAGTAGGAGAATAACATTTTGTAACTTAACATTCCCACCTGTGGTGGTTTGACCGTATTAGGCAACTGAACACCACAACCGCTCTCTCACTCCCCCTCCTCAAATGAGGAGGGGAAGAAGTAAAGGGAAAAAAACAACTCACGGGTTGAGATAAGGATAATTTTAATAAAGAGAGAAATATATTATCAAGGAAATATTATATTAATTAAACAATTATTAACAATATTATTATTATTAACAATATTATTATTAATTAAACAATTCAACTAAAGGGAGGAAAGGGAAAAGGGGAAGAGGAAGGGGGAAAGGGAATAACAAAACAAGTAAAGGCTATGTGGAAATGCAGAGGGGAAAAAAAATTATTATTGATGTTTCATCAAACATGCCACATCAGAAGCTACTGTTCGAGTATAGCTTACACACAAACCGGGGTGAAATTTAGTTTTAAAGAATAAGAGAAAGGAGAGAATTCCATTCCACGTCAGCGTTACAAGACACATCACTCAGCAATTTCTGCACTGCGTAGCAGTCTGCCTAGTTTTGCAGCACATATGGACACAAACTTTAGATACAATACAGAACTGACTGGACACAGACACCTTCTACAAGGACAATCACAACAGCACATGTTATAGGTATGGCAGTAGATAAAGAATAGGGCAAGAGGGAAGAAAAACAGAGGGAAGAAGGACATATTATCTAATACAAAAAGAATACTCTGAATTTTTTTCTGAGTATTCTCTAGAATAAGGCAAGTAATGGTTATAAAATACATACAGAGTCCTCTGACTGTTACTAATTGCAAATACACCCTTTGCCCTGTTCATACTGGAAATGGTGTTAATTAAGAAGGTTTAAGGGGGGAGCAAAGCAATGCTTCACAGATCTATTAGACTGGCAAAGGGAAAACTGTATACATTTAACAAAACCTGGCAGATCAAGGAATAGGGATGAACACCTGAAAAAAATTCAAAACGTATTTAGTTTACCCAAGATTGACTTCTCACTTACCCATTGATAGATGTTCTAGACATAAAGAGGCTAAAAATTGAGGACACAAAAGAGTGGTAGAGCTGGATAAACAGCCAGCCTGATTTTTCAATGCTGTTGTTTAAGAAGATCTGTGTTCCTTGGTCAAGGTAACTCTGGACAAAAATAGGCTGAAGGGATTCAGACAACTGCTCTGTGTTGCAGACATACCACTAGAGAAAGAAACAAAGCATTATTAAAATGTTCAGCAGCAATAAAAAAAAAATAGTAGTAGTTAATAAGAAACAGAACACATAGAAAGCTATTATCAGTTTCCATAAATATCAAAATTTAGTTTTCCCTACAGACTTATAAACAGGCTTCAGGATTAATTTAACTTAGATTGGCACTATAATCAGTTGAGGACAGATGACTCACTAGAAATAACACATTTTATCTTACACATTACCCTGTACTTTGAAGAATTTTAAAAAGCAACTTCCCTAGAAAGCAAACAATTGAAGAATTTTAAAAAGCAACTTCCCTAGAAAGCAAACAATTTCTCTAGGGAACACCACCACACGGGTAAAACAGTATGAGTTCAGATAACCTTGTTTTATGTATTCCAACTCATTCTGAACCTGTCACATCCCCTGAAAAGAAATCAGGAAGTACATTTGCAATATTTTTCCAGGAAAATAGATAGATAGAAAATCCAATATATACTTCAGACAGCTTTTCTGTTGTGTATCACTGCTGGACTACACTTCTTCACGTACCAGTACCTAACAAGAAGGTCCACAAGTCTTTCAAAACTATTTTGTCTAAGGAACTTTCTCCCATCAACTCTACTAAAAAAGTAATCAGGTTCACACATCAAAGAAGTCATCAATATCAGCTGACAGATAGTTCTATACTTTTAGATTATATATATATATATATATAAACTATACAAACTACAAACTATACAAACTACACCAAATCTGAGATGCCAGCTACTATCCAGCTCATTCTCAAGAAAAGGATGCTTCTTGCTATCAAATCTAGCTGGTAAAGTAATAAACAATGTCCTAATAGTCCACGTGTAAGGCACATCTAAACTTCCTCAACACCTGGCTTACATTATTTTAAATGCATGAGACTTGTGCAAAACAAAGCAGACCTATAAAAATTCTGAAGTTTAGTACCCTCATGTCCACCTTACGCACTTCCATCTCTAATGCTGCAGCTTTCTAGATTGCCAGCTTGGAGTATAAAATTCAAAAGGTTGCTCATTGCTACGTTGCAATGCCAAGCTAAAAACCCATTCACTCAATATGCTTAAGTTACAAAAAAGTTTTAAACATAATTTTAATTAAGAACATTGCTATCATGTTACACTCTCTCATACTCATGCAGTTATTGTCAGCCCTTCCCACAGAATTTCTAATGCCATTCCATATTTTAATATCAAGAATTACTGCCTACAGCTAATATTTACTACCATCCCCTTAGATCTTGCAGTGATGTTCCCAATCTGGCTGCAAGTGTTTATGGTGCAGAAGTGAACCATCCACAGAGCTGAGGAGCAGGCAGGGATGGGTGTCAGCTGCAGCAGTGATTTGGGAGGCTGCTGCCTAGCTACAGCAGGCACTATTTGAGTGCCTCCTTGTGCTGCCATTTTCAATAGAGTAGAAAATGTATCCAAGTATCAGAGCTGCAGTAGACATGGACTTCGACCCATAAGCAATACCGCTACACATCTGCTGTACTCGAGCTCATGAACCTTGGTTCTGCACTGAACTCTGTTACCTGTAGTTTCAGGGTCTGACCAAGGAAACCAGCTGCCCTACAATTCCTGTCCTTAAGACTTCCAAACATTGGTATATGTTGACATAAGCAGGGGCATAACGGTGACAACTGTGAGAAGAGAAGCTTATTTCCAGAAATTAGTCATTGTTTGCAGCCCTCCTCTAATTTCTTCTTCGTGGTTAAATTTGCCAATAAGCTTATTGGCTAAAACGTGCAACTATCTATGTAACACCAGCAAATATTAGAAATGATGGCAAACTGTAAGGAAAAAAAACAACATGCCAGATAAAACCAATCCAATTTCCAAATAACAGAAGTGGTGAAAAACAGCTTTATTCTGGAACTAATTCCTCAAAACACAGATTGCTTTTGTTTTCCCCCACACCCCATATATGAGGAGCTCTTTCCATGCCACTAGTTTCATGACAGAAAGTTCATCAATCTGACATAGTGCAACACTAGAAAAGCTACAGCACTATGAAATCTGAAGAGAAATCTTAGGATATGTAATAAAAAATATTGGCAACTCTTGCCTAATATTAGTAAAAATAAAGAAATGTAACTAACTTGTGCAAAACTAACAAAATTAATAAAACTGCAGAGTGCAAGTACCCAGGGCCTCTTCATATAATCCTTACTTATGAATAATCTCACAAAATCAATAACTGTAAGTCTTGTTAAACTTACTAAATGATCAATACATTGGAATTAAAATCCAGATCCAATAAATTACAAGTGGAGACAAGTGCAGACAATTTACCTGTGAATAACAGTCATCTCCATAGCAGTATTTTCTTGATTTACTTGTCTTTCTAGTACAGATTTTAACAACTGAAAAGATCTGCAGATTTGTTTAGCAGAAAGAAGTTTTCTTCCGTAAACCTAAATTCTATTTCTCTGTCATCCTACATATGTAGTGAACAATCTGAATGCAGAATCTAGTCATCAAACCCCAGTAATACAGTCACTTGGTAGCAAGATCCTCAGTCAGCACCCACCCAGAGCCCTAAAAAAACTTCCGAAGTGGAGAACTTCTCCTCAACTTGGAGAACTATGATGTATACTTCTATTTTTTTTTTTCCTTTGTACAACAGTTTTTATTAGCCCTTCTAAACTCCTGTCAGGTTTTCAGTAGCATTTCTGTGCGACGCGGCACAGACCCGAACGCAGGCAGTCACACCCCCAGAGCACTGCACAGCACCTAACTGCTCCACGGAGCGCTGAGCCACGTACCTGTACTGCCCGAGTACAGCGCTAACCTTTCAGTGCCGTTGTATCACATTGCAAACCCATTTCTAGCCTACCACCTCCTGCCATCCCAAGGCCTCTGCGAGCTCAGCAGTTTCCCAGCTGCTCACTTCTTGCAGCCGGTTCCGATTATTTTCCTCTGGTCACACCGGTATTAACCAAACATCCCCGTGCTTACAATCCCACCCAGGCAACACCACCTGCAGACCTCACTCCAGCGCTGTTACTCCCAGAGCTCACCAGGACAAGAAGCAAAGCGGAGGTTTTAGCCCCGGGGCAGTCTGACCCCCCCAGCTTGAGGCGTTACCGCACTCGGGACCCCGGGCCAGCCTCCCACCCCCGCTGTGGCTGGCACCGAGCGCTCACGGAGCGGCAGCCCGGCCTGCCCCCCTCCTCCCCAGCGCTTCAAGCCGACCCCAACTTTCTCGCCGGGAGGCCCCGGCCGTCGCCTCTCTTTGTCTGGCTCAGGCGGGCGCTGCCCGGCCCGGGGCGCCCTCAGAGAGCCCTCAAACCGGGGGAACCGCGACTGCCCTGCCGGGCCCGGCCGGCCGTAGGGAGGGAAGGGAAGGAAAGAGAGGGGAAGGCGGCTGCCTCAGGGGCCGTACCTGGTGGCTCTCCCTGGCGCCCGGGGCGGGCTGCCCGTGGCTGCCCATCACGTTGGCGTACAGGGACCTGGATAAAGGGCTCCTCAGGTACCTGGCAGGGCCAGACCACATCGTCCTCCTCAGCGCCCACAGGAACAGGGTGTAGCAGCACAGCCAGGCCAGCCACAGTCTCATGGGGGGGCAGAGCCGAGGAGTCACCCCCTCCCGCTGCTGCCGCCGCCTCCTCTCCGCATGGCAGCGGCGGCGGCAGCCCGCGGCCCGCCGATCTCGGCTCCCCGCTGCGGTCGGAACGCGCGGCGCGGGGGCGGCGGGGGCCGGCCGGGACGCTTTGGCTGCGACACGCCAGAGCCCGGCGCGGCCCCGCTCTCTCCCTCGCTCCGGCCAATCGCGGGTCGGGCGGCGCCGTGACGCGCGGCGGACCGGGCCCCGCCTCCCCCGGTACCGGCCCCCCCCCGCCGCGCACGTGCCTGGCCCCGCCCCACCCCACCCTGGCACCCCGGGCTGCGCGTGCGCAGAGCGTGAGGTGCGCCTGAAGCGCGGAGGCGGGAAGCGGCTGAGGGAACGGGGCGGCGCCCGCCCCCCCCTCTCGGGCTGTCGTCCCTCCGTTAATCCCCCAGCCCCTCTCCTCCCTAGGTGTATGCAGGCACAAATCCTCTTTCACACTCACTCCAAGCTCTCATTTTCGTCTGTAGCATTTCATCACACCTGGCAAGTGTGAGGTTTTCCAGGGAAGCTTCAATAGTGACGAAAACACTGCTGAAGGCCTGCCTGACCACACACTGGTTGTTCAGACTGATGTTGATAAAGGACCCCTCTGTAATCAATACATTTCTTTACCCTGATTACCAGAGTTTTGCTGTTTAGCTCACCAAATTGAGAAATTCTTGGCTGCTACAACAGTAAACGCTTAAAAATGGAAGTGGTACTTTACCTAGAGCTGTGTTTGGTTTCTGCTCTCTTCACTTTTTTCCTCTAAACAGACCCTTAAGCTCAATAGGCCTGGATGGAGGTGGTGAGATTCCTGAAAAACACAAAATGCAGGGATCTTAAGATAAATTGGGTCTTTACAGAGTTTGCCCTTCAAAACTTCTATCTGCAGATGAAAGAGTACAGCTGTTTGAAAATGAAAATGTGGCTTTAAGTCCTCAAGCATTGCATTTTTCTTCTAAATAACTATTTTGGAATGGCTCAGACTAAACCTGACTGCTAATGTAGAATTTCTGGAACACATTTTATGAGTTTTTTCAAAGCTTGCACTCTCAGATCTGTGGCAGGAGCATGGGTCACTTAACAAAAGGTTCTTAGGTCTACAATCCACAGTTATTTTCCTGAAGCTGTAGGATGTGCATACAGAGGACAAAGACATTGTGCAGGCAGGAGGACAAGAACTTGAGACTCGTGCATGCTGCTACGTCTGTGTTCAGGAATACAGTGCGGTATAGTAGAGGCTAGTAGATCAATAAGTGTCCTGAATGCAATACTCTACAGAGGAAGGATAGGCTGGAAAAACAATCCTTACTGAAGCATTTTAATCTGGGCTAGGTCGGTCTGTATAAAAATCTTGTGGCTTTTCACACAGGAACATGTGCTCTTGCTAGAACAAAAGCTTTAGTTCCTCTGGGTTTGGGTTAGGTATTTTACCACTGTAATCACTTATGTTCTAACAAAAACGTTTATTTGTGGAAATAATAAAGTGAGAAATACCATATCCAATTGGCACTCAAAGCAAATCTAGACAAAACCCATCTCATTAGTCGAAATGCCAGCTGAGTAAGGCATCAGAACTACTATCTCTAGTTTCTCCAAAAATGGTTCTTAGCGACCACAGAACAGTTGATATTTTTCCTTTTGATCCAATTTGAATGGCTGGAGTCTAACACCTTCATTTCCTGTTCAGAGTGAAACTGGAAGCCAAACTACCAAGGCACCCTAGCTTCTACCTGGAAGATCTTCTGATCAAGCACTAATCAAATCCAACCTTACTTATCCTGAGAAATCAACAAAACCCGAGCAACAACAAAATATTGCCAGAGGATTTTTGTTGTTGTTGTTCAGTTCATTTTCACCGATGTTTAACCTCCTTGAGGAATGTTCTTGACATGAGTACTTTAGACAGTTCTCCCTGGGAAGATTTTCTTTCTCCAGTAGTTAGATGCGCTACGGCGCTTTTCAGTCTATTTCTTTTTATTTGGTTTGGGATCAGGACTCTGCTTTCTATGTATGTTCTTGTTTGTAAAGACAGATTAGTTTTTTTTTTTTTTTTTCCCTTTAGGAATAAAACAACTTTATGATCAAAATCCAAAACAACAAAAGCTACATTTCCTGCTTTTTAAATAGACATCTGCTTGCAATGTGTAAACTAATAAATATAATTGCTTAAGGTTAATTACATGTTCTTCACAAGGAAATATATTTTATCACATGTGAAATATAGGTAATGAATTGCATACTGGATAAGAAATACATTAGCTTTCATCTTTGCATTGTTAGTATACAACCTGGGTATATTTTAATAAGGCATTTCAAAGTTCCTATCCAGTGTTACATTTGTCATTAATATTTTGCTGCAGTATTTGTATACTAAGCATATTTTTTTTCTGGACAGGCCATAAAGCATGCACTACTCATGCACATTTAGGTAATAATTTTAATATATTGATATTTGCAGATATGCTGGTGGAATTGTACCCTGTATCAATTGCTGGGCATTCTCAGAAAACTATTTGTTATGCAAGTGTATGCATACATCATTCAAAGCAATCAGCATGCTTGGGGAGGATTTCTAGGGAAAAAAAAAAAAAAAAAAAAAAAACCAAACTTATTTACAACTTATTTTCTACTATCTCCTCAACTTTTTAGGTAGTATTTCTTCTTCCTCTTGGTGGAAAATTTTTATTATCACTTAACACTTATCACTTTTATTATCATTTAACACTTAGTGCCCAGAAGGTCCAAAACATACCCAAAGGCTTTGAATACCTACCTAGAAAGGAGTATTTTAAAGACAGTCTGCATTTGCTTTGTGGTGACCACAAGGAGCCTTGTCTTCTGGAACAGGACACACAGCTACAGGACTGGCTGCACAGCCTCATGTATTCTAGGACTGTAATTTTCCCAGTTAAACACAGCAATTTAAAAACTTTCCCTTCTATTACTATTAGTAGTAAGAAATCAACTACTAGAAAGAGGGTGTAAGATAAACAAATACAGATACCTGATCTAAAATCCTTTCTCCCAAAGGTAACCTAGGAATCCAGTTCCTTCACACATTGCTTCTTGGTATCTTTGCGTCCTTCCAGCTTTTTAAGATTGGACACAACTGGACTCCGCCAGTCTTGGTTGTATGTTCCTTTTCAAAACCAGCTTGAATTCTTTTGATGGTGTGTATTACTGAGCTTTCTCCTGAGCTGGTGTAACACTGTAAAAAAGAACTCATAAGTGTTTGTGGAGATGAAACATATCTTAACTGTTCCTTTCCCTTCCTGCTCGTCTTTCCTGACAGCAACTGTTAGGCTACATGATGGTATTCAAATGTAAACATCCTACTAGCCATGTCAACAGAGTGTATTCATGAATTACTGAGCAGTTCCAAAATCAGCACAGCAGGAGACTGAGAAGGTCATTTAGTACAAAATGAGGACAGAGGCAGGCCTGTAACCACCACAAAGTATAAATCTAACTTTTGCCTACTTAAATACTCTTCATAGTCATTTATTCTATCTGTTTTCAGTTTATCACTAACCATATATTATATTACTACTATATATAATTATACTAATTTTATTACTCCTAGATAATATTGTTTTAAATCTAGTAGACACTTATCTATTGATTTTCAATAAATAACATTCATTCAGTGTATTAAGGTCCAAATTCTCAAAATTTATACAGAAATTCTATGAAGTAATGGGATTCTCATTCCCTGAAATTATCAAAACATTTCCTATTTTATATTATACACACTTAAATCCTCCTTATCAGTTATCAGGCTATTTTAGACATTCTTAAATTATCAAGGGTAAATTGTGGCATTTTTCCAGCAGTGGGATTTCAAGCTCACATACTACGAGCTAATAAGGAGAGAAAGCAGGCAAACCAGCTGTTACAAGACACTGAACTTTTGAATATGATCATCCTTTACTTGAGTCACAGCCAAAACCAATCATGTAGTTTTAGCAAAGGATAACAAAGTTTAA
Organism: Heteronetta atricapilla; assembly: GCA_011075105.1. NCBI lineage: Eukaryota > Metazoa > Chordata > Aves > Anseriformes > Anatidae > Heteronetta > Heteronetta atricapilla. The sequence continues at coordinate 7,781,934 of CM021744.1, forward strand.
TGAATGTCAGAGAAATGGAGAACAAGCAATGTCAATCATAAAATACTGTCAACCTCCTGTCACTACTTTTTGTAGTTAGACTACCACCTGAATTTAAGCCAGTTTTCTAGCTCTCTTTTAGATTGACTGCTGCTATGATGAAAGATGCTTTCTTTTTCATGGCCTTATATCAAAAGAAATAGGGCAAACAGAAGAGAGAATACAAAATTATAGTAATTTGCAGAATTATTATAATTTTACCTATTCAATTATTTGTATTGTGCTTCAAGGATTTGTTTTCTCAACTAGGTTACTCTACACAATTAATTCCTCATATTTTAAGGCAGTCTCACTTAGAAATCTTTAACTATTTACTTTTCCCATCTTAATTCTGAACATACAAAGTTTAAAGAGGCTATTCAAGGTGTGCTTCATATCAACCCTTACTCCTTTTTTTCAGCAATTAATACACTAGATTTATCAAACACCTTCCAGAAAAAAAAGAAAAAAGAAAAAAAAGAAAAAAATCTGCCCATTTCAAAGAATTATTAGTAAGATTTTGACACTTACTAGGTTTCCTAATTAGTTTGACATCTTATTAGTTTTCCTGTCATGTAGCACCATGCTTTCCCAGTCGTTAACTGTTCACTGTAACTAATAATGCTGTATTAGAAGAAATTAATAAACAGTCATCTAAGAAACACTATTTATGCAACAACACATTCACCTATCAGAAAATGTGTGTTATACGTGGATTGGATGAGCATATGAAAATGAGGAAGTAGGTAAACTGTAAAGAAAAATCAAACTATTGTAAGTTCAACTATTGTAAGTTCCAGCCTGGAGAAGAGGAGGCTGAGGGGGGACCTCATCGCGGTCTACAACTTCCTCGTGAGGTGGAGTGCAGAGGCGGGTGACCTATTCTCCATAAACACCAGGGATAGGACCCGCAGGAACAGGGTTTTAAGCTGAGGCATGGGATGTTTAGACTGGACATCAGGAGGAGGTTCTTCACCAAGAGGGTGGTTGTGCACTAGAACAGGCTCCCCAGTGAAGCAGTCACTGCACCACGCCTGTCTGAATTTAAGAAGCATTTGGACTGTGCACTTGGTCACATGGCCTAAACTTTCAGGTAGATCTGTGCAGTGCCAGGAGTTGGACTTGATGATCCTTATGGGTCCCTTCCAACTCAGGATATTCTATGATTTTAAGTTATTTATTACAATTTAAAAAAGAATAATCAGGGAGAAAGTTTTATATATTGAATTAAATATCACATTAACCTAAATTCCTTCAGATTTTTCTCCTTCAGCCTTTTCTCCTTCTGCCTTTTAGGCAGAAAATTCATACATAGAACACAATACATCTTTTAAAATTCAGAATTTAAACACACAGTCCATATCTGTCCTGGTATTTTTGCAAGTATTCTATTTGGATATATAAATACAACTGATAATTGTATACGAGCATAATGCTATTAGCATGTACAAAGCAAATAAATAATGGTATTTCTTACAACACAGGTAAAAACAGGTAACAAAACTTCATTACATTTCCACCTACTTACATTTTAACATAAACTTTCATATTCATATAAAAGGGTTCACTTGGATTTCTAAATATTTAAAAGATGGTATTACACTTTTTCACTCATTGCTTTGAAAACACTTTGTAAAAGCAAGGAAACAGTTTTTTCTACTCTGTGAATGTAAAAACTGAGGCATAAAATAGTATTTTTTTAAGATTAGTATTTCAGATCTCAAACCTTATTAAATGAGGCTATTGCCCACCAAGAAGCACAGTAAATTCTTACACTCCTTTTGTTTCCAAGATTCCTATCACAATAAATGAGCTGATTTAGCACCTTAAAATCTTGATACATGCAATTCATCTTCTTGTACTCTCAAGTGACTGGCGCTCTGTAAGAAAGGTGATTCCAAAATTATGTTTGACCAAGGAAAACAGAATGAAAATGAGGCGGTTAGATTATACTTAAGCTATCTATCCTTACACAATTTGAAAAACATTGTTACCCACGTAGACTTTCTAATGCTGGATATATTGGAGGAAAAAGAGTATCTATTAAACAGGAGTACTAAAAACATGCTATTGTATCTTATTGTTACAACATGTGTGAAATAAAGAGAGGATGCAATGTTTCTGAAATTGTATCAAAAAATTTATTTTATAAAAATCACATGATCCATTTGAAAGCTGAAAAGATTTTGGTAAGGATAAATCAGAAATTTAACTGGATTAATCAGAAATTAACTTCAACTCTGAGCACAGCAAATTAATTTGCCAATCTAAAATTACCAAGCAGTTTGATTTAGTACATGTGTGCTTACATTTTCCAACTAACTGAACACTACTACATCCATATTCTGATATCTTTCTTACAAGAATGAAATGACATTTTGTGTCAACTACTAACAATACAGTACCTCAAAACAATTTTCCCATTCAAAAAGCCAGAAATCTGCATCTACCACCAACTAGAGATACTTGGAAAGCCAGTGAGGAAGTATGGAGCTTTTCCCATAACCTGCAACACTTCATTGAACACCATTTTAATCTTCTTATTTAGTTTTACATAGACTTTTACAGAGTAGTTAATTATTCTTGGTGCTTCCGGTAGCAGCTGGCAGATTTGTCTTGCTAATGTTCTGCTAGACACCATTTACATTTTTCTCTTCATCTCCCTGCCATCCCTGAGGGATGTCTGTCTGGGCGTTTCTGGACTATCCCCAGAGATCTGATATTTTATCAGATATGGCAGAATTAATCCACCATCTTTCAATAAGCTTAAGAACGTACACTAGCATTGAATTCCAGGGATTCCTTTACCTAATTTGCCATATCCAGTTTTCAAAGGAGATAAACAGTGACCAGTGTATACCAGAAATTACTCTCATAAGTAATTATGGATAAAACACATCACATTCAAATAACTGAACTCAAAAAATCCTCTGTACAGGGACTCAGCATTAAGGCTGAATGTGATCTGTGTTAGATTCTACTATACTGAAGAACACAGTGTATTGAAATGGCTCAAAGAGTATTTGGTCTAACAGTCCTTTTAAAGCAATTTTGCTTTTTCACATTTAAAACACGCCTAGTCCAGTTCAGCAGAAGTTTTAATGACCACTTGTTACATACATTTAACGTACAGCTGTTAAATGACTATCCTGGATTGAAAAGCGAGTCCACGTCAGGATCTGAACGACTGCAACGCAAAGCGGAACCAGACAGATCAAATAGAACATGGTGTCATGAAGACCTAAAAACAAACTGTTGAAGAAGATGAAAACACAGATTTCAAGATGAAGAAGATAATTTCATGGTAATTTCATAGCAAATTATTTTTTAAGCATTCACCTTACATAAACGTATGCATTACTGGGTACAATCAATTATAAATAAAAGAAGTATATCAGGAATCACTGAGATGTAGTCAGTTGTATTTTCTGATTCTACATACAGATTTTATGTTGTTTACTCCTCTCATAATAGCTGGGAGGAAATGAGATAACCACTTTACTACACATCTGTATTATTTAATATAGAAATTAATTTAAAGCAATATAATTCAATTATAGAACAGCATCTGAAAAAGTTTAGTGAGACTGAAAGATCTGGAAGAGAAAGAAAAGCAGTACTGGAAGCAAACATTTTAATATTAAATTATTTTATATAAGTTAAAATCTGAACTACTAGCTATCCACATAGTATACTACTATAGTTGCTGAGGGCTAGGTGGGAGTCATGATTAATGCACAAAACTCAATATACTGTGTAATAAATAGGCTGCTTGATATACCAAGACTAATTTAATCTTATTGTTTTAAAAGAAAGGATTAAAAGATTATATAAACTACTAAAATAATACATATGAAATTAACACTCGGATGCTTATTTATTCTTGTGGATGAATAGTATTTCCTGATCTAAATCTTCTTAAGGAATAAAAGCATCAACAACTATGAATCAAAAAGGAGAACATGAAAGTTAAAAAACTCTTTCTTTGAACAGTGTGGTTTATGACAACTCAAAATATACATTTTGGTATTCGTCTAGTAGCTAGAATCATTATCTACTGGCATTCTGTTAATTACTGGATTCTAATTACTTAAATATCAGGAAAGTCAACTCAAGCTAAGAAACAGCCCCTAAATGATTTTTCTCTCCAAGAGATAATAAATTATCTATTTTTAATTAGCATTCAGGGATGAGATGGGAGACGCACAGAACAGCTACAGACATGATCCCCCCAAAAAATGAAATCTGTGAAAAAACTCTCATAAGCTTGAGTAAGCTTTTGAATGGAATCTAAGAGTTTCTTTATATCACAAAAGAACCAATTCATGTCTCACTGTATTTAACAGAAAAATGCTCACAATCTTGAACATAACCTAGTGCATACACGTACCCCCCATCCCAATTCCAATTTATCTCAAATCCCGTACATGTTTATGCTACATAAGAAAACAAAAAACCCACAGGCTTTCAAGTGAGTTATTCACTCAGGCAATTGCATTTAATAAATGGAAGCTGTTCACTAGCAGGTCACTGGTCCACTGCCAATGTTTATTGGTAGCAACAATAAACTATTTACATGTTATTTACTGGCCTGTATTCACTTGCATTTTCAGTCCACCTACAAGCAAATGAGGGCCCACATCATGCACACCACTATCACAACTGCCAAAAGTTAACTGTAGGAGCAGTGTCGGCAGAGGTGCCATAGACAAATTATTTACCTATCTGCAGTTGCAGACTGGACTAAGATGCAGTTAACAGCATGCTGGGGTTTGTACTTTGGCTGTTCTGCACACTTAAGAGGATTGCAGTTCTGAGTACTATAATTCTTCCACATTTATACAAAAAGAAGGACAAATGTGAAAGAACATCTGTCAAATTACTGACTTTCACTGATGCAATCTTGATTTGGTTTGAGTGAAACAATATCGGTTTAAGAAAATAATAATGCCTATTGTTGTGTTGTAAAACCTCAACTTATGAAAAGTATCTATAGTACAGAGAACAATGAATGGGAAAATATTGCATTAAGGGACCGGGAGAAGTGCTCAGATTTAATCATAATAAATAGCTGAACCAGTTATGAGAAACTTCCAAGTCTACAGTAATTTCCTGCACATGGAGGAACAGAACATACAATCTTCCCCTAGACCTGCCTAATATTTGTCTGAATAGAACGTGATGTAGTCCAGCAATTCAGTACAAATGCATCAACAGTTCTCAATGCCTCCATTACATAGTGAAGAGTTACTGTCAAGAAACTTCATTCTGAAGAATTAATTTGAAAAGCACGCTTTTAACAGAAGTTAACTGCAGTTGCAGTAACTCTCCAGAAGAGGGAGTTTTTAAGCTAGGTATCTTTTCCATAGCAAAATATAAAATAAAATAAATGACAGTAATTTAGAATATCAAGCCATAAGGGACAGGTAACATTTTACTATCATGATGGATCAAAAGAAACAAAAACAAAACAAAAAAACCCTGGACCACTCTATTCTGAAAACTATTGCTCAAATGTTAAGCTATCACATTAAAAATAAAATACTTCTTAAGGTATCTTCCACTACAAAGTGCTTAACTTATGTGTAGCTACCCCATTCCCTAAGAATGTGGTATAATGAGTACATTGATGTATAGCGTATATGGAATCAAGTGTAACACACAGAGAATTGGGTATTATATATCAGCCAACCACACGTGATAGAGGTTATACCTAATGGCAAGAACACTTCCGGAAGAGAAATACAGGTCATAGCAGAAAAGTCACACTTCAGAGTTACAAATCCAGAGGGAAAAATGAGACAGAAGTGGATTTCTCCTAAGGAAGAAGACATACTGATGTCTAAGAAGATACTACCATTGGGGCAGAAGTAAATACTGGTACCGGTAAGTAAGAATTTGGTGATGCTAAAGGTCAGTTCAAAGGTTTCATTACAGAAGAAGAGTAGAACAATCTTCCGTATGCCTGGTTTATTACAGTACAGGGATCACTGTACAGTGATAAGCATTTTATCATTTTTGATTAATCTTAACCATCAACCTGGAGGTGCTCCAGAGGAAAAGAAAAAGGAGACTAAAGCTTCCTTTCTTCTAGGCCTTCACTCTCCATATAAAACCAGTTCACTGTCTTACCAGCTTGGCTGCCCTGCAGAATACAACTGTAACCGAAGCCACCAAGATGATGACAAACTATTGTCTCAAAAGATCTCCAGGGATAAAAAATTGACTCAGAGCATGCCAGATGCCCTAATAAGCTGGTCAGGAATGTCATCCTTACACAGGCAGAGAATGTGTGTGTGCAGACTGTTCAATATCACGATGGCAACAAAAAACAGACAAGCTTAAAAATTGGCAATTTACAGTTGGCTGGTATTCTAATAGAGTTTTATTAACTCTGCTGAAACACTAATGAAATACCCTGATCATGGAGAATGTCAAACAGCCATAGATAGTATCATGTAGCTGAAAAGTCAAAATGTCACTACTGGAATGATGATGAGGTAAAGGTGAGGTAGTCTCATCTTACAGACTTTTTGCCAGAGGCATAGAATCAGAAGACATGATTTGCTCTTGACTGTATCTTTCTGATACGGTGCAAGATGAGCACCAAAGACAGAATATTTGTGAAGCCCACTTCTGAAGGGAGTATGCTAACCAAATGATTTCAAAATATATAAAATAAATGAAGTATGGGAGAAAAAGACATGCCCTTCTGCCATAAGGTAAGAACCTTTTTTATATATGTAAGTTGAAGTCATCCAGAAAGTTTGTGAGCTCCAGCATTCCATGTGGTCTTGCATAAGCAATGTATTAATAAGTGAGAAAATGAAATGACAGTGTTAAACAAAAGTAAGAGTGAACAAGCAGAAAAAGCTTATTCCCATAATTTGTTAAGTGTGCACTCATTGCTGGAAAAAGTTTTATAGAACAGAACAGAATATTTCAGTTGGAAGGGATGTACAAGGATCATCAAGTCCTACTGCCTGACCACTTCAGGACTAACCAGGAGTTGAAGCATATAATTAAGGGCATTATCCAAATGCCTCTTGAACAGTGACAGGCATGGGGCATCAACCACCTCACTAGTTAGCCTGCTCCAGCAAAAGCTTGGAAAGTTGCTGAGAATACAAAAGCCAACATTCAAACTTTAGAGCCTGAAAGGAAAGAAAAGGAAGGCACCTGGACATTACTTTTCTGTGTTCATTCCATAGAACATTAGAATTCAAAACATAAAAAGGACAAAAAAAACCACCACCACCACCACCAAATGCAAATCAAATCAACTAAACAAAACCCACAGTGAATCACATACATCTTACTGAGATTCTTCCACTTTGTGAGAGAATCTGTGGAACAGAACTAATGCAACAGACAGTATCTGTATGTAACAAGGAACTGCCCACCTGTAACTGTAACACACTAACGTTTTCACTGTAACTAAGTACTGGTACTTTTTTGTTATGCTTCATTTTTCAGTTAAAGAGAAAATTAATAATTTAGAATTCAGCGAATTTTGCTGACTAGTTTATGATTTTTGCATCTTATTCCTTTTCTTAGTGAATAACATTGCTGGAAATTCTTAAGACACATTTATCCAAGGCACAAACATTTTAGTAATGCAGAATAAGGATTGGCTGTGTTATCTTCACAATTCACTACCATCAATGTCTAATAAAGTAAAGGCTTTTTAGAGCACTTAATAGATATTACCAGCATTGGAGAAGGAAGGACATAGCTGATACTGTACTGGCATGGGTCATAACACTTCATTATATATAATTTGCGTGTTATTTATTTATTGTTAACAATTTGAGCATGTTTGGAATTGATCTCCTGTATTCAGTTTCTATTTGTCCCCAAATAACAACTCTGTCCTGAAACAAGTGTGTATTAGCTGCCTGCCTATGTATGGCTGAAATCAGAGATCAGTTGATAGGCTTTGAATATGTATAAGTAATTTTAGCTCAGTCAGTGGTCAGAGTACATCGCCATGAGCAAAGTGACTCCCAAGAAACAATCTTCAGTAGTCTCGTCTTTGTGAAAATGCACGCTGTACACCATTCACAAAGAAAGCACTTATTGACCAACCCAGATTTTTTTTTTTTTTTTTTAATATCAGATTTTCATTAATTCCTTTCTAGAGAGGCTGCAGGACTTGTCAGCTAGCTGAAAGAAATGTCAAATGACTAAGATCTGACTTAGATGGTCAAAGTTGGAGTTCATGTCTAATGTGCACATGAACACACATATATACAGAATGTGTGCAGACTCTTTTATATTTAACACATTCTTTTTGATGGGGTGGGCAAGATATACATGCAGAATATTTTGGGTGCTTTTTGATTAACTGATCTCAACTTTGTACCTTTAAGCTGTTCCTTGCACCAGTAAAATAAATCAACATAAATCAATTTCAACACAACTCAATTCCAAATACAGGTTTTAGGGACTGAGTATTCAAAGTATTTCAGCTTTATATCCAATAAATTTATTGTTTCTATAGTTCAGAGTCTACTTATTGGAAAAAAAATAGAACTACTGTGATTTAAAATCCATCCACAAAGGGATCATTTCTGTGGTTAAAAAGGAACAGATCTGAAGTTTTCTTGCTTCAAATATGAATTTCTCTGAATCATCAAGATGAATATATTCAAGCTTTCTCATAATTCAACATCCAGTTCAACCTACCACTCTTCTGCAAAAATCACTCATCTTATTTGACATTATAATGAGATTCATGTCCTTATCACATCATCTCACTGGCTGACTATCCACAGAATGCATTAAAATCTAATCAACTGTTCTCAAGCATAGCCTCAGACATAAGCCTTCTTTGCTTATGTCAAGATGCTTTTCTGAAGACTACTTGTTGCACTTTTATGTTGCATTTTTCCTCATATATGTTTTTACAGATTTCAAATATAAAATAATCTCTTAGCCTTAGCTAATACAAAACCAGTCTTTTCTCCTTCAAGAGCTATCTCCATAAAAGTTGGTATAGAATAATTATCTTCTATGCATTTTTTAAGCTTTCTAATCAGAATTGAGTAGAGGAGCTATGTAGTGCTTAGGATATCTGTGTTTTCTTTCAAACAAATCCTAATCAGTCTAATTTTTGCTTTTTAGTGCTGACTTCAATAATTCCGTATGTTGTTACTTCTTTTAGTTGGACATAAATAGTCTGACCTTTTTAGTGTACTGACTCCCTGTTAATTTATTTACTTTTAGAGCCCATGCATTTCCAACGTGTTAACTAGCAACCACAGCTTTGTGCTGTATATTAAGGTCTCTAGGGAATGCAATGAAATCATTAGCATTAGAATGCTAAGTAGTATAGAAGCCAAATTGATACTCCTACTTGAGGTAAATTCCCCTCCCTCCAGTGATTAAACTGCTTTCTCTCATAAAAAATATATCTTAAAAGCAAACCTATTAGGATTATGTATTTAAGGAAATAGGCTTGTGAGATAAACAGAACACGGGAGCCAGGACAACATCTATCTTAATAAGAAGTAGTAGGCGACCTCAAACTTTTTTTTTTTAATTATTTTTTCATAATGAAAAGGGAGATGGTCAAATACTGAAATTAATCCTTTTTTTCCCCCAAATTAGGTAGGTGTGCTTAAATGTATCGTTTAATAAAGAATTTATTCCTTTAAAAAATCTAGAAAACATTTTATTTCAATATATAAAATGAAAACAAATGAAAAATATGTTTAAAGTGCTCACATTTTTGAAGCACAGTTGATGCAAACTAATGGTAGATTAGTTTTCCATTTACTGTCTGAATGACAGGATTATTTCACTCTAAGTTCTGTGATTTAAAGCATCCTTTCTGAACTCACCTTGGATCAGGCTGAGCAACTTCATTATTCATGTTCTCATATCCAAATTGATTTAGTATGGTAACCACAAGCATTGGAGCCAAAGATTGGGCAGGTTTGGTAAATAAAGCATTGGTACCAAAAACCATAGAGGAAAGTGGTGATCTAAAATATTTCAGAAAATAAAAACAAACATACAACACCATGTTATTAGCTTGTAGAATAAATTACAATAATGATTCTTTAAATCCTGTTAATATGCAAATGTTAACTCACAATAGCTAGCTTTATATTTTACACATATTGACTGCAAATAGATCAGCTATCATAATGAAATCTCATTTTCTTTGGAAATTAAAGACTGGAAAAAACCCTCTGGGCTATATACAGCTTGGCCCCGGTTCTGAAGTGACTTGCACAGAAGTTCAACTTTTGCACAGTGAGTAATTATTGAACTAAGCTAGACTGAACAATGTATGGAAAATTAATTACAACATAAGATTACATACATGAAGCCATAAAAGGATTTTTTTTTCTCCGTGAAAGCAATAGTTCTCACCTTTGACGGTGAAGTCCTTTAATACCCTTTGACCAAGACTGAATCTGCACTAATACAAACATTGATGTAACCAACAGGAAGTTGCTTGCACTTTGGTAAAAATCCAAAAGATCCATGAGTTGTCATATGCTAGCTCACAGCTGGTTTTATCACTTCTTATTTCAGAGAGATAACAGCAACCACTTAGACTTCAAAGTTTGCACTTTAAATAGCATAGGTAAAACTTTCTAAACTCCTTTTCCATGTTAGAAAGGTGACAATAGATGTATAGGGTTACAAAATAATTTAATTTAAGCTGACATTAATAAACACTAAAAAAAAAAAAGCCACCTGGAGAACTTGGCTTATACTTGGCTTAGTCCATTTAAAACTAGAAAATACCTAATAAGCTGTTCAAAGTGCTCTGCTGAAGTAATGGCAGGAAACTTCATTAAAGTTTTTAACTTTACTTGTGCTATGTTGTTCTTACAAAAGTTCTGCTTCAAGCATCCACCATCACTTACTGCCTTCCCTTGACACAATCTAACTTACTAAAGAGTAACATGAGAAATTACAGTGTATTTCAAGAAAAACAGTTAAGAATGACATACCTCCGCTTGTGCTTTATTAAATCTGCATCAACAATATCTGCCAAGGGCAAATTGAACAAACTAAATGAAGCCTGTACAATTACCCTAAAGAAAAGCAAAATAATTAAGATTATTTTTAAAATGCATTTTCAAAATAAAAATGGTAACTGATGCCCAATTCTAGCACGTGCACCCAACTATGCTGACATTTCTGCAAGCACATAAAACTGAGAAGTTCATTAAAATATGGTGATGTATGTTTAAACAGAAGTTCTGAAAGCATTGGTAGGTCTGTTCTTAATTGAGAATTAGAAATTGATATGCAGACCTAACTTTTTTTTTTTTTTTTTTCTTTTTTTTCCTGGACACTGGTGGAAAGAGTCACAAATACTTGCTTGATATTATCAGTAAATGTCATTTAGAGTGACATGAAGAAAACACCTAATAGGAACAAAAAGACTCAAAATTTCCTCTTGAAATCTGAGATGGACATGGAAAGGACTGGAAAGACCACATGCAAGACGAATTTCAAAGTGGAAGAATTAGAAAAGTAAAAAGATTTTATATGCATTCCTATGTAAGTATTCACATTTTGCATGCACATATGCATTTAAATATGCACACAAACAAATCTTACTAAACTGCTAACTGAAAACATAAATTCAAGTATCAGGACTTCAACAGTTAAATTTCGGCTGTGATTAGCTTTTACTTACAAGAGGCTTTGAACAATTACCACTTCAAAGTTCTTAGCTACCTTTTAAGATTTTCCTGTGGAAATCCAAATATATCTTTATCATTTAAAGTGTGTAGGTAATGAAATGCAATTTATTGGTCACATAATTCAGTGTTACAGTAACCCATGACTGAAATACTGAAATTGAGAATGAAAATAGGGAAAAAAAAAAAGAAAAATAAAGGTAGAAACGGAAGGTAGGAACATGTAGAAATAAAGCAATGAAATAAAAAATGAAGAGTGAAAAATGAACTGCTGCAAAAATGTTCTGATACAAACAGGTCTTAATTTCTAAATAAGTTTTTGCAAATGTTCTAATGTTCTTCCTCAATTAAAAAATTACTTCCTAGCATAATACTTTTCCATTACTACTGAAAATGCAACTTAGTATTGATTACCTAATGGATACCTGACTTACTGGTACTTATTTTGCAGTGCAATACACAAGTGTTGTGCAGTACAAGATGTGGTCTGAGTCTTCCCTAGCCAACACTCACTGAAGAGTTCCTCTACTGAAATCTTTGTAGTCAACAAGAGGTTCTGCTTACCTTGAATCTGAATTTGTCTCTTGTTAAAATAGACATATGGCAGGAATCATTTGGCTGCAAACCACAGCCACTGATCTTTTTTAAGCTTTTTTTTTTTTTTTTTTTTTTTTTTAAGCAGAAATTAAAAGCTGAAGCATACTAAAATGAAAGCTGAAAGAAGTTGCAAGTAGAGTTTTGAGTTTTCTGATGAGTGAGACAGAAAAGAAGGAAACCATAAAAGCAGTGGTAAAATCTTCAGGCTATGAGAAACAACTGTCCACTCTGTTAGTATTTAAGTTGTGTCTATGAAAAAGGAAATATACTTGCTTACATGTTTGTTGTGAGATAAAATGCCAAGAGATAATAATGGTCTGGTCCTAGAAAAAACATGACAGCAGCAGCTACTCCTTCAAAGTAAAAGGAAAACAAGATGATTCTGTAATAACCAAACTTCTTCAATGAAGCGTGACTGAGAAGAACAAGGCACTGAAAAGATAACATATACACATATCTGAGGAAAAGAGATAGTATAGTATTTCAGCAGCAGGAGAGCTATAAAGCACAGAACAGACACAAATAAATCATTACTATCCATTAAAGAAGAAAAAGCCTTTCTAAAATGTACAAACCAAATTAAAATATAAAAATTCAACAAAAAATATTTACTGGATCATCTACTGGGTAAGAATAGTTTCCTTTCACTCAAAACTAGCTAGATAAGAACTGTTACATTCTGAGGAAAATACTTTTTCCCACGTTGCCTCACTATTATTTAATGGTCATGATCTTTGTTTGGTACTAAAAAACAATTAACTTTGCAGCATGTTAACTGTAAACCAAGCATCTTGCCTCTTGAATTTTAACTGCTGATCAGTTCTCTTTCCTGGACAGTGTAATATTCAAATGAAGAACAAGAGGGAAATCTCCTTATACATTTGTTCTCAAATTTGAATACTGTAACACAACGAATAAAATCAGGATGCTACGATGAGACAAAGATTACTATGGCAAATACTATTTCCAAGCTCAAGTCTCTATGATCAAAGAGGTAAAACAAACCTAGGAAGTTTCTGATTGTAAGAAACTAAACATACTCCTCGCTCAAGGCTATTTTCATTTTTTTCATAAATGGGCTTATACTTTAAATTGTAAGATGTTACTTAATGGATGTTATTGTAAAAAACATGACCTTGTCTCCCTATAATTGAGAAATAACCCTTTCTCAGGAAGCACGAGTTATAAAATTCCTATTACCAGCATATTTTTAAGACAGCGTATTTTAAGAAAAAAAATGCTAAATTAATGATGCTTTACATTTAAATTTGCCTTTGTTTCAGCAACAAAGTTTCCCTTGTATTCAGATTTTGTTCTTTGCAGCCACTACTAAAAGGAACCTGAGACAGAAGCTGCAGTCTGAGCACAGGCCATCAAAGCACGGTTCATAAGAAGGGGCTTTATTTTACAAGGGCTGGGTGCTTTTCCAGTAAGTGAAGTTCAGGACATTGCTACCAGAGAATTCTCTTATTATATCTTGAGCTCAAAGGGACAAAACCTGAGAAAAATAAGGTCACAGCAAACTCTCTACGGTTCAGTGACCTTTTACACAAAGAGTCTCTGGGGACCATAGAGAAATGCATTTTCTGAAAGATTGTTTGTTTCACACTGTCATGCTGATTGTATCACCAGTGGTGACTGCTATATATTGAGTGTAAGTGTATTTAAGCTTTCCTAACTTCTGTAGTTTCTGATTTATTTCCAAAGTTCACAGCCTATGTGAATTACAGAAAAAGAAACTATAAAACTTGTGGTAAGGATAAAAGTTGAAATCATTTATATTTAAGTGTTATGGAATAGAAAAGGTACGTTTAGGATCTGGGGAAGAAAAAAAAAAGTAAATTCTGCAAAAGCCAAAAAATGTAACTGACTTGGAACTGTGAATTCCAGGTGCACTTCCATGCTATCCTCTTTTTGATTCTACCTACTGAAAAATGAGTATGTTTACATGCAGTGGGACATATTTTTGCTGGTTTTCTTGCTCTCACATTACTGGTTTGGCTTCTCCTTTCTTTTACAGTCCATTACTCCTCACTCCATCTCTGTCTAGGGTCTTGAAATCTTTCTCCATACCAAGTAAATGTAGCTGACCAAGACAGTAAACAACAAAATAGATGGGAACGTATTATTCTCCAAAACCAGACATTTAGAGTTTTCTTTGCTTTCATGTATTTCAACAATACTTTTAAGACCTAATTAATTTTTCCAGTGTTTTGTGCAGTTTATCTCAGAAACTTCCTGAAGAAGAGATTATTCTTTCATCATATATTACAAATCAAAACCAAAGACAAAATAATTAAGAATTATATAGGTTTTGCTTTTAGGAACTTTTTATCTTAACCATGCTTTTGATTCCTTTATACTTGGGCATTACAAGTCCTGTAGGCCACAAAACATTCATATTCACATTCCACATTCTTGTAAAATGGTTTTCTACCAGTCTGCCTGCTTGTCCTTTCTCACTACCTTAGCCTTACATCTGGTAAGCCTTCTATACCTACAGGTACTTCCTTCTTCTAGGGCATTGGTGAGCTAGATTTGTTTCTTAGTATGGCCAATCATTTATGCTGGAGACACCATTTTTCAACAAAAACTGTAAATAGATACCTTAATCTAATGAGAGCTACTAAAACACTACATTTTCATATTTTGAAATACAAAAGTGATACTGCCTACCTGAGGACAAATAAAGCCAGCTCCATACATGATACTTCTTATTGAGGAAGAAAGGGCATCCTTAGGAATGAGATTATCCGCAAAGATCATCATAAAATTGTTGCAGAATGCTAGGTGAAAGACTTGGAAGAAGTTCATAGTTACAAAAAATAAAAAGTTTTTCTCTGTCATAATCTGTTTGGTCAACGAAATTACAGAGGACCAGGAGAGAACTCTATCACCATTCTCTAGATTAGCATTCTCTGTAAGAACTTCTCGCTGCTCATACTGACTAGTACTATATTTGCCTGTGTAACACATACAAACTGTTGCTAATGCTGCAACCAAAACAGCAAAAGCCTGAAAATTGGCAAAATTTTCCATATTATCTGATATTAGACCACAAAAGAGAATGCTTGTAGATCCGATTAACGTTGCTACTTGGTTGTATTTAATAAGCTGAAGTCTACTTTCATGTCTTGTTGAAATTTCTGCAAAGAGCGCGCACTGCGCTAGAAGCACAAAAGTAAGCAAACCATCAAAAGCACATAATGCAACGATAAGGTGAAGACCACTTAGCCAGTCCCCTTCTTCATAATGTTTCCAAGGAAACCAAGGAAGCAAAAAGGCTAACGCATATAAAGGAGCTCCATATAGAATTGAGAACTGACGTCTTGAGCAGCATGCGAATTTGGAGTTATCTTGGATATATCCAAAAAGAGGATCATTAATGGCATTCCATATCATAAATACAACCTGGGGCAAACAAGCAAGAAACACAACAGAATTTATCATTAGCGTGATTTTCCTGCAAAGGTTATACAAACCCAGAAGTAACGCACACAGTATTTATTTAACATGAATCGCTACTAAACGAATAAAAAAAGATGAAAGGTCAAAAACAGACTTGGGACCAAATTCTTAAAGGTATTTAGAGGTTTACATTAATTTTGAAAGAAACCAAAATAAATAAGTGGGCAGGTGTAAACAAGTGAACTTGCACCTCTTAGAATTCACTCCTTCAAACACTTTTATACCTGGGACGTATCTTGCAAACTCTCGCAGCAAGTCATTCACGACGTGAGCTGGCCCATTACATGCAGGAGTCTATTTACAACAAGAATTGCACACCTGGATAACAACTTGCACAATAAGGGCAGTATTTAAGTACCTGAACACCTCAAAGGAAAGCAGTAAAGTCAAAAGTATCTATGGAGCTGAGGTGCAAGATTAGTTTAAAACATTAAGTGAAACTATCAAAGGTAAAAATCTTTCCAGCAATTAGTTTGGAGTCTTTTAGTCTAAAGACTGTAAGTAATGGGTTTTATGTGTATTTTCACTTGTGTATAAATTAGCCAAATTTAAAGTTAATGTACCGTATAACTATTTGCAATAATTCAAAAGACATTCATTAAAAAAAAAACCAAACACCTTTGTTATAACACAGACACATAATACACAATGGTAATCAACATCTTCCATTGTACAATACCTGTGCTTGATGAAAGGCTGCTTCTGAAATTTTGTATCGGTTTAGGAAAAGCTTAACATAGTAGAAATTAAAGATACTGTTCATCATTCCTGAACCTAACGTAGTCATGGAGTACGCCAGTGCGTTAGGCTGAATTCCCAAAACAAACTTCATCTTCCAAATTGTACGAATCTCTTCTTCCTCAAGTTACAAAAAAAAAAAAAAAAGAATTACAAAAGTTGGTGAAATAATTTTCTAAAGTAAAATGATATGGGAGATTGGCTTGTTTCAGAGGTGTAGGGATGGACTCATAGGAAAACTCCCCCATTCTCACTTTTTCTTCTAAAATTAGCAACACATTTCATTGAGTTATAAGACACCGAGCACGAAACTGAATAGGTACAAAATATTAAGAAGTCAGTCAGTGACATTTCTAAATACAATCAATGCTTACGAATCAATAGAACAAGTAGACAGAAATGTAAAAGAATCCCTTCCGAACTAGTGCACATGAAAATCTGCTATTGCAAACACTAGTGCTTGTGTAGAGGTTAAAGTAATTGCATACATTTTAGATCTTTCTTGCTAGCTATGTAGTTTTAGAATTATGAATCTGTGTAGGAATGAAGTGACTCAATTCATAACCCTACATATTCCATAGCTATGAATGTCAAATGCAGCATACACTTAGATGAGTATTTCTTTCAAAACAAACATAGTTTTGTTTTTGCATCTTTAAATGTTAACAGCTAACAAGCATGGAAGCAGTACTTTTAACTAATAAACAAATGAGATATGAACAGAAGCCATAAAACCATTAAAACACTTTTTAACAGTTTAAACATTTTCCTACTAGAAGAGACATGTGAACAAAATCCTGAAAGTAACTGGTATAGGGCAATACAGCACTTAAAGTATTTCTAAGTAACAGAGATACTTTAATATAGTTCTGTAATATATCAAACAGATCTGCAGCCAACAATTTTTAAGATGCTGACTTTTTCCATGTATCTAGCAATTAAGTATGTTTGGTATAACCTATGCCATGAAAATAGCTAGCTCCAGGGAACCTCTGCCTTCTGAAGTAACGATTACCTTTATTGTTCTCAACCAGACTCGATTCTATGATCCCAATACAATAATACTTCTACCAGTTACCTCTTTTTAACTGAACCTTTAGTATTCTTTATGTCTATTTGAAATACACTGTCTGCCATTAATTTGGAGATAGTTCAGGTGCAAATTTCAGCCTTACACACACTAACTCCAGAGCTTCACAACCTGCTGTCAATGGTCCACACTTTGCTTCTCCACACTATACTTACAATTTTATCCTAAACGTAATTTTCCAATATCTGACAAAATACACAGTTTGACTATCTGCTTGGTTTGAAGATCTGCTTGATAAGCACATCTATAATCAACTCCCTGAACTCATCACATCAATGATCATGACCATGAAAGACACAAGAAATTTAAAGCAAGGTGGTTTCCAAACTTCTTGCTTCCTGTGGTTTACAAAGTGGCAGAGGACAGGCTGCTGTGAGGGCAGATGGTAACTTCCTAATCACCAGGTGAGGCCAGACAAAAGCTACAAATCAAGTAGAGGGCTGGAGAAGTGTCTATTCTGGCTCAGACAGAGGGCGGAACAGCAGTTTCTGGTTACTGAAAAGTTGGAATCTGGAATGTTTGTTTTTAAAAAGAGAGGTATTAAAATTGTGAAAGACATTATAATAAGTATGTTATTGATAAGTGTCACATTCTTTTTAGAAGAATGTGTGTTCAAGCCTTTACAAATGTACTTCATGAAGTGATTTATGTAGAAGATATCTTTGGAAAGGTAAACATTTCATCTGTCTAAGTTTTCAAATGGAAAACTGGAGGCCTCTCCTCTCCCTTAAATTCCACGGGCACCAGGAATAAGCATGCTTGACATTAACATTCATTTCTCAAATCATATTTGACTCAGTTCCTTCCTACACATAAATAGAAAAATGGTTCCCTTAGCTTCAGAAAAATTGAAAGCATTTCTTCTACAAAAACCTTCTAACAATGTGCAACCAGGCCTTTAGTGTCATGACTAATTATAATACACAGGATCTGACACAACTCTTTACACTAATTGGTACATCTGCTCCTGTACCTTGTTTATGAAATAGGTTCAATTAGAAGTTGAGGTACCACACTTCCTTTCCCAAAAGATGTGCTCTTTAATTGTACAACAATGAAATCATGCGTGAGTACCCCCTCCCTCTTCCTAAGAGTCAGCCTGTACATTGAGCACATTAAAGCACAGGTGTTGACATTTTGTGACTCACAGAAGGCAATCAGATTCAGAAACATCTAGTGGTTGCAACCACGTTAATACAGATGAACAGGCTGTTTAAAGCAGTGAGATGCAGCATGGCATTACTCGCATCTCTAACAGGGCTGGGTGACGACCTCTAGAAGAAGCTAGAACACAGACTTGGAAAAGAAAAGTGGATTCCGAGTGATAACAAGCTTTGGCTGGACTATACAGGGTGCCAGCAGGCCCTGCTGGATCCCGTGTGGTGCTCATGGCCCAGACGGTCACAAACACCTTCCTCGTCTTCGTCCCCATTGGGGCAGAGCTAAGATTAAACCCTTTCCTAGTCCTGAGGGGTAATGCCAAGGGACAGGTTGCTGAGGGCAGATGAGAACAGGAAGCACCGGGAGCAGGAGGCACCGAGAGCACCTTCGAGCCCGCGGAGCTCCGAGCTTTGAGTCCGCGGAGGCTGAGGGGGCGCCGGCCGGGGGCACTGGCCTGCGAGAAGCGGGTACGCGGAGCCTTTTCCTCAGCAGCCCCCAGACACGGCTCCCCGTCCCTCGCAGGGCAGAAGGCCGCGGGAGCCACCCCCGGGCCGCGCCGTGCCCAACGCGGAGCCTCCCTGTGGGCGCCGCCGCTGAGGTAAGCCGGGGTCCGCGCGCCGCCCCGCCTCACGGGCTGTTCCCTCAGCACCCCACGGGGGCTGCTGAGCCGGGGGTCGCTCCCCAGGAGCCGCGGCTTCCCGGAGTCGGGGCTTCTTCCCGCGCGGAGCCCCAGCTCAGACACAGGGAGCCCCACAAGGGCCACCTCGAGACACGCTCCCCACAGCCCCCCGCACTGCCCTGCCCTGCCCTGCCCAGCCCAGCCCAGCCCGACCCACCTCCTCCCCCTGCGCCGCCGCCTGCCGGGGCGGGGCTGCATTAACCCGGGCCAACCTTCCCTTCTCTCCCATTGGCTTCTCGCCGCGGATCGGCGCGATGATTGGCTCGGGCTCCTTTCCATCCGCCGGGCGGGCGGCTCCCCATTGGCTCCCCGCCGCGGAGCTGAGGGTGCCGCGTTTGAATCGCGGGGCGACGGGGGGCGGGCGGCCGGCGCCTGCCACGTTGCTGCCGGCGGTGGCGGCTCCGCGCGGCCCGGCCGGAAGGGGGAGAGGCTCGGCGGGGGACGGCGGCGCCCGGCCATGGCCGGAGGCGGCCACTGAGGGGAGAGGGAGCGGCTGGGCGGCTCGCCCGGGCCCCGCCGGGGGAAGGGAGAAGGGGGCGCGATGCTGGCCGGCAGCCTGGTGGAGGAGTTCGAGATCCGCGAGGATGAGCCCTGGTACGACCAGCAGGACCTGCAGCAAGGTGAGGCGGCACGGCGCGGGGAGCCGCCGGGGCGGTTCCCGGGGGGTGCCCCTGGTGCGGTGACCCCCGGCGGGGCGATCCCCGAAGGGCATCGGGTGGGCTCGGGCTGAAGCCGCCGGAGAGGGGCTCGGGGAGGCGGGGGCGGCAGCCCCGGCTCGCCTCGCCTCGCCCCGCCGCTGCAGCCAGCGGCTGCCTTTGTTCGCTGGGGCGAGGCGGGGAGGCGGCTGCCGGTGGCGGCACCTGGGCTGGGACCACCACCGGGACCGTGGGAGGCTGGCACCGGCGCTGCGGGGTGCTGAGGGCAGCCCGCCCTGCCGAGTCCACCCGAGGCGGTGGCACAGCCAACATGCAGCGGGTGTAACCGCACCAGAAGTCTTCTGCGGCCACGATACGCAAGGAATGTGCGGCTTCCCTAAGAGCCTGCTGGCATTTACTTCTTGGTACTGGCCCTGCATGGGCTTTAAAAGGCTGGTTGAGAGCGGTGAGCTGCCGTCTTGCCAACCTGCCTCAGCCCCACGCGGGTTTTAGGGTTCCACGCTGCCACACACTGGTTCTCGTTGCTGTGCTGTAAGGGAAGGGGCTCGTGGAAGCTCTCCAAGGTTAAGCAGTTCTCGTGCTGGAATCAGGCACCTGACAGCAGGAACTTCTTCTGAGACAGGAATAGGTCCGTAATTGTATGCTTGGACTTTAAAATAGCTCACTTCTCGATTATGTTAGGGATTCTTTGCTCAAAAGAGATGTCTTCATGGCTGTAGGTTATAAACCAATTAATTTAAGTAAGATCCTGAAACCATGGTTTGCTGTCAAAAGGAAGAGGATTAGAAACGTGAAGACACGATTTAACTGTATTTTTACAACATCGGTATTTACGGGGGTAGAAGACCTATAGAGCATGTTCCTGATGCAGTGACTGACTTCTTGCCTTATTGATGTTTAACTTCATTTTTTTTCTTAGTTTAAATGACCATGAAATGACCACTTGGCTCCCTGTTGTGAGCCAGAAGACAGTGCTCCCTTCTAGAGGTCAGTGCGTTTTGAGGGCTGGTCCGTGCTCTCCCAGCAGTTGAACCATTTTTTTTTCTGAGGATTATCTCTTACAAGCCCCAACGGAAGTGTCTGGTAGCCTTGCCAAAAGGGAAAGGAGGAAAATAATCTGATGGGCAAGTTGAAACGCAAAGTAGTTGTTCCTTAAGGGAGTGTTTGTAAAATGTTCCATTATACTCTACTCCTGCAGTCTGCAAGATACTTTTCATCCCTCTAAAACTAAGCGATACCGGTGTATGTAAACAGAGGAGCAAGATTGCTTATCGAGGTCTCTTTGTACTTTTCACAACCCAAACAATCCGTGTGTGTCTGAAAACCGAGGAGCATGTTTGTGAGAAAACACAGGTTCTTAAACATTTGAGAAGCATCCTAAAACAAGTCTGTACTCCTTCTCAGCCTGTCCTTGAAACAGAAAATCAGGGAAGGGTTTCAGACTTGGCAGTCTTTGTATGCATCAAAAGTTTTTGCCTTGACAATGGGAGGTGGGCTTTTCTGGTATGCTGCTGCTGAAAACAGAACGTTTGTGGAATTCTTCTAAGGATGGGAACAGCCATCCCTCCTCCTGCACGATCTGTGTTTTGCTGCAGTATGCTGACCTTTGGAAAGGAACTCTTTTATGACTGTTCTTCTTGCTTCTTGCTGTTACTTGCTTTAATAAAACAGAGTAATCTGATCATGGAGGAGAGAATATACATCTCAGTAAGAAAAACAAGGGTTAATTTTACAGTTAAATAAACTTAAACCAGGCTTACATATATATCTAGCACTACTAATGTCTTCTGCTATTGAAAAGTACAGACTTATTCAGGTAATTTTCAATCTAAAAATCATTTTGTTACGTGGGTTATGAAATGTAGAAGAGAAGGATTTTGGTACTGTCTTTATCTTTCTCTCAATTACCATAACACTGTCAAAAGAATTTGTGGGGAAGCGCTTGCAAATGAGGACTTTGTAACACCACTGAAGATCTATCATTGAAATCCTGTTCAGTTTAGAGATTCCTGATGCAGCTGTTACCTGACAGGAGTAAGACTCATCAGGTTTATGAAAATCAGGTTCTTAAGATTTGTGCTTATGCAGCTTGCATTATTAAAAACCTCTCTGCTTACATCTTCATGTTGAAAAGAAAAAACATGTAATTGTCCGTTGCAGGATTTAACTATTAGCTTACATAAATTTTCAACAGAAAATGCAGTGTGCTTCTAGTATTATACAGTGACTAAGACAAATGTAAGCTAACTTCTGTATCAGGAGAACGTGTTCTACATCTGACTTAAAATTTGCTCTTAGGGAATATAGAGAATAAAGGTACTGAATGTGGAAAAGCAGATACAAAGTAAACTCTTAATTTTAGGAGAGGGCAGATTGTTGTTGCCTTTTCTAGGGGTAGCAGTTACTTTCATTGCATGTTACTGAGCTCTTCCACTTGTCTTCTCCCCCTCAAAAACAAATTACCTTAATTACAAAACAGCATGCTTCTCCTCTAGTAAGTCATTTGTGCTTCTGCCATGCTAATGAACAGATTGGGTGTGTAAGTACAGTGACATGAATTCTATTATTCGCATTGTGTTCAAAGTGCTGTGTGGTATGCACTCCTTGATTTAGTAGATGTGGGGGCATTCAAGAATGAAACTGTCTACTCCTAAATGTATTTAAACATCAAAACCAACTTTCACTCTGGGAAGGGAAATAGCAGCAAAATTTCATTATGCATTAAATCTTTAACATAATCCTAAAATCCTCTTCAAAGCTCTTATTCTACTCTATTAAAATAAAAGAATGGACTATTTAGTCTTTGCCTCGAACGATGCCAATATTGTTGACGAGCTTTAAAGATTGTGGGTGTTAGTAAAGATTTGTGTAGTATGAGAACTTGTGAATCAGGACTCTGTTTTATATAGGATGAAAGGTGACTGGATTTGAAGACTCCAGTATTCTATAGTGTGATAGAACAAACAGCTTGGTGTTTGCTTTAGGAGTTGCTCTGTCCATGGATAAACAATATGTGAGCTTTGTTTTAAAATGGGAAAATCTTAAGCAGGATGCCTTAAGGTTTTCTTATCCAAATACTTTAAACCCTGGGAAAAAGCTCTAAAATTGGCTGTTTCTTAACAAGTGCTGTAACAATTAAAGAGCTACATGAGGATAAACTGCTCGGTGTAAACTAGCATGCAGTGGGGCTCCTGATTCTATCAGGAACTTGGATGCAATGTGACTTGTTTGAAATAATTTTTGTGGAATTTAAGAATGTGACTTGAAGGTAGGAAACAATGCACTGTAGCTGCAAAGAATGTGTAAAGAATACCACAGCTGCCGTTTGTCCAGACTTGGACATCTACAGCTTACAAAGACAAGTGAACAGGAACATTTGGCTGTTAGGTCTGAATTCAGTCCTTGGTTTATGCATCTAGATCAAGTAATCATTTTGGACAGGCTGCCAAACTGAAGGTTAGCACAAAACAATCTTGGAGCAGCAATCTGTCTACTGCAATGACTAGCTGATAAGGTAACTGGGAAAGGGCAGGAAAAAGGTAAGATAACGTGTTAAAACAAGGGCATCTTAATCAAATGAAAATGGGCTGCATTTTGTTGTCTTGCTGCAATTGCTGCTGATGCAGTACATGCTTCTTGTACATTAATTTAAGACTTCTTGAGGAAAATTTATTTTTTTCTTGAATTTCCTTCTATTTCCTTTCCTTCCATTGGTGATACTAGTTCTATCTATGAGAAAACTAACAAGACTATCATGCATGCAGGAGTGGTCCATGGTCCAGGTGATGAGAAGGAGGTGGAAAATAAAGAGGCTTTCAAAATCTGTTGGATTTTGAACATGTAATACCCTGCACAGAGCAATTGCTGTTTTAACAGTAACACTAGATTGATTTCATCACATAATGTTAATTTTTAAATTGTGTGTGTCTTTAAAGACAATATTATAGAATATCTAGCAATACTTAAGCTGTGGAACAAATATCAAGCCTCCCTTGAGAAAGGAACTGGGTGTTCAGATGACTTATTTCTTAATTTGAAAGAACTCTAGTCACTGCACCCTGGAGGTGATTGAAGATGACAGAAGTGAAATAGAGATTAAGTGCCTGGGAATAAATGACACTTAAAATTGATGTTTTGGAGCACATAAAGCAATTGCTGTCTCCTAGCTTTATGAGCTTGAAAAGCAGAATAGCTACATTTCTTTATTAGCTTTATGTCTTTCCTTATTCTTGTTTCACCATAAAGTGTCTGCCATTTTAATTCATCACTTTGATCCTGTGTGACCTGAGCTCCTTGCTGAAGGGGTAATTGGGAAGAACAGCGAAGTGAGAGTGCAGGCAGCTTTGGCCCAGGTCTAGCCTGATGAGTTTGCTTTTACCTTTACTTTTACCTTTACTTTTCTGAAACACGACTGTTGTAAACATTGTGAAATGTAGTTGACAGACACCTCAAATAGAGATGCTGGTGCCATACTGGGCAGGTGGAAGGAAGTGAAGAGAAGATGGCTGGCTGTGTCTGTGTGGCTGAAGGACCAAAGGAGGAACTAGGGAAGGTTCATGAAATAGGATTGATTACCTTCTAGGTTTTGGGACTGACTTAGACTTCCATTATAGGTGGTATCTGAATATTTTACCTAAGTATAGGCTAACTTACTTTTTGGGTACTGCAAATGACTTACGGCAGTTACAACAGTAATAAAAACCACCTAGAGTATTTGATTAAAATGCTTTAAAAATAGATGATACTGTTGGCTCTGTAACGTGTGTACATGACTTCTTTTTTAGATCTTCACCTTGCTGCTGAGCTTGGGAAGACACTACTGGATCGAAACACCGAATTAGAGGAATCTTTACAGCAAATGTATGCAACAAACCAAGAGCAACTGCAGGAGATAGAGGTAAATATTTAAGGGTTCCAAGTGTTAAAGCATGTAGACATGCAACAGAATAGCACAAAAGTTAAGAGATCTGAGTTTCTTGACATCTGATTGACACTTTGAAGACAATCACTGAACAACTTTTAAGTACTGCTACCTCAAAAACATGGATAGGCTTTGATCATAGTGAGACCTGTTTGCCTCAGCAATGGAGTCTTTGTGCCACTAAACTTGTTGGATTTGTTTTATATAATGACAAATGGCATCTTTTACACAGGAAAAGTTATTTCAGGAATCTTGTTGCTAAACTTTGCTGATTTTAATTTCATATCACTTTACCTCTTATATGATAAATAAATTACTGCACTGAAATTTAAATGCTTGACTAAAGCATGAAGAGATTTGAATAAAATCTGAGGATATGTACTTCTGTTAAACTGAGCTGTGGTAAAGGGAACTGAAGAAAAGTTCAATTAAAAAAATCAGCAAGAACAAACATTTAACTAGTACCTAAATACAGGATGCAGTGGGTATATTTTTCTGTGGTGAGGGATCAGATCCACCCTCTGGAAACATTCAGCTTTATGTACTTGATAGATAAACCTAACCATTTTTGGCAATGTCTTTTTTTTTTTTTAACAGTGCTTATGTTCTTGCAGACATAGCATTTGTCAATGTAATGATTTTTTTCAGCTATTAAGAGGGCAACACAAGGTCTCTAATAATTAAGTTTATTAAATGTTCAGTACTTCTGTAACTGACAGTATAATGGAAATGTACTCCAGCATTTTAGTTTGCCTCTAGTATGAATTACAGGGACCAGGCTGTGACTGGTATGTGCTAAATTCTTACAAAATATGAATTAATTCATGTAAGTAGAACTTATGCAGTTACAGTGTTTTATTTTTGTACAGCTGCAACTTAAGACTTAAACATTTATAATTGTTATGAAGGTGTTATACAAATACTGCTCTACTTGAGGTATTCAAAAGATGTGCAGATGGGGTGCTTAGAGACATGGTGTAGTGGCAGACTTGGCAGTGCTAGGTTAATGGTGGGACTTGATGATCTTAAGAGGTCTTTTCAAACATAAATGATTCAATAATCTTCCATGTTTTTGGAAGCGTTTAACACAGTTGCAACATATTTTGAAATAACACAGCATAACTTTGCAACCTCTAAGTGCCATATCCAGCATCTACGCTTGATGTTTCCTAATCTTCCTAATTCTTAAAGTGCTCATCTCTGCAAGTAGAAGAAGGTGGTCTCTCAACTGTTCCTGGAGCTGCTTTGCTCGTTTTTTGACCAGCTTTTCTTAGTGCAAATGAAGTAATTAAATTCTGCCTACCTCCCACCTCAACCTTCCCAATAAATTCACTTCTTACAGGTAGCAAACTCTCTAAAACTTCTTCTTACAATGATTAAGTCATTCTCAAATATGGTAGTGCCTTTTCTGCACTGAAGAGTAAGGGTCAAAGGCTTTTGGGATGCTTAAGATTAGAGCTGGCATATTATATACTAACATATTAAGTGCTTTACGGCCTTGGATCATTATATCTGACCTCTGTGCTGACATGTGTGCCACTAATGAATCATTGTAGATGTAATAAATGTTGGAGTGAAAGGGCACCTTTATTGCTGTCTGCATGTTAGTTCTTGGCACTCAGACTTCAGGAATACTGACTCTCCTTTGTCATGTGGTAGAACAGAAGTCTCAACTGCTGCTTCATGTTAGGTGCACAGTTACTGGGGAGTTGGAACAAACGCAGACTTCTAAGGTGTTACCACAGCTATGCTTTGTTTTCATGGCCTGGTTACAGCAGGTCAAGTTAATATCAACCCTGAAGATACTGGAGACACAAGGTGGATAAGACTGGTGCTTTACATCTTCCATTCAGCTAAACCTTCTGCAAAACCCCACTGTGAGAAGTGGAAACACCTACTTCTGGTACCAAAACCTTGGTTCTGTGCTTACTCACTTTGATATTGCTGAACAAAATGAAGATATCTAGCTCCTTCTGAGTGACCAATAGGGAAAGTTAATCTGAAGTGGGTCACATTGAGATTCTGCTGCTAATCCATGAACTATTTTTGTGTAAATCCTCTGTCACATGCATAGAGGTTGCAAAAGGATCTAGCCAACTATCGTGTTGATCTTCTAGAAGTCTGTATGTAGCAGTTACTAGTCCTAGATTAATTTATAATCTGTTCTTAAATTGCCTAAAAAGTAAACCCATCAATCTCTTAAGGAGGTAAAAGGTAGAACATTAGAAGTTTTCAGTATGTAACAGGGCCTATGGAAAGAGGTAATTCTGCCTCGAAGTACAATGGGTGTTATTACTTCTCAGTGAGTAGCATGAAGTAAGAATATATTGTAAGAAATAAATTCTATATAACAACTAAGTATTTCAGAATTAAAGGATTTTGTTGTTGTTGTTCTCAAGTATGTTTAATACAAACTTTTTTTTTGAACTGGCTCAGTCCTACCCTATGTGAGACTATACCAGGCACTTATATTAAGAGTCTTAGGTTATTGTTAACTTCTTACACTGAGAATTCCGTGCTTTCTGAAATTATTCTAGACATTTATCAGGCTATTTTGGTAACTGTGAGACTAAAGAGGATTAAAATGAGACTACTTTGTGTGGAGTTTCCTTAAAAAAAAAAAAAAGAGAGAGACTCTTGGTATTACAGTAACTGGAATAGTTCCCTATGGGTAATTAAAGATTGAATCCAAAAGTTTGGTTCTACTTCCTGACACACAGTAATACACAAACTCTCTTAAGTGTGACCACAATCTAAATTGTGTTTTTCTGAACTGCTTCAAAATGGAAAAACTTAGGCAAGTTGAAAAAAATGTAATAGTGCCACCCAGTATCTCAGTTTTAATACTAAGGAAAGTGTTGGGTCAACATCATTACAAAATGAAGGAGTCCACTGCAGCTTTTAGAAAGACTCAGTGAATAGTTAAGGGCTGTGTTGAAATTGTGATTCCTGGCTGTATTAATGATGACTGCACTACAGACAAATCCAGTCAAAAAGGCATTGGTACTGGCTAACAGCTTAGCTGCAGCAAGGACAGATAAAGTAAAAAAACCAGCACAAACAAACCAAACTCATCTGGGTAAAAGGCTGGCTGATCAGCCTTTGTTGACCTCAGTGACAAAGGCAAGATAGCTAGCTGAGCTCTGATGGCACCTTTACAACTGTATGTTTTCCAAAGCAACCACTGGAATCTCTATATTTCTGAAACTTAGTAGTTTTTTTAATGAGTGTGAATAAACGTGCAGAATAGTAGCTCTGTCAGTGTTTCAAGTGCAGGCTTGTAACAGCAGTATTGTCTTGCAGTATCTCACAAAGCAAGTGGAGCTCTTACGTCAAATGAACGATCAACACGCAAAAGTCTATGAGCAGCTGGATGTGACAGCAAGAGAACTAGAAGACACTAATCAAAAACTCGTTGCAGAGAGCAGAGCTTCACAACAAAAGATACTAAGGTAACAAACTTAGGCTAGAACCTCTTTTCTCCCCTCCGCTACCAACTGTTAATGTGAAAAAGAGCAGATTGAGCATGTCTGTGCAGTTACTGAATGGCTGTTTCTGTCTAGTGTTGTTCTACAACACTCTTAAATTGATAACTTTATTTAAAAGTGTTTTGTGGCCAAAGAGCAGAAATTGCAATATGAGGGGATGAGAACTTTATCTCATGTCCTTGACTGAACAGTCAAATGTTTTAACAGCAGTCCTTCACTTTCAGCTTGACAGAGACCATTGAAAATCTGCAAACACACATAGATGACCTTCAAAGACAAGTAGAAGAACTGAAAAAGTCTGGACGAGGCCGGATGAGCCAAGAGAGATCTGACCAGCCAAGATCAATGCATAGTTTCTCTTGTTTGAAGGAGCTATATGACCTTCGCCAGTAAGACTCTTGCCTTGCATAGCGAACAAAATACTGAAATTATTTTAAGTTTCAAAAACTAGAAACAAGCACAGATGTCAGGGAAGGTAGCAGAAAAGCATCTTATGTTCACAGCTAGCAAAATATCTCTGCAGTCCTGCATTGTGTGGTGTTGCCACTGCTTGTGGGATGCTTCTGGTTGCAGACTAATAACCTTTGTGGAAGAGGAACCATACGTTCCACTCTCTTATCTTGAAAGGTTCTGCCCCAAAGTTTCTAAGCATATCAAATCATAGCCCAAAAAGTCTACAAGGATTTGAACCTCCTTTTCAGTCAGATAAAGCGCAAACAGGCATAAATAAACATCCTAAACAATCTTTCTGTAATTTACCCTTTTCTTGGACATCTGTGGGCATATTGTCTTCAAGGAAGGTGGAATTACTGCAGTGGCTTTGCTGAATTTAAGCTGGTTAAAATGGTGCTTAAACTGGTAATATGGTGCCTGGAGCTCTGGGCTGTTTATTAATTTTGAGCAGTTCTACCCAGCTTAACTGCTTTTGTATGCCTATCGAAAGTCACCTGGGGTAAAAACTCAGTCTAGCTTCAGTCCTAGAAGGTAATGTCAGAAGTGAAGCTCCTTTACAGACAGGGAGAACAGGCTTTTTTGTCTGCTCTTCCAGTACTACATGGAAGTAGGACTGCAGAATAAGCAATCTCTGCAACCAAAAGTGTTATTTCTTGACATTTTGAAAGATAAGTATGTGGCTTCTTTCAAATTGTCAAAGGCTTGTAGCTGCAGAATTACCTTGTCTTTTTTGAAGCTTGTTTCCACACTCAATAGTGACACAACTTTGTAAGAGTGGAAAGCTGTGGGAGAAAGATCTGAAGGGTCAGAAAGTATTACATGATACATGAATATTTTTTTTTGAAACTTAAATTCTAGACCTAGTTATTCAGTAAGCTGATCTGTAACTTGAAACTGTTAAAAAGCTGCCATTCTGCATGAGGGGGAAGGCTTGATGGCACATGAAGTATTTACAAACTCCCTTTGTGATTATTAAATGGACTGATAGGTTAGCAAAATGACCGCTATGTATACTTTGAGATATGTTAGCATTCAGTTTAAGTCTGTCATGAGTTACCTGGGACAGGAAAACTTTAGGTGTGGTCAGCTGTATTTCCTACATTTCATAATACTTTTGTGTTTGTTTCTGCAGGTATTTTGTTTACGATCATGTGTTTGCAGAAAAGATAACTTCAATGGATAGTCAACTAAGTCCTCTAGAAGAAGAAAATGAGAACTTAAAAAAGGCAGTTACAGTTCTTCAAGCCCAACTTAACCTAGAAAAAGAGAAGAGGATAACCATGGAAGAGGAATATAGCCTTGTGGTAAAAGAAAACTGTGACCTTGAACAGAGGCTTGTTGATATAGACTTGTATCGGGCTCGTGCAGAGGAGTTGGAAGTGGAAGTAGCTGAAATGCGCCAAATACTTCAATCTGAAAACACATTCCATAATGCAGAGAAATTGGTGCCAGAATCATTTTTCATTTCATTCAAGGAATCCTTAGAAAGGGAGCTTGGCCAGAGCCCAGCAGATGATGGACTTCTGACTGTATGTGAGCTTGACAAGAAGGCACTGAAGCGGAGCAGTAGTGAAACTTTCCTAAGTAGCGCTGCAGGGGGAGACATTCTAAGGGGCCATGAAGAAACGTGTATTAGGAGAGCAGAAGCTGTGAAGCAACGAGGAATCTCTGTGCTTAATGAAGTTGATGCTCAGTATAATGCTCTGAAAGTGAAGTATGAGGAACTTTTAAAGAAGTGTCAAATTGATGAAGATTCTTTGAAACACAAGGCCGTACAAACACTGAAGCAGTATTCCAAAGACCTTAATGTGGGAAATACCCAGTATGATCTTTCAGCTAGCAATCAAGAATTCACAAATGCGGAGCTAAGTGACTCTCCTGCAAATGCTCCTCCTGAATATAAAGCACTCTTCAAGGAGATCTTTAGCTGTATCAAAAAAACAAAGGAAGAAATAGATGAACACAGATCTAAGTACAAGTCCCTCTCTTCTCAACCCTAACTTTGTGATGACCATTTTCTGTTGATGACTAATTTGTTATTCAAAGAGGGGAATACCTTTATACAAATGTCAAAAGACCCCTTACACTGTTTCTTTTAGCACTCAAAATGAATGTTTTCAATTGGTTTGTAGACATGTAGTTAACAAGCTGGTTAGACTAGCAGTCTCCTTGTACCTATGTAGCAATAGATTTAATGTTGTTGAGCACTGTCACACAAACCAGTGGTTGGAAAGCAAACAAACATTGTAGCTTAATACCACACTACTTCATACTACACACCATCTGTCCAGAGTAGTAATTGCCACTAGTTTCCCTAGTCCACTTCATATTAACAGAGCTAAGAAATCTGTTCAGTACTTCTCACAAGGAACCAGGCTATAAAGCTTTTCTTTGGCTTGCAGGTGATGATCTAGCCCTGTAACTATGTAAAACGATGTAGAAAATGAACAAAGACCCTGACCAGTATGATGGGCAGCCTCTCCTTGAGTCTTGAGAATGAACAGTCTAGCTGAACTTGCTTTGGCAGGGAGGTAGAGAGCTGGCACAGTAGCTTGCACTGTGCTTGGTTTAACTTAATGCCACGTTTTCACATGCACTAAGCTCTCCCACAGGTTGGTATAAATGTCTTCTTACTAAGAAAGGATTTGACAAAGTTTGTGTGGCTTTTAGGTATGGTGTCTTATATAGGGAACTTTGTCTTAAGGCAAGATACTGTGAAATGATTATGTATGTTATTTGGGACCTACTGTTCTTTTTTTGGTGTAATGCCTGCAAAGTACATATGTGTGTATTTGGTAAGATAGAAAGTTGCAATTTACCTATTTAACTTTAGCAGTAGCATTGATACAACGGAATAGCTTTTAAGCCTACATACCCCAAGCTCCCAGTGCTTGAAGGAGACAGGTCAGGTAAAACCTCACATGGGTTTGTCTGTTGCTTCCAGTGTCAACTTCTGTGGACCTTTCCATGCTGCCTATGGGGTGGATGCAACACTGCCAGAACACGTCCTTCTAAAAACAGGGGCCCATGTTCTTGTTCTTCCTCTCCTTTTCCACTCCCTAATGATAAGTTCATAGGTTTTCAAATTCTGGAAAACAAAACATGAAGATGTTCTTTAAAACTGCTTTGAAGTGTGAAGAATGGAAAACAAAAGCTAAGCAATTAAGGAGAAGGAGGGCACCAGGAGAGGCGACATCCTTCTTACAAAGTGTCTCATAACTTAATTTGTTCAACTGTTCTTGGGAACCACCTACTTGCTGCCTTGTCTGAGTTGCTGCAATACACCAAACAGTTGAAAGTGTGTTGACAATTTCTCAGCTCTAGTTCAGCTGCTATTACAGTTCTGTCTGCCTTATGTACCCTGTTAAACTTGTGTATAGCTGTCATTCAGTTGCAGTATTAAGACTTCATATTGTGGGAATTTCTCAAAAACATGTTGCATTCTTTAAAATTATTTAAAAATGGGAATCTGAATGTTCTGAATATTTTTCTAAGCAAATAAATAAGTCAGTCAAGCTACATGTGTAACTAGTAATTCTACCTATCTGTGCCA
This sequence comes from Heteronetta atricapilla, assembly GCA_011075105.1. Classification (NCBI taxonomy): domain Eukaryota; kingdom Metazoa; phylum Chordata; class Aves; order Anseriformes; family Anatidae; genus Heteronetta; species Heteronetta atricapilla. Next base: position 7,814,428 of record CM021744.1, read on the forward strand.
GTCAGGAAACTAAGTGCAGATGGCACCTGCACTATCTAGTCTTGCAATCTTTCCGTGATAGCTCAGATAGAGTTCCCATTACATTTGCACTAAAAAAAAAAAAAAAAAGGCACTAAAAGGAAAAGGATAGGTGTGCCTGGGATAGAAAGCCAGAGGCAACTACGTAGTTTCTACTTGTTTCCTTGTTGTGGTGATTGTCAGGGTTCAAAAAAAAGATGTGAGGGGTGAAGGCAGGAAAGCTGCTCTCCTGCCATTAGGTTAACTATATTGTTACTGTTTCCCTAATAGTTAGGTCCTCATCATCTAGAGACCTGCTGCTGGAAAGGAGTAACCTTAAAAGAGAAAGCTGTAATACTGTTAGTCACAAGCCATTTACTGCTGACACTGCTCACCACTGCGGGGAAAGGGGATCCACACCTGTGAGACCAGCAGTTACATAACAGCAACTTAGAATTTCTGGTTAAGTAGGTGATCTTTAGTAGTTTAATGCTGTTGGTTAACAGAGCACATTCTATATACTTTTGCACCCTTTGAAAATATTCAAAGTGTTCTTAAATTTCCAGAGAACTATTTGATTCTCCTGTAGTGTAACTTGCCCTTGCCTACCTGTGCCCCTGCTAAAGTATATCACAATACAGCCACAGCTTAACACATTCTGTAATGAACTCCAAGACTGTGCTCCTTTGTGACTTCACTCATACTGGGGCTTCCCCAGGGAGAGGCTTTATATACACAACTTAGGTTACTGCTACAGCAAAGTCATACTAGGTAAGTGTCAAGACGTGGATGCACAGAGGACAAAGGCTGCAAAAGCTGGCTAACTGAAGTGCTGCCCAGTTATATTTAAGTAGCTAATAAACTACACTAGCATATGAACTTCGGTAGTTTTAGCAATTTAGAAATGTTTTCCACAGAAGTGTGAAATGCTGTAAATATGCTTGGGCCAATCTTCTCTGGCTTAACTACCTTAATCTGTTTATTTTTGTCAACAACTGAGTCTTTTCTGAGCATAAGTAGATGAAACTAATAGAATCTACTTGAGCTTCTCATGTGATGGAAATTATAGCAAACAAAAACCAGTAAAAAGTAACCCTGCTCTAAAACTCTTCCAGTAAGGTATTCCTTATCTTACTGCAGTTAAGCTTAAATGATAAACCTAGAACAGAAAAAAAAAACCTCAGTTACTGTACCTTGTGCAACAGGCTTTCATCTTGACAGCTACCTCTAAGCACCCCCTAAAGAACATGATGCAAGCAGAATAATGTAAAGCAAGTTAAGATGTAGTTTACTATCTACTTGTAAGGTCTACTAAAAACACCTCTGACCTTTCTTTCCTCTGCAAGCCTTGGGGCTCTATAAGGAGCGGGGATAGTTTCCATTTCTTCTTGGACAAACAAGGCAGGGTACAGCAATATGCCACAGCTGACCTTCAAGATAAAATTTTATTTCTTAAAAAAATACACAAAATAGAGGTTTTACATTGTTGCTGAGTGTGATAACTACAGCTGGATGCCTTCTATGTGGTGCACTTACCTTGCTGTATTTGCACATAATGCAAAAAATCCCTCCAACAAAACCCACATCAATACACAAAATCCAGTAGTTATTCCACATCTGTTTCAAGTTCTATTGCCAGTTCATTTCACAGACAACAGGTGAGAACAATTGCTATGTAGTACAGAGTTTAGAGACAAGTGATTTTTTGTCACCCACCCCCCAGCCGTGACCTTTCCATGAACATCACTATCTCCTCTTTACAAAGAGAGCTGCAAGGGCTATTACTATAATGCTCAGACTAATGTATGAGCATCTAGATATTTAACAAAAGATGGGATGTTTGTAAACAATTTTATTGGCATTACTTACAAAATAAAATATTAGACCATGATTTTTCCATCATGTCTGTGTCAGTATATTGTTTTATTTTATTATAATGAAACAGAAGGAGAAGCAAAATACATTAGAAATTCCAGATTAATGAAACTGCAGACAGGGTCCCATGTTGTCTTCCTCGTTACTCTCTGTGCCTAGGTGGCCATGCAAACGTATGTGTGAGTATGTTGTGATGTCAGTGACTGTCTTTCTGCAATGCCCCCATGTCCCAAAGTAGGTCAGATCCTGCCCCACACTCCCAAGGTCGTGGCATTACTGTCTGTGCCGCCCACCGCAGGTTTCCTCTTTCATCCTGGAGAACGTCTGAAGTAACCCAACTGCTGACACCACTGTCAAGACTGCACAGTCCCTTTAAGATACCACATTCCGCCGTAGCTCACACAGCAGTCCTGGGGAGGAAACGGAAAGTGTCAGCACCTACAACACCAAGCTATGCTATCAGGGACTATGCGCAGCAAGTTGTGCCCTGCCTGTTCTGGAAACCATTACTGGCTTTGTGGCAGTAAATGTGATCACTAAGTCCCTCTGGAGCACAAATGAGAGCATAAATGCAGAGCTGCAGGTTGTCTCTACCCCGAGGATCACATAAATTAAGATGACAGACACAGAGAGGGAAGGCTGAGAGGACGCACACAGCATAAACAATGTGATGGCAGCAACAAGCCATGCTTTTGGGGGTAAGAAATGGAGGGAATTGTGCAGAAGCCAGCTTAGAAAAGGCTGAGGAAGAGAGGTGAGGACAAGAGGAACCAAGGTGTAGATGCAGGCTGAAGCTCAGGTGAAAACACAGAAGCAGAGGGAAGGGCTGGAGTGCACAGGGAGAGCCAAAGCTGAAGCCTTACAAGAAGCCATGTTCTATGATAATGAAGTGTCAAACCTCAGAACTGTACTTTGGTATTCTGACCACGTCTGCTATGCTTACAGCTGGTAAGCACCACAGCAAAGGAGCTCAGTAAGTGGGTTTTCTTGTGGTTCATTTTCTTATTTCTATTAAATGAACACCAAGTCTCTTGAGTTCTAAGCTAATAGCTTCTTTCTTTTGCTCCTACCCTCCCATTTAGGTAATTCAACACAGCTTAAGAACTGCTACAGAATGGATATTGTGGAACTTAAATGGAAAAAAGTTATTAATTCTCAGGATTTAAAGCCAAACACTCTACAAATAAATTAAGTGCAGAGGCTAGAAAGAGTGTTTGCAGTCTTGATCTGCAGATGCAAAAATACAAACCTTGTCTGTCTCTTCTGCTGGGTATTAGAAAAAAAACGAGCATATGCAGCTGGGGAAACAGGAGTCAATGAAACCAATTTCATTCAAAGTGGAATCCAGTCTCTCATGGTTAAAAGAAGCCAGAAAAGTTTCCTGTTTCATTAAATCATACTTTCAACATTTATTTCAGAAACAAAAAAATTCAAATGCTTCTGTGACAAATGGACTGAAAACAGAGTCTGACCCAGCACAAGGCTGGTTGCATGATGACTTACATTTATATAAACAGTAAACAGTTTGTTAAGGGAAAGCATTGTTTTTCCCCAAACAGATGATTTGTTAAGTAGCAACATCATTGTGAAAACTAGTGCCAGTACATTTTCTAGATGTTTTGGGAGAGCTGATAGTAAAGCTTATCTAGTTGCTTGACAAACCTTCCAGCACAGGCAAGCCACACGAAATACCATCCTGACTAACAGGCAGAAATGTCTGAGCTTATTTTCATACTAAGACCAGGTTCTTTCACGCAAGACCAGTTTGCTTACTATCAGAGCAACAGATCTGTAATTTTTCATATATGCTATTATTCTGCTTACAGATCCCAATGTAATAAAGTACTTAAGCGCTTATTGATGTGGTTGATGGTGAGGAAAGGCCCAGTGACAGTGATTAAAGCATTACACTCGTTGGCAGCGTTCTGCTTAGCCATCCTGCATCACTTTTAAGGTTTGTCAATCATGGCTTGTGTGGTCTGTATACCTTAAGCTTCTTTAGAAAGTAAATGGCTCATCTTCAAAGAGATGAAAGGTTTCAAATAAGCATTCACTATGAAACGTGTTAACTAGTACTCTGTATGCTTGTTTTGGCTAGGGTTTTGCTCTCTACCCTGCTCTAAGTCCTACTATAAAATGCATTTCCTTCTGAATAGATGTCATTTGTGTTCTTCAGCATTAACCAACAGCAAGCAGCTGGTACTCTTACAACACTGTGCTGAACACTCCCACTACCTTAATGTTTAACTCCACATTATTTAACTTTTAGGTGCACTTTTTTTTTGTTAAAATAACTCTGATGTATGACATTTACTGAGCATTATTCTCTGGTGATCCAAGATCAAAAATAAGCAATAATGCCAAATAACATGGAAGTCACAATCACTACTCTTCAAAGGGAGAAAGAAGGTAGAATGAGACAAGTGTTAGTTTTAAGAAAACAGGCTGAAAAACAAGCTCTGTCCACATTCCAACAGCAATTGTTCTAGCATCACGTTCACTTGTCAGCTCAAGGTAAAATATCCCTTGGTCAAACCAAAGAATTAAAAATTCATGCGTAAAAACCACAACTAAACAGAAACGTACCTTTAACACTCTATCCACCTCCTGCTTGTTTATATCTTCTCCGCATTCTTGACTCAGCTGATTCTGAATGACATTTCTGCGCACTCGATAATTTTTTGAAAAGATTTCAAGCAAAACTTGGCGATGCTTTAGAAGAAAAATCATCATTAATATAAAAGGAACAAACATTTTTAGCTTTCTCTACAGCAAAATTGCACGTGCATTAGTCTGTAGAAAGCATTAACTGAACTGCATTACAGGATTCTTGTTCCATAATCTTGAAACTTTATCCCGTCCCATTTGTATCTGCTACTAGGTTTACTCCTATTTTCTTAGGGCACTACAGGGATCTCTCCATACCCCATCTCTGCCCTGTCTGTCACAGGATCTGCACCTATCCTGGAACCTGGGGCACCTCCAAAGGCACAAAACATGTTGAAGAAGGAGCTATGACTTACTCCTCTCAAATGCTTCTCACGTAACTCGTAGTCAACTCCAGCCAGAAGGCTGGATACTGCTTTTTCTCTAGAACAATGCATAAGCCTTCCCTATAAACACTTACTTAGGTCACGGACACAGCACTTATATTGTCCATCTATACTTTTTTAGGCTGCCTTTCCTTCCACTTCATTTACTCTGATATCAATTAAAACTCAAGAGATGCTCACATATGCTGTAATCATTTCCTACTCTAAATATAAACAGATTCACCAGGTATCAGCATCATCTAATCACTGGTTAATGTATTACCATCAGCAAAAAAAAAGAAAATTGGACTGGATCCCAGTGTAAGGCCCGCATCCTAGAATCCTTTCTCTTCACAGGTTCAGCACTATTTGCATTCCACTAAGTTAGCTACTAGCATATATTACCATTACCAACATAGAATGCTTTTGTCCACACCACTTGGTCTTGATACAGTGATGATCAACCTGTGATCTGAGAGCTTCCTCTCAGCTGGAGAGTTTTCAGTGGTACTGGAAACTGGAGGCTTCCTTAGGGAAAGTGTAAGAAACCTACCTGCTGTACCACTTCAGGAAGCACAAATTCAATCGCTGCCAAAAGCTTGCTAACCATGTATTTGGAAGGGTTATTTTTTTTGCCTTTACCTGATCGTAAGTGTCACCGGCTTCCCAAAGTGCATAAACCTTTAATTCATCTGGTGAAGCAGCAGTCTGTGGAGGAAACTGAGAACAAGAAGCTGTTAAAAATAACTACCTATTTAATGGGTTCTGCTTAATGATTCTACGATACAGTATCCCTTGACACCTATCAGTGAATCAAAAACGTTGTGGCCACGTAATGAGAATTGCTGAAACAATACAAGGTCCTCTCCCACCCCACACTCAAAGGAGTAACTTCGCTCTGGCAGCCCCTGTGCCTGCACAGGCATGGCCCATGCTGCAGCCAAGGAACACGAGCCACATGTAATAAATCCTGCAGCACACAGACCCCAAACGAGGGGGTAATTATGGCCTAGAGAATGGGACAAGCACTCTGGCATCCTGATGGGTGCCTTCGTATGTCCAAGCGATGTCTGACTGATGCTTCTGGTCACACTGGGGTAATCCTCAGCAGTGTGACAAGCCTACCACCAACCATTTCAGAGCTTTTAAATGGGGCTGCTGGGCACTCTGAGACCCCCTGAATGGGGGACATGGGCACAGTTTCCCATTGGAGGGAGGACAACCACCAAGTGCCCAAAGAACAGTGCCAGGGCTTGCAACTCAGCCAGTATTCCACTGCAAGATGTATAGGTTTTTCCTGTCAGCAGCATTGTTTCCAGGACACCCAAAGCATTATTCAACTGAGCATCAAGTGCATTGCAGGGTCTTTCTGGAGATATTTAAGTCTACAGTGGCAAGTTTTAGACATTCAGACTCTAACCTGGATGTATCTGCTTCACTGCTCCCAGGTTGGCGTGACTGACAAGCACTGTGCTTCTGCTGCATTTGTGATCTCTGCTCTGAGACAGACTACAGGACTCCTGAAGACTGAACACTGATGGAGAGTGAACCAGACACCTGCTTATTTCAGGCTCCAAAAATGAAGTGTTATTTTTTTCCCACCAGGTGCCAAGCTAAGGAAACACCGTTTGTTTTTTCTGAAGCAGGGGCCTCATGGCCCTGCACACAGGACGGAATACAACTGCCCCTCCTCCATGTTCCATACTCCTCAAAGAAACAGAATACCATCCATTTGCCTTATTATCTCCCCTCGGAACAGTGACTTATGAGCAATGCTGGAATATGCCTTCACTCCTGACATGTCTCTTCCTGTCTGTCACTAACAATTTATTCCTTGCTAACCACCCAGACGACCTAAATCAATCATCTCTGAAAAGCTAACAAGCCCATCCTGATTGTTCCAGTATTCCTCAATCCTGGCTGCTGGTACAAAACACACCTTTCTTCCCAGCCTCTCCCACACCACGCCAAAAGACTTGTGGACCACAGAGTGTAAAATCAGCCTCTCCTTTTTACACAATGCCTGTGATCTTACTGCAGAGGAGAAGCATTCTGTTCAGCGGGACTAGCTTTAGCTCCCATACTGGCCCAAGCAGCTGGAATATAACAAGGTTTTGTATTTGGTTTAGAGGCAGGTTTCAGGTTTATTAGGCTCGTAACACCTGACACACTTCTCTTCTCATAGGGACGCGTCACATATTGAGGAGTACAACCTCTTGTATGCTTTCAGCACAGATAAAATCAAACCCTTCAGCCTCTCTCCTGATAGCTGCAGCAGGAGAAGCAAACCGCGGGGCAGCATTAGCACCGAGCTATGAGCTGCCTCGCTCTGGGAAAGCCACCAGTGCAAACTCCTGCCTCAGCCACGCTGGATCATGGCTGCACTTATCTGGCCATTCAGCAAGGAAACTGCCTCCAAAACAACATAATACTTATTTGGGAAAAAACACAGAACCTCCTCCCCTTGCCCAGCCTCACTCCGTAAACTGCTGCAAACACTGGTGCCAGCAGCTCCCTGCTCGCTTGCTGCTGTCACTGACGGTCCTCAGGGAAGGGAAATGCCACCAAGGGCTCTTCAGAGAGATGTGCAGGTCTGTTCAGCTGTCCTGCCCTCCCATGCACGTTCTCTGCCGTGTTCATTATCTTAGCCTCCCCAGTCTCACCTTGAAACAGCTCTCCAATGCTTTAAAGCCCTTCTTTATAACCTTTGCCCCATGCCCTTCCTGCTGTGAGTCCCCAGAGCCATTGCAGGGCTTTTGGACAACGTGCTGCCCGTGTCACAGGGCTGCCACGTTACAAGGGAAGCTGCTGGGGAGGAGCCCTCAGCTTTGGGATGCATCTCGCTGGAGCACTGAGCACACCCTATAAATAGCCACTGCCAGACAGCCCCATGTTCCAGCTACACCCATCTGCAGGGGGCTGAAGCTGCCAGAACTCATCTGCTGTAACAACCTTAGAGGCAAACTGTTGGGCTTTGCCCTCGGAGAGCCACGGCACTGCTCCCCGTAAGAGCGGGGCAGCACACACGCGCACCCCTCCTGCCCCAGCCAGGCAGGAAGCCACGCTGACATCACTTCCCGACTGCTCCAAAATATCCTCCAGATCTGGGCAGAGCCTGGCCACGCCATAGAGCGGGGAAGGGAGCCAGCAGGAGCCAGCCACCGCTGCGCACTCGCTCCCCCTCCACTCTTGGGGAACATCTGCCTGCCCGGGATTCACTTTCCACACCTGCTCTTCCCTCCTGGCTGAGGATGCTACAAAGCCCAGGCAAGCACGGCGCCCTGCAGGCATGCTCCCCACCTCACCTACAGATGGACTGGCACCTCTCCTGGTTCCCCACAAGCACTAGTTATCTTGTGCCCCAAGTGCAGCAGGTCAGCTTTGTAGGCAGATCCTGCATTCCACTGCTAAGGATAAATTTATTCCACTGCTATTCCACTGTTGTTGTTTCCAACAACACGTTTTCCGTAATAGGGCAATGTGCAAGTCAAAAGTGTCTTCACCCCCCACAGAACATCACTTTAATTACCTCAGATCATTGATTTTTATCACCAAAGCCGTTTCCATTACAGAAAACTAATGAGCAACTATGAAATCCCAGGCTAAACAACCCTGGGGGCTTCCACTGAGCTCAGGCAGCCTCAGAGGGTTCAAATAAAATTGTCCAGGGGAATGATCAAGAGATACTGAAACATATGAGCCCATGCAAAGGGTAAAACCAGCCCAGGCACCTTTGCCACCTCCCTGGAGCACGAGGTAGAGGCTTGGGGGCTAACAATTTACATGGCTGATAACAGTACAGGCTTATGCAGGCTCCTGTAGATCTCAAGTTTTGGGTAAGCAGCGGTAAAACTTACAGCAGACCTCCAGCAAGAGACCTTTCAGTGCCATCTCTACACCTCTGCAGGGCTCCTGTGATAGGACTTCCCAGACAGAAAGTTGTTCCCAAGCACCTGTGTTCAGGAGGATTTTTTTTGGTTGTCTTGAAAAACAGAACCTATCCCACAGCCTTTAAGCAGAGACTGGATGAACTCATTTCCAAATTTCCAACATTTCCAAAGCAAAGCAGTCCCAGTTCCAATTAAGACAGCAGCAATGACCTCAGCTATTTACTGTCAGCACGGCAAACACACATCCTACACTGTGTACAGAGGAGAGTCTCTCCAGCAGCAGGAGGCAGCGCCAGCCCAGCATTACCCCAGGACTTGGAAGCTGTCAGGAGAGAATGCAGAAAGTACCCAACTCAGTGGCCTCCCTTGTGGCACCTCACGTCTGTTACGAGGTTCCCAGGTGCCACAATACGCACTCTGCACACGACTGAACACGTTATTTCTGCCTCCTTATTCCTTAGCTGGCTCCCAACTCCCTTGCTCCAGGCTCTCTCATCAGGCTGCCTGCTCCCTGCTCTTTCTGCCTCGCCTCTTTGAAGCAGTTGACACGTCTCTTCTCTCTCACCAAAGGCAGCTGACTCCCGAGCTCTTTCTGGTTGCAAAACAATCAGCACTGCCAGATGTCTTGTAAAATGATTTTCCTTTTAGGCTATTTCCCATGATGCCAAATTTCTTTTTCCTTCCTAAGCAATCTGCTGTCACACAACGGTTGCTGCGACTCACGCAATCACGCGTCATTTCTATACAGACAAACAAAGACATCTCTGAACAATCCTGGAGGAAAAGGACTGGCCAAAGAAACCTGCAGGAGATAGGGTTTGTCGCTTCCCAGAGGGCTCTGCTGGGAGTGCCCTGCTGGGCCAGGCAACAACCATCACCTCTCCTCCCCAGCAGCATCCCTGTCAGGAGCTTGTGCAACTCGCAGAAAGCTGGTGGGAAGAGCTCCGGGACTGCCCTAGGTCGTGTTACTGAAACAGGAGCAAGTGAGACACTGAGTCACTGCAGCCCCACACCTTGGAGGTGGGAAGAGCCCCAGAGCCAACTGCACTGCAAGCATTATTCCAGAGCAGGGAAAGCAGAGCCTGCCAGAAGCAGGACATCAGACAAACCTCCAGCAGTTTCAACAGATCCAGTATGGGATTCTTACTCAGAGCACAGCTGTTCTTCCAGTCCAGCCCAAGACATTTCACAGCTCAGACATTTAACTGTCCCCCATCCTCCCTCCCCAAACACCAGAGGAAAAAAAATATAAATACTTACAGGCACCAAAATTTGTTTGCAGCCAGTGTCCAGCACCATGTCCTGTAACATTTTGTCCGAAATGCCACTGAACAACGTGTGTCCTGGAGGCAGACTGGCTAAGTGAAGGTTAAACAACCGTTTGAGCTCACTCAGGGTGAGTACAAATTGTTTCTTAAACGTTGAGGACACAAACGCCTTCAGTTCTTGGGCCACCCGGTCACCGCAGCCTCCAGGCAAGTGGCCATTTAAGGAGTCCATGGAGTCCTCCTCTGCGTGGAGGCCATTGACAACGCCGTTGTTCATGCCCTCGTAAGCCGCGGTGTCCATGGGCTCCTCATCGCTCACAGGCTCCTCTTTGATGCGGATATTGGAGATATCCATCTTGGCTGAAGCATCATTTGATTTCAGCTCTGCCTTCTGCTTCTGGAACTCCTTCTCCAGCTGCCCATAGTTCTGCTTGACTCTCGCTTTAGCCATGTTGACTCTTTGCTCCCCAGAAACCAGCAATGGATGACCTAGTAAGGAACAACAGGCACCACAAAATTCACCACAATTCACAGACTCCAGCCTTGCAGATTGTTTCTTTAAGGGCTCATAGTAAAATAAAGCCAGGAAACAACTACTTATAAAATCTAATGCATAAGCATGGTTTGTGCATTAGATTTTACTTTTTATTTTTTTAACATTAAAAAAGCGTGTTGATAACTGTAAGCCATGCACTTGTGGAAGGAACCTGCAGCAAGGAGGAAGTGTATTTGTTCAGCCACTAGGGCCTTTTGTACAAATCAGGAAACCAAGATACAGATTACTGATTTCTCTCTACTTGTGACCCAAGTGCTTCTTTACCTGACAACTTTTAAAAAAAGGAAAAAAAAAAAGCATATGCAGGGGGTGGTCGGGCTCACTGCAGCAACTGCCAGAGCCAGCACAAGGATGTCCTATAGGTACAGCAAGGATACTGAAGCGGTTAACAGTGAATCTGAACACTTTTAGCATGAGGTGCACAGTATAGAAGTCTGAGACCCTCCGCTAAGTATCAATACACAGTGATGAGGGGAAAGGGACAGAAGGGTGTCCTTTCCCATGCAATCCTGGCACCTCTTCTGGTGTCCTCTCCACGCCCAGCAATCCAAAATTGAAAGGGTGTGTTGGGAAAAGTGAAATGCAGTCCCAATCCCAAAGGAAGGAGTGCTGTATCTAAGGCAAAAGCCCACACAGCACAAATGCTGTTATCTTCTCTTCTGTTAGGCCCACTAATCCTCTCCAAATAACCCAACACCTAATCCTTCCAAGCAGATCAGATACAGGGTATTGAGATGGATTCATGTGCACGTTTGTCAGTTCTGCTTACACTCTTCACTGGCTCCAGTGTCTGGCAGTGAGCCAATTACCTAGTTAAAACTCTTTGCAATCTCAAGTTTTCACAATCTTTTAGGATTATGGCACAGCTGCCTTAATATTCTTACTGGCATCCATGGGAGGGTGTGGGGGGAATGTCAAAAAAAGAAAGCTTCACACCTCCTTACAGCCCTCTGACAAACACGTGCTTTATTAACTGCTCAGCCCTCAGCCATACCACAGACAGCGCGATGCAAATCAGGGGAAATAAATAAATAATAATAATTAAATAAAAGAGAGAGGTGAGAATTAATTGTGTCCTGGCCCTGTCCTCCCTTCAGGAGCTGCTTACAACCCTGCTGCACACAAGCTGCCTGAAGCGAGGAAGTGGTTAACAGAACCAGCTGACTTCAGCTAATTTCACACTATCAGGTACAGAGTCCCCAGCACCAAGGAATCATCCCTGCTCTACTACAGTGTGTTTGTGTCACCCCAACACTAGTTAGTGAAGATGTTAGTGGAGACCAAGATGTTTTACCTAATACAAGGGAAATCGCAAGAAAGAAAGAAAAAAAAAAAAAAACCAATGAAAACACCACCAGTCCCCATGACATTCAAAAACAGAAACTCCAAACCACCACCCAGAAATACAGAGAGATGCCCTTGCTTCAAGACGATCCAAACACAAATCCATTTACCTGATTGTGTCTCTTGTTTCTTTGGTGTCAAGTGTTCCTTTAAGAGATTATAGACCTTTTCTAATCTGAAAAACAAATAAAAATACACCAGTAGAGTTTCTGTTGTTATGCTTGCATGCAGCCACATCAGCTTTTGCCATTAGCCAGAACACTTCATTTCTGAAAAGCTGATCTTTAGGGAATCAACAGGAATGACTTGAATGATGTGGGGATGCCTTTCCCTCTCCACCCCTGGTGACTGTGAGGGGTATATCTCAGAGGCAATACAGATCTCGTTATTTATCAATGTCTACACAAATTTTGTACTAGAGAGTTCTCTATTTCTTTGCTTATTCCCCAAAATAAAGCAAGTAATTTACTTGGCCTGAATGCCCATCCACAGCATATGTTGCCTCTGAACTATATCTGGATGCTTCTTAACAAAGTCTTCATCATAAGGGAGCATGAACTCCCAACCTTTGTTTATTCTTGCCACAGACATGTGCTCTAGGAAGTCTTTCACATCTTCTGGGCAAAGCTAAAAGAAAAAGAAAAAAATATGGAAGTCAATTTACATCGGACATCTGCAGCCATGCAACGCTGAGCATTACTCCATGAGACAGGTGGAGCTGGACTGACTCGGTGTACGCGGGGCACCTTCACACACACACACCCAGGTAAGTGGGAGATGCTTATCCTCTGCAGCACCAGCACTTTCACACAATGTTAAAGGCACTTCAGAGAGCAGTGGTAATTAATCATCTGAGAGTCAAATAGCTCATGGCATGTTTTGTAAAGAAAAGGGAGTTTCCCAACTGAGATGAAAAGGCTCATAATTGTGAAGAGAAGCATATTCTACAATTTTCGTCTTATTTTAGAGCTCCAGGTCAGACATGCTGCATCTATACATGCATAGCTTTTAAGCACTGGATCTTACATTACAAAATTCTTTGTGTCTGTGCACAAACTGCCTCATGTTTTATCATTTGATTGCATTTTAAGTAAGTGTTTTTTTTTCCCCTCTTTACATTATGTTTCTCATTCATGTACCAGTTTTAGCAGAATATTCAGGTGCCTGAGTTGTTCCAGCAAGACAGTCGCATCCTGTGGAACTATGGTAACTGTGGGAGCTGCTTGAAATGTTTCTATAGAGTATCTACACCTGTTCCAAAGTGAAGCCATGCCTTGGGTAGCAACACTACAAGTCAGCAGTAACGCAGGCACAGTGAATCCAAAAGAAAAGTCTTGCAGCAGCACTTGCATAGAATGACCAACACTAATCTCTGATTTAGAAAGAAAAAAAATCACTCACTTTTGTAACTGCTGCCACTTCCTTTCGCACAACCCAGCGGCCCTGTGTGAACTTCCACATCTAGGAGGAAACAAAGGAGAAACCCTAGTAGCTATATTTAGGAGTTTCCTTACTGAAAACATAGTAACAACACTGTTGAATAATGTTACCAGAAAAACGGAAGCACACAATGCTCAATACAGGTAGTGGGAAAACACTTGATGACCTATTCCTTCCTCAAGTGGCCATGAAAACAATATTAAAAGCTTTGAGAGTCCACGGTTTGCTTTGGTGAATCTTTGACTACAAAAGCTGTGAAGAATCTTTTGAACTCAAACTTCATTTCACCTCTAAAAAAAAATCTACTGCAGTGATGCTGGGTCTCCAGAGTCCACACCTCAAGCTCAGCTTTAGCACACCTACTCACCGACCTAGGAAACCCTTTGTCCATTGCTTGTAGAAGGATGCAGCACACAACCTCCTAGAAAGTGTCTGCCACCTTCTTTAAAGCACACCACAGTCACTTACAGGCATGCCAAGATGGCCTTTCACTCACATGTGTGTCTCTGGTTAATGGAAAAGCCAGCTGCTCTGCTGAGCAGCTCCCAAGGTCTAACACTGAGAGCAGGCTAACAGGATACTTGAGGATTTGGGCAGAATTGCCACTGCCTGAAAATGACCTTTGATTTCTTCCTGTCTCCATTTAAATAGACTACAACCTCCTTAGTATGTATGTATTCATAATGTTGTGAAGAATTCAAAGTCTCATTACTGCCAGTTTCTCCCTGCCCTTCCACGTCATACATGGATCCTTCTCTCTGATTCAGCTTCTCTCTGCCCACAAACACACAAAATCACCAGTCACTTTAGGGCACAGGGCACTTCTGTTCTGAAGCACAAGAAGCTGCTGTCCAAAGGAAACAGATCTGTCATCTCCCCCTGTACACAAGGCTGAGGCAGCCAATCCTCATGAGACACTTTACCCTCAACTGTTCTCACATTCTCTGAAATTATTATCTGAGAAGCTGAGACAAAAAACCAGAAGCTTTCAGGAAAGACACAAATTACTTTATCTCCCTCAAAGTGTACTCACTACTGGCTTTTTAAAATATTTAAAATAAGGGTAAAATATTTTTTAATCTTATTAATTACTCTACACAAATATGTACAGGAAAATAAAGTTCACTTTTTAAGCTGGAAGACCTGTTTTCTCCACAGATAGCATTACATACTATTCCTGAGCCTTATGAACGTAACATTTAATTTTGTCAGAAAGCCAGAAATATTGATGTTATTTTCTAACACCTTAATCTTTGGCCTGTTGCAGAACTGTTCAGAAAATTACTTGCCTTTAAGATAAACACAGATCAATTTCTCACACCAGGTATATTTGACATTTTAAATGAAAATAATTTATCTTTACATTTTAATTGCCAAACACTACCACTTAGTTAACCAAGCATAGTAACTCCTGGTCCCTAGAACTTTACACATGACGTGTCACCTTATCTGCTGTGCCCTAAAGAGTAATGTCACCGGGTCACACCTGATTCCAGGTCTCCATATGGCAGTGTCCTGGGCAGACATCAAGACACAATGAAAAGTCAGTTTCAATCACCAGCAGTTTTATCTTACACTAGAACCGTAACATCCTTAAGGTCTCCTGCACAGCATGCTCCTATTCAGTTAGATCTCATAGACAAACTTTGCAAACAAGGGGAACAGTCAGGTCTACCTGAAAATAACGAGAGCAGTGCACTCAGCTTTTTTTTGATGGGGTGGAAGCCATAAACTGACTATGAACTTTGGAACCACTTAGGAACTTTCTTTTCACTAACTGCGGAAAGAATTAACACAATGCAGAGGTTGTTCCTCTTTGCTGTGGTTATGTGTCTGTTTACAAGACCTGTATTCAATTCAACTTCCATGTGCAGCCACTGCTCATAGAAGGTGCCTGGGAACAAAGTCCTTTCACTGATTAGCAACTCTGGGGAATAAAGTCCTTTCTAAAGATCAACAGTGCCCGCTCAGGGAGCATAAGGCTTACCCGCACTGCCCTCCTGAAACCTCGTGGTCCAAAGCCCATGGAAATATATTAGGGGAAACAAACCCTTTATTACCCAGTCCTGGCTTTTCTGTAAGCCATCGTAGGGCCTGTGTGACAATGGCTCTATAACATTTATTAGAAAGTGATGCATATTACATACTGTTAATGACTAGCAATCTGAACCTCCAGACAGCCACAATGTCAATCCACACCATCTCTCCCATGGCAGGCTTGTAACACCACCATAAGGATTAAAGTAAAAATAATTTCTGTGGAAGAAACATCTTATTGCAGTAGAACAGCCAAGTTTTGCAATGCCATAGCTCTCAGGCAAACATCACCTGTGTTCTCCTTTAGAAACAACAAGCTCTTTCGTACTTACAACAAAGTCTCTCCCTCTACAAAGCACTTCTGCAGGGACTCCACTATGTGGACTAGACGTATCTTTTGGGTAGAGGACATCACTGTTAATTAAAAAGGAAGATAAATTAGTTACCAGGTAGTCGAAAAAATGGCACTGGTGAAGATTAATATAACAAATGTGTGCTCCCTGTTCTGCAGTTAAATTACACCTTTATCCAAAGCACCGATTTCATTAAAGGAATTAATATTGGCGTAATTACTCCACTGCAATTACGTTAGTACAAAAAGAGCTTACACCAGCAAAGTCTAGCCTTGTGACTAGCAGACGTGTGCAACACAGGTACAAGCTCTGCTTTGTTCTTGCAAAGCCTATCCTCCCTTGGATTGGTGTAAACAAGACCAACGTGAACCCAAGAAATGCTTAGGCTAACCTGGTATGCAGGCATAAACGAAGCATTTGCCAGAACGCTGATCTGTGAGAATTCGTTTTGTTTTGTTTTTTGCTTTGTTTTAAATTTCCTTCCCCATAATCAAGGATTAAAGAGAACAGTGCTATGAGATCTCATGCTCAAACCAACTAGCCTCAGGACTAACACTACCCTTGCGTCCTTATCTGCTTGCAAGACCAACTGGATGACATTCATGTCCATGGTCTCTAAAGCCTCAAGGCATCCTAGGTTCATGATCCTGATCCTACTCAGGCTACAGAAATGGGCTGCCTCTCCACTCAAAGCTCTGGGGTGTGTGTAGGCGCTGCTCTGCATGTAACCATCCCAAACAGGATACATCTACTAGAGATACATGCAGACTCCCCAGACAAATAGCAAAGAATTAGTTACAACACGAAAACAATTAGAGTGTTAAAACCTTGTCTTAATTTGCACCCGGCTTCCTTCTGGAATGGCTGGAGGGACAGCAAGGACTGAAACCCTTCATACTGCTAATGCAGGCCCGTATCACAATAGCTGAAACACCCTGCTAACAGGCTTGGACTGGTAACTGGTGCCACTCAGCACAGAGAGCTATTCCACAGCCTGTAATTCTCTGCATGCAGTGCTCCACCCAGGTAAAAAAAAATAAAAAAATAAAAAAAAAAATCATACTGCTCTTCAGACTTCATCGCCCAGTGGGATGCATTAACCTAATAAACAGGAGGACGATCCAGTATCCACATCAGGCAGTACAGACAGCACCCCACACGACTTATGGCAGGTAATGCCTTTTTATGACAGGTAAAACTACCCTATGGAAGGCAGATAATGCTTTCAGCTGACAAGATCAGCACCCACTGATGAACAGCAAGGTGACTGCACTAAGATCTCTGACTGTATTTAGCTAAGAAATATTATAGTTGAAATTGGTTTCATTTTCTGTGTTTATATTTGACATTAATCTCCAGAAAGATTCAGGACTGTCCTATCACAAAAGAATATGAGTAAAGACAACACCAAAAACCTGACATAACTCAAATCCAAATACAGATTACATCACGTCTCACCCATTATTTTACGGGGTAGGGACTGCAGTACTGTTATCTAGCATCAGCCATTTGAATTTTTAATATCCAACCACAGAACAAAGCACAACATAATAAATCAAGATTTTACAGCACTATAAGTTTAGAACATGGCTACTTTGGGACACAGTGAAGATGATTACATAAAATCCATTGTTCCGTTTCTCTCCTCACAGTAGAAAACCACATCCCAGTAACAAAGACAAGCCATACCTCTTCACCACCCAGTTTCCCTGGACCAGCATTGCCACCTGCTGTATACAGCGGAGAACTGCTGTCGAGTCAGTCCCAGAGCCTAGCAAACTCATCAGATTTGCAAATGGCATGACCTTCACTGAAAGGCAAATCACATATCAGATTAAGGGCTTCCTCAATACACATAATGCAGTCAGATTTATAATTCTAGGATATTATGATTTATGCTTATGCTGAAATTCTAGGTCACAGCTGTATCTTACGAAAAATACCAAAAACTAAATTCTAGTACACCCCCTGCATTGTAGTCAGCAGATGTTCCAAAAATACTTGTTCACATTGCAAAAAAGTTCATTAGCTTAATTGGTCCCAAACTAATGCATGAATAAAAAAAAAAAAAAAAAAACCAACAAAAAACACACACGCACAAAAAATCCAACACCTATGCAATATTTGGAAATGGAGACACCTGACAAGACAGGAAGCTCCTAAGCCAATGTCCTCAGGATTTGCTCTCATCAGATAGTAACTCTGAAGAGACAGAATAAAACTCTTAGATGACAATCAGGAAGTGTGTATTACTGACAACTAAGAAAAGAAAATGCCAAAGTGCAGCTTGTTGCATTAACCTTCCACTTGCAAATCATACTCGGACTCCACATTTCGGGAGGTAACTGCAGAAATAAACGTATCCTGAAAGCTATCATCAAATTGGAAAATATTCTAAGAGACAGTTGATTGCAAACATACAGAGAGGTGTCAGTTCTGCCACTACTGCTCTTCTGTTCCCCAGAGAACACAGTCAGTCTTCTCAAACAAATGCTCAGCTTTCGAATGCTTCACAGGATCAGAAAGCCAGACACTCTGCCTGGCAGGCAACCATCAGGTAAGGTATTTTATCGGAGGCAACTAGAAGTCACCAAGTAAAGTGCAAATGGATTACAAAAGTGACAAACCATTCTTCATCAGGATCTTAATTTGATCAGCAAGGGGTAAAGTTCTCAGCTGGGCCATAGAAAGCACATTGCTTGGAGCCACTGGTTTGTCACTGCAAATAAACAAGCAGAGTTGTAACTTATGAAAAAGCATTCAGACAGTATCAATGTTGAAAACTCTGAACAAACACTTACTTCTCTTCCTCTACACTTGGAGGCATCAGCATCATTAAATATTCACTGAAAGAAAAGAAAACACATCCTTAAAATGTTTGTCTTGACCTCCCAAGTTTAAGTACAATTATACTGCAGTAACTGGGAGTCAGAATCCTAGCTCTTCTGTATTACTCATCCAAACAAAGGAACTGCAAGAGTAAATACATTAAACACAGGTGCTCTGACACAGCAGTAAGTGAGGTCATGTGAAGCTGTGCAGAGAGTCAGACCAGCAACAACCAAAGTCATTTCTACCCATGTCATCACCAGTATCCATGCAGAAAGAATAAAATCCAAAAGGCTTCTCAGAACATTAGCACTGTTCTACTGAGATCTTAAATGTTAAGAAAAACACACCCACACTATTAAACAGAGCAGCAGTCTGCAACTTTCCTGTTACTTGGGCCGTGGTTCTATCAGTTTACACAGAAGTATTATTACTGACTGCACCACAGGAAGATTCCTACATACCTACAGTCAGTAAGAAACAACGAGCAAGTTTTGAGTAGTTTCAGATGTCTCTTACAAATTGCAAAAGTAAGTTTTATAAGAGTTGCTAACAATGGGAGCTGTTGGCTTCAGGGTTTTCATTTATATTAATCAGAAGGAGCTCTTGTTTTGCTCTTCCTTTACAGTACTTGCAGTCACAATAATGCCAGGTGATGATAACTAACACAGGGCTACAATCCCAAGTGAAAACAACTTGTTTTAATCTCAGGGTACATGGAAACACAGATAACAACCTAAGTTGAAGGTTAGTTTGCTTCTGTATTTTTTTTTTAAATTCAACTTCTAGCATGGATAGCACTATCAATACTGAAGATTTTTGAAGAAAATACCTGCTTACTACCCTGAACATAATCCAAACAAATTACTGCAACTTTTGTAGAAAAACATCAGATCTTTACCTGGGAGATTTAATTAATTCTGTATTCTCGGCGAGACCATGAGTTTGACTGAATAAATACTGGCGCTCATGTTCAGAACGGCTATCCTGGAGATATGGAGAAAAACAGGAGTCACTGCCACATTCTGAAAACGCAAAAAGCCAGACAGATGGTCACCCTGTCATTACTGCACCATTCAAGAGTTCCATCTCACTAACTGATGCTCTGCTTTCAAGCTTTTTGAATGATGCTCCCGTGATGTGGAAACATTTCAGGTGATGTGACCTCAAAATCTCCTGACAGACATGCATGTCAGGTCAGACAAACAGGGTTTATGACACTTAGCTGACTGGGTTCCCTGACTGTTTTACAAAGTCTGGTTCATAAGTCAACACCCAAGTAATTCTTGGATTTAGGCCCCAGCCCCCACCCTTTTATGTCTGTCCAACTCTCAATTTCAAACCTTCACCAGACTGAAGACCCCAAAACACTATCCAGCAGAGGAGGTACAGAGCACTGCAGGGGCACTTCGAGCCTACAGACCAACCTTTCTCATCTTTTGTTGATTCCCTGCTCCTATGGACCCAGATTTAACTTGGCTGAGCCTTCAGGCCCACCGGGTCTCCTCAGCTGCCAGCACACCTACCTTCAAGCCATAATAATGTAGATGAACCCAGTGCTCTTCTGCTTGTCTCTTTTGCAGGAACTCATAGGACTGAACACGTCGTTGACGAGCTTGTTCAGTCTCAGGGCGGGAGAATCGTACCTAGAAGATTTGGACATCGTTACATATAGCCCTAAACCCCTTGAAACAGAAAATCTGTGTTATCTATTTGGCACATATATAACAAAAGCTAGGAGCCCTAGCTCAAATGAATCACCCCTTGGTGTCAGTGCCATCTTTATGCTTGTGCAACAGCTTCAAGTCCATCTTGCTTCCCCACCCAAGCCCACAGTCACCAGAACTGAGGCTTTCTGCCCTTTTATCTGGGTATGAATTAGCATGCTTTCTCATGAACTGTTCCCTGAACTATTACAAAAAGGAAATTTGAACATACAGTAATTTGCTTAACATCATCTTCAGCTTCATCCTGGGATGAATCACCACCTGCCAAGAAAACACAGGAGGATAAGAACACCACTGCAATAAAACAACCAAAGCCAACCTGTAACTGTTTGGAGGCCAACTCTGGCAGAAGGCAGAACTAGCAGTTACAGATTTCTGAACTACGTAGTGTATGACAGCTCCACACCACTCCTACCATAGGAGAAACAGCTCCCATAAGTTCTGCAGTGCTACTTTTCACTGGCAGGGGTGACACTTTGTATTGCTGCCCTTTGAAACTATCCATTGCTTCCTGTCCCTCTGCCAGCCTGCTCCACCATGCCCACGAAAGTGCTGATGCAGCTACACTGAAAATACGATCGGGAAAACAACCTGGCAAAGAAATGGCTTTATGATCACTATGCTGTCATTTTAAACACACCTTCAGAATACAATGACTCTTATGAATAAAATTATAGAGAGGACTTGTATTCTACCTTTCAAAAGGAAAAACAATTCATGTAGCATTTACCTTCATTAGCAGCTTCTCTTTCTCTGTGTTTTGCATCAGCTTTGTCCAAGTAGGTGAAACTTGGCCTCAGCTGAAGAATTCCATGTAGTGGAGTCAGGTGAAGCTCACCTGAAAAAGAGAATTGACATTAGTTAAAATTATTATTTTCCAGTGCACAAGGACAAAACTTTCATCATCTCACCACCTCCGTAATAGTAGAGCTTCCATCAAACACAAACGTTTAATACACTACAAAGGGATTGATGTGAAAAATTCATCCAGTGCTCTGATTTCAAAGGAGTATGAAAAATCAAGACCTATTTCTGTCACTTTCCTTTTTGTGTTGGAGCCAGATCTTACACAGAGCCTCATTCTGGCTCAGATCTGACTTATCCTTTAGGAGACTAGTAGTAAAACAGACATCACTGAAGACAATCTACCTATTTTCACCTCAAACGATCCTCAAATCAAAACTCTGCAACAGCATTAGGAAAAAGAGAAGGGCAGAAAGCATTGAGCAGGAAAATAAAACAGCCACAATCAGATGGAGATAATAATAAGAAAAATAAATTTAAACTACAAATGTGTATTTAAGCCTTCAGGAACTGTTAAGATCTTGGAGGCATTTACACATCTACAGTGTTCTGCTATATTATTTACAGCTTTGCTGGACCTACTCAAGGACTCTGAGGACATTGATAAGGAAAACTTTTATTTTATTCAAAAAAGCACCAGTTAAATATGAGCCTATGCTACTGAAAACACAGAACAAACAGGTCTTATTTTAACCCAGAAATGAATGTTTCACTGATGCGAGAGGTTAGAAAAATAAAGTCACCTTTTCTATAAACAGCAGCTGCATAACGGGAAACATTACTTGCAGCTTGCGAAGAGCAGAACGTTTGTTTGTCCATCAGCTTCCTGCAAACAGATGAACGCTGTAAGATTACATTGTAGAGGCAAGGAGGCATTCAGATGTTAAAGGTCTGAAATCACTGATTCCCAAAATGGTCTATCAACAAATGCAGCAAACATGGGGGCCAGTTTTCTTTAATATTTTAATTAATGGTCTGGATGAGGGGATTGAGAACACCCTTAGTAAGCCTGCAGATGACACCAAGTGAGGCAGGACTATTGATCTGCTCTGGGGTAGGAAGGCTGTGCAGCCTAGCTAGGATCAATGCACTGAGTACAATCACGTGACATTCAACAATGTCAGTGCCAGGTCCTGCACCTGGGTCATAACAACCCCATGCAGTGGGCCAGGCCTGGGGAGGGGTGGCTGCAAAGCTGCCCAGCAGAGAAGGACCTGGGGGCATGGGTCAACAAGCAGATGAACATGAGGCAGCAGTGTGCCCAGGTGGCCAAGGAGGCCAATGTCATCCTGGCCTGCAGCAGAAGTAAAAGTCAAGATGGGACTTCATAGGTCAGGTTGATGGTTAGACTTGGCAATCCTGAAGGTGTTTTCCCACATCCATGACTGTACAATTCTATCATATACTCATCTCTGCTTGCAGTCCATAATTAAAGAAGCACACCAAAAAACACAGGTTACTTCAGAGAATTCTTGCTTTACAACTTAAGCGTTCAATGGGCCCCCTGAGATTGCACATCCACTTGCTGTCACTTTTCCCCAAAGCCCTGGTGGGCATGCTTTTATCTATGCGCACCACAAAAAGGACATGAAGGCAAAGAGGACACCTACGAGGAATAAGTATTTGTTTCATCTGTACACGTGCCATCTACATTGAGGGCAATCTGTTCTCCTTTGCTGCGACAGTAGTTAGGATTCAAAGTGTCAATGGCCATCTCAAGTTCAACCTAAATAATATAAAAGGACAAACATAATTAATTGATTCATTTGGGGTTCTGCCACAGTAGACTTCAATCCAATGCTTGAGAATATTTTCACTGGTTTACAGCAAATTTAAATACGTAAGCAGCACCATTCAAAATCCACAAGCAAATCTCATACATAAAGTTGAGCATATATATATACATATGAAAATAAATTTTTTGTAGAGTGGGAACACTTTAGCAACAGGCTAGAGATGCATCATCTCCCATGTAAATAAATGGAAGCAGAGAAATCAGAGTTCTTAGGCAGCCCTGACAAATACTCTCACTTTTCTTGTTTATCTTCCACTGCATTATCAGTCTAGTTTACCTACCAATAGAATTCAATTACACAAGTATTTTTCCAACCTCCCTGTCAGCGAGGATCCATTTATAGCCTCCTAAACTTAAGGCATGTTTCTTTCCAGTTTCATACCACTTGGTATGAATTAACTGTGTTCTCCTCAGAGGCCATGGGCTCGATTCTGCTCTGTTTAAGACTGCAGCACTGTGTGCTGACTTCACAGTTAATCTTAATTTACACTGGTCCAAGTACAGAAATGAACTCCCAACTTTTATTTACAAGGAGAACTATTTCCACCCTAAAACTTTAAAGTTCAGACAAATGTCCAAAAGTAAGTGTTTTCCTGTATAGCACTTCTCTTCTTATACTGAAACTACACAATTATTTTCCCTCAAGGTGTGCCAAAGCCCTTATAAATTCATATATTACAGCTGTTACTTCACTTTTTTCCCCCTTTATGTTACTTGTAAAATGAACTATAGTTACAAGTCCCTGGCTGAGATGGAAGATTTATGAGTCTACACAGTGCTTACAATGTGCAAATGTTTGCTATTTTAATTGACTTCCTTAACACAACATGCACCCTAACTCCAAAGTTCACACACACTCACTTTAGCCATCATCCCGACATCAAACATATTTCTGCATTTTTACATGATAAGGCATTTTTAAATCATACCCACAGGTTCAGAATACATTTTTGTAGGCAAGTACAATAATTCTGGCTTTGGTTCTACTTTCACCACCCATACAACCCAAATGACTTTAAAAAGGATTTTTGATGATTCACAAGCAGGCAAGAGAGGAATCAAGACTCACAGTAACGCTGACAGACAAAGCTTGCTTCCAAACTTCAACCCTTTTCTAAATATTGATAAGACCTTTTAAACCAAGCTCATACAGACTGAGCATTTGTAACTACGTTTCCCTGAATGGTTCTATTTTATATCAAACGTATTTCTTCCATCATAACTATAATTCCTCTCTTTGTAAACCATTTTTTTTTCTAAACTCTACTGTGCACATACCACGAAAGACACTCTCATACCTCCAAGCACAGAGGTCTGGTCCCACAAGTAGCTGCACAATCGTAACAGCTTAATAGCACAATGTGATTTTCTGAAGTACATTTTGGACAGTATAAAGCAACTTATATGGACTGGACTCAAATGATAACCAACCTTTTGCTGCTTTGGTTTTATCTTCGCTGATAAATGTGTAACATCATCATACGTCATAGAAGCTGGACGAATTGGATACTGAAAAACACATCAATGTTGTAAGAATTCTTCATTTAAGATCAAAGAACTTCACAGAAAACAATTAAATCTTGTCTGCCTTCTCACATACAGAGCCTCTCGCATATAGAGCCACCATGGTTATGAAACATCAAGAAATCTGATCCTGTGAGTCATCAGCAGATTTGGGAGTATGGTCTAGAAAGCCTGTTGCTTTCCCCTCAGTCCTCTGCTCTTGTTAACTCGAACCACCTTTCCACCCCATCCAATCCCCATCACTACACACTATGAAATGGGAACACAGTACCACATGTTCATCCAGCAAAAAAAAATGGAAATGATAGAAGCCATTAAAAAGCATCCCTCAATATTAATTCTCTGGATATTTATTTACCTAAAAATAAAATATTTGTGGATTTTTACCAGCAGTGTTAGTCTATAGGACACAGTCAACATGTAGCCAGGTTTAGCCACATGGTCCTCTTTCCTGAACTGTGTGGAAATGCTGAGAAGACAGTGTGGTACCCAGATGAAATCTCCTAGCCACAGCTGCAGCCTGCTCAGAGCTGCCATTCCTCCAGAACCACCACAGGAACCCCTCACGAAGCAAAGCTCACACATGAAATGGACCAACTGCGGGTCCCCCAGAGGCAAGGCTACACAGCCTGTGTCAGCATGTGGCACGTGCTGTGCAAAGGACCTGGGCATCAGGCAGTGCTTTGCCAGTGAGCATCACCAGGTTACAATGAGCATTTCATCCATCAGCCTCAAAAGACTTCCCATTTAGCAGATGGGAAAAGTGAGTAACAAAGATAAGCTGACTAGAGAAATTCAGTGAATAGAAAATAGACTTAAAAATTCCTAATATATCTCCACCTTTCATCACCTGTTCTATCTCCACAACATAAGGGGGCTCTTCTGATGACTCACACCAGTTTATGAATACTGATGACATTGCCTTAAACAGGGCCAGTCCTAACGAAATCAGTAAAGGTGTCAGAAATCAGTGATGGCAGAGGATGGCCAAGGGACTGCAGATCTATCCAAACTACAATAAAATGACATCAACTGCTAGAAGAACTCCCTGAGGGTGGCTAAAGGGAGTGATTTAATGACAAGTCTGTGCCATAAATGATCAGTCTTCTCTTACAAATGATTTAATACAAAAATGTTTCAACTGACTGAGACCCACACAGGTCTTCCTATAACCAAGAGCTTGGCAGGCCGAACCAGTAAGTGAAGTTATTGCTCATTCAATTTATTTTAAACCAATTTTCACTAAACAAAAGTTAACTGGAATACCTGAAAAAGATACAGCTTGTCCAGTAGACTTCTAGCCAGGAACACATCAATCTGAAAAGCAAGAGAAGCAACCTTCATCAGGTAACAGCTATGATAGATGGAACTTCAGATGCAAGTGCAATCCCTAGAGCTCAAATGCTGTCAAGTTTAGCTTTTTGTTATGAACTGTACTATAAAGTGCATTCATGACCCTCCTGACAAAGGTCTCCTCTCTACCAATTTTGACATGAAATTCAGCAGCCTTTTAAACCAAACCAAAACAAAAACAACTGATGAGGCAGGAGACAGTGGCTCTAGCTGCATTTTTAATTTCTAAGGAAACTTGGCAAACATCTGATATGAAACAGGAAAATCTTTGAGAAAGAAGAGGATGTTCTCTGTGGCAGCATGTCTGAAAGGTAACTTCCTTGCTAGTATTTTGTCATAAAAACTTTCAAGCTAGACAAGACACACCCACAAGCCAAATCTGATTTAATATTAGCATTTTGCCTCTGATACCTAAAATTCACAGATGTTTCATGAATATCACATATGGAAGCTTCCATTTTTGGTACCTTTGGAAACACTTCTGTCAATTCCCACTATTCAGGGCTTTTGTCCTTTTTATGAGCTTGACCTTGCTTTACCTCTCGTGTGTGAATTCACACACAAAGCAAGCAGGACACTGGCTGCTGTTTGGTAACAGTCCTTTAAAGAAGTATTGAATCAGAGCACAACTGCTTCTTTTGGCACAGGGCATGAAAACATTTTAGCTTCATATATAACAGATATTAATTCATCCAAATCATTCAAATTTTTTTTTTGACTCAGCTACCAGAGAGCTATCAGGCCAATGAAAATACACAGTGGTCCCAACAAGTTCCCCACCTGTGTTCTTCTTCTGATGTGGAAAGATTACAAAGGGTCAAAAAGCTGAGCACATCTACCCACTGAGCCTGCCAACATGGATACCGTTATTTCGGTCCAACAGATAGCATGAGCCATGGCCCTTATAACATATTCCCTTGTACAGAGCAAGTCACCGGTTATCAGACAACCCCTGATGTTGATGACAGATTGTTTCAGCAATATAAGAACAATAGGAACTAGAACAACAACAAAACCAAAACAAAACAAAACAAAAAACAAACAAGAAAAGCCTCACGTACGATCACTGCTGCCACAACACTTTTACCTCTTGTATAATTGGATCATCTTCTTCATTTGCCATGCTAGGATACAAAAAGCTTTTTCTTGGCTTATTCCTTTGCACAATCTGAAAGAAAACAGATATATCATATGAGTCACTGCATCTGTGCCACGTACCACATGTAGCCTAGAGTATTTGTTCATGTTAACTTGCGTTTTTTTCCAGTGGTAATCCGTTTAATCTGTTTTTTTTTTTAAGGAGCGTACGTGTTTGCATGACAAGGTCCTAATACTCCACAATCTTGACCAACTGGCACCAAATTTAAAAGACCAGCAAGTATCTCAAAGCTAATTAAGTTCCTGCAGTTTTATGAAAACCAGCAGTTACATAAGAAAGCGAGCACTCAATCAGTGCTCTGCAGATGGAAGGACAGACCTTTTGTACTTGCCCAAAGTGCATCTTTGATACACCGCATTACTGTTACACCCCAGCTGCAGCTGTTTGCCAGCCAGCACATCCACAGGGCGCTGGCAGGTCAGTCGGCACGTGTGAGCTCTGAAATAGCCACAGCACTTGTCACCGTCACTAAGGACGGTGCTGTGCAGCTCACTGGACTCCCTGCTCAGAAAATTTCCTTGAAAGCAGACAGTGAAGAGCAGCTGAAGAGCTAGGAGAAGAAAAAAGGTTGTGTAAATCCTATGCTCAGAACCAGTCAATCTGAGAATGTGCTGGTCTCACTTTTATCTACATGACACGTTGCAGTCCTGTCCCCTAGCTGAGCAAAGACCTATCACTCTTCAGACTGTTTCTAAGTGACAGCCCCAAGATATACTCCCTGCCCTCTCCTGGACCCTTTACAATCACCAGAACAACAGGCTGACTTCCTAACTCAACCAGCTCCAGAGAAAATAAGACACTAATATTAAAGGAGGAGTGGGTGCTCTGTAACAGCGAGTCACGGTCAGTCCTGGTGCTGGACTCACTGCCATGCTGGTTCAGGCCATCAAATAGAAAATGGTCCCTCAGCTAGAGCAACAGTAATCTTTTCCTGCTGAAATAAAATATAACAATTGCTGAATTATTTGGGATGCCACCATGACAATGCAATCAGTCAACATCATTTTAGACCATTGATCAGCCCATACCGGTCAAGACAGGCATAAAAGCTAAGACCTCTCACAAACTGACCATGGAAGTTTTAACGCCAAAGAGAATCAGGCCTACAACCTATGTTCAGGAACTCCCCCTCTGTCTTTTCAGCATCCTCAGTCAACTACATGCCGGGGCTCATGCTGCAAAACCACGGCGGTGTGACATCAGAGGGAGCGACCACTGCTTTCTGCCACCAGGCACTCCATTCGTCCCAGCAATACAAACATGAACGTGTTGGTTTAAAAAATGAGACATGCCAGTTCCAGTTTTGCTCTCTCTGCTCACATCTCCCAAGTGGCTTGATAGAGCAGGCTCACACAGTGCCAGCCTGACAGCTACAGGATGGGGCTGTGCCTAAAATGGAGCGACTGCAGTTTTCATTCAGAACAGAGATGACGCCAGGAGGCTTCCCACCACGTGTGAGCACACCCTGTAACACCCAGGAGGTGGAAGACATGGGTCCAAACCCTCCCTCCTTGCCCCAGAAGGACTGGGATCCACGCTTCTCTCTTCGGCAGCCTCAGTGCTAGCTATGTGCTAGCTCCTTCTCTCTTGAGGAAGTTATTTCATTTTCCCGAATATAAATTAAGATTCCCTGGGGTAAGGAGAGAAAGAGAAACCTAACCTGAAGGACCTGGTTTCTGGTCCCTCATCCAACGCAGCTTATGTAATTTTATGTGACATCTCCTTGTGAATCCAGCTGTCGATACTCATGGAAAATGTTGGTTTACAAAGATTACAAGTTTTCTTCATCATTTAAGCATAAAGAATGACTACAGCTGCTTTACTGGAGTGTCGGAATGGCAGATCTATAAATAGGAAGCAGTATATCCCACAACAATTTATAATATTCATGTGACTTGAAGGAATCCTATGCATCAAAACGAAGCTTTCATTAAAGGCATGCAGACGCAGTTGTACATCTATATGCACATATGGCATATGTAGAAACGAACGCCACATGAATAACAAAATGGAATTAAACACTAGGTGATATCAAACATGGTCATCTGAATATTTATTTTAAGTTTTCCTTTGGCAGAATTGTTTTCTTTGAAAAGGAACTCTCCTGTGCAAAGCAATATTAATGCATGTTATTAGCATGAATCATTAAACTTCAAAACACCTTGCATGGAGGCAAGAGGTATAAATCTCATTTCTCTTGCAATGGAACAACACTAGGATTGATTTAACCACTCATTAGCTGCCCATAATATCACCAATTTAGAACCAATGAAGAAAAATAGCATCCAAAGAAGCATGAAACACAGATGAAGCAACTGAATCCCACCTCAAAGTTTGAGCTTAGAAGGACATTTGGGTACCAAAATTATCCTTTTTATTACCAAAGGTTTTAAAGTAACTATAAGTAGGAAACTTGCAAACCTGCATGATGTCTGTCACACACAGACTTTTAGCATGAAATGTTCTAGCATTTCACTGAATTTGCCAGCATCATGGACCCTTAAAATGCCAACAATGAAACTTGAAATATTTTTCGTCTAAAATTATGCAGTGCAGGAAAGGCCTGGAACTCCTGCCCTGTCAGTGCCTTAATAGGTAGATAATGCACCAGTGAGGTGGCAGAAATGCCATCTTCTGAATCACTACCATAATTTCCTGACACCAGGACCTTTTCTCTGCAGGGAACCTCATGGTCCAGCCCCAGCAGTTATCCCTCCAGCTCAGGGTGGCCTGTATTATACTGTAAAATGGAAGCTTAAAAAAAGCTGAAGCACCTTCCAAGCATTTATGATAACAACAATTTTGACCCAATTACTTGCTCTGTTTCTCCTCGCTTTGCCCGACTGCATGCAGCTTTGCACAGTCATCTTCTGGCAGCGAACCCAACGAAGGCCCCTCTTTGCACCAGGACCTCTGTGCAGAGGCAGCGTTACTACAGCACATCCCCAGGGTTTTGGGGTAACACGTTAAGCACAAACCTTTCTTTACCACGTCGACATGTAGGCAGCGAAGCGCTAGGCCCGTTCTGCCAGGCGCAGAGCTGCCCGGTGCTGCGTGCTACCTCCTGCAGGACCGGGAGGGCAGAGCTACCACCCCGCCGGGCTTCTCTTCGTGGCCGGCAGCCGGCGAGCCTGCTTCCTGCCGACACGGCGACCTGCCGGGGGCCGAGGAGGGGAGAAAAGGGGTTCCGGGGGGGAGCCCACTGCCGCCGTACGGCGGGGACGAGGAGAACCCATTGGAAGCAGGAACAGCCGGGCAGGGCTGTGCCGAACGCCCCCACCACAGCACGGCCCCAGCACGGCGCTGAGGGGAGCCGAGGGGCCGCAGCCCGCGCCCCCCCGTTCCTGTCACGACCCCGCCGCCCCCAGCCCTCGCAGCGCCCGCAGGGGGGCAGAGCCCCCTCCGCCTAGGCCGCGCTCCCCCCCCCTCCCCTCCAGGACCCACACGGCCCTGCGGGCGGCCGAAAGGACGCAGCTGCAGCCGCATTACCTGGCCGCGGGGCCGGCACGGGCGGCGGGGCCGCCGGCAGCCCGGTGGCGGTGCCCGGTGGCGAGGCGAGGCGGGCGGGCGGCGCTCAGGCGGCGGCCATGTTGGGGCCGCTGCGGGCGGCACGTGGGGCCGCGGCCCTCCTCCTACCCACAATGCTCCTGCGGGCGGCCGCGGCAGGGGAAAAAATAAAGAATAAAAAGCTACTGGCAGCGGTGGGATTCGAACCCACGCCCCCGAAGAGACTGGAGCCTTAATCCAGCGCCTTAGACCGCTCGGCCACGCTACCGGGCTGAGAAAGCTTGCTTCGGCACTGCATTTAGTACACACACAGCCTGTCAGGTTTTTTTCAGATCTAATTTTTTGTTTTTAGCAGCCCCTACATCTCCAAAAGCCCATCCGAGCAACTGCTCCCTCTACGCACCATTTCTACATTAAAAATAAAAAATCTTGTTTATTTTGTTTTTAAGTTTTTTACATCCCCACCTCAGCGTCCTGTCCTGTCCCTGTCCCTGTCCCATCCCGACCCCCCC
The DNA here is from genome assembly GCA_011075105.1 of Heteronetta atricapilla. Lineage (NCBI taxonomy): Eukaryota > Metazoa > Chordata > Aves > Anseriformes > Anatidae > Heteronetta > Heteronetta atricapilla. The sequence continues at coordinate 7,845,430 of CM021744.1, forward strand.
GGAGCTGTGAGGGAAGAGGCAGGGCCCGGCCAGCACCCCCTATCGCTGCCACAGGCTGAAAGTAAAAAAAAAAAAAAAAATCATAAAAACCACGTGTCCGGCTCTGCTGCTGGAAAGCTCAAACCCCACTTCAGTTGAAGAGTGAAAGCCCAGACCAGACTCAGCGTGTTGTTTCACCCTGGCTTTGCCGCAGCACTCCACACAATGCCCCTGTGACTGGCCAAGCAGGCCCTGCGCCTCAGCAAGGTGCCTGGGGCAGGTTCTTGGGCATTCACGCTGGTCTGGCCCTTCACTACACCCGAGGGGCTGCATTTGGGAAAAAATACCAGCTTTTCTAGGGTAAGACAGCATATGCTAACACAGCCCAATTTAATTCTGTAGTTACAGCAGTCCACTTAAAAAGGGCAGCAGGAAGAAGCCCGCTCAAGTGCTCCTGGCCACCTCATCTCGTTGCCTCCCAGCAGGCCTAGCTGCTCCCAGAGCCCGTGTGTCCCTGTAACACCCCTCAAGGGGGCTGCCAGGCCTGACCCTGCCTGGCCAAAACCTTCATTTGCTGCCTACAGGTACCATGGAAGGAGGGCATGGGCACACAGGTGTGAAGGGGATCCTTACCACTGCGGTTTCGCACATTCAGAGAAGTTTAGGAGCCTGAGTGAGCTGTCACCCAGTACATCCCCACAGAGCCGGGGTCATGGCACCCAGTGACGCAGCCTTTTGTTTTGTTTGGGGGGGGGGCGGCCCCCCCGCGGGGGCAAGAGGCTGCAGGCAGGAGCACAGCTCCTGGGTGTTCTTTCAAGGGCTGCCTGGTGCCCTAAGGTACCAACACTAGCCCAGAGAAGTGCTGTCTGCTCTGCTATGGGCAACCTCAGGCTCTGCCTAGAAACGTCTGCCTTGACTGCAGAAATGCTTTCCTCAAACACTGAGGTAATCATACCCCAAAATAACTGGATCACTAGGTTTGTCATTTTACTTGTATCTGTTAAGATGATGATTATGGGACTTTTAATTTGCAAAAAGTGAATTTACTGGAAAACTCAAGCTACCTGCCTTGTTATATTGCTTTCCTGACACAGGAGTTAGACAGAGAAGAGCAAGGACTTGTCCCTTTTATTATGTCCAGACCTCACGGTGAGCTGTCTCCATAAAGTGTTCAGATCCCCCAGAGTGGGGGGCACATGAGAACCCCCCCCCTCCCTAGACTTAAACCTGAAAACCGCCTCACTCACCACCAGAAGCACTGGCCTAGAATCCAACTGGAGGCTCAAGCAAAATCCTCCCTTTTAAAATGGGGGTGAGAAGTCCTGGTTTGGCTCACCTAAACTACACTTTCATCTGTTAGCAGCCACTCTACTCTCAGAAGTAGAATTACACCTGTGAGGAAAATAGTGAGATTCAAGTCACTCCTACAGACCAGTAATTAGGAAACAGACATTTCTTATTTATATTCCTCAGCTGGAAGCATTCTGTCTCCATGATTTCTGACTGATGCAATCCCTATTTCCTTTGTTCCACTTGCCAAACACTCCAGCTCTTAGAGACAGCAGCTGAAGCTAAAGACTTGCAATGCCAAGTTTCACTATTTTTCTACCTTACTGACACTAAGAGCAGAGTGAGGAGGCCCCACTGGGGCTTTTTTTTTGTTACATGAGTCTGCTATTTCATGTTGTTTAAACTATACAGTTAAAATGGATTACACCTCTCCAATTAAAACAACAAAAAAGCAACGGTAAGTTTTAATAGCTTAAAAGGGCTAGCATCAATTTATTCTAGAACAGAAAGGGGAATAAATCAGACTGAAATGACAATGTCATTAGGTATTATACCCATTACAAAGAACTCCCGCCTTATATCCCCCAGACCAAATATTTCCACTATTTTCTCAGGACCGAGCAATGACTGGAAGCATACAGATGAGTCTGTAACAGTCCTGCCAGTGAGTGCTACAGTCCTTATGTTAGTTATTCCATATTAGTTACAGACATTGCAGGAATAATCAAATGTAAAGAAATGAACACATTGACCTTTATTTTTCTTGTTAAAAACACTGATTTACTTGTTACACATTAGTGATTTCCTCTGAGTTATTCCTCCAAGTGTTGAAAGTGAATGAGAACAGGGATTGAACAAGAACAAAATAAAAAAAGTATTTTTGGAGGCTTGCAATATTAGGATTGAACTTTGACAAATTAACACAAACACCCCATGTACAATAACTAAAACTCTACTGAGAAAAGTGACAAAAAAGAACAACTTTATTGACCAGCCAGAGTAAAAACAAACAGTGTGATGCAGGCAATTAGTATTTGCATGTCTGGTATACAAACAGAATCTTCCATCTTGCTGTCTTTGCCCAAGCAACACTCTCAATGGCAGTCAGAAGTGCTACACTCAGGTAAATTATGCCAGGCCAGGCCTCCGATTTATTTTCGCATTAAAAAAAATACAGATTTATTCACTGTGAATAGATTAAAAATACAGCATATAGCAGTATCATTCAAAAAGTCTATCAAATAGTTTCTCTTCAAAATAATGTCATAGAACAACTTGTGCATATTTCTGTAAACAATTTTAATTTTCAAATTATTGACAGTCCTACTTATTGTATAGCTAAATAATATACTGCCTTAGGACTTTGTAAACAGAGTATTAATCACGTGTATATATTTGTATGTCAGATCTACAGAAAACTGTCAGCAAATTAACAACTACAGAACTTAGCAAATTAAACTATGTCAAGAAGTGTGAATAATTATACTCTAGAGTCCTTTACTTACGTATTTTGGATGGTCATATTCAATCTCCTCTCCTCCCTACATAGTTGGTGGGGTTGCACATGCTTCCTTCTCTAGGAAAACCTCAAACACTTGGCATTAACACCTTACATGGAAAACAAAACGTTTTGTCTGCATTATTATAATGCCTACACTGTATCAGTTCTGCACAGAACACTGACTGTTCAACTGTCTTCAGAGGTGAGTGGCACATTCACTTTTCACTGACCAGCGATGATTTAATGGTATGAACTGAAAGCAAAAAGGCCACATCCAAAACAGACTTCAGGTACCTAAAGCAGAACTTTGGATAGGCACTTAAAGCATCCAACCAACTTGTGATTCTACCAACTCGAGCTCAACTTCAGCATATTATGTCCAAAGAATTTGGTTAGTTTAGTACCTAGTAATACCTACCTAAACCCAACTGAAGACAATCAGACATTTCTCCACTAGTAGGTGAAGAGCTTCACCTAGTAACCTCACAGAATCAGGGACTCTCTCTAAAACAAAAAACTCCAAGCACTTATTTCCTGCACTCCCTACATTTTATGGCAAGAAGATGTGGCTGCTGCAAGGCCACTCTTATGGCTGCAACTGCTTGGTGGTTACTCCGAAGTACAAAATCCAAGGATCCTTCTCTCCTGGAAGAGATTCAGATCTTTCCATCTCAGTTCCTTTACCACCAGCATCTCTCTTTTCAGACAGTGACAGTTGTTACTAATACCATGCTTAGATATTGTTTAAACAATAATTTAAGATCCACTTGCCATAAAGAGTAAATGGGGAGTGCAACTTTGGGGCCCGGTGACAGGGACGCTCACAAAGGAAGGGAAGAACCAATTTCTGTTTCTTGAACAGTTTCTACATTTCACAAGAAATAGTCCTTGTATATGAATGCAATGAACCACAATGAAATTAACTGCCTCATCTAGCAGCTTGTTTAATTTTACACATACTCTTAAATGCTGTGCTAAAATGAGACTGGCTAAGCATTGCAGCTACTCAGCACTTCCTAAGAGCTGCCCTTTATTCATCCCAATCAACATCCTCAGAAGACTGTAAGGCCAAGGCAGCATGAAGCTTCCCATCATAATCTCCTGCAAAATGACTTAACCAAGATGAAGAAATAGCAAGAGCTGCTAGGTCCTCTGTACAGATTGCACTGTGGCTTTGGAATAAAATACCGGAATTGGAAGAAATTTATATCTGTGCCATAAGTAAACCACCACCATGTATTTGTCTTTACATTACTCTTTTCAGATTATGTAAACAGGATACAAAATTTTGAGTGTTTGGGGATAATGTTTCTCCTTAAAACCAGACATTTTCTGTAAGTGACATTTAAAACCATTAAACCATTCTCAGTCTTTTCTGAAGAACAGAACTATTTTTTAGGAAATTTAGTTGTAAACTATAAGAGAGGATGTTAAAATTCAGATGAAAATTCTCAAACACTAATTCCACAGAGAATAAGCTTTGTAAAGTACAGTAGCATTTAATAAGCTACCCAGCATAATCTGGAAATTTGTAAAGCTACGTGTATATCCCTCATCAATCAGCTCAAATCTATCATGAAGTATCATGTGAAGTTACTTCATGAATCATAAGACAGCAGATAAAACACAAAGCCATTTAAACCAGATAAATTATTTTCTATAATAATGGGTGAATCAACATCCCCTAAGTTTTTCAAATGTCCCTCTGAAAATGAGAACACACTTTCCAGCATTTCATGTGAAACATCAGCTTTGCTGAAAATTGAGATGTCACTGTAGAAATAACTGCACGTTACTAATATATTATAGATCTTGCTACTTTACATCACTGGGCAAATACTGTATGAGATCAGTAGAATTCTACACAACTAGGTTATTATATGGTACAAAATGTAAAAATGAGAGAGGTAGCTGGATCCCTCACCTCATCAGGAACATCAGTGATTTTCTGAAAATATGCAATGCTGGTAATCACAAAGAGCCTCACTACCAATCTGAAGCTTTTTTTTTTTCCCCTCCTCCTCTCCAAAGCATATGGATTCTACCTGGAATTAGTTTGAGAAGGAAACAGTGCCTATTAATAAAGTGGGACTACTTATTAAGAGTAGCTGCATGCTTGGCATGCTTAAATTGAAAATCTACATCCACATGCAAATTTGGTGAGATACACCAAAAACGAAGAAATGCTGTGAATTTACGAATAAATGAAATATTCTGTGTGTGGCAAGAAGAAAAATGCAAACACACTGATCATTTGCTATGTGAAAAGCAGGACATGTGAAACCCTAGCAGACATCAGCTTCACTTCTCCCAAAGCAAATGAGAAATGACAAAATTCAGGCCACTCAGTTCTAACAGTTCATATATGTGTATATATATATATATATATATGTATATATGTATGTATATATACATACATATATATATACACATAAAGGTCAAGTGTGTCTGTATTACAGCTTCAAAACACTGACAGAATTGCACTATGGTACCCTATATACTGCCTACATTTGGATTTCCACCCTCAAAAAAATTAGAAAACTAAAATACAAAAAATAAACTGGTAACGCCACATAAAAATATATATTTTTAGCTGCAAACACAATATATAAAAATATATATATACAAGAACTGCTTAATTGCAATGTTATTCTTCCATCATCGCCCAAGCCTCTTCTGCTTTTTGGTAGTATTGATTTGCCAGTCTGCCTTTCATAGCTTCCATTGCTGCTTCTGCTGCTTCTGTGTAGAGCTCACCTAGAAAAAGAAACAGCATCAAGAGTGAAGTAAAACCATCTCTTTATCCTGAAGCAATTAAAGGACAAAAAGAGAAACTGAGGTCAAACTACACAGGCAGGTATGAGTGCAGATCTGTATTCTACTGTCAGCAGAGTTACACCAGCTGGGAATCTGGCTTTCCCTCTAAGTTCAGTTACATGTCTGGCTGCTGATGACTCTTCGATGTATTTACGAGGATCCTAAACATGCTTGGCCCATGGAAGCCCCCAACAAGATTGTAAAAACTTAGCATTGTCTTATTCACTGTATAAATCTGTGTGTCAGGTATCTATGTAGGACCTGGAAGTTATGGGTGCAACTCAAAATGCAAGCAGCAACCCACAGTTCTGTGGCTTCGCAGGCAGTGAAAGTTGCTTGCTAGCCACTCAGCATGTCACACAATTGTACCAGGCACCACCCTCTACCCTGTCATCAGCAAAATCTTTTTTCACCATTTTCAGCATTACATCACCCAGTGTCATTACAGCTCCACCTACAAATCTGAGGGTACTGACCCTCTGGACATTTTGTAACAGCTGAATCAGGAAATTAATTTTTGGGGTACCAGCGGGGGGGAGAAGGAAAAGCAGGATTACTGATTACAGAAAAAAAAAAAAAAAATGCAGACTTGCCTGATCGCTGTGGATCTTTATCCAAGTGGAACCCTCCTGTCATCAACATCTCTGCTTCCCTGGCCAGAAGCAGATACCGGGGCTCATCTTGAGTGCCATCATATTCACCTCCCTCATCATAGTCAGTCATGTTCAGGGCAGCATTGTACCAGTACAGTGCCTCCTTCCAATCCTGTGCTCTAAAGTTAAAAATCATTTAGAAGACCATTACCTTAAGAAACAAATGCACTTTTCACTGGAGATTAAGAATTTAATTTTGCACCAGATTCTCAGAGCCTATGGTCTACTTGTTAGTCAAAGTGCTGTTCCTAGCCCTTCTATCAAGATAGGAGTGCTAGCTAAACTAAGAGAGACGTATTGAGGTAAGTGGATTTTCAGACTTCTTAAAACTTTAAATCATCCTTAGTTAAAAGTAATATCCTCAGCTTTAAGACCATGCTTCTGTCAAATTTTCATTTCTACATTTATTATTCATAGGAATGGAAGACTAACAGTGACAAATACTTCATTTATGTGACTGCATCTTGCCTATTGTCAGTTTATGACTTATTTCTCCTGTTCTATGGGTTCTTTCACAATTTAATTAGGAAAAAAACCCACACCACTTTCAAAAAACTGCTTTTAAAAAACCATAAGGAGGAGACATGGCAGTTGTAAATATTTCTCACTTATTTTTAAAGTACTATTTCTCCAGGAGAACCTTGTGTCGTTTCCCCTCCGACTCCAGAATTTTCAATTATGCAATTCCCACTGAAATCAAGGGAGTTTTATCACCAAATTCAGAGCAAAGAAAACTGTTCATCATAAGGAACTTTTGGTATGAGGGCTGAAATCAAGCATGTAGGTGGACAAAATATCGATGCCCAGCAGCAGAAATCAGGTCTCTGATTTTCTTTGTGTATTGATGTATCATGGCCTAAACCCTTTTTTTATTCATACCAAGGTTATATTTGAAGTAACTCCAAAATACTGTTCCCCAGCATTATGACATAAGAGCTCTTCATGTGAAAGGAAGGTATGTAGCAATTATTCAAGTTAGGTTACTCAGTTGCACACAGTACCTGTCTGAACCAAGATTTACACCCGTATCATATGCTCTTGCTACCAGTATCATTGAAGGCCGGTCTCCAGCTTCTGCTGCTCTCAGCAAGTAGTCAAATCCTTTTTTTCTGTTCTCTTTTGTGTCCTAGTAAAAGGAGACAAAACCTCTAAAATACATGCTAAGTAAAATCATCCCTTTCTTCCTCTAACACTAAACACTGTTTCTCCACATCTGTAATGTTTGCAAGTGTTTAATATGTCTGAGAAACAGGCCCAGCCACAAACTGCTGAGGAGCTAAATAGTAAAGATCACTTCAAAATGTTTCCTAAAAGGTATGTAGTGACTTGCTCACAAAATTATGAACAAGCAGCATTTTTAGTTCTTTATCTAACTCCTTAGCTACAAAGTCACCTATTTTCTCCGAAAAGACTACAGAACATCTAGCCATTTTCTGTTTCATCTCCATTTCTTCCTATTTTTATATTCTTTCCAGGGGAACACAATTCTGGATTTTGTTTTTTTTTCTTTCATCTTTCTTGTTTACCTCCAGAGTAACCTCAGAAAGAATGTGATGTGGCAGCTGAGAGCACATGAGTCCTAACCCAACAATGGCTTCCAGCTCCCCACAGTCTGCAGCATGCTCCAGGTGAAACAGAGCTGACTCCTGATCCCATTCTTTGTCTTTCTCACAGAAACGTCCAGCCTCATGGTAGCGAACCATGGCCAGGTGAACCTAGAATGCAATAGTACAGGAAAGATACACAAGTATTAAGTACAGATCTGATTCTTCAAAAGCCCCGTGCCTATACTTCACTTAGACACAAAGCACTTCTGCAAGGTGACTACTTAAAGCTAGTTCTATATATCACTGCAGAATCAACAGCAGGATCCTTGCCAAAGGAGCCCAGATATTGCAAGTCTAAAAGCAGATGGTACACATGGGTTCCTGAGCTTAGACATGATTTATAAAATATGATTAGGTGACAGAAAGCTATACACTTGTTATTTATTTTCACCTGCACAATTAATTCATGCAGGGAAGCACCTGTAATAAATACAGGATCTCTTTTTTCCAGCTGGAAAGAACAGAATTACTAGACTATCCTACCTTTCCAAGAATTGATTTCCCAATTTTCTTCTCAAGTTCTAGAGCATTAAGCCTCTGAATTTCTTGAGCGACACAGGATGGTCTGTGGATGTGGACTCTGGAAGAATTGTAGAGATTCCATTTCTCCACGCTGATCTGAAACATG